>JALIGW010000001.1:107838228-108438228 GCA_023053685.1 Diadophis punctatus similis | reverse complement strand
GCGGCAAAAAGCTCACATCATTCAATGGGTGGCCAAACCGTGGCGCATGCGCCAAATGTGGCGCATTGGATGATTGCAAGTGGCGCATTGCAATCATTCAATGGCTGACGCCTCTCCCGCCCGCGTGACTTGCTGTCTTTTAAAACTCAAGCCGCCTCGGCTTGAGTTTTAAAAGACAGCAAGACGCAGGCGGGAAAGGCAGGTCTGGTCATTAAGCCTGCTGGCCGCTGCAGCGAGGCTTAATGAGCAGACCTGCTGCCCTGGACACAACAGCGAGGAACGCGAGGAGGAGGTACTGGGGCATGTCCCAGGTAGGACACGCGTCTCACGCTGGGGGTTGGCAGGACAGGTGGGGCAGGACTGGAGGGCGGGACGGGGCGCGCGTCCTACCTGGGACTTTTTCCGGTAGCTCCAGTCGCGTTCCTTGCTTATAGCGTCCAGAGCAGAGCAGCCCCTTCCAAAAGATAACGTCTCGCGAGACGTTATCTTTTGGAAGGGGCTGCTCTGCTCTGGATGCTATTACGGTAGCAAGGAACGCGACTGGAGCTACCGGGAAAAGTCCCAGGTAGGACACGCGTCTCACGCTGGGGGTTGGCAGGGCAGGCAGGGCGGGCGGGGCAGGACTGGCGGGCGGGACGGGGCGCGCGTCCTACCTGGGACTTTTCCCGGTAGCTCCAGTCGCGGGCTGGCTTGATTTGAGGCTTGGCAGGGGTGTGTGGTGTGGCGGGGCGCTAGTCCTCCTCCCTGCCACTTCTGTTTGTGGAAGCCGAAGAGCCTTACCGGTAGTTTGGGAGAAAGAAAGAAAGTTTTTTGCTGCTTTCCTTCAGTGCACTCAAAAGCAGAAGCAGCAAAAAACTTTCTTTCTCCCAAACTACCGGTAAGGCTCTTCAGCTTCCACATACAGCCTGGAAAGCAGTCTTACGCGTCTCGCGCTAGGGCTGGCTTGATTTGGGGCTTGGCAGGGTGCGAGTGAGGAAGGCGTCGGCAAGAGGCAGAGCCAAAAGGGAGGGCGACAGGGATGTCTGCTTCTTAAGCCAGCAAACTTCCTTGTCGCCAAGCTCCACCTCTTGCCGATGCCTCCTCACTTGCTGGATTGACTTGCCTGCTCTGGGCTGCCTTGGGCGGCTTGAGTTATAAAAGACAGCAAAACGCGGGCGGGAGAGGCAGGTCTTGCTCATTAAGCCTCGCTGGCTGCTGCAGTGAGGCTTAATGAGCAAGACCTGCCTCTCCCGCCCACGTTTTGCTTTCTTTTAAAACTCAAGCCGAAGAAGCAGGTGGGGGAAGCGGCCCCCGGCCGCTTCCCCCGCCCACCTGGACGCTGCCATTTGCAGTCTTTTGCCCTTTGCGCATGCGCACAGCATTCTGCGCATGCGCAGAGGGCAAAACTCAAATGGCGGCATCCAGGCGGGCCCGCCCACCCAGGACGCCTGGGCCAATTGGCGCATGGTATCATTAAGGTTGGCCACCACTGACCTACCTAATTATCAAATAAAATAATAAATCAAGTAATTCTGTTATGCCCAGTTTGACATTCCTATACTATTATACTCTTCAAAATGATATTTTGAAGATTATATTTGTTTTTTATCCAATTTTTGTTTGTGGTGTGCCGTGGAATTTTGGGAGAGGCTATGGTGTGCCGAGGGTGACAAAAGGTTGGGGAGCACTGCTGTAGATAGTAATGGGATGCTGAGATGAGAGAATATTTGTGGCTCAGGACAGAACTGTGGGGTCCTTGGTGCTCTCTGAGCTTGGTGGTTTTCTTATAAACATTTCGTTACCAAACTAGGTAACATCATCAGTGCCAGTGCTAATGGGGTTCCAGTTCTTTCTTAGGGGGATGCTTCAAGCTAAGCTTCTACTTACTTTTCTTCCCCAATTATCCCTTGATAAATGTTTGAGTACAGAATTTAGGTAGATTTGTCCACTTTGAAAATTCTTTTTACCTTTGATCATCCAGAGATTTCGTTTTTATTTCTGATAAAAATGCATATACTGTTCTATTTTCTCACTCACTCATTCATTCTTGAATTTCTTTGGTCATCCATGTCCACAATTAGTTCTTCAGCAATATTAAAGGTCTGAGTTCTTGTCAGGCAGGAAGAGAAATGTATGTTTAAAGATATGATTTAGGAAAGAATGGGACGGAGATACAGATAGTCCTTGACTTACCACTGTTTGCTTAATTATTGCGTCTTATTGCGTCCGCAGATTCTCGCCCAGCCGCCTTGTTCAGGGTGACTCGCTCCCTCCTTGTAAAAGGGGGGAGCGAGGAGCACTTGCAAGGCAGAGCTGAGGAATTTGCCGAGTTTCTGATGGATAAAGTCGCTCGGATTCGGTTGAACCTGGACTCTGGCTGGGCAGAGTCCATGGAGTTGACAGGGGCTAGTCTTAGTCCACCGTTGTGGGAGGAGTTTGGGCCTGTTTCTCCTGAGGATGTGGACAGAGCCATGGGGGCGATGGGGGCCTCCACCTGTTTATTGGACCCGTGCCCCTCCTGGCTGGTTTCGGCCAGCAGGGAGGTGACACGCGGCTGGATCCGGGCGGTGGTCATCGCTTCTTTGGAGGAGGGATCCGTACCGCAGTCATTAAAAACTGCGGTGGTGAGACCCCTCCTGAAGAAGCCTTCCCTGGATCCAGCCGACTTGAAGAACTATCGTCCGATCTCCAACTTGCCTTTTTTAGGGAAAGTTGTGGAGAAAGTGGTGGCCACTCAGCTTCTGCGGCTTCTGGATGAAACAGATCATCTAGATTCCTATCAGTCGGGTTTCAGGCGCGGCTACAGTACAGAAACTGCCTTGGTCGCTCTGATGGATGATCTCTGGCGGGCCCGGGATGGGGGAAATTCCTCCATCCTGGTGCTACTTGACCTCTCAGCGGCTTTCGATACCATCGACCATGGTATCCTTCTGCATCGTCTCGGCGAGCTGGGAGTGGGAGGCACCGTTTTACGGTGGTTCTCCTCTTATCTCGCCGATAGGATGCAGTCGGTGTTGGCAGGAGGGCAGAGATCCACCCCTAGGCCCCTGTTATGCGGGGTGCCTCAGGGGTCGGTTCTCTCGCCCATCCTGTTTAACATTTACATGAAACCGCTGGGAGAGATCATCCGCAGACATGGGGTGTGTTTCCATCAGTACGCTGATGACACCCAGCTGTACATCACCACCCCGTCTGACTTCAGTGTGGCAGCCGATGTAATGTGCCGATGCCTGGACGACGTTGGGGAGGAACAGACTCAGACTCTGGATGGGGAGGAACAGACTCAGACTCAACCCCGACAAGACTGAGTGGCTTTGGATATTGCCTCCTAAGGATTATGACAACTATCCCTCCTTGGTTCTCGAGGGAGAGAAACTGACTCCCTCGGATCTGGTCCGCAACTTGGGGGTCCTCCTAGACCCACAGCTAAAATTGGAACACCATCTCACCGCTGTGGCTAGGGGGGCCTTTGCACAGGTTCGCCTGGTGCACCAGTTGCGGCCATACTTGGAGAAGGAGGCTCTACTCACGGTCACTCATGCCCTTGTCACCTCCCGTTTGGACTACTGCAACGCGCTCTACATGGGGCTACCCTTGAAAAGTATCCGGAGACTCCAGTTGGTGCAAAATGCGGCTGCGCGTGCTGTGGTGGGTGTGCCAAGGTACACCCACGTGACACCTATACTCCGCCAGCTGCATTGGTTGCCCATTAGTCTCCGGGTCCAATTCAAGGTGTTGATCATCATCTTTAAAACCCTTCATGGCTTAGGACCAGGTTATCTCCGGGACCGCATTCTGCCTCATACTTCCCTCCGACCAGTTAGGGCCCACAGAGTTGGCCTCCTCCAGCTCCCGTCAGCCAAGCAATGCCGGCTGGCGGGTCCTAGGGGGAGAGCCTTCTCTGTGGCCGGCCCCGCGCTCTGGAACCAACTCCCCCCAGAGACCCGAACTATCCCCACCCTGCTGGCCTTCCGAAAAGCCGTTAAGACATGGCTCTTCCTGCAGGCAGGGGGAAGAGCTTAATTCCATCTACACTCTCCCCCGGGTATGTCTGGTGAGTGAATGGTGCTTTTATATTGTAATTTTTTAACTTTTAACTTTTATATTTTGATTTTAATTGAATTTATTGGTTTTCTTGTATTTTTTCTATGTTGTAAGCTGCCCTGAGTCCCTCGGGAGTGGGGCGGCATATAAGAAACCATAAATAAATAAATAAATAAATAAATAAATAAATTACCATTCTAAGTTATGATGGACTCAAAAAATTCATGTACGACATATCAAACAGCGGTGGGTTGCTCCCGGTTTGGCCCAGTTCTTAGAACTGGTAGCGCCGGTGGCGGGAGGCTCCGCCCACCCGTCCGGAACGCTTCCGCGCGCGCGAACCAGTAGTAAAGAGTTTTAGAACCCACTACTGCTATCAAAGTTATGTCTACCACATACTCACACACACACACACACACACACACACACAAACTCACACCCAGCAGTGGGTTGCTCTCTTACCTCACTACCGGTGCGCTGCGCGCGCATTGCCACATTTTGTGCACGCGTGCGCTCGCTACGCGTGCACACCCCCTCACGCGATTTTGCTTCCACGCATGCATGGAAGCAAAAAGTCACCGAAATCTCTCTCGCGCGCGTATCCCCTCACGAGATTTTGCTTCCGCGCATGCGCAGGAAGCAAAAAAAGCCCCAAAATTCTGAAAAAAAGATGGTGACGTGCGACAGACCGGTGAAGATGACGGACCAGTGTCACACCGGTAGAAACCCACCACTTCACACACTACAGTATCACAAAATTTTGGTGCTTGGCAGCCAATCTGCATTTACGACCAGTTGCAGGATCCCACGGTCACATCTTGTAACTTTTTGGCCATTTTCTGGCAAAAAACTCAAAAAACACCCATTGGATAAGCAGGATTTGAACTAACAACCATGTGATTCATTTAACGACCATGATGACCCATTTAAAAATATTTGTATAAACAGTCATAAAATTGAATCCGATCATGTGGGGATCCAACTTACAATTGCAATGATTTATGACCAAAATTCCGAATTCAATTGGGGTCGTAAATTGAGGATTATCTGTAGGTTAGAACAAACATTTCATATCATATACTGTAAATATTATAAAAGCTGAAAGTGCTATTTCTTGACTCCTTGGCATTTTCAGATAGAGCAAGCTTTCCCCAAGCATAAATGATAATGGCATTTATATGGTTTTTCATAAGTTCCCCTTATCTTAATCTGATTGCATCAGAATCAATCCATTCTAATTATTGTTCTGGTACAGAGGCATTTATATAAGTGAATTCGGTAGGAAATTTACTTCTAGGAAGGAAATATAAAGAGATTATTTAATTTAGATATAACAGAAAATCTGTCTGAACTACAATAATGTGATTTAATTTCTCTTTCTTGGGGAAAAAAAATAGCGAATCGACTGTCTCAGAGCTGCTAGGTTTAGATGAAGACCTGGAAGCAGCACCCAACAAAGACCTTTCCACGAGAAAAGGTGGATACTTGTCTGTCCTTTATTTACGCCACTTGAGAATCAGAGAATTACAGGTAATAAAGTCTTTTTTAAAAAAAAAAACAGAAACACAGCCGTATAAAAGCCTGAGGCTGTGTATTTTTGCCAGTTGGTATTGTTATCATCATACTCATCATTGTTTAATCCCAATGACATTGATACCAGAGAATTTGCTTGGGAATCCTCAACTATTTCCGATCCATTGAAAGAACTCTGACCATCAGCATCTCAGGTCTTTCCTCACGCAGCGGACATCTCATCTCCACTGCAGAAGATCCCAGCTGGGTGAACGCAGCCAAAGGAGGCACTGGTGCCTTTGGAGGTCTCAGCTCACACTCTTACATGCATTACACTCCAGCTGACTATAAGGTGAGGCTTTGGTCACATTAGAACCCCAACCTTTCTGGCTTTATGGACCGACAGGGGGGAAGGGGAGAGGGGATGGTTCCACATGAGCCATGGGTAAGCGTGCATGTGCAGCTCCATTTGCACGAGCTTCGGGCACAAATGGAGAGCGCGCACAGGCTCGAGTGTTTCCTCACGCAAGTGGAGATGGGTGCATGCGCTCGCCCACTATTTCTGTGGCCCAGTTCCGAAAGGCTCAAGGTCCGCTAGTGGGCTGCAGCCCGCTTCTGAATGGCTCAAGGTCCGATAGTGGGCTGCAGCCCGGGGTTCGGGGACCCCTGTAGTAGAGAATATTTTCTTTACTTTTTTTTTTCAATTTTTTTTATTAAATACACAAAACTATACAGCGATACAACACTGACATACACAACAACAAATAGACATTTTGGGTTATCTGTTTAGACCCTAACTCCAATAAGCTATCCTCAGAGATTTACATAATTTTAGTTACATTTTTTACCATAATAAACCACTATATCCGTATTATCTATATATCCTTTTAAATCTATAGTTCCTACTTATATTAATATATATATAAATATACCATGTTACATTTATTCCATAGGTACCAGTATGAATTTTCGAACACTAATATCTTAGATTATTCAGAGTTGGCAGATATACATCATATTTTATGCATTCCTTCTTTTTCTTAACCAATCATAACATTTGTTCCATATTATATAAAAATCTGATTCTTGTTTATCCTTTAATTCCTTTGTTAATTTGTCCATCTCAGCACAGTCCATTATCTTTCTAATTATGTCCTCCTCTGTAGGTGTTTCACTATTTCGTAGAGAATATTTTCATAGTCATAGTTCTTTAGAAATAAAACATTAGGCCCAGTATATTGTCTTTAGGAAAATTCCCAGTACATTTGCAAGAGGAAATGGATTGAGATCTAGTCATAATAATGTTTGGCCAAAGTAATAAAGTCTAAACCTGAAGTCTAAGACCATGTAAATTATGTACTGGGTGTTTTCCTTTTGACCCAGAGCTTAATAGCAATAGCAAT
This sequence comes from Diadophis punctatus similis, assembly GCA_023053685.1. Taxonomy (NCBI): domain Eukaryota; kingdom Metazoa; phylum Chordata; class Lepidosauria; order Squamata; family Dipsadidae; genus Diadophis; species Diadophis punctatus. The sequence continues at coordinate 108,431,290 of JALIGW010000001.1, read as the reverse complement.
AGCAATAGCACTTAGACTTATATACCGCTTCATAGTGTTTTACAGCCCTCTCTAAGCGGTTTACAGAGTTCAGCATATTGCCCCCAACAATCTGGGTCCTCATTTTACCGACCTCAGAAGGATGGAAGGCTGAGTCAACCTTGAGCCGGTGAGATTTGAACTGCTGAACTGCTGAACTAGCAGTAGCCTGCAGTGCTGCATTTAACCACTGTGCCACCTCGGCTCTTAACTTCTTATCTGTCAGAATGCAGGTTCCAAAATAGAAACAGTAAGCCAGTGCATGTAGGAAGAAAAAAACACCTTCCAGTTCTCTGAATATTAGTCATGCAAGTCTAAGTTTATTTGAGCAAGGTTTACTAATAGGCTTAATTCTGTAAACTTAAGTATTCTGATCAGCCAAGTATCAAATACAGCAGTGGTGAAATCCAATTTTTTTTGCTACCGGTTCTGTGGGCATGGCTTGGTGGGCGTGGTGTAGCTTGGTGGGTGTGGCTTGGTGGGCGTGGCAAGGGAAGGATACTGCAAAATCTCTATTTCCAGCCCACTCCAGGGGAAGGATACTGCAAAATCTCCATTCCCTCTCCACTCCTGGGGGAAGGATATTGCAAAATCTCCATTCCCACCCCACTCTGGGGCCAGCCAGAGGTGATATTTGCCAGTTCTCCGAACTACTCAAATTTCTGCTATCGGTTCTCCGAACTACTCAAAATTTCTGCTACCGGTTCTCCAGAACCTGTCAGAACCTGCTGGATTTCACCCCTGAAATACTAAATACTAAAACTAAGTTCACACATCCCACTAATCCATAATCATGGTTTGTTGAACAAGACTTAGTGGTTTGGTTCATACATGGTGCTAAGACATAAATCTTGGTTTACAAACCAAACTAGCATACATTGCATTAAGCTCAGTTCAAACAAACTACATCCTATCTGAGGGGGACTTCAGCTCTTGCTAGAAAGGCAGAGGAAAAAAACCAATCAGAGCTTCAAAGGATTTCAGTATGTACATGAATGAATGGATATCAGTTTGTCTCTTCTAGCTACAACCTGGGTGAATGGATAAGACGGGTGTCAAACTCGATTTCATTGAGGGCTGCATCAGGGTTGTGTTTGACCTTCGGGGACCAGGGTGGGCGTGGCCGAGGTGGGCATGGCCATCTTGCCATCACTTGTGTCGGGGGGCACCTGTGGTGGCCAAGTGCTAAGGCAGGACTTCCCTCAGTCCCTCCCTCACTCTCATTATAATCTCCTTCCTTCCTTCCTTCCTTCCTTCCTTCCTTCCTTCCTTCCTTCCTTCCTTCCTTCCTTCCTTCCTTCCTTCCTTCCTTCCTTCCTTCCTTCCTTCCTTCCCTTCCTTCCTCCTTCCTTCCTTCCTTCCTTCTTTTTCCTTCCCTTCCTTCCTTCCTTCCTTCCTTCCTTCCTTCCTTCCTTCCTTCCTTCCTTCCTTCCTTCCTTCCTCCTTCCTTCCTTCCTTCCTTCCTTCCTTCCTTCCTTCCTTCCTTCCTTCCTTCTTTTTCCTTCCCTCTTCATTCTCCTTTCTTCTTCTTTCCCCTCTTTCCTTATTTTTCCTTCCTTGCTCTCTTCCCATCTTTCCTTCTTTTTTTCTTTCCTCTTTCCCTTTCTCCTTTCCTGTCCCTTCTTGCATGCTCAAATGGAGCTTGGGGGAGGCCATGCACAGCCCTCCTGAGCTCCGTTTTCACTGGCAGAGGCACTGCGGGTCCTTTGCTGTTTCCAGGGCGGACCCATAAGCCTGATCCAGCCTACGGGCCTTGAGTTTGACACCCCTGGGATAAAGAATAAGAGGTTCCTTAAATTTAAAGGATGATGGATTATGGATCAGAGGAGGTCCTGGTGGGAAAGAAATGGGTAAAAACCTCTTAAGCGCACAGCTAGTAGGTAATGGATTTATTGGTCAGCTATGATGTTTTCTTTTCAACATCTATGGCTCCACAGGTCCAAAGTATGCAGTTCATGGAGTTTGCTGAGGTGGAGAACCATGATGATTTTTACACCGTTGAAGAGGCATACATTCATACGCAAGATCAGAGAGGAGAATTTGTAATGTATGATGTGGCCCTCCAAGACCTGAAAGAGACAGAAAAGCATCTTTTGCTTATGGCAAGCCAGTACATTGAGGTGGGAAAAGGTAAGGCCTTCATACAAACTTGGTCCTGAAATATATCTCATATTACCAATGGTTGAGGGATAGAAACTCTCACAAAAAGCAGCCATCCCCAAAACAGAAATTACTTAGTAAACTAATAATAGTTTACTATTGTTGTTTCGAAGTAATTGTTGGAGAAGTAGCTCCAGAGGCACTGATTGGTTGAAACTTTAACCTTACTAGTTATTCGGGGTCACCATTTATTTGTAATGCATCTGTAATTATAGTAAGCGTACCTATGTTGATAATTTTCAGTTCAGTTCTGTGAAGCAGGAAAATCTTGATAACAGGGAGGAAATTCACTGCTTATGTTTTATTTGGGCATCATTAACTGCAAGTGTTTGTGACTGCTTGGATTTGTTATTGCCGGGTTGAAGTCTTTTGTGTTATCCTTTTCTTTCTGAGGCCAGAAAGCAGGCCCTGATTCCTCTAGCAACAGCTACTCAAGGCGGGCACAAACATCAGTGGATCGATCGGCAGTCTTGCTTGACCTTTGGACTTGTGAAGCAGATTTCTTAAAAAATAAGTGGCAGGTATACATATTCCCGTTTCATTGGTCTTCTAAGAAATCAAAGGGGGAAGAGAAACCCTGTAGAAAGTAAGAAATATGACCTTGACAGACATAAGTAAGATCGATGGCCAATATGGAGGTGAGGACAAAAACACATTTTAAGGTTATAACAGACAGATAATATCTGGAAGTGGCTCAGACAGATACCTCCCTAATTAACTGAACTATGAGATGGAGGAGGAGGTACAGCACAATCAGATTTGGGAGATTTTGCTATCATAGTCGATCTCAATTTAGCCTTGCTGCGGAGTTGATTTCTTAGTTTAGTCTTCCAAGTGGGACTGACAGATCCCCTATGGCAGCGGAGGGTTCCGGTTATTTTCGCTACCGGTGCACATTGCAAGCATGCACAGAAGTGAACTCGCGTTCCATCGGGCAATTTCACTTCCATGCATGCTTAGGATGACATTACAAGCCGAAACATAGCTGAGGAGCTTCTCAGCTGTGCTTCGGAGGAAGAATAAAGGTCAGTATTGAAACAAGAGCGGGTAGGAGGGCTTTTTCCTGACAGCTCAGGATGCGGAGAAGCCGAAAAAAGCGCCTAAAAATGACATCATTGCTGGGCTCCTACCGGTGCGGTGTCCCGCACAGCACCGGTAGGAACCCACCACTGCCCTATGGGCAACTGAATGTGCGCTGGACTGGACACATCATTCATATTTGCAAATGGGTTTATTTAATAAATCGATTCATAGGGCTGCCCATCATGGGCAGCTCACAACATTAAATCTCATGTTCTGTTTACATCTAGAAACGGAGGCCCTTGTTTCAGCTTGCATCTTATTTATGTTTCACCTGATGAGGTGCATTCTTGCGTCACTTCAACCATATCATGCAAGAAAGAAAAGGCAGGGAATAGTGGATGTTCCCTTCTCCCCTAAATTACAAAATTATACATTGTAGTCTCGTCCCCACTCGGTCTTGCCTACTAACTGTTGCTGCCCGAAGCAAAGGTGTACAGGCAGTCCTTGACTTACGACCACAACTGAGCCCCAACTTTCTGTTGCTAAGCGAGACATTTGTTAAGAGAGTTTTGCTCCCATTGTATGACCTTTCTTGCCCCGGTTGTTAAGTGAATCACTGCAATTGTTAAGTTAGTAACACTGTTGTTAAGTGAACCTGGCTTCCCCATTGGCTTTGCTTGTTACAAGATCGCAAAAGGGGATCACCTGACCTTGGGACACTGCAATGGTCATAAATATGAGTCAGTTGCCAAGCGTCCGAATTTTGATAATGTGATCATGGGGATGCTACAATGGTTGAAGGTGTGAAAAACGGTCAGAGGTCACTATTTCAGTGTCATTGTAACTTTGAACGGTCACTAAATGAATTGTTGTAAATCAAGGACTACCTGCATACAGTAGCTGACCACCAAAACTCCATTCTTGATACAGAAGATGCCTGGAATTTATTTTCTGCTTGTCCCGGGTAAAATTGTAACCTCTTCCATAGCTATTGTGGGCAACAGTGCAGCTTAGAGTATACAATGGAGGCTGGATGGCATAAAACAAAGCCTTTATTCATTGCCTCAGCAGCTGCACCTTGCCTCACTCCGCCAATACCTCTCATTTAACAATAACTGGATTATACTTATTTTGATTTTTGAAAAACTGGTGTGATATAGCACTTATCATAAATATATAATAGGCGGAATGCAGGGGTGGGTTCCACTTACCTTCGCCACCGGTTCGCATCGCAACGTTTCGCGCGCGTCCCCTCGTGCAATTTGGCTTCCGCGCATGCTCAGTAGCAGGAATCAGCCTGAAACACAGCTGAGGAGCTGATCAGCTGTGCTTCGGGTAAAGAAATAAAGGCCAGTATTAACCCGGGGGAGGGCGGGAGGGCCCTTTTTCAAGCAGCGGAAGAGGAGAAGCCATCCAAACAGGGAAAAATTAGCAAAAAATTCCAAAAAAAGGGATGGTGGCGCCCACGGAACAGCACTGACCGAACCGGATCCGTGACATCACCAGCGAGTCGCTACCGGTTTGGGCGATCCGACGGGAGGAACCCACCCCTGGCGAAGTGGAGAATCTCATTGAGAAATTTACATGTGGCACACACAGACCTTCCAACTGAAAGATTTACATTATTAACGGATGAAAGGAAAAAAAACTAAAACAAAACGAAGGAAAAAATAAACATTTCTTGCTTCTTGTTTTGGCTGTGCTTGAAATATATTTTCAGCTCCTCGATAGTTACTTTGAAGTATACCAACATACTTTAGATTCAGAAGAAAGATTTGCATTGGCCCAAGTAATAACTAACATCATGTACAGACGTCCTCGATTTGATTTCCATCTTGAGTATTTTGTGAACACTTACAGAGATGAATGCACGTGTCTAAAGCTTCACCTCTGCTTGGTGAGAGATATTATGAACCGACAGGTAAGTTGACATTCTGTGCAGGAGAACTTTGCAGTAGAGTAGCCAGAATAACTTTGGATCTAATTCTTTATCTTTTCCATTAAATGCATGACATTCAATTTTTAGTATTTGTGGTGCGGTGGCCTAAAAGTGGAGCTCTTGCCTCACAATCAGGAGGCTGTGAGTTCGACCCTAGGTAGAGGCAGATATTTCTCTCTCTGGGCACAATGAGAATATATCTGCTGCAAACTCTGCATTGGTGACAGGAAGGGTATCCGGCCCCTAAAAACTCAGCTCCATTCAGTTGCCTTGACTCCACCCCAATGCAAGAAATTACAGGGTCATTAAAAGACAAAAAAGAATTATCAATTTTTAGTATTTGAACTAGTGATGTGCCGGGGCATGCTGACTGTCAGTATTCAAATACAGATGTTAGCATCTGTTTACTTTTTATGGGGTGTTTCTGCAAAGCATTGAAAATGGGAATAGGGATAAGAAACAGATGGAAGCTGAGTGAATCTAGCAAATTCAGTTTTCATGCGACTTTAATTGCTTATATCAGGCTTCCTCTACCACTGAAGTCATGATATAATTTTTTAAAAAAATCAGAAATTGCTATATTTTATGTAATAAGATTTTTTTTATTTTGATTTTTTTTCTCCAGATAGAGAATCAGCGTAAATATAATTATAAAATTTGGCGTGGTGGTCCTAAAGATTCTATCTCTGAATTTGGCTTCCCCCCACAAATAGTTACCAAACAGTTAATTGCTCTCAGTAACAGCCCGTGAGTATCATTTGTCTCTCTAATATGGCACATAGGTTTATAATGTTTGCTATTGTTGTTTAATAAGAAAGTCACACAAGCAAATTCCATTGTTTATTCCCCTGGGTTCAAGCAATTCTTATTTAAACAAATCAACTAGCCAAGCCATATGACAAAATAGCTTTCCTTATGTTGTTCTTCCACCTGCAAATGGTCATTTCTTAGACCTAGTAGTAATAATAAGGCATTAATTCTGTGTTCAGCATGCATATATGTACATGGGATCATTTCTAAATTAACAATAGACATACAAACAATTATGATTTATAATATTTCATTATCCCCTAAAATATTTGTTTTAAAATTGTAATGTATTATTTTAAAAAGTCAGGATGATGTCACTGTACTTGGACTCAAACTTAACAGATTAACAGATTAACAGAGTTGGAAGGGACCTTGCTGTGCTTGCTCTGCCAGGATCTTTTGCATGAGATCCAGTATAACTGGTAGTGGAGGGAAGGCGTATAGGAGCCCCTGGGGCCACGGGCTCTGGAGTGCGTTCACCTGTTCTGCTCCCGGGGACGGGAAGCGGGAGAAGAACCTTTGCAGTTGAGAATTGGTTGGAGTTGCGAAGAGGTCCATAGTTGGCCTGCCGAATCTCTGGACTATCTGCTGGAAGATGAGCGGATTGAGCCTCCACTCTGCCTGATCCACTTGGGTTCGACTGAGCCAGTCCGCCTGGGAATTGTGGATCCCTGATATGTGATCTGATGTCAGGGATAGTTATAAGAGAGTTTCAACATAGAAGGCTCCCTAAACCTTAAAAGCCAGAACTACTAGCAAAACAGAGAATCTGTGACTTTTTTAGTTGTGTTATCTGCTGTGTGGTGAAATTGGCAATATCTACTCCTCCCTTCCATTTTGTAATAATGTATTTATTACTTATTATTTACTCAGTTCTATTCTTCTGCTTTCTCATAAGATGGACTTAAGAAAGTCATCGTTTCAACTATGTATTTACAATATAAGTAAATATATAAATGTATTTTTTAAAACAATTATGTTAAACTATCATCATTCTGGTATATATGGATATACAGTGAACCCTCGTTTTTCGCGGGGGTTATGTTCCAAAAAGAACCCGTGATAGGCGAAATCCGTGAAGTAGTAACCTTTATTTTTTTTACAATTATTATACAATGAAATACTCCATAATACATTGAAACCAAAGAACAAAACCTTTTTACAGGCCCAAGCATTTGTTTAACAAATAAATACACGTCACTCACGTGTATTTCACTGCGCTTGGCAAGCTGTTTGACGTACGTGTATAAACCGCAACGTTATTGACACACAGGTAGAGAAGAAGTGGAGAGACTGTTTAGCCAATCAGAATGCAGAACACAATGCACGATGCAAATCCGTGAAGCAGCGAGACCGTGAAAGGTGAACCGCGATATAGCGAGGGATCACTGTATATATAGTGCACTGAGCTAAAAGACTGCAGCTAAGTTTATATATGGATAAATAAGAACATAAATTGAGTCATACATTCAATTAAGAGAATGCTTGTTTTCTAATCCATTTCACCACTGAATAGCAAACATTTTACATTACGTCATTTATGGTTATGTTTTTATTAGGGTTTTTTGGGTGTGGTAGTTTTTATTAGTTCATTTTCAAATAATCCTATTCTCTCATATTTCATTTAACTCTTTTTCCCTTTAAAGTACAGCTCTGAAGAACATGTATTTATTGGAATTCCATTCCTCCCTTGGCCTAGTATCTTTAATTCCTAAAGCTCTAGATCGGGTTCTTCAAGAGTTCCAGCAAATCTGTAGGCCAAACACAGCCAGTGAGGCCATTCATTTGGAGGAACAAATACTTCAACTTTCGTTGGATGGATGGATGACCATGGGAAATCCAGAATCTTTTTATGGCACTCAAATTCAGAGAGATGTATGTTTGTGTTCTACATACAAGGATTTGGGTGGGGTTTTGCTGCTAAAATGTCCTAATCTCATTAAGTAGACATATAGGATTGGGTTAATAGAGATAATTAAAAAATTTTGTAGACCTGTTACAGATTCTATGTAAGTAAATTCAATTCAAACCTTTATTGTCAGAGTACAACATGTATGCAATGAGCTTGGCTGAGCCTCCCTTTGTGCACCCCCCCAACCCAATACAACTCACAGTGAAAGACACAAAATCCCTGACCCAGTGAATCCTACTAACAAACAGACAATCCTACTACTCTATGTGAACTTATTGCACATCGTGCGGGCCCCGCAAGTCAATTGTACTATGTTGTTATAAAGTTATTTTCCATTCATAAGTCTGACAGCCCACAGATAAAAACTGTTCTTCAGCCTGTTTATGCCTCTGCCTATGCTTCTATATCTCCTTCCCGATGGCAGGAGAATAAAGAAGTGCTGACCCGGGTGTGAGTCGTCCCTGTAAATTACTAATAATGTGTATATTGATACAAAATTATTTGAATTTAACTTCAGTGTTTCACTGATATAATGGAGTAAAGCCATTTTTCTTTGTGAGATGGGCACGAGGTACTATTTCTGCTTTAAGAGAAACTATTTATTGTTTATGCTTAAAAGTAAAAAAGAACATCTCCTCCCACAGTCATACTTGCCTGTTGTCCAGTCATCTGAAGGTTCTTGTTCCATCTTCTCCTTCTTCTCCTATATTTCAATTACCGTATTTTTCGGAGTATAAGACGCACCGGAGTATAAGACGCACCTTAGTTTTTGGGGAGGAAAATAGGGGAAAACAATCTGCCTACCAGGTATTCATCTGGCTAGCGTCCTTAGTCTGGTCAGCTTCAGCACATTATTTTATCCCCTGGTTAGGACTTAAAAAAACCTTCTTCTGAGAGAATAACAATGAAAGAGCATGCAAGCCAGTAAGAGCTGGGAAGATAGTTAGCACCTGGTTAGGGCTAGAAAAAAACTTATTCGGAGCAGCTTCAGCACATTATTTTATCCCCTGGTTAGGACTTAAAAAAACCTTCTTCTGAAAGAGTAACATGAAAGAGCCTGCAAGCCGGTAAGAGCTGGGAAGATAGTTAGCACCTGGTTAGGGCTAGAAAAAAACTTATTCGGAGCAAGTAGAGCAATGAAAAAAAAATCTGCAAAGACTTAGGGCTGGAAAAACATTCTTTGGAGAGAGTAACAATGAAAAAGCCTGCAAGGTAAGAGCTGGGAAGATCTGTTAGTACCTAGTTAGGGCTGGAAAAAAGCTACATTCGAAGTATAAGACGCACCCAAATTTTCAGCCACTTTTAGGGAGGAAAAAGGTGCGTCTTATACTCCGAAAAATACGGTAAATATTTCCATGGTACAGAATAATGTCTTGAACAATAAAGTATCAATCGTAACATCAGTACAACAATCAATTGACATTATTTGAATTAAACATTTATAAATACTATTCTTTCATGGTAGGTATTTACAGATGTTCTGGTTGAGGATCCTCTTATTATAAGAGAAATTGTTACATTAGCCTTGAAATCGGTATCAGAAGAAGAACAGAGATCGAGCAAAGAAAAACAAACTATTACCCTGAATATCTTTTCAAGACTCCTTGAACTTCTAACCCTCCGTCATCGGTTGATTGAGGCAGCAATTGAAGGAGCACAGCTGGGCAGGTTAGCAAGGGGACACAGAGGAAATCATTGTAGAAAGTTGTACTGAAATTCAGCAATATTATTTTTTATTTAATCTAAGTCTTTTCTGTACTATTGTTTTAATCTTTAAAAGTATAATGGCAAAATCCATATTCAGTGTAATATTTATCTTCTTGCTGATGTAGCAATAGCAATAGCACTTAGACTTATATACCGCTTCATAGTGCTTTACAGCCCTCTCTAAGCGGTTTACAGAGTCAGCATATTGCCCCCAACAATCTGGGTCCTCGTTTTACCAACCTCAGAAGGATAGAAGGCTGAGTCAACCTTGAGCCGGTGAGATTTGAACAGCTGTACTGCAGCCAGCAGTCAGCTGAAGTAGCCTGCAGTGCTGCACTCTAGCCACTATGCCACCTCGGCTCTATAAGCCGTAATTCTGTAATTCCCCCACTTTCTTCAATTCTCCCAAATCACAATTGACATAATCTTATTGACTACTAACTTCTTAATTGAAATCACTATTTCTCTTCTTCCATCCTGACCCAGTATAACTTCTGACCCCATCATCGATAGCTGGCCCTATCAGTATACTCAACTGAAAAGCCATTATTTTTAAGGGAAGCCCCAGATATCTCGGCCTGAACTGTAACGTAGATAGTTGATAATTGCAGTTGAATGCTTTCGATCAATACTGTTTAAATATGTTTGACAAATCAAATTATACTGATTGTTTTTGCTTTGGCATGTTAATTAGTTAGAAAATATTACAAATATAATACACCAAAAGCTTCTACTTATCTTTTCCTAAGAACCGAAACTACAACTTGGTTTAGCAGGGAACAAGCATCATGTTGTCTGAACCTAGTACTCTGGCTTATTCCATGCCAATCTAGCCATGCAAAGAATCCAATAGAAATAAGCCAGAATCCCTGATGCAGGAATCACAGTAATCAAATCACAGACAAAACTGCACATTGTTTATTAGCACTCATTTGTGGGAGGCACCAGCAAAAAATGATCTGAGCAGTGGACAAAGTGAAATTATGGATTGAAATATTATACAACTATATTTATTTTCTCTGGGTATGAAACTCAAAAGAATATATGACAGACAATGAATGTGTGTGTTTTGCATGAGCAGAGTGATCACTATAAGTAGTTAATTCAAATATGTACTGTACATTCTTTTTCTTCTTAGACTATACAAAGAATGTGCAGAAGAAATGGGCTTTAATGAGTTTCATTTCTACTTACGGCCTGTGAACTTTGAATGTGCAACTCACAAAGAGAAGGCTGACCAGTTTTCACCAATATTCATCACGTCACTTCTAGAAGATCATGACATTAATGTGGACAGGTAAGTCAGAGGCTTACAAATGTTTTCAGCAGATATAAACGTACATAAATCATCAACAAACTTAATAATATTTGCTTCCATTCTGAAGATACACTTAGCAGTTTGATATAGAACAGCTGCTGCTTTTTAAAAATATTTTGTTAGAATTTTGCAATACAACAAAAGTATAAAAAATGAAAAGGAAATTAAGAAAAAGGAAATCATTAAGAATTAGAAAAAAGAAAAGTGAAAAAAGAATGTTTACTTCTGCCCTTCTTTCTTAGAATAATTGCCATCTTAGTCTTCCCACTCCCTCTTTAAACCTTTCTAATCCTCATAGAAGAGCTACTTCTTGCCATGTAACTTCTGTCTATATAACTAAAAGGGTATATACTATATAGGTACCGGTAGTCCTTGACTTCCTACCACAATGGAGCCTAAGCAAGACAGTTGTTAAGTGAATTTTGCCCCATTTTATGACCTTTCTTGTCACGGTTGTTAAGTGAATCACTGCAGTTGTTAACTGTTGTTCAGTCAGTCAGTGAATCTGGCTTCCCCCAATGGATGTTGCTTGTTGAAAGCCAGCTGGGAAGGTTACAAATGATGCTCACATGACCCTGGGACAGCGCAGCTATCATAAATACATGCCAGTTGCCAAGCACCTGAATATTGATCACATGACTATGAGGATGCTGCAACGGTCATAAGTATGAACCCTGATCATAAGTCACTTTTTTCAGTGCCGTTAAAACTTCAAATCATCACTAAATGAATGGTTGTAAGTCCAGGGCTACCTCTAGTTCTAATAAACTGTTGTATCCTATTGATGTTTTTATATTGTTTTTAATTGTGAACAGCCGAGAATCATATACTTGAGACAAGTGGCTATATAAAATGAATGAATGAATGAATGAATGAATGAATGAATGAATGAATGAATGAATGAATGAATGAATGAACCCTTACAGCCTTTGGCTGACCTAAAGGTCATTTTGGGCAGTTAGAGCAGAACTTATAAAACTATATTCTGTAAAACTCTAAGATTCAATGGAAATTTGATGGAATTCTATGTAAGAGGAAGGGGAGAGAAAATTTCACTTAAAATATTTTCTACCAGCATCTTAGGCTGGGATTCTGGGATCTATTTATTACTAATAGGTGCTACAGCCTAATTTTTTTTTACAGCTCCATGAGTTAGAGAGCTGTTTGGAGCACATCAGGGAGCCTCCTGTCATCCTTTATCATCTTTTCCTCAATTACATTAAATACTTACTAATTACTTAATGACATCACATATTTCAGAAATTGACATTAGCATTTAGAAATTTAGCTGAACTGGAAATATATATATATATATATATATATAATGTTTTTCTGCCGAGTCACCTGGTATACTCAATTATGGGAGGGAGCATACTGCTTCCTTATGCTTTTCCTTTTGCCTTTCAGCCCCACTCCAGGGGCCATCCAGGTTACAAACCATATTTTCAAACTTACAAAGAACTGATAAACAAATAAAAGGAGACTAGTATAGATCTATTCCAAGCTATTTAGCTCTCATCAGCTAGCCATACCCTTCTAGGATTCGAACTGGGGCTGCTTGCCTTGTTAGGCAGTGCTTTTACCCTCTAAGCCACCAGTTCTCCTCCCTTATCAACTGAGCCAGGGGAAAGATTAAATGTTTTTCTATCTATTTATCATATATATGATAGATAGATAGATAGATAGATAGATAGATAGATAGATAGATAGATAGATAGATAGATAGATAGATAGTTATAGATATACACACACATACAAACATGTGTGTGTGTGTGTGTGTGTGTGTGTGTGTGTGTGTGTGTGTGTGTGTGTGTGTTTTAAATAAATAATTTGATATTGATATAAAGAGACATACACATCCCAAAATGGAAGAAATAATCTACACTTGTTCTTTTGAAAACTATCACTGCAAAATTGGGTTGGGAATATTTGTAAGTATGATTAATTTTAAACATTCTTCAGAAACACTGTTCAAATGTATATGTTCTGCATAAACAAGGAAAGCGGAAATCACTTGTGATGAGAACAAGGAGAATCTTTCATGTAATTTCTAAATGTAGAAGGGCTGGCAGTTCATTGCTGAAAAATTTATACCTTGTTTTCTTTTGCAGATATATTCCTTCTAACTTAATGTTAGAGATCCAAGATATAGACAATCAAATTGGAAAATTTAGCTTTTGCACCAGGGAGAGCATTCTGCAGGTAACTGAAATATTTTTATTCCAGTCTCAATGCTATTATATTAATTTATTTTATTCTTCCTGCCCCTTTCCTGTTTGTTTCATTTTGTACTAAACCAGCAGTGTTTATGACTGTACTTCTGACCAGAGTCATGCAGATTCCATAAATAAAAAAATATTTTGTAACTGCAATTTGAAGATTTAGACCTCTTAGCATCTAGGCTTTAAACAAATCTTGAAGCAAGAAATGCAATTCTAAACTATATCAAAAGTCACATTATGCAACAATTTGGTCATCCTGAAGCCTTTGGGGGAAAAAAATTAACTTCAGTGAATCCCAACCCTAATATGCTCTGTCCAAAACAGAAAAAAGGATATTCGTGTTCCAAGGAAAATTCAGTGTTAAATAATTTATGTGAGTGGAGTCAGGTATAGCAGAGGTCTGGGGTGGAAAAATTGATCACTGATCTTAATCAATCACATATCTTTGCTGAAATGATTATTGCTTCTGTATGTTCCCTGGAGATCTTCTGATCAACATTATTACTTGTCCATGGCATTTGATTAAATTTGTTTTGTGCTAAACTATTGTCACAGAAGGTGGCAGCATGTAGTTAATTCTGGCTAAAAATGTTATGCAGTGTCATAACATGCATTTTGTTCCGTGATAACGGAACTAAAGACTATCTGGAAATGACAAGGTTATACATGATAAATTGGGAAGTCTGTCAATACACAATATCTGTTTGTCTGTGTATAAACTGGGAGGAAAATAATGACAAAATCTTAGGTATTATTACACACGCATCTTAAGAATGTTACACGCACATATAGTTATCTGGAGTGAAGGCTGACTCAGAGATCTTCTGAATTAGATACTGTTGCTTCCAAACTTCATGCAAAATCAATCCTGCTTCTTGAATATAAATACAGATAGTCCTGGACTTATGATCGCATTTGAGCCCAAAACTTACGTTGCTAAGCAAGACATTTGTTAAGTGAATTTTGCCCAATTTTACAATCTTTCTTGCCAGAGTTGTTAAGTGAATCACTGCAGTTGTTAAGTTAGTAACAAGTTTATTAAGTGAACCTGGCTTCCCTGTTGCTTTTGCTTGTCGGAGGGTCACAAAAGATGTTCACGTGACCCTGGGACGCTGCAAACTGTCATAAATATGAGTCAATTGCCAAGCATCAAAATTTTGATTACTTCATGGGGGATGCTGCAATTAACGTAAATGTGAAAAACAGTCATAATTCACTTTTTTCAGTGCCATTGTAACTTCAGAACGGTTACGAAATGAACTGTTGTAACTTGAGGATTACCTGTACAACTGAAACAACTTTATAGCCTCAATGTCAGACCTAAAGGAAGTAGATGTAAAAGGGATGTTGAGACTCTAGAAAGAGTGCAGAGAAGAGCAACAAAGATGATTAGGGGACTGGAGGCTAAAACATATGAAGAACGGTTGCAGGAACTGGGTATGTCTAGTTTAATGAAAAGAAGGACTAGGGGAGACATGATAGCAGTGTTCCAATATCTCAGGGGTTGCCACAAAGAAGAGGGAGTCAAACTATTCTCCAAAGCACCTGAGGGTAGAACAAAGAAGCAATGGGTGGAAACTAATCAAGGAGAGAAGTGACTTAGAACTAAGGAGAAATTTCCTGACAGTTAGAACAATTAATCCGTGGAACAGCTTGCCTCCAGAAGTTGTGAATGCTCCAACACTGGAAGTTTTTAAGAAGATGTTGGATAACCATTTGTCTGAAGTAATGTAGGGTTTCTTGCCTAACCAGGGGGTTGGACTAGAAGACCTCCAAGGTCCCTTCCAACTCTGTTACTATTATATTATAGATGTTACATTATAATGACCACTCATCTTTTTATCTTCATCCTTCAGCTGTTACTGAAGCAGTATGGACTGGAAAACTTGCAGATCGCTCTTGCTTGCCAAGTCACACATAAAAACATGCTCCTCGTAGCTGTTCAACAGGCTGCATTTTGTCCTTCAGTGCAGCCCACACTAACTGGAGACTTAAAGGTTGGCAACTTCCACCCCCACACCCCCTCCTACCTTTCAAAGACCAAATTCCACCACTGCTCTTTAAAAAAACACATAAAAATCAGAAGCAAAAAAGTTACGAGGAATGAGTGACTCTTTCTTTGCTATCTGCCTTCCATGCTGTTTGATCTTATACCTACATTCTGCTGGGAAAGTGTTAAGACACACAGCTACCCTCCTGGCCATCTCTGTTTCAGATAGGAGATTATTGTCAAAGAAAAATAAAAGGTGAGATTATGGGTACCTTTCTGTGCTAGCCTTTTTCATCTGGGCTCAACTCCAAGGATTCTCCACCTAGCAATGACTATTGCTGAAACCTCTGGTATTTGAAGGTCACATATCTGAATGGTATCCTGATTGAGAAAGGCCCTATTCCAATGATGGAGTCTTTGTCAATAGATTTAACTTATTTATTTATTTATTTATTTTATTTCTTGGTTCTTCTATGCCGCCCTATTCCCGAGGGACTCAGGGCGGCATACAACATCATATAAGAACACTAGAAATAATAACAATTTAAAAGCACAATTAAAAGTTAAAAAGATTAAAACAGTTAAAAGTATCCCCACCAGACATACCGGGGGAGAATTCAGATGGAGCTAGTCTCAACCCCCTGCCTGCAGGAAAAGCCATGTCTTGACGGCTTTTCGGAAGTCATAGGACTTTACGGAGGACTTTACATAGGACTTTACATAGGACTTTACGGAGAAGTCATAGGACTTCTCCGTAAAGAAGGCGGCGGCAGAGCTCACTAGGTTGCATTGGCTTTATGTGATTACACACCTTGTTGTTAACCTTTTGGGGTTCAGAAAATCTTGTTTCTGAAACTAGACATTTCCTTCAGTCATGCAATGGAACTTAGATCTTAGACTTATATATACTCAGTGGTGGGTTCCTACCGGTGCGGTCCACTCTGTCGCACCGGTAGTGGCAGGCTGGTGACATCATCACGAGGCTACCGACCCAGTGCGGTCAGTTGCCGGTGCCATCTTTTTTTGCAATTTTTTTTGTGATTTTTTGCTTCTGCGCATGCATGGAAGCAAAATCGCGCCAAAATCTCATGAGGGGACATGGGCGTGTGCGAGATTTCAGTGAGATTTTGCTTCCCGCATGCATGGATGGAAGCAAAAAATCACCAAAATCGCGCACGCACGTCCCTCACAAGATTTCGGTGCGATTTTGCTTCCACGCATGCGCAGAAGCAAAATCGCGTGAGGGGGCACGCATGCATAGCATGTGTGTGCATGAAACATGATGATGCGCGTGCAGCGCACCAGTAGCAAGGTAAGTGAGCAACCCGCCCCTGTATATACTGCTCCATAATGTTTTACAGCACACTTTGAGTGGTTTACAAATGTCAGTATATTGCCCCCAACAATCTGGGTCTGCATTTTATCGACCTCGAAAGGATGGAAAGCTGAGTTGACCTTGAGCCCATTAGGATCAAACTCCTGGCTGTGGACAGAGTTAGCCTGCAATAGTGTATTCTAACTACCATGCCACCAGGGCAATGCAATAACATAAGCAGACATACAGTAATGTAAGAACCATAGGACAGGTGATTCTTTTATAGAGGCATACACTGCTAGAAATAATATACTGTCATTGTGAATAGTGGCCATTGATAGCGTATAAGGAAATAACAGCATTTATTTATTTAACAGTATGTCATATTATGCAAGATTAGGGTATTATACAATACCCTAATCTTTTCTTAATCCCTGCAGTCCTCCTGTGAAAAAATTAGGACACCCCCCTCCCCAGGATAATGTTCAAGGTCTGCCTTTAAGTTTAAGCCATGTTGCTTGGTGAAAGTCAAACACTATAACTATTGCTCCATATTGGAATTTTCGGCAGGAAAAAAAAGGATTGCTGGTTGTGATTAGTAGGCAACAATTTGTCTTTTTGTTTCTCTTTCCTTCTTTGCTCATGTGGTTTATCTTGTTCAGAAAAATGCATAATATATAAAAAAAGAATAAAATGGAAATCAGTGCAGACTTGTCATTTAGCACGTGCTAACAATTTGCCTCAGGGGATCATAATATTCCTCTTAAAGGCTCTGTTAAAATTAGATTTTAAGCAATTGTTGTTTCCAATTGCGCCTGTTTTTTTTTCCAGAAACAGGAGAGGATTAAAAAATATACATGTACTAAAAATCTAATTAGTTTTCTTCCTAGACAGCTATTTTCTGAGTAAAAAGCAAAGTGTGTTTAATATGTACACTTCCTTCAGTAAAGTTATTCAGCTCCACACCTATACTGTCTTCGGGCTATTTAATGCTTCCTTGTTCTTTTTTTATTTTCTGTAATTGTTTTTTCTTTCGGGAGTATTAGAAGAAGCCAAATTACAAGAACTTGAAACCGCAGAGTCAAAAATGTTCTTCAACAGGGCCTGTATGATGGCATCCAGCATCCAAGAGCATGTGCTGAGTTTCAGGACACTTACAAGGGCCTCTGTTTACACTGACCTTTCTCTCCCCTTTATAAAAATATTCAGTGTAACAATCCGAGCCATCGAGATTATCTTCCATTTAAATTTGCCATAATGCCCACAGTGGTGGTTGTCTTCCACAGCAACAACTTGCCTGATGGTATCAGCATGGCTTCCCTGAGTAAGAGACCCCGTGGCTGTTGGGAGAATAAGATCTCATAGAGGCGATTTAGATCTTTTCTTGGAATTCAGACAGTTAGAAATAAAACCGAGATTAAAGTCTAATAGAAAATATTTATTTCAGTACAAAAACAATAAATCCTGAATAAATTACATTGTGCTGAGTAACATGACCGTTCAGGTCAACAGCTAAGGCAGAAGAGAATTAATGGTGGTTTAGGAATGCACACATGCGTACAACTCATATCACGTGTTCTGCCTGTATTGGAATGTACCATAATATTAGATAGGGGTGCATTACTTTGCATACATACAACTGACAATATTCACTATGTGACAGTGGCTCTTCTCTTTCAGGAAGGACACCTGAGTGCGAAAGGTCAGAGCAGCAGCTCACCAAATGGAAGAAGTTCTACAGTTGGGAGTGAAGCGGAGGATGCCTTGATGTCTCATTCCATTAGGCGATTTGCAGCCAGAGGTTGCAGTTCAAAGAGGTAGATTAAAGATGGCGTCAGGGCAAATGTGCCAAATTAGAACTGGAGAGAACAGGTTCACCCCAACTAGCCACAGAAAACCATTGGAACCATAATTCTCAGCGTAACCTATCTCATGGGATGGCTGTAGAATAAAACAAAGGGAAATCTCTTCTTGATGAAAAGAGAGAGAGACTTTAAATCTAAACAATAAATTTAAAAAAAATCAGAGCATCTGGGTATTTAGGCTAGGGCTAGGTAGAGCAGTTATAAGAACATGGCAGCTGCTCTAGTGCCTGAATGCTCTTTTGGGCTTAAATACCAGTTGCAGAAAATAGCCTTACACCCGTTGCTCTCAAAGAGCTCTTCCAAGTAACTTATCCCTCCTCTTCTCCCTTTTTGGGGGATCTTCCAAAGGGAAGGAAGGTCTTCCAGAATATAGTAATAGCTCTGCCGCAGATTTTGATTTGTAATTTACTCTGTACCACTGGCGTCTTAAGACAGCAAGTGCTGCTTCAAATGCATCAGTATGTTACTGCTTTGTGCCTTATAGGGCGGTCTGTGTTTTCAGTGGAGAAATTCCAGCTCCTGGTTTAGCAACATGCTGACATAGTTGGGAAAGATTGCCAAATGCAGGACTGCTGCTAGGCCAGCATTACAGATTTGTAGGGGTTCAGAAAACAACATATGTTCACCACTTTGAGTTATTTGTAAAAATAATAAAGGTGTAATATAAATAGATGATAGATAGGTAGATAGATAGATAGATAGATAGATAGATAGATAGATAGATAGATAGATAGATAGATAGATAGATAGATAGATAGATAGATAGATAGATAGATAGATAGATAGTGCTGGAAGAAATATCCATCTGGTTCAGTTCCAAGCTGGGAGAAAGATACTGGAAACATGGAGGCTGATTGGAAAGATGGTTTAATGATGAAGCAGAACCACCAAGCACGTGTGATTCTGGGTAGCTGACCACATGGAGTTGAGAGTGAGGGGCTTTTATACCTTCTCTTAGGCTTTGCACTTGAACTTCCTGTTCCTGTGCAAGAACATGTATTCTATCGGCTGTTGTAGGGGTCATAGCTGGCTCTGTAGGTTGTCTGAGCTAAGTTTGGTTGAAACCTGGAGGGTGATGCAATGTCCCAGGAGATTGTGCAATGTGGTGAGCTCTACTGCTAGATGGTAGAGGGTTAATCCTATTATGTCCTGAGGGGTCATATCTTAATCCCATCATCCTGGAGCTGAAAGTCTTTTGTTTTGTAGATAGGCTGGCCCAGTCTTTCTCAATGGGCACAAAATATCTGCTGGGGGCTATTAAGAAAGACTTAGGGACTGCTTTCTGTCTCCAAGAGCATGTTTCTCTATTTCTCCTTTAGATATATAAGCTGATAAGGGAAGAGAGCCTGTGGCCTAGAGGTTAAAGCTGCTGCCTTACAGGCAGACTGCCCAGGTTCAAATCTTAGTAAGGGTGTGGCTATCTGATGAGAGCTAAATAGCTTGAAATACTTTGGTTGAATAATACTTTCCCTTCATTTTCATTTATCAGCAAAAATGTTACACACGCACACACACACACACACACTGTATGTATGTATGTATGTGTGTTTGTGTGTGTATATGTGTGTGTGGGGGGGGATTTTTTTTTGCTGATAAATGAAAATAAAGGGAGACTATATATATGTATATGGAAATATTAAAAAAGCAGAATATATATGAATATATATATATATATATATATATATATATATATATATATATATATATATATATATATATATATATATATATATATATATATATATATATATATATATTCTGCTTTTTTAATATTTCCTAAAATATTTCATTCTTCTAGGAGGGGGTGGCTTCCCACAATAGATGATAGATAGATGGATAGATATCACAGAAAATGGGAAACTTTTGACATATTTGTGTACATATCTAAGAGCTGAAGTGGTGCAGTGGTTAAATGCAGCCATTGCAGGCTGACTGCTAGTTCAACAGTTCAGCTGTTCAAATCTCACTAGGCTCAAGGTTGACTCAGCCTTCCATCCTTCCGAGGTCGGTAAAATGAGGACCCAGATTGTTGGGGGCAATATGCTGAACTCTGTAAACCGCTTAGAGAGGGCTGTAAAGCACTATGAAGCGGTATATAAGAAAAGTGCTATTGCTATTGCTATATTTAACATATTTTAATACTTTAATTCATCCTGTTACTATAATGAATGGTTTTGGATTCTTCATAAAAGCAAGAAAACCCCCCAAAAGCAACAGCATTATGTGTAAAGAAACTTTAATGCCTGGGCACAGTCAAAGAATAAAACGTTACTCATGAATACAGTTTGCATTAGTATTTTTTAGTAATGTTATTTTCCTTCATTCTCCAGACCTACGGAAGCTTTTGTTTCAATTCAGCTGGAGAAACAGGGTCCACGTGACCTGATGCTGAATACATTCATTCAGAAGAAGCAAATCTTGGGAAGTAGAATGCAAAATCCAGTAAGTGTATCTGAAATTATTTAGGAATTAACC
Organism: Diadophis punctatus similis; assembly: GCA_023053685.1. Taxonomy (NCBI): domain Eukaryota; kingdom Metazoa; phylum Chordata; class Lepidosauria; order Squamata; family Dipsadidae; genus Diadophis; species Diadophis punctatus. The sequence goes on along the minus strand of JALIGW010000001.1, from coordinate 108,410,536 downwards.
AATGCTTGATTATAATTTTTAAAGGATTATTCATCAACTTTACTATAATAGCTTTGGATTTAAGCTTTTGGATATTTTTTTGTCCTTACAGATAGTCCTCAACATAAATCCCACAATTGGGGCCAGAATTTTCATTGTTAAGCAAGACACTTAAATGAATTGCCTCGATTTTATGACCATGTTTGCATATGGTTATTAAGCAAATCACTGTAATTATTAAGAGAATCACATGGTTAAATGAATCTGGCTTCCCCCCATTGACTTTGCTTATCAAAAACTGACTGGGAAAGTCACAAATGATGATCACACAACCCTGGGATGCTGTAGCCCCGTGGTGGCGAACCTATGGCACGCGTGCCAGAGCTGGCACGCGGAGCCATAGAAGCCGGCACGCGAGGGTTCCCACCGGCAAACCGGAAGTGCGAAAAAACGCACTTCCGGTTTGCCGGTGTGCTGTTTTTTGCACTCCGGAAGGTTCAGGGAAGCTCCCTGAAGCTCCGGAATGCAAAAAACTACAAAACGGACAAACCGGAAGTGCACTTTTCCGCACTTCCGGTTTGTCCGTTTTGTAGTTTTTTGCATTCCGGAGCTTCAGGGAGCTTTCCTGAACCCTCCGGAGTGCAAAAAACAACATACCGGCAAACCGGAAGTGCGTTTTTTCGCACTTCCGGTTTGCCGGTTTCATCGTTCCAGGCTCCGTTTCGTCGTTCCAGGCTCCGGTAAGTGGGCCTGTGTGGGGGTGGGGGTGTGTGCGCATGCGCAGGAGGCAGCATGGGGGAGTGTTGTGCGCATGCGTGGGGGGGAGGGAATGAGTGTGGGCACGCGAGCGCACGCGAGCGCGCCCCCCCCTTTTTCGGCACGCGAGCCAAAAAAGGTTCGCCACCACTGCTGTAGCCATTGTAAATACATGCTGGTCACCAAGCACCTGAATTGTGATCACATGACCATGGGGAATGTTACTGCAGTCATGAGTGTGAGGACTGATCATAATTCACTTTTTTCAGTGCCATTGTAATTTCAGTTGCTAAAGAAATTGTTGTAAGTGGAGGACTACCTGTATTTTAAAATATAAATATATATTTTAGGTAACTTTAGCTATGTTTTGTAAGATTGGTGGCCATGTAAACAGGATCGATAAATAAATATTAAAAAAAATAAGTCAGTCTTGTAATCAGAACAAATAAGAAGAATGTGTGTATGTATGAAAAGAAATAATAGAGGAATAAAGTCTTATGAATACTTGTAAAAAAACCTTAATAATGACTGTTTCGTTAATTGTTACCATAAAAATGCCAAGTGGTTGTTCTTGAGATATGGTAAACTTTCAAATTTTCTTTTGCTATTTGAGGGAACTGTTGTACAAAAATGTTTCCGAGAACAGGGATGAGGATCAAATCCTACTTATATTTTAAAATCTATATATTTATGCAATTTATTTGTATATTTATTGTTATAGTCTCAGAAGTTGGGGCATTAGATTGGGTAAATCGTCAACACACGGAAACAATTCTGAATGTATCAGGTTGGGATTGGAATCAGAGAAGTGTTAAGAGGATTCCTGAATCTTTCCACTACAATCACCTGCTTTCCTTTAAAATATCCTTTCAAGGGTCCAAGACAATATTAAAAATATTGAATGGGCTGAGCAAAAAAAATCAGAATTTAGAGCCACTATTGTGTTTCTTTATGCTAAAGAACCTGTAGTAAAAATATTAAAAAAATATTTTACTTTAAAAAAAAAGTTGTGCAAACAAGGGTGCCTTTCCACTCCTATATGTTAGCTCTTGAATTCAAGGTATTCTATTTATATTAAAGTTTGTTGCAAAATCAAAACCAGAAGCACACACAGATGACTGATTCAGCTGGATTCAATAACTTCTTTATAAACATAATAATATATATATTTACAATACCATTAGCAGAATTCTTCTTCAATGTAGCAACAATTAAAAGTAAAACACAAGCAGCTTCTAGTTCAGAGTTCAGAGAGGACAGAGCGTACAGAATGGACAAGAGAGCAGAGTGGGCTGGAGCCACACCCAGCCTTAAGCTTAAGTTCCAGTTTTGATTCTCTGCACAGACTCAGAAGTGGCTAGCTCCCATTGGCTGAATTAGTTGCTATGCCTATTCATTGGCTAACCTTGTTAACATGGCCCTCCCAGTCATGAATATTCTAACAATTTGCAACATTTCATATATAATTATTATAACTGTGTACAATTTAGGTAACAAACATGTGGCATTAATTTCTTCTAGGATGAAGCTGAAAAAGTCAAAAGAGAAGTTATTGCTGAATATTGCCACAGGCAAGTATAAGAAATGCAGTATCTCTCCTTAAGAGTCATACGTAGTATGTTTGTTTTTCCCCACAGTCTATGTTATGGTAGGAAATGGTGCAATGTTGACTTTTATTCAGCAGAGGCTATAAGAGGAACTAGAGAGTAAATATAATCCTAAAATGAAACAGATTGAAATATCTGATACATAACATTCTTTTATTAGTTAAGGCAGGAAATAAAATCAAAAACCCAATTAATCCTTTATATAACCTTTCAATGTATATTATACGAACCGGATATTTACAGTATTTATATAAATAAACCATTCATCAACCTTAGTGTTACATATAAGGCAGAAGAAACTGCCTTGATATTCAAGCTATGAAGACTGAATTGTTGCAGTGCTGGTTTTGTTATAAAGAGTCTCAGCAGGAGGTAGCCATTGCCTCTGATATCATATATCATGCTGCTGAATCAGAGATAAACAAACAGAAGGGTTCCACGGAGTTCAGATTATAACTCAAGCAACATGACTAATATTCAGGGATTTCAGGAAGTGTAGTCCAGAATAGTCCAGAATATTCTGGAAATGGGCATGTAATTTAGATCTGCATTGCGCTCTTTCTGGTATTATAAGTGTTGTGACTTGAATTTTTTTAAAAAATGGGGGGAAAGTATGTCACAGGCTGGGATGTTGATTTAAAAATGTACAATTAAAAAATTATTTTACAACGTAGAAGTCACATAATTACCTGATACCATCACAATGAAACAATAAGAAATATTAATGAATGTCTGTATTCTTCCACCATTACCCATTGCTAAGGCTGAAAACATAAAATCCTGTGCATTATGATCTCACAGTAGCACTGATAAATTTTTGAGACTTTTTCCTTTTGAAGTTGGTAATTTGAATATCAAGGCTCTGTTTTATATATATATATATATATATATATATATATATATATATATATATATATATATATATATATATATATATATATATATATATATATATATATATATATATATATATATATATATATATATATATATATATATATATATATATATATATATATATATATATATATATATATATATATATATATATATATATATGGTAGGTCATTCTTCTGATATTAAGATTTGGATCCCGTTTAGGTTGACTCACCGTATGTCTCAGTACTCTCTTCGAAGTCAGATCGTTGCCTATTATAACAGTATAAAAGCAATGCTGGATGACTTTCCCAGGGTGAAAAACAAATACTTTACCATAGGATTGCCACAAGAGAAAAAAGATGAAAAAGAAGCCAAAGAAAAAGTTAAGAGTGATCCCAGGTTTGTAAGAGTCCCCTACCAACTTGACTGGAGTGTCAAAAAGAATAGAACTAGCATTGTGAGGGAACAGTGTGGTTAAACCAATATCAATTAGTGGTTCTTGGGTACTGTGTACCATTGAATTTATTTGTACAAGTAATTCAATTATTCTGTTAACAATCAGGTCATTCCAGCCACGACCTCGTTGCTTGCTGTCCAGTGATGGACAATCCTTCTTGAACCTGTGGTTCATCCCTCATCCTTCAGAAACCCTAGCTGCATTCAAAATGCTACCAGAGAAGGTCAGTGCTTTGACAATCTTGCAAAAAGCTCTTTATTGGCCAAACAGCTTAGATCTGAGATTGATCAAATAATAGAGTGCAAATATGAATAGCACAGGAAAAGATATTCTATTGGGTATCATGATTTTAAAAATGACTTAGATGTGACCCAAGATATTTGATACTTTGCAAGATTTTCTCTCATCCTCATCTCTTATAAACAATCAGAGATACTATGAAAGCAAAGAAAACTATCCTGACTCAGTCAGGACTTAGTCCAACCGAATGGATGCTCCATTTTAGGAAAGTTTGGCCTATCCTTTGGCAGATAGCAGGAACAAATATTTTATCAGCTGCTTTCTGTGTATGTGGGTATATGCATAATGGTTATCCTTTAAGAGCTGAATGCAACAAAATTTCATTTTAATGTATACTGATTAGTGTACATTTAACGTGACAATAACATTCTATTATATTCTACTCTACTCTACTCTACTCTACTCTACTCTACTCTACTCTACTCTACTCTACTCTACTCTACTCTACTCTACTCTACTCTACTCTACTCTACTCTACTCTACTCTACTCTACTCTATTCTTTGTTGGATGATATCTGGGATAGAAGGAACACAAGTTAAGCAGGCCTTTCTCCTGTATAGAGATCTAGCAGTGATACTCAAATTGCTACAGAAGCTAAATTGCACTGCTTCTTACCATAAATAATAAATAACTGTGATGCAGTGAAGATCCTCCCAGTTTCCCAAGAGATTTGGTTAACCCAATATGCTAATCCATAATTAAACAAATCATAGTTTTAAACAATTATGGATTAGCATATTGGGTTAACCAAATCTCTTGGGAAAAAAACTATGATTTGTTTAAAAACACACAATTGGCTGATTTCTTATGCACTGGGATAATCATTAAAATGCTACCATTTTAAGGGTTCATCAATCCTGATGAACTGTATTATGATTTAGTGCAGGGGTGGTTAATTTTTGGAGGCCAAAGACCATGCCTAATATTTTGAGGGAAACTGAGGGAGGCAGAAAGACTGGGACCACATTGCTAATGTGGAAGGGCAGCTGTTTGGGAGACAGGTTTGAAGGTTTACTTTGTTTTTTTTAAATGTATAGGACTAGGGGCTTACCTTACAATTGTTGTATCTTTTATGTTTTCATGTTTAGCTCCTCGTGATTTATGAAATAACGTATCAACCATGGTCATAAGAAGGCTTTGGGATCACAAAAAAGGAGGTTCAGGGACCTCATTTGTATCTGCGGCCATAGGTTACTCACACATGATTTAGCACAGTGTAAGAATTCAGTCACAAAAAAAGATGAAAAGAAACGAAAAGAAATATAGTAGAAACCTTAAATAACCTTGGTTAACTCCTAAATATTGGATATGCTACTATTTCTAAGTAAAATGCAAAGTTCATCCGCTAAATTTTAATTCACCCAGAAAAAAATACTTGGGCTTACTGTTTGGTAACTACTGTAACCGTAGTTGCCCTTGGGATACAAGGAGAAGCGAGGCAGCCAAGGGAATGATCAGATAAAAGCAGCTTAGCCTTCAGTAGGAATGTGGGCCGGGCGGCAGCTCAGAAGAGAACCTCCCTAGGTTCTTGGGCTTAAAAGGGATGTGGGGAAGAGATGTAATTTCAGACTGCAAGAATCTGTTAATGTAAGCTTACAATCAAGTAGAATTATCTCATCTGGCTGTGGACCTCATCTACCTCGCAAGGTTAACATCTACCAGTAGTCAACTCAAGCACACTGCTTGTTGGCACTAAATGTAGAAAGACAGTAGGACACTTAGTGAACCTGTTTGGAGAGGATTTATGAAAGGTAGCAATTACAGCAGTTTATGAATGATTGAATTGGTGTCACTCTGAACTGCTCAGTCAGTTTCTTTAAAGCATTTATCTGACTGTTCTTGAATTGGATAACCAAACGGCTTTTATTAATAACTTAATAAAGGCACAACAGGCTTGCCATCCTAACAGACAGGCATAGAACAAAAAGAAAAGATAGGTGTAACTTCTGAAAGTTATAAAGTCCTTGTAATGATCAGATATAAAACGGACTTAATTCAAGTGGAGTATTGTTTGCCCTCATAACACATCAGCCAGGCAGTTCAAAAATGGCAAATCACCCAGAGGAGCCATTACAGCAGCTGTGCTCCCTGCTCTCCCTCTGCTGCAGCCTAATGGAAGGACTCCTGGATGATCAGCGTAGAAGAGGTCAGACCAGGTGGAGCTGGCTGCTACTTTCATTTTGTGATTGCTGACTGCTTGATGATCTGTGTTGCTTTCTGAAAGTCTGTCCTTTAACCCCCTTTCTCACAGGTTGGCTGTACCGCCCTGCGGCACACATTGCAAATCGTGGCATCCTTTCACGACATTATTGCATACATTTTCAGTTTTGCTCAGCTAGGAAGTGCACCAGGCTGCTTGGATTACAGGTGTCCTTCTGAACATCTCACAGCAGACTGGGGAGGGACTGAGCAGATTGGTTAGTATCCGTTGCTCAATATTGGGATAGGATTTGTTCTGGTTGGGGAGAGAGTATTGTTTATTGTTGTGAATGCTGGAAAAGGAGTTGATCTATTTTGCCACAGCTTGACGGCAGTTGTTCCATAATGGTAGACTGAACAAAGACCTGGGAGATGGGGCAAGTAGGAATTATTTTCTCTATTAGTAAAATGATCTGCTGCCCCACAGGTTGCAGAAATGAAGCTACACTTTTCAATGTACTAATAGTTGCAGAACACCGAGGTTTCAGTCCACCAAAGATTTCAAATGCAAAGCCATGTTTTCCAGAGGAGTGGCACTAAAGGGTGGAGGAAGCATAGACTGTGTATCCCATTTTGGATGGGTCAGTTATTATTTCAAGTGAGCTGTCAAGATTTTGCCTGACGATTAATAAATGTGTCTGAATGTCTCATTAGACGAGAACTTTTGAATCCCCTGAACCAAATCGATAGGTTCTGAGAAAAGCACACCAGTCAGAATAAGTCAAACCAGCAACAACTTGGTTGTTTTTTATAGAGAACTGCAGTTAATAACTGAATAAAAGTATTTGATGTGATATTACAAAAAAAAAAAAAAAAGACCAAAGGTCTTCTTTGGATTCTAGGAATTGAACTTCTTGAAATACAGAAAAAAATAGACAGCCTTCCAAATTCCTCAGATCCAAAGAAAGTGTCTCACATGCTGACCATGCTCAAAGAAGTGAAGTTTCTTCAATTTGAAGCAGCAGTGAGATTTTCAATGAGGTAAGAGATGAAAAAGAAGCACATCAGAGGTATTTTCTTTTAAGATGTTTGCAAATTTTTCCTGATTACTCTTAATTACAGGGGCAGTTCAGCCTTTATCTCTGGGTATTTTTTCTACTCAAAACTATGTATAGCCCATTATTTCTCTGCTTACTAGGGAGCAAATATGGTGGGCGATTGGAACTTGTGAGAAAGTTGGGAGCACACTTGCAAAAGGACTGCTGGGAGAGAAAGTTGCCCACTCACAAAATGGCTGTCAGGAAGTGACCTAACCAGCTATAGGATTCTAGGCTCTTATACTCTGTGTGTGTGTGTGTGACTCCAAATTTAAAATTATCCATTTAGCTCCCATACAGCATAGACAGATTTCATTTGCCTATGCTGTTAAATTCTCACTGAATTTAAATCAACCCTCCCCCCTAAACAAAATTATTGGAGTGGGAGGAATTATGTAAGATGTACAGTATTGTACATGTAAGATGTACAGTATATTTCCTCTGATTATAGTTATAATCACTTTAGTATACACACATACACTGTGTGTGTGTGTGTGTGTGTGTGTGTGTGTGTGTGTGTGCGCGTGTGCGTGTGCGTGTGTGTGTGTTTTAGGATCAGATATTTTTGAATAGTAAAATAAAGAATAAGGAATTAAATAATATTAAATAAGGAATTTTAAAAGGTGTAAATAAAATATATTCAAATGAATTTTTGTTTTTGTTTGCTTCTAGAAGCTATAAAAAGTATTTTATTTCTACATTTTGTGGAAAGCTATAACCACAATATGAAATAAACACCATTGTGGATCTTTTTAGTTTATTAAACCTGTGTACACTATTTATAAAATGCATTTAAGATCACATATGAAGAGTGAGTTGGCACGTCTCTTCAATAGTGAAATGTGTAAGCTGCGAGTGTTCATGGGAAACGTATTGTGTAAACTGGTGTAAAAGGATAGAAGAATAAGAAATCCCAAATTGGTTTCATTGAGGTCCAAGAGCATAATTATGTTACCAGCCGAAATTAACATTCTTTCTCCATGGGAATAACAGGAAGCAGTGTGTTTTTAATGAGAAAAGCCATTTTGACCACCTTTAGCATCCTTGTCGGGGTTCAGAGATAAAACAATGGGAAATGCTAGACCACTTTTCAGGCAGATGTTGTCACAGTAACTTAAATAAAATGCATTGTACAATGTTTAAGCAGAATAAATTGGATTTGTCTTTTCAGTATTTATTTTAAATATTTATATGGCCATTGGCCACCCATCTTAAGCAATTCTGGGTAATTCACAATAACCATAAATATTGTTCTATTTTTCCAACAATCCTTCAGGAAAGCATTTTTATCATCTGGAAATGTTTCTGCATATCAGAGTATTACAGACAACATTTACCACGCATTGCCTCCCATGAGTAATGCAGTTTTTGGAAGTGCATTTGCTTCTCAACTCCAAATTCCAGAGCTATTAGATCCACATGGCCAGAGAGTGAGTAAAATGACTTTTTCAAGATACATTTGCTTTAACTTCTGAGACATCTTTCAGAAACATTTATCTCTCATCTATTCTCCAAAGAATTCTGTTCAGCATTTAACAATTAAAAACAGCTGAAGTGCTTTGCTTCTCATCTGTACCAAAGGTATATATAGAAGGTACAAATACGGATAGCGTGTGTGTGTTTAAATGAAACAGTTCAAGCAAATGTCTCCTGCAGAGGGCTAGCGTATCTTTCTGACCTACTTTTTCGCAGTCTAAAAGATATTGCAATTAGCAATTTCTGGTTTTACCAGTAATGATAGAATTCATAATTTTAGCAGAGGACTACACAAATCTGTGGAGAGCTAAAACATTTGACTGTCCTCGTGGCAGTCAATAGGTTTCTTTCCAAGATAGCTCTGTACCTCTGGGGAGCTCATGTTTCAGCATTTTCCTGTAATAAAAAATTGTGGCCTTCACCATTGTAATGTGGGTGGTGGTAAAACTTCAATCCACACATATGGCTTTTCTGATTCTCTTTGTGTGTGTGTGTGTGTCTTCAAGTCAGTGTTGACTTCTGGTGACTGCCTGGACAAGTTCCTGCAGTTTTCTTGGAAGATTTCAGAAGTAGTTTTGGTGTTCCTGGTGCGCTCTGAGCTTGATTCTTGTCTTGCAGATGTTTCCTTACTCAACTACCGGTAATATCGAGTTACCTAACTACATTACCTAATTCGGTAATGAAACCTGTGCAAGAAAATAACCAAGCTCAGAGAGCACTAAGGACTCCAGGGTTGGACCCTAGCTATAAATACTCTGTTCCAGAAATGGTTTTTCCATTGCTTGCTTCCTAAGGCTGAGAGAGACAGACTGGCTCAAGGCCACCAAACTGGCTTTGTGCCTAAGATGGGACTAAAACTTTCCCCATTTGTAGCCTACTGCCTTAACCACTACATCACATTGGCTCTGTACATAAGTCTTTAACTCATTTTGTTTCTAAGCCAAGAGCTGCTTTTGACAATGTAAGAGACTTTATGCAAAGTCTCTTCCCCATGTTCATATCAATTTTCTTCTAGTATGTATGTATGCATGCATGCATGCATGCATGCATGCATGTATGTATGCACCTCTCCCTCACTTTAATCAATTCACGCGCAAGTCTTGACATCCCCCCCCAGATGTCAAGGTCTGAACACGATGGACGAACATCATCATCATCATCATCATCATGTATGTATTTATTTATCCACCCATCTTACCACAAGGTAACTCTGGGTGGTCGAACCCTTGAATCTTTTCTTTGCCCACCATAGCAAGCAGACTTTTGTGACATTCCATAGGGACCTTCTTGCTCCATTGTGCATGGAAGAGCAGAGCTTGGCCTTTTGCCACAGCAAGGATGTTGAATACTTGTCCAAGTGTTCACAGGACACTCTGAGTCCTGGAAGCTTGAGAATTTTCTGGGAATGGGTATCTCTTTCCATTCATGGACCACCGGATGTGAATTTAATAACTTTCCAGTGTACTTCCAGCTAGCTGAAGCTCAGATGCTCAGGGTAAAAAAAAAACATTATTCTCTTGAATATTATTAATAGCGCTCACATGATGAGAAAACGACAATGCAAGGAGACTTTTAAAATGATAGTGGCTGAAGATGAAGAGCAAATGCAACAAATTATGCCCATGTAGGGATTTTCACTGTGATGATAAAGGGGTGAAACATCTACAGAGATTTTTTCCTAGAATTTTATTGTTCCTCTTTTGCCTAGCACAGTTCACTGATTAATGCACACTTCTGTCAATTACACTGGACTTAAGGATACTAGAGATAATATACATGTGCCTGGGGCTTAATATTAGAGCTCTACAATTATCACTTTCTTTAGGCATTAATGCTGTTTCCCTGGAGGACATTCCTAGCAAAAGGAGGTCTATTTCCTGGCACCATAAGCAACCTAAATCCCATCAATTCTAGTATGCAGGTATGAGGCTTTTATTCCTTAGTAATCTTAGATTTATTTATATTTCCAACACTATGCAGATGACTACAGAAATTAAAACACATTTATTGCATCTAGAACGAATCTATTATATTGCCATATCTGAATTAAACACCTTGGTACCATACAATCGTATTTCATGTCCTACTGTGACTTCTTAGATGAATCAATGATTGATTTACTTTCATCAAAATCCAATCAAGTTCTGAATTCATCTCATCTTTTCTAGTTATGTCTATGTGGTCTGAGCACTGAGGATCAAAAAGTAGCTCATGGAGAGCTGATTGAGATACAGTTTTTAATGGAAGATGTTCTCTGGAATTCTGAAATTCTGACCGACCAAGAAGTGCAAAAACCGTTCAGAAAGGTAAAACAGGTGGAATTGTGCATAAATCTTGTTCTGTTTGGGGCTGATCACATTTGCATTTAGCACTAAATAAAGAACTTTAACACTACAGGGTTTTTTATTTCTTGCATTAATTACATGATAAATTGTTCAAGTTCCAGAAAAATTATGTGTGGTGACTTTTTCTAGAATGTATCAATCATATAACGGAATGACAGTATATCTTTAAATGACTTGACATTAAAAAAAATATTCTGAACTACCATGTCAGGCTAGAGACTAGTAGATCAGTGATCAGTAACAGGGCAATTTTTATATAATTGACTCAGAAATAAGAATAACTGAGAGATCCTTGGTGGTCTCTGAGCTTGGTTGTTTTCTTGCAGACACTTCATTACCCAACTAGGTAACATCAACAGTGATAGTCTTTTCTGCAAGAAAATAACCAAGCTCAGAGACCACCAAGGACCCTCCACTTCAACTCTGAACTACAAATATTCTCCTTTATTGGTATAAGAATAACTGTATGAAAAGTTTACTATTGCTAATTCACACAATGTATATTTTGGTTTCTTTTGACACTGAGTATTAATGTGGACTGACATAAGTTAGCTGTAGACTTGAATCATTCATTCAATTTTTTGGATTTGTTACATTGGCAAAAGTGTGCTTTTGCAGCTCTGTTAAAATCTCTTTCTAAAAAATGATCTTGTATTTTCCGATCATTGTTTCATCAGGTTTCAGCAACATCAACAGTTGAAGCAAAAGGAAAAGCTTTAACAGCACCACCTGATTCAACGACCTCATATGCCTTGCAGAGATCATATCTGATACGATGGAAGCAGCTGGAAATGTTAAAGGCAGAATGGGGAAGACTTAAATTGAAAGTTGAGGATATCAACACAGCTCCTCTGTATAAGCAGTTTTCTGAACTGTATGAGTAAGTTACATCCTAATGTAAAATATTTTTAATTTAGAGATTCGGTGATATTAAATCTCAGCAGTGCAGATTATAAAACAAAACATTATTTATATTTCATTTTCCTGTTTCCCTTGTTACATTAAATTTAATTGCAAAACAAAATAAATTTAACAACAAACAGTATGCATCCTTGTTTGTAAATAAGGATAAAGAAAAATGGATTTACTTTTCTTTCTTGAACCTCTGTGTTAAATAAAAATCAGAATATACCCAATCATGTATTTTAATCTGTTACACTTGCCCCATTTTGGGAATGAGGAAATATTACTGGCTGTGATTCTAATGGAAAGTATTCATAAACTGCTTCCCATTGTTTTCACAACTTTATGAGGTAAGTAAACAAGGAAGTGATTTGATTGACTTCAGTCCTAAATGTTTATGGTAACTTTCCTAAGTTATCTAACAATTGTGATTTGTAGGCCGATGCACCTGGTGAAATCTACCCACTGTTTATAAGGAATAAAGCCAGTAGGCTTCTGGGCACAATTCAAGGTCCTGGTCAACAGCTATTAAGTCCTCCATAGCATCTCTCAGTTGTTTCTACGCACCCAGAGTTGATACACTTCGTATCTCTTCCATAAATAGCTTCCATCTTCTGGGATTGAGAAAGCATGGTCTCTCTTGCACATTGCCCTGCCCTCTGGGACCCCATCACCCCTAGATACAAATGATGTCTACTCTCCTGGGATCCCAGAAAGCTTTTAAAACCTGTTCCAGCTCTGACATTAATGATGTATCCTTAAGGGCCGTCTCATATTCGTATGGTTTGTTGTTCTGGTTGTTTTAGTCTCGGCTGCCTGTTTATATGTATTTAATTATTTTTTATTGTTTTCTGAATTTTGTTAGCCACCCGGAGTCTAATGGAATGGATGGTTACAATCAGCGGTGGGCTGCTCCCAATTCGGCCCGGTTCAGCGAACTGGTAGCTCCGCCCACCCACCTGGGACGCTTCTGCGCATGCGCAGAAGTGCCGCGCGCGAGCGCAAACCAGTAGCAACAGGATTTACAACCCACTATTGGTTACAACCCTCTATAGCAGTGATGGCGAACCTATGGCACGGGTGCCACAGGTGGCACGCAGAGCCATATCTGCCGGCACGCAAGCCGTTGCCCTAGCTCAGCTCCAGCGTGCATGTGTGTGCACGCCAGCTGATTTTTGGCTCGTGCGGAGGCTCTGGGAGGGCGATTTTGGCCTCCGGAGGGCCTCCGGGGTGGCAGGGGGAGCGTTTTCACCCTCCCCAAGCTCTAAGAAAGCCTCTGGAGCTGGGGAGGGCAAAAAACGGGCCTACTGGGCCCACTGGAAGTCGGGAAACAAGGGAGTGGGGGGGTCATGCACGCATGCGCAGGGGAATGAGGCAAGTTGGGGGCTTTGAATTATGGGTGTGGGCACGCACGCGTGTGCAATAGCGCGTGCACGCACTATTTCGGCACCCAAGGAAAAAAAGGTTCGCCATCACTGCTCTATAGGGTTGAACTGTAGGGTTATTGGTGGTCCAGTGAAGTTGCACTGATGATGTTACGTAGCTGGGAAATGAAACTTCTGCCAGCAAAGAGCCCAGCTCAGCACCAAGAACTTTGGGGATTAAAATTTTACTTTTACTTCCATTGCTTTAGTCCCTTCACACTGAATGGAATTAGCGAAATGGAAATATTCTTTTCATTATTAGTGGCACCATTCTCCAAATATCAATATGAACAGAAGATATTTGTAAATATTGCTATCATTTGAGATCACTGAAAAGTTACGTGATTAACAAAAGAACCTATGTATGGAGATATATCTTTGCATTTTTTTTAGAGTTGAAATTTTTCATGCTGCAATGAGATCCATAACCAGACATTGGGGTATAGAGGACGACTTTGAAGAATATGGCACCATCCAACCATGTTCACTCTTCCCTAAAGAAGTTTCAAAAATTGATGTAATAACACACCAGGTAAAATAGATATGATAGGGCAAAATAAGAGATTGGTATTTGTTCATTAAAATATATATCAAGGATATTTCCTCTAACAAATTAGAAGACATCTATCTCTAGCCAGATTTTATTTGAGTTTCCATATAAATAGTTAACAATGATCATGTTATAATATTTTATACTGTTATGTTCCTTTTCCATATTTCCATTTTAATTTAATTGAAATCTTGTGAGGCAGGTTAAACAGAGATAGCATCTATGATCATCCAATAAACTTCATGACTAAATTAGGTATGCACCAGTCCTTTTTTGGGGAGGCAAGTCAATTTTACAAGTGGCAGATAAAATAAAATTTTATTAAAGAAAAATTAAATTTCTTTCTTTAAAAACTTTAAATATTAAAATGTAAACATTAAGTGTTGGTAGAAACAAATTAGAGCTGTTCAAACAGCAACGAATAAGAAAAATGCAAAAGAAAATATTCCAGAAAGCTACAAGATAACATTGGTTGCTAGAAATGGCATTATCTCTGCTAGAATCTCAAATGAGATATTATTATAATATCTCATAATAATATTACGAGTCACAAGATATTGCGAAGGAAATTTCTGTCTTTTGCACATCAGTAAGATATAATCCAAAGGTGACAAAAGCCTGTTTAATTTGCTCAGAACAGTAAAGAAAAGGGATTTAACAGAACACTGTAAACAGAAATCAAGACTGTTAGACTGGCTAGAACAGTTTTACTTATTTCTACAGAAATAGAACCCGCTTGAAACAAATGTTTCTCTGCTTCATCTTGCTTTTTGGAGGTTCTAATATGTTAATATTGGAGTATATCAGCGGTGGGTTGCTCCCGGTTCGGCCCGGTTCTTAGAACCGGTAGCGCTGGCGGCGGGAGGCTCCGCCCATCCGCCCAGAACGCTTCTGCGCGCGCGAACTGGTAGTAAAGGGTTTTAGAACCCACTACTGGAGTATATGCTGCACAGATAGAAGAGATCCTATTCTTAATCAGCCTCTTAATGGCTTTTCCCAAGTTTGCATTTGATTTAAAAGGATCACAGGATCTATCTCCAGCAGAAATGGCTGGAAGTATCTACCTTTATTTAAATGACAGCCTTCTGTAATTGTGTACATGTGTACTGAACATCTGTCCAAGCAGGTTGCACTCTGACATGCAGTCCAAATGCATTCCCAACAGATACTATTATAATTTCTACATGTAGTCATGCTTCATTATTTAGTGTTATTTTCCATAGTAAAAATAATTTATTAATATATTGTATTTGGAGAGGATTTTTTTATAAATCTTGCAACTTTGTAACAAATGTATTTCTTTGATTCTTATTCTGCCTTCTTAGCCTAGAGAGTGTATATAAAAATTAAAACAGACATATGCTGTTGGGCCGCTTCACCTGATCTTGTCTTTGATCATAATCTTCCCACCAACATATGGGGGTCTACTTTGTGCTTTTCCTGTTGCCAGGAAACAGAAAAACAAGTTTGTCAGAGGCAGCTATGTCAATCAGTTGTAGAAAAACCAATAAATGTCCTCATGGATTCTTAAAGATTAGCAGGTTTGTTATGAAATAAGATTTGGTTGTCAAGTTTATTTTATCAGGTATGTAAAATGAGGAAGTAAGTGAAAATTGCCATCTTAATGACACTGGAAACCTGACAGATTTTTTTTTTTGCCAGAAAGCCGGTGGGAGGAATGATAAAAGGCTACTTCAGGAACTCTCTGTTATTGTTATCAGGACAAAGCACTCAGTTGGGTGACCTTGGACCAGTCACTCACTTATAGCCCTATGAAGAAGGCAATGGCAAACTACCATATTTTTCGGAGTATAAGACGCACCTTTCCCCCTCCTAAAAGAGGCTGAAAATTTGGGTGCATCTTATACTCCGAATGTAGCTTTTTCAACAGCTCTTCCTGGTTTGCAGGCTTATTTTCATTACTACTCCCTCCGAAAAAGGTTTTTTCAGCCCTAACGAGGTGCTAACGATCTTTCCGGCTTGCAGGATTTTTTCATTGCTACTCCTTCCAAAGAAGTTTTTTCCCAGCCCTAAGTTTTTGCAGGCTTGTTTTCATTGCTACTCCCTCAGAAGAAGATTTTTTTTCAGCCCTAACCAGGGGATAAAATAATGTGCTGAAGCTGACCAGACTAAGGATGCTAGCCAGATGAATACCTGGTAGGTAGATTCCCCCCCCCCTATTTTCCTCCCCCAAAACTAAGCTGCGTCTTATACTCCGAAAAATACAGGTACTTCCAAAAATCTTGCCAAGAAAACTCAGGGATTAGTCCAGGCCATGACTCAAAATATAACTGTACAAAAGAAACAGACAAAGCATCAGGAACAAAAATATTGTTTGTTTGAAAACTTAGTTTCATATATATGTGTGTAAGATTCTTTTTTGCTGATGCCCTTTAAAACAACCTCCTTCTGATTTGTGAATGTGAAGAAAGTACCTGCCAGCTACAGTTTTTACAAATGTTCCATTAATAATAAATCAATCTTACTATGAAAAGGTGCTGTGATTCATTCGATTATTTTTAGTTGATTAGTTTTTTGAATGGTTTTTAACACAGCATTAATAAAACATTCATGGATAAAAGTTGGAGTAGCCCTTGAAAAACCCTCACTTTAAATTTTAAAGTACTCACAGTACTCTCTAAATCAATTTAGTTGCTCTTGATGAAAGAAAAAAATCTGCTTCTTTTTCTAGCTTCAAAAACTTTTGGAAAATTTAGAAATACACATGATCCATGATGTACAAAAGAAAATCAACAAAGAAATAACACTGGTTTTATCTGAAAAAGCAAGAGAAGAAAGATACCTCCCTACAGGTAATAACTGAAAATGCTTCAAATTCAGCACAGATTACAGATTAACAGAGTTGGAAGGGACCTTACAGGTCATCTAGTCCAAACCTCTGCCCAAGCAGGAGACCCTACATCTGCCTCTACCTAGGATTGAACTCATAACCTCCTGATTGTGAGGCAAGAGCTCTACCTCAAGGCCACATCTTCAGGTGTGGTGTTAACAAAGAGGAATAAGCATACGGCTGGGAGATTCCTGGGAGCCACCACACTCAACAGACAATTCATTTTTAGTATCGTACAAGGGAGTCCGCGACTTATAACCACAACTGAGCCCAACATTGCTGTTGCTAAGCGAGATGCATAAGGGAGCTCTGCCCCATTTTATGAACTTTCTTGCCACAGTTGTTAAGTGAATCACTACAGTTGATAAGTTAGTAACATAGTTATTAAGCGAATCTACTTCTCCATTGACTTTGCTTGTCAGACGGTTGCAAAAGATGATCACACGATCATCTTGGATGCTTGGCAACTGGTTCATATTTATGAACGATACTGCAACCGTTCATAAATATGAACCAGTTGCCAAGCATCCAAATTTTGATCATGTGAACGTAGGGATGCTGCAATGGTCGCAAGTGTGAAAAATGGTGATAAGTCACTTTTTTCAATCTGTAGTAACTGTTCAAATAGTTATTAAACGAATGGTTGTAAGTTGAGGGCTACTGTTTACTGAACTACTGTTTACTGAAATTACTGTTACTTTCAGTCAACAAACAGTGAGCAATCATTATTCTTGTTTCCTAATGAATTTTCCTTTTCCTTGTTGGATTTGGCAGTGGAGGGTTTATGCATATCTAACTATGCACATAGACCTGGCTGACACATTTTATAAGAAACATGATCCATTGATTACAAGAACAAGTTTTGCTTTATGAAGCAAAGACAATAGGGAAAGGAGAGGAAGAAAAAAATAACATGGTATGTGTGGAACTTGAATGAAACCCCCCCCCCACACACACACTAACAATAATTGTAGCACTGATTGTAGCACAGGAGTAAGGATACAGTAACAATTTTCTTTGGGGTTTCATTTCTTTGGGTTCCTTATGCAAAATCCTTGCCTTCCTTATGAGTATTCAACTTTTTAAAAAGCAGTCCTAGCATTGCATATAGCATGTAGCAGTGGTCAATATGTCAGGAATCTGAATATTGCTGATGCAGCTCTTTTGTTCACTCAGAACTCTGGAAGCATCACAGCATGCAAGAAATGTTCTCTGTCACAAGGCCCGAAATAGTTAAATCATTTATACAGAAGCTAATGGAAGATCATCAAGAAATTAATGCAGAGGTACATATGTTACACCAGCTTCAATTAGTAGAGGTTCTGAAGCATTTTGTTTGAAGATTTAGCTTCTCATGTCTCTGAATTAAAATCATCATGTTAGATGCAAGTGGTAGATCTTGGGATTTTATATATGCAGTACATCTTCTTCACTATCAATGAACTGTGGAGGAAGCACTAGGACAGTGATGGTTAACCTTTTCAGCACTCAGTGTTGAAACTGGAGCGTGTGTGTGCGCGCGCGCATGCATGCACCAAAGCACTGGAACCCGGAAGAGAGCAGCTGGCTGGTACGCATGCATGCAACAGAACCCGGAAGAACAGCTGGTGATGGCACGCGTGCCCACAGAGAGGGCTCTGCGTGCCACCTCTGGCACGCATGCCATAGGTTCGCCATCACAGCACTAGGAGAAACCAAATTTGCCTATGTTGCCTAACACTGTTTTTTGCCTAACTGTCTTTGCTTAACACTGAGAGTCAGTTTGGTCTGGTGGTTAAAGCATATGGCTAGAAACCAGAAGACTGAATTTTAGCTCTATCTTGAAAGTCAGCTGTGTGATTTTGGACCAGTCACTGTCTTTCAACCCAACTCACTTACAGAATTGTTGTGGTGGGGAAAATAGAAGGAGGAAGGAGTATTGTGTCAGATTGTTGCATTCAGTTATTTATAAAGTAATAACAGTGAGATAAAACAGTCTTTAAAAACAGGTTTATTTTCTGATTTTATTTTATTTCCAGATCATCTTTCAAAGGGATCACTTTAAAAAATGCCTCACCTCTCTAGCTTGTGATGTCATGGCCAGAGAACGTAGCAACTTTGAAACCTACTCTATGTTCTATGAAAATCTGCTCCGTCGGCAACATCAGCTACTATATCAAAAAGAACAGGTATTCTCCTGCTACTGGTTCTATAACAGGAAAAGGGGGAAGTGATTCTTCATTTCTTTGAATAAAATAATGTTTACAAATTACTGTCCTGAACACGGAGAAAAGGTAGCAATTTCTGAAAGGCAAAATTAGTTAAAAGTACATTTCCATTCTGTTTCAGGAAGTGCATGTCGTAGAAGACAACACGGGAGCTGTTGAAGTGGATCTGAGTCAAGTTAGTGACTGTGACTTTGGTGCTTTTATTCAGGGAGGTTTATGAATGCCTCCTGGTGTCCTTACGCTCTAAAGACTTATTTTGAAAGACTGCATTTACAAATAAAATTGTAAATCATTGCTTCTACCTCTTTTTATAGATAGCTAGACTGAGTCACGAGATGATTCTGGAAATAACTGCTCTGCGAGCCAAAGTTACTGATCTGCAAAGAGACGATCACAACATCAAAGAGAAGATAAGAAAAGAAGTTCAAGAAGATTATGAAGCATTAGTACAAAATATATTTTTGGTGTGTCTGCAAATAAAAGTAGGTACAAGACATACAGAGGGATATAAAATCAAGTAGATTATTCCAATGCTTTTTCAGAAAGGTGTTGAAATTTAGTACAATATTTTATGCTTTCTCAAGAATAAATGCTAAGTTCCAAAGATCAGATCCGGTGTAGACAAGATAAGACAGCAGAGCAACCTGTTCATTGTGCCATGTTAATTCTGTCCATGTTTTCCTTACTTCTCAAACTTCCTAAACTGTAAATGGAATTCTTACTTTATTTTAGTGGAACTTCCCCAGTGAAAAGATCAACTGTCTGCTAGTTGTTTTCAGACTACCGTAGTGAAGGATAGTTAGGGGGGAAAAAAGCAAAATGTAACTCCCCCACATACTATGTCACTGGTCTTGTTTTCATTCATTACATTTTTTCTCTTATCAGAGCTCAGTGTATAGAATGTCAGTACACACTATGAAGTAAAAATGAACAGTCTCAAATGTGCTTTTTTTTTTCAAGAGACAACTGGACGTTTTTGAAGTCCAGGCAACAGTTGCCTGGATTTCAAGAGGCAAGTCCAGTTGCCTCTTGAAAAAAGCACCTTTGGGACAACCATGACCTGGATGACTGAGAATCTCCATAGACATAAAAACAAACAGAAATGTCAAATTTGATTTTTATTTAATGGAAAGCTGGCTTCAATAAGCTTTTTCCAGAAATGAAATTGGTTTCATTTTCTCATGTTGCCTTTGATTACTAGGCAGGAATTAGGAGAAATGTCTAGGTTGCTGGCCTGTGTTTATTTTACAAAGCATAATGTTAAAAATGGGGAGGTTTTATTTTTGTGTTTCCAGATTTTAAAAATCTTACAGAATTGTTTCCTTAAAATTCATTTATTTGAAAAGAGACATTCAGTGTTTGACTTTGCGTTATGGCTGCAGGGGAAGGTAGATGAATATCGTCTAAGCATGAACAAACAAATGTCAGAAATCATCAGTGAGGTGAGAAAAGAAGGTGTGGAGAAAATTATTAATCTGAAGAAAAAGTTTGGATCTACAAAGGATAACAGTGCGCTTGAAGAACATTTGGCTCAGGTAGCCCTTTAGTTTGCTTAATGCTTAAGAATAAAAGAAATGAATTATGACTTAGAGTCAAAAGAAAGAAAACAAGCTGAGAATTGCAATTTGATATACATACATTAGAGAAATCCCTCTGAAAGCTATTAAAGACAAAACAAAACAAAGCAAAGTATGTAGACATGAAATTTTCTGTATTCTGACATTGAATAAAGATTATGCAAGTTTCTATGGCTTTTTCTTTTGAATCGTTACCAGATATTGTCTGAATCTCTCATTCATTAAAACAATGTGTTTTGAATTAGAATATATCTGGCCTGAATTTCACATCTTTCTGAGATTGATTGTATTTAGGTTTAGAGACCAGAAAAGCTGAGCTAATTTAAATTGTGCCTCTGCCTGGGGTAGCCTTCTCTTTTCTCAGTCTGTTCCTTTTACATCAACCATATTGGGGAGGAGCTCAACATCTGATGAACTTAATGCTAAACAAAATTTATTCATTAGCATTTTTTATTAATTTTTATGGACAGGTGTATATATATATATATATATATATATATATATATATATATATATATATATATATATATATATATATATATATATATATATATATATATATATATATATATATATATATATATAATGTGATGAAGACAAAAGTTATTGAAAAAAATGCATTATTGCGGATAAAAATCTATTTCTTTTATAATTGTTTAAATGTAGAAAATCTTCCTGTTTTCCATATAAATATCAATTTAAAAGTAAAAAAAAATTGTCTGAGATAAATTGTGTGCTGGTTCTTGCTCATTGCATAATTTACAGAGTCACCAGAAGCACAATCCTACTGAGTACAATGAACGTTACTCCCATATTAAATGTCTGTAGAATTTCAGCCTGAGATTGCTTTATAATGTTTCAAATAGCAATGGATGAACTTTTCACATCATTAATTTTATCAGAAAACAAAACCTCTGAAAAATATATATGCTATATCAGGAATGGAAGAAAGAGATGATATTGCAGATTTTATTCAGAACCAAAAATCTGATGACTAATTCTAGACATATTTCATTGCGAGCATAGTTATAATGCAACAAGAGAATATGCTAGGGTCCATTTAATCGTAAGCCTGCTTACGTAAGAACTACTGCTCTGCGTATTCCTGAATAGCCATATAATTTTTTTTGTATTATGGAGAAAGATTATATGACATACAATTTAACATGTCTTTGAGTTTCTGTTTTGTATTCATATCTCTTTCCTCACTAGAACAGAGACTGATGCTTATTGTTAAAAGGCTGTTGCAAGGATTTTGGGGGGAAAATGCTAATAGAAAGAACTCTTTGTGCTCTTTAGCAGGGGAAGTTGCAGAAACTACGGGATGAAAAGAGTGAATTGGAGAAGTTGTTATGCAAACTGAAGGTCTTAAAGTTCTGGAAAGAAACAATGCAAAAAGCACAATTTTTGACAACATTGCAAGAAGTAAAGAAGGTGAGAGTCCCTTAAAAAAAGCTACTGGCTTTTTAATAAGAGTATAATAAATAAACATGTAAATCATGACAATTTTTTTTTTAAAAAATAGCATAAATTGGGATTGGACAGGTCTTCAGGGCAGAATATATGTTTTGCTTATATGTGTGCTCGCTTCTACACAAAGATATTAGTCAGCTTCTGAAAATAACACATTCATTAATTAGAGGAGTGCATAACCCTAAAGGCCAAATGTGCACGCCCTGTGTCCCAAAATCATGTTGCTGAAATTTAATGAATGCTTGTTTTAAATTAAAAATAGGATTGAAATTACTTTCCACTCTGAATCACCCTAAAATAGTCATATTTTCTCATTTTTATGCTAGTTATGGCTTGGTCCAACTTTTTAAAGGATGGGAATAGAAACAGGAAATGTTCCATTATAGAATGACCTCATTACATGATCGAAGTCCTGAACCTGGCAGATAGTTGGAATCTGATTTGTGGTCTCTAGCCTCTCAAATATTGCCCATACCTACATTGCAGGATCACTGAGAAAGGCAGAAGTTTTTGTGTCATTTTCTTTCTGTCACACACCTCCAGATTGTTGCTTCCTTCAGTTATTAGTATTTGACTTTAGCAAGAAAGGAAATGAAATGTTGTCTGTCTGCCTCCTGCCAGTTCTGCAGCAGACAATTTTTAATGTTTACATCAGGAGTGGAAAAGTATCTATTGCCAAGCATCCAGTTGCAGGCAGCTGACAGGTGAGTGATGGGGAAAATGAGAAGAGCTCCTAAGGACTGAAATTAGCCACCACTGTCCCCAAAGGTACTTTAAGGTGCCTCATGGGCTTGTTGCACAGAAAAATAGTTATGTATGGTGCCTTGAGTTGGCAAATGAGACCTGCAACATCAACCAATTGGCCATAAGCAACTGAGTGCTTAGTTCACCATAGCCTCATAATTCTAAACAGCCTATTTAACTGTAGTTATAGAAAGAATAACTTCTCTCTCGTTAAGAGATGTTCTGCCAGTTTAAGATGGCTGTGGACATGATTATTTAAACTAGAGGAAGGCCACATTGAATGGTTGGGGATAGTACTTTTTATTTCAGGAGAGGTGAAACAAAGCAGCAGTGTATGCAGCACTGATGTTGTGAAAATTAAGAGTCAGAATTGAAAGAAGTAGAGATTTTCTGATGTTTGTTTTGTATTAAGCTTTAAAAGATCTACAGTAGACCAAAAAAATATGGGGAGGGCGACCTCTTCCCACATCGTAAAGGAGACAAAGTTAACAACCTTATACATAATTCAGCCTCTGAGACTTGATTCTCTAGCTTAGATCTTGCTGAATCCTTTGCCTTCGCAGGAGGCTATTCAGAATAAAAAAGAGTGCTTGCAATCCCAGATGAAGGCGGAAGACGAGGCCATTTTATTTAATCATCAGTTGAGAGCTGTAAGGAAAGTCTTGGCAGAATCTCAGACCGAAAATAAAAAGCTGAAGCAACAACTAGAGAAACAGGTATCTGCCCAAGCTCATGATATACAACGTAGCCAACAAAATCCTCTTCTTTTATTATTTTTACTGAATTCAATAACATCTCCCTCATTTTTAAACTGTTTTTACATATTTCATTTTTCTTATAAAACTTTAACAAGAACTGTGTATTTCTTCTTCCTACCAGAATGTAACCATTAACCCACCTCAATCTGTTTAAAATGTTCAAATTGAATTAACATAAGCATTGCTTGCAAAATATTTCCACATTGGCGACAGGCAGTCAGTACACATCCAGCCAGTACACATTCTGCTAGTTCCATTCAGTTGCCCAGACTCCACCCCACAAGGGATTATGGGGTTGTTAAAAGATTATGATGATTGCTTGCAAAATATCAATCACTCTTGAATCAAAATACATGTTCACATTAATTTCTCAAAATTTAAAAATATTTTTCTGCCTCATCTGAATGATATATTTAGAAATGCTCTTAATAATTAAAATGGGGATAACAGTCTAATTTAATAACTTCCGGATAGTGTATAAATTTATTTATTTGTTTTCCTATATCCTTTGGAACTTCATATTTGGCCTAACAGGTGATTTAAATCCAATTTATTTATACCCAGAATATTTATTAAAGTATACAATTTTTATAAATTTAGCTATAGATTGTAGACATTTATTTAATGACAAAAATCTATAGACCAGGACAATAATACTGGCCTTCAAGATTATTGTAACTGCTAACTATAAGGCCGTTGAAAAAGGGACCAGGTCCAAAAATCTTAGAAAAAGAGACATGGGAAGTACTCCATCTAAAATTTTGTTTGTTAATGTGACATTATAGTGCAATGTAGCTCAGGATTCACTTTTTAAAGAAACAAATCATTTGTTATAGCAAGTTTTAAAGGACATTTATTACATAAATTATTCAAAGCAAAATATTGCCAGAGAAGATGATTTTGCTTATCCAGGTGTATTTTACTTCCTAGAGTGTCTCTCATACATTAAGAACAAGCTAAATCTCTGGAAAGAAATCTGACATTACAATCTAAATCTAAATGATTGTTGTAATAAAATGATATGTATGAGACAAATTATTTTACATTTTACTCCTAAAAAGATTATAAAAATGATAAATTTAACTTCTTGCTATTTTTTAAAGATGGAACGAAATAATTTTTTCTTCCTGCAGTCAATTTTAATCACTTTTTTATTTGAATATTCTATGCAGTATTGCAAAACATATATTTTGATAAAACTATTGTTTCTGTATATACTATTAATAAATTTATTTAATTCAGTTTTTTTTCTCCTGAGGTTAAACACAGTATTATACAAATCTTGTTAATATTTTCATATAGGAATACTTACTTCAGGAAGCAGAACGTAAGATTAATCGAGAATTTTGCAAAAGACAGCAATTAGATTTGATTAAGACAGCAAACTTGGATAAAATGTTAGAAAACCTTGGAGAGAGAGAAGTGAAGTTGTTGAACCTGACAGAAGAATTGGAAAAATCCTCTAAAACAAAACATCTTCAGGAAGCCAAGATGAAGAAAGAAATTCAACAAGTAAGGTTATAAATATTTTAGTGAGTTACCAAAGGATGTATTTTCGTACATGCTTTGAAATCATCTTGCTAACAAGAGTCAAAAAATGTAATGCACCAGAATGTATATATGAATTTTAAAATGCAGTAATAGAGATAGACAAAGATGATCCAGATTTTTTTTAACATTTTTTTCTTGCACCTTTATCGTTTTTTACACACACACACACACACACAAAATCAAGGCAGCAAACATACTTAATACTCTTTCTTTTTCCTATTTCCCCCTGCAACAACCCTGTGAGGTGACTTGGGCAGAGAGGGAGAGAGAGAGAGAGACTGACCCAGTCATCCAGCTGGTTTTTCATGCCTAAGGCGGGACTGGAACTTGTTTACTGGTTTCTGGCCTGGTGCCTTAACCACTAGACACATGCAGAAGAGCCTCCACCTTTGGCTTGCACTTACCTGCAGATCTCTTTTGCCTGGCAGAATAAGGGCACCACTATTTTGAGGCTAATGTATTTCATTGCTGTTCTTTGGTTTTTCTGATTTTCTGTAGTCATCTGTTCTAAACTGCTAGGGTTGTTCTGATGCTAATATAATTGATACGGAATATGTATGCCATCCTTGCCATAGGGCAATTAATTTGGTGGTTTGTAGTAATTGAACACAAGTGTGGTTAATCCCCCCCCCCCCTATTTTCTGAGTCTTTCCAAACTGGCACAGGGAAGACTGGAAGATTGTCACTTCATATTAGTGTTGCCTTCTCCTGCCAGGAAAAAAAAAAAACCAAAATTCCAGGAGGGTGATTAGCATTGGCCCCATCATGGGTAGTCCTAGGGAGCCTAATTTACTATCAATCCCTTTCTGCCTCTGTAGTTGTACAGCCACTAGGGAGAGGGTGAAAAATAAAAAGGAAACACAGGACCCAGAAAAGTCTTGTTTTCACAAGGCTCTCTCGCATTTAGCTCTGTCTTGGAAGCAGGAAAGTACAATTAATCCCAACATAAGCTTCATTTGATCACATGGAATTGCTTTGTTCTCAAACAGTCCTATGGCTGCTTCAATCTAAACTTAATCCCTTCTGGTTTAGCTGTCAATATTAATTGAACTAAGGTTAAAAGCATTTCCTTTCCTTTGTGCACTCAGTGTTTTAAGTATGGATCATAATATGAATTTGGGATTATTTATAAACATGTATATATATATATACACTTATTTTAGATAAGAAGCCAGCTGACCCAGGAACGCAATTTAAAGCTGAATGCTTTCCAAAGGATACATGAGCTGCAGTGTCACCCTTATGACTCAGAAGCTGCAATTTCCCAGAAATGTTCCCCTGCAGGTATAAATGTAGTTTGAAAGATAATTGGTTGCAATTATATATTAGTTCCATTGCACGGCTATTGTTCCAAAGAAAAACAAAATCAGCCGTAAGAGTCTGCGGCCTTGGAAAGGCAGGGAAGGTGAAAGCCATTAAAGGAATAAAATCAGGCCTTTTGCTAAGAATTACAGTATGCCAGTATGTCTCATTTGCCAACATGCTCAGATCTACTCACCAATTAAGTTCAGTGAGCCAAAAGCCATGGAGAAAAATAGTAACAATGGCATAGGATACAATTCAAAGAAATTACCATATCATCCTCAGAACCCTCCATTTTGAATGAAAAAGTGAGAGGAGGAGGAGATTCTCTCACTCTTGGTTTTGCTAACTAATGCTAATGTCCTATATTGTTGAAATTAATCTAAAATGGACCTTGAAAATATTTATTGAATAGCTTCAGTATGAGAGCTATCCATTATCCAGTGTCAGTATTTTAACACGCTGCTGCTGAAAAGCAGACACTTCTTGCAGCCCCCAGTCAGTTCACATTTGATATATGTGCTGAAATAGCAGGATCTTGTTCTTTTTTATTAACTCGGCATCCCAATTTCCTTTGTTGCATTTGTTTGTTTGTTTTGTACCATTTTGAGTCAATAATTTGTTATTTGTGGCTCAGGACTGAAAATATATCAGGATTTCTATTGTGATAAGGGCAGCAAAGCATACTTCTCTGCCCTTACTGCATCTGCAGTTAACTACCTATTGGCCCTGTTTCAGGTAATCAGGTCCCTTTGGGGTAAGGAGGAGCTGGGGATGCCCTTTCAAGACTGCTGTGAGTTGCTCAACTTCGCTCAGGGTTGGACTCTGATTGGGCAGATCCTTTGGAAATAACCAAGACACATCTGAGTCCTGTAATCTGGGAGGAATTTGAGCTGGTTGATCCTAAGGAAGTGAACAGGGTTTCCATGGTTGTGAGCTCAGCCACCTGTGGTCTGGATACATGCCCTTTTTGGCTGATTTAAGGTGTCCTCAGAAGTGCCATTATGTTTGGCTCCAAATGGTGGTTAATACATGTGGGAGGCGTTGGCACAATCTGCCTTGAAGGAGGCACAGATGCGCCCCATACTTGGATCAATCGTGTTAGACAATGTTCATCCAGATGTTTTTAGTGAAGGTGGTTGGGAAGGTGGTTGCCACTCAGTTTCAGAGGGCCCTGGGGGAAGTGATTTATATGGACCTTTCCAGTCTGGGTTTAGGCTGGAAAAGACATTGGTTGTGGTTCTGTTGACTTTTGATGGGCTTGGGACAGGAGTGGTGCAACCATCCTCACTGTCCTAGAACTGTCAGCATCTTTTAATACAATGGTATATTTCTGGATTGACTTTGGGGGTTGGGAGCAGGAGCCATTCTTTTGCCATTGCAAGGATGAGCCAAAATCAGTTCCAGCCCATCCAGTTCCTCAAAATCGCCAAACATTGCCTATGTAGCTTGGCATGATGTATCATCAGCCTCTCAGGATTTGGTGATGTGTCATTTAATTCCAGACAGGGTTGCACATCCCAAACTGAGCTTGTAATTTGGGGTTCTTGTGGATTCTCTACTCCTACTTATGGAGTAGGTGGCAGCAGCAACATCTAGATCAATTGTTGTTGTTCCAACAATTGTGAAATTTTCTGGACAAGGAGGCTGTGCTTACAGTCAACTCCCCTTTGGAGTACCACAGTATACTACACTGTACATGGGGCTGCCCTTGAGCACCACCCAAAAGCTACAACGGTTTCAGGATGCAGTACATGTAGTGTTGGGTACTCCCAAGTTTGCCCATGTTACAGCCCTGTTGCACGAGTTACATTGGCTCCCATTTTCCTTCTGGGTACAGTACAAGGTGCTGTTTATCACCTCTAAACCCTTACATGCCATGGGAATATGTGGTGCTCTCTGAGCTTAGTTGTTTTCTTGCCAACATCTCAGCTAAGTAACATCATTCCTGCATTACCCATCAGTGGGTAAAGAAACATCTGCAAAAAAAAAAATGTTCCAAGCATCAAGGACCCCACAGTTCAAACCCTGAACTAGATATTCTTTTTATCAATGGGACTGCCTCTCATTAAGTGTATCTGTGTGTTCCACCAGATTGGAGGGGGTAAGTGTGCTCCAGGTCCTCTCTCTGAAATGTTGATATCGTGTCTTTTCTGTGGCTGCCCTATCTTGTGGAACATCTTCCCTCTGGCGAACTGGAAG
This sequence comes from Diadophis punctatus similis, assembly GCA_023053685.1. Taxonomy (NCBI): domain Eukaryota; kingdom Metazoa; phylum Chordata; class Lepidosauria; order Squamata; family Dipsadidae; genus Diadophis; species Diadophis punctatus. The sequence continues at coordinate 108,381,958 of JALIGW010000001.1, read as the reverse complement.
GAGCCACCCTTTTAGCCTTCCAAAAGGCCATCAACCCTAACCTTATTGTGTGCTTAGATGCTGGGATAGGGACGGGAGCTTGCAGATGGTTATAGGGGCATCCTAAGAGGGTGTTTCAGGCACGGGATGTTTATGGTTTTAATGTTTTTGTTGTGAGTCACCCAGAATTATCTTCTGACAGGAGCCATATAATCTTTTACATAATTATAAACAAATGCTCCAAAATATAGATCCAGGTAATTTGTTCCATGAAACACTTGCATGCATTTAAACCTGCATTATATAAGTTAATTAAATCCCCATCAGTAATGAAGCATTACCTAAATCCATGCCATATAGGAATCATCTCTGTGAACACCTTCTTTGTACCAGTTCTTAATTGCTCAAATAACACAACTATTATCTAATTGTACAACTGGGAAGAAACGTTTTAAAAAACCATTACAGGGGATTTACTTGCTGAAGCCTGGATAAACTCTTGGTTCTGTTTACATGCACAAATGCTTAAAGTTAGGACTCCATTGCTTGACAATACCATACTGATCAAGCAGCAGCTGCACTATAGCATATCTCTATTCAAAAATACTGTTATTGAGTTGTAAGAAAGCTAAGACAGTATGAGCAGTTGAGGATGATGTGATAATTTAATTATATCCACTTATTTAGATATAGTATTGCATACGGCAACAAAAACAATGTCAGAAGATCCAATCTTATGCAATTTAATAAACGTTAACTGAATTTGAAATCTGATTAACCATAACCTAAACATGCCTCCCTGAGCTCCTGGAAGCAGAATACAAGTCTAACATAAAGTGATGCATCCAGATCTGTTAAAAATGTAGACGTTTTGATATTTTTTAAAATTTTTCATAGTTTATTTTTAAATTCATCTTATTTATGTTCTTGCTTTCAGTTACAAGGAGGTCTGCTAATCTTTCACACATTACTAAGAGCAAACCTTACTATTTTCTAGGTAAGAAGAACTAAGCTATCAACATCATTTCTCATTTTAACTTTAGCGCACTATCTTGGAAAGCTGTAAGGAAAAATATATAAACCTGTAGGCTCCCTTTACCAAGTAGTTATTAGCATATAAAAGCAAATAAAGTTCACGGATGGTATGTCATTGCCACTGTAACGTTTACAATGCCCTGAGTTGAGTTTGACCTCTGGTGATTACATGGACATATCACTGTGTTATATTGTGCATGTAAGACAGAGAGGCAAAAGTATTAAAATGGTTTGTGCCCGTCATCGTCCAGGATGTTTTTAAACCTCTCTAGTCAAACCTACTAGATTAGATTGCTCTGACAGCTACAACTACATCCTGGTAAGAATGTAATTTAAAGGATAACCTAGCTAACTTGGACTAATGTCAAAAAAGCTAAACAGGATGAGATTTTATATTTGGATGGGATACCATCAAGAATGTCCTGGGCCTGAAAATTGGAAAAATATATATTCAGAAGCAGTTGCCAACCCCCTTCAAAATTATTGCCAAGATTTCAAATGCATTCTGTTCAGATTGCTACAAAGTTCATTCACATACTTCAATTGTCATCCACACCAGCTATGGAAACATTCTAATGAATAAGCATCTCTTCTATGTAGAGCTGTGAATGGAATATATTAACAAAGAATACAATGAAGCATTGTGTACCTGTGCACAACAATATTCCAGAAATTGTTCCAAGCTCTAAGATTAACTCTACAAATTAATCAAAGCCTAGAATGTACTGCTGGTCTTCTGTAATGACCTAATTGCATTTTGTGCTGTTTTACATTGTTAGAAGTAGAGGCACACCAAATGGAATGTTTAAAGCACAAAATTTCACCAACTGTCTTGCATCAAATGTGAAATTGACAGATTATTTTGGAAGTACTCTGAGCTTCTTGACAAGAGATTAATGAGTTTAAAACACCTCCAAAAATGCTGAAAACCACAGGATGTTTGTAAATGGTATATTTTCAAGAAGGGATATGCAATTGCTTCGATGTGCCGTAGAACACGTGCTTGGGATTATTTAGAGAGCAAATGCAGTACCTGTTCAACTGGGGAGAGGCTGTAACTTTACCACTTAACAGTAACAGTAGAGCAGAACATGCAAAGATTGTTCAAAACAGGTGGTAGATTCTCATTCTAATGTGTTCTGAAGCACACTACTTTCAAGACAACTATAATAGGTGCTATCACACTACAGCAGGGGTGTCAAACGCATGGCCCGCAGGCTGGATGCATCATGTGCTGGCACGCCCACCCCCCAGTTTAGTGAAGGGGGGGAAAGTCCCGATACGTCACGTGACGACAATGTGACAACATGAGTTTGACACCCCTGCACTACAGTGACTTTCAAAGGGGAGAAAAAGTGATTGGTACCAACCTTGAAAATAAACACATCTGCTTCTAGCATCTATCAGAACGATGGCTGTAGGCTTTTTAGTTGGCTACTCTCACCGATAAGAGAACAGATGTGAACTCCATCTCTTATCTGCAACCCCACTCAGCTGCCCTCTACAATTGTCAGGCAAGTTGCTATAAGGCATGGCTATGCAAATAAAAAAGAAGTTATAGATTTGCCTGGGGGAAGGGGAAATCACCTTTTTTTGGTATGCGATGCTATCCCTATTCCCAGTGTGAGGAAGTATTCTTTGTTTTTGTTACAATATATTTTATAGGAATAGATTTGCCTAATAGGAGGCAAGAAGCTATCATTGACTTTTTTGCCGGGAGGGTGAGGGGGAGAAGGAGAGATTTGTTTTGGGATGGACAACTATATAACATTATATTATATACTGCATTTATATTTCAGGCTCTTCTTCATGCAGTCAGAATGCAGAATTGCCAACATTCACATTAACCAAGGATTCCACTCAGAATCTTTTGACAGCCAAAACCAAGTTAGAGAAGATACCTAGACCAAAAACAGTGAGTAGTGAAAAGTTAATGAAAACATCAGACAACAAGTTATCCAGTCAAGAGAGCAACAAGTTTATTAATTTGAATGCTATTTTTAAAAGAGTTTCGCTATGAAAGAGTAACAATGGTTAATCTTGCATGTGTGTACATCTCAGATATGCAGTGGGTTTTCCTTTGCTCTAATTCCCCATATTATGCCGCTACAAAAAATAGCCATTCCCAAATCTTTGAAATGTTAGCTATTCAGAGTGCAAAACATAAAAATAACAAACTTTGTCTTTCCAGGTACCTTCAGGATGGAGAAATAGAATAGTAGACATTCTATTGCCAGATCTTACCCAAACCTCACATTCTACTTTTCCTGTGCAACAAGAGCGAAACCCATCTCAAAAATAAACTGCTACTAGATGTGTCATTGACCAAGACTGAAAACATTACTGTGCACAAAGTTGCTGTCAGTAATTGTTAATAAAACTTTTCCTACCATATTTTCTCCAACGCTTTTGAGTAATAATATGAGAATAGAAGATTTTTGGCTTCGTCATGCCATATCGAAATGTCATTGTTGTTCTTTTGAAAGTTACATATTGTCATTGTACAGGTAGTCCTCAATGTACGACCACAATTGAGTCCAAAATTTATGGAGAGAAATTTAAGTGAGTTTGGCCCCATTTTACAACTTTTCTTACCACATTTGTCAAGTGAATCACTGCAGTTCTTAAATTAGTAAAATGGTTGTTAAGTGAATCTAGTTTCCTCATTGACGTTTCTTGTCAGAAAGTTGCAAAAGGGGATCACATGACTCCGGGACACTGCAACAGTCATAACTGTGAGTCAATTGTTAAGCATCTGAATGTAAATAACGTGACCATGGGGATGCTGCAATGGTCGTAAGTGTGAAAAATGGTCATAAGTCCCTTTTTCCAGTGCTGTTGTAACTTCGGTCACTAAATGAACTACTGTAAGTCAAGGACTATCCGTATATAATGCACATGCATTGTATAAAACTGTAGTTTGATATTTCTTAAATGATCTCTTGGGTCCCCTAAATAACCAATGCCTTATAAAAATACATAGCACTGTTACATGCTGTCAATGTAACGTTTATTAGGTTGTTTATGTAGTCTAGCTCGAAGTAACTTACTTGGACAAAAAAGCATTTTAATAAATGATTTATTATTTTGGTATTACGGTTGTAAATAATTTGCATTTCTTCCAATGACAACACCACATATGCAGTACATAATATCTATAACATTCCATTCCCTATGCAGTACATTTGCATATGAGAGTTCTAAGAACAATCCAGATAAAGAATGAAAGTCACAATTTACTATCTAAAGAATTAAGGTCCACGTGATCAGTTATTCTATACAGGCAATTGCTTAAAAAACAAACAATATGCTGAATTTCAAACAACCAGCAAAGTGATAAAAATCTATTCATACTAATTCATAAGTAAGGGCATTAAAAACAAATTTTATCTATCTAAATCTAGATGGTAAAGAATTTAAATATGTGAGCAACAAGGAAGTCCCTTAATGTGTCTACTGTAGTTTACAGATGAAGCTGGTTTAGAAAATCAAATCTACTGCCACTGCATGAAATTGTTAGAAATGCCCTAGTAACTAAACATATACCTTTATGCCACCTAAATAGAAAATATAGATTTCCTGAAAGGTAATACGAACACCTGGATTTTCTAAAATCATTGGAAAAGAGCAATTGCTGACACTAAGGGGCAGATATATTGATTAAAGTTTCTTTCCCTGACATGAGGCCAACATTAAGAAAATTTAAGGCACTTGAAAGAGGGTTCACTGTATTTAGGAATACATGTTTTAATGTCTTTGACAGGTATTCTTGGCTCAGTAACAAAATCATCTCACATTTTGATTTTGGAAGTGCATACTGCACACAGTTTTGAAACATTTTTCCCTTTAAATTTACAAGATAAATATTAACATTCAAGAATAAGCATGGAAGCAAAAAGTAAATAGCTTTTTAGTCTTATTTTGAAGAATATGTTTATCTAATATTAAGAGTGCATTTTTAAACCATCATTCTTTAGAGTTTCATTAGCGTTGTGTTTAAATTTTAAGCTTCTTAACTTAAATTTATAAAGATCATGGGGAGGTGGGTAAAATGACTACCACAAGGCCATTAAATACACACTACTTATTTCGGAAATATCTGAATGGAGTAGTCAGTTAAACTGTCTTATTCACCTGAGCTAGTGTCTTTTAGGAGTGCAGTTGTCGGAAGATTCTTTAAAATTACAGTACTCTCTACTAAATATTATTTTATGAATTGACTTTCTGGCTAATATTGCAGTGAACTTTACTCAAACTGAAAGGATTAAGGAAATTAGAATGATGTTAACATTTTAAACAATAAATCTACATAATCTATTTTGTCACCAGCACCACCACTGCAGTTCCTCTTTGACTGGAGCTCATTCAGCAGAAGCACTTAATCCTATAAACTGACTTTTGATTATTTCAATTGTATTTATCACATGACTTGCAAAACAAATATTAAGAAGCTATTAAGAGAATAATCAAAATAATTTAGTTCAAGAAGTGTTCAATCAAGTTTGTTTCTATCACAATTGTTCTATCACAATTTGCTGATAATGAAACCTAAAGGTGGGATATTGCTATGTGGGAATAAAATATTCCAAGATCCATGCAGGACTACAGTACCTTTAAAATATCCATAATGTTGTGAGCACAAACTGTGTTTGCTAAAATTATCCTCATATGAAAAGCACAGCATTTTCTAAGGCAGGTAATTTGAAAGCTACAGACAAATGGCTTTAGAAACAGTAAACAAAGCCTGGATACAGCAGATTGAATCCAGACTTTGCCACATTTAACAGGCCCACAAAAATCAGTTGGATAAATTCATCACATGTAGCTTACCCAATCTGTTTTCCTCAAAGGATCTAATTCCTCAAAAATATAGATCCAATACACTGTATTAACACATATGAAAACAGTTAACGATGTTAGCATATAGTGCTGAGGTTCATATGTCTAATGGAGAAAACTTGGTGCAAATAAAATGACATTCTTCACTGAACCTCAAAATATAAGATGGCACAACACTTCAATTTGCAATCTGCTAATTAAGGCACTGGTCCTTCTTTTTTATGCACAGGGGAACTTGTATCTTTTGATCATCATTCTTCCTATAGATGCTTACACTTACAATAGAAAACAATCATCCTTGTAACATCATATACTATGGAAAAATATGGGCATTCATATTTGTTAAGAAAAAATATCCTAAAAACATCCTACAAATATCTTCCAATTTCTAAGCTGAACAGATAAAAAGTCATAATTTTCATAGATAATTTTAATGTTAAATTAACAGTAATCCTTTTTTTAATAATGATGCATAGGGATATTCTAAACCTAATTAAATCACTGTAATTGTAATTTTACCTACCAAAGAACATTGCTGCCACTAAATACAATAACTATCAACAGCTACATTTGGCATATCAAATAAAAGAATAGATTCTATAGTAGCAGCTACTAAAAATTTAAAACAGCAAATAAGGGTTCATGCACAATATTGCAAATATTTCTGTTCAGCAAGACATGACTCACACAACCTTATTCCAAGCACGTTGCAGACCTATTTTTTTAAGTCTTGAAAAATAATATCTTGAACTGCTGTATTCCATAAAGAATAAGCATCTTTTGGTATAGCTAACCATAAATATTGAGCTAATCTGTCCACTTAAAAAGCAACATTTCCTAGAGTGTGTGATAGTTTTGTTCTTTGGACTTGCAAAATTTATACAGAAAGAAGATAACTGCTTGCAGACCCAGCACAAGTACAATACCACCAATGAAACTGGCTGCATCAAAACTTGCTTTATGATGTGATGGCTTGGTAGTTGGTATTAGAGCTGATGTACCTGTCAAATAAGAGGATTATAATTATTAGTGATTTGCTCCTGAATTATATTTTCTATGTATTATTTTTTTATCATCTAAAAATCAGTTCTAGAGTTCTGTCTCTATGAAACAGAATTTGAATGCATTCTTCAATGGAAAGTTACAAATTAGTCCTTTTCTAGATTAGATGCTACAAGAGGGCGAGGTCAATTGCTGTTGAAACCTGTTCAGATTATTTACATCCTGTGTGAGGATGCTATAGAGACCACAGATACATGATTTTAAAAAAATTAAATGCAAATCTTATAAGATTTAATGATCTTGCAAACTCTCAAAGAATGATTTAAAAATGTTATATTATCTGGAAATTAATTACTGATTCCCTCCCCACTTTGCAATGTGGATATATAGTATCTCTCTTGGAATAATTAAAGCTAAGCACAACTACTGCTTCACAAAGAAAAGCTTATGAAGCAACTGACAAAAGACCCTGCTGCTTTATGATTCAGATGTTTTGTACAAGGTCCCTTACCTCCTTGGAAGGGAACATTATTACCCAATTTGACTCTTGTTTTCCAGTGTCTGAAAATGGACATGTACTATTTTATTTAATTCAAAGTTCACTTGCCTTTTGCTTTTTCTTATTCACCCAAGACAAGAAGTGTCTTACAAGTAATTTTCCTCAAGACAAGAGAGTTCATTATGAATGCCTGTTAAATTAAAATTTACCTGTTTTAGCAGTAATAACAGAAGTAGTGGCAATGGTTGTAGTATTCCAAACAGGTTTTTCTGTCGAAGTTGAGTTAATTGTACTACCTGTTATAAAGAAAAAGTTTATATCATTTTATTTGCCTTGAAATATGAATATACATGTACACTTACAGAATCCTGTTTGTGATTCAAATCATTGAACATAAGACCACATAATTTAGCTGTTCCTTTCCTATATTTTGAAGGACTATGAAAATTATAAAAATATCAATGAATGATATACTGAACACAATTTAAGAATCAAATATAAAAGAGGGCAATATCATAAATGGAAACCCACAAAAATGTTGATCTTCAGTTGGAGATTGCCAAGAACAAGAATGTAAAACAAGACCCTTGTATTGTTATTGAGATTAGTGGAGGAAAGAAATCAGGAAAAGGAGGATGTAGCCTGCGTAGTTATTATTATATATTTAGGCAATGAGGATTTTGGAGAAGAAAATATATATCTTTTTCTTGTGTCTTTTTGCATTTTCTTGATCAAATAGACAAATATCACCTCATGAGTTACTTCTCTAACTATTATGCATTTCAGCACAACTAGATCTCTTTGTTGCTGTGCAAATTAATTGGGTGGAAATGCCTACATTCAATATTATCACTGTGTAGTTTCAACCAAGGAGAAATTTAAAAAACAGTCAAGTAACAATACTGTAAATGCAGGTACATATAAAATTTTACCAGTTATACAAGAAATGACTGTCTTTTTCGCTCCATAAGATGCACTCCCCCCCCAAAAAGGTGGACAGTGCCGGTCCTTTGGTGAATAGCAGCTAGGTCGCGGGTCCTTTTACAGTGCTGAACCCCGCCTCTTCTGTCTTTGTCATTGCCCGCCTCTTTTGTCTCTTTTCCGCAGGGCAGGAATCAATAGGTAGAGCTGGCACATGAGAGGACACCTACATGTGGGCCTCTCAGGCTCTGCCTGGTATTTTCTTTCTTGCTTTCCTCCTCTAAACCTAGCTGCGTCTTATGGTCAGGTGTGTCTTATAGTGCGAAAAATACGGTACTCATGAAAAGAGAATGGAAATATAAAAACTGAAGTTTTTGTTTAGAAGAAATGCTAACAAATAGTGATTTATGAATTGCTGTACATTTATAATTTTTATACTGTTACTTGAACAATATTAACACATACAAAGCAGATTTTGCTTGATCTATACATTTATCAAATTACTGATATAACTGAGCACAATTACTTGAGCACAAGAATCACATAAGCATGTAAGTAAAAAACTTACATGTTTCTTCAAATACTTATTTTACTACAGATTCATTACTGGATAGCATTAAGCTAAAACAATATGTCTGCATCAATGCAGATTTTTTTCTTTTTGTTACCTGTAGGGCTGACGGCTGTGGTGGACTTACTAGCTATAGTAGTACTGGCAGGAAAATCTAAAAAACAAAACAAAACAACTATAAAGCATAAAATTGATTTTTAAGAACAATAGTAGCGATATCTAGGCTGAGAATTCTTCTAGGGTTCTTACGTGCATATAAATATTTACTTGAGTAACTTGGTGTTTGGCCTGGCATTTTTAAAAGAAATATAATATAAAGTTAATAATTATAGCAGTAATTACTCCTCTCATCAGTAGTCAGTAATCAGCCTGATTTAATGAGACATCCAAATCCCTTCTACAGTAATGGATATACAACTCTTCACCTTCATTGGGATTGCCAAGCTATTAAGATTCAAGAAGAGGAAAAGTAACCACTGAAGGGGCAGGGTTGAAATCTTTTACATGATACTTTACAGGCAATCATCTGCCCTAGAGGCTGGGAAATATCATTAGGTGCAGGTCTCTAGTCTGAACAACTGACAAAACTACTAAATAGTCTGTTCATTTCTTTTGGTAAGGTTTTTTTTTCAGTGTTTAGAATTTCACCAAAGGGTTATCAGTGTGCTAATTAAAATAACTTTTATCTTTACTAATTAGAAATCCTAACTCTTTGATGGTCTACATCATTGAGGGCCGCATCAGGGTTGTATTTGACCTCAGGAGGCCAGGGTAGGTGTGGTGAGGATGGGCATGAGCAGCTCGATGTCACTTGTGTCGGGGGCGCCTTTGGAGGCCTGAGCGCTCTGCCAGTGAAAACGGGCTCCCGAGCTCCATTTTCAGCTGTGACGGCGCCCTGCAACCTTTGGCCAGCGAAAACGGAGCTCAGGAGGGCCGCCTGCAGCCCTCCCAAGCTCTGTTTCTGCTGGCAGAGGCACCCCAGGCCAGTCCTTTGCCGTTTTCAGGGTGGCCTCGAGGGCCAGATCTAAGCACCCTGTGGGCCGGATCTGGCCCTCGGGCCTTGAGTTTGACACCCCTGGTATACATAGTGATTGTGTCATACTCCTGCTGAATTGATGGAGATTGAATTAGAAGCTCTACATAGGGGTACTGGGCTATTGGAACTTGAAATGGGCTGACAGTTACCACCATCTTTTGTCAATGGAAGGGTTCTGAATTGGTTGTCAATGTTCGGTTATCCAAACCTCAGAAACTTCTTATGGAATGAGCAAACTGCAATGTTTTGGCAGGGCTCCTAAAAGCCATTGAGGTCAAGATAAGATTTTTTGAAAGTATGCAGTGATAGAACTCTTAAGAGTTCTCATAAAAAACTTGTGGCATTTTGTGATACAGTTCACTCATTTAGCTTTGAAATTGTCTCATTTTTATTGTACAATGAATGGGTAGTCTTCGACTTACAACAGCTTGTTTAGTGACTGTTCAAAATTACAACAGCATTGAAAAAATTGACTTATGACCATTTTCCACACTTACAACCATTGCAGGATCAAGGTTTTTTTTTAAATTCAGATACTTGGCAACTGATTCCAATTTATGACAGTTGCAGTGTTCTGGGATTGCGTGATCATCTATTGCGACCTTCGGACAAGCAAAGTCAATGGGGAAGCCAAATTCACTTAATAACCGTGTCACTAACTTAACAACTGCAGTGATTCATTTAACAACCGAGGCAAGAAAGATTGTAAAATGGGGCAAAACTCATTTAACAAATGTCTCACTTAGCAACAGAAATTTGGGGTTCAATTGTGGTCCTAAGTCGAGGACTACCTGTACAGAATTTCTCACCTTGTGAACCATTGGAAAAAACTCAATAATGTTCAGACTTTAGAAACAAACCTATAAGAGGTTATCAGCCTGCTATAGTTGTAGGGTCGCATTAGAAAAACCCAAACTGCATCATATTTTGAAAACACTGCAGATTTCATCCTTTTTTAAATAGAGTTCTCAACAGAAGTTTGTATTCCATAACAATAGAGAAAAAGGATGGACATAAAGAAACACAAAAATAGTAAAATGCAAGATTTGTCAGCAATGGAGAATTTAAAGAAACAAGAATATTTTCAGTTGTCATCTGGCAGCTGCAGTGCAGTAAAAGATTAGGTGCTGACCAAACATAATCAATATGTTTGTCCTGTTTATTATACTGAATAAAGTTTTCAGGCAGCTTTGCTTTCAGGTTGTTTGGCCCTTAAATAAGTCTTCTCTTTATCATCATATATGCATAAATACTCACCTGCACATGTTCCATTTTCAGAAACAACAGTACAACTAGGATGTGTACTTGTGGAATTTGTGCACTGAGACGGAGTTCCTCCTAGAGAAAAAAACCCAGCTTTTAATGAATGAAACTTTAAAGCATTTGGCTACAATTCTTATTATAAACATTGTTCTATAAAACCCAATGAAGTTCTGATTTAATAAAATATTTAGGGAGAGTCTGTTACTCCACAACGTCTGTTAAATCGCAAATTACATTTGCAGCAGTTTGTCAAACTGCATAAAATCACAAGTATAATTTATACATTATTTGTATTATGTTGCATTTACATACTGTAAATTAGTTCAAATGAAATAACATTAACATAAATTTAATTGCCTTAGATTTTTCAGATTCAATGGATTTGGGAGGGGGCAGGGAGGCAAGTATTTTATCCACTGAATCTGAAGTCCATTAAAAAGGGAACTGTTAATAAAAAGTTTCACTATACACAATGTTACCTATTCAGCTATTATTTGTGACATTTTGATTTCTTTTTCACTAATATTAATTGGTTTCATATAGGTTACGTTTAAAAGACAGCAGTTAAATAATAAACAGAATGGAAGAATGCTGGGGAACTGACATTCATGCTCACGCTTTATTGAATTATTAAAAAGCTCCTTCTAAAAAGATTTAATCTGGTTTATAAATTAACAATATTTTGTTTCAATATAACAGCATTAGTCCCATCTAAAATACATGTAAGAAATCCTGTAAAGCATGTAGAAATCTACAGTCAAAAAACTGGCTGTAAAAGATAAATCCCACTCATCTTTTAGCTTTTTTCACCTTTAATTTTATTAGGTTCTATGTTGTAGAAATAATAGAAGGCACAAGGAGAGAGGGGGAGAATTCTACATTGCCAGATTATAGTCTGAAACTATAACAATTCCAATGTTTCCTCATCAGTAGTTTTCACTGCAAATTGTTCCAACTTTTCATTATTCTGATGATTTCTTGCTATTTCCTTTTCAATGCAATCTCTTTCTATGCTTTCATTAGGTTTATCAATACCCTGCCTATTTTGCCATTTCAGCAACCATATATTTTTGTGTCAATATGGTGCACATATCTCCTAGATAGTAGATTAAGGCAACAGTATACTAGCAGTCATTGACTATGCTAAAGCCTTTGATTGTGTGGATCACAACAAATTGTGGCAAGTTCTTAGAGAGATGGGAGTACCAGACCATCTTATTTGTCTCTTGAGAAACCTATATGAAGGTCAAGAAGCAACAGTGAGAACTAGACACGGAACCATTGATTGGTTCAAAATTGGGAAAGGAGTCCGGCAAGGCTGTATACTGTCGCCCTGCCTATTTAACTTATATGCAGAGCACATCATGAGAAAGGCGGGGCTAGATGAATCAAAAGTTGGAATTAAGATTGCCGGGAGAAATATCAACAACCTCAGATATGCAGATGATACCACTCTAATGGCAGAAAGTAAAGAGGAACTAAAGAGCCTCTTGATGCAGGTGAAGGAGGAGAGTGCAAAAGTTGGCTTGAAACTCAACATTAAGAAAACTAAGATCATGGCATCCGGCCCTCTCAATTCCTAGCAAATAGATGGGGAAGAAATGGAAGTAGTGAGAGGTATTGGAGGTATCTCCATGTTTCATATACAAGCATAAATACCAACATACAACTTGAGGGGCAAAATACGTATGATTGTGTTCTCTTATCAAATTATATGAATCTCTGAAGCTGCATATATGTAGCAATGATAGATTTTTATATATGTTTTGGTTGTGAAGAACCAAACCTTACAATGTTTAATCTTACAATGTGTGCAAAAACTTATAAAGTCAGAAAAACAAACATAGTAAATCAGAAGTATTTCAATGTAATCAACGTAATTCAATTTACCAGTGCATTGAAGCCATGTGCAATTCAGTTGAGATGTTTCATTAGCAATGCAGGAACTACAATTCGTATGTCTTTCACAGCCAACTAGAACAGAAAATAAATTGTAAAAAGATAAGCCAGTTAACAATAGATTGAAAATAAAAATGTAAAATAATTATAATAAAAAATAAGAAATAATTGTAAGTGTCTTCATTTTTAAATGGAAATTTAACAGAGCAAAGGGGAGGAAGGAGTAGACAAAGCATTGGACACTATGAATTATTCATATTTAGAATTTGGTTCTTCAACAGCTACTTTTGTTAGCTATTCTTGGCTCACAAAGTATTAGGTTAACCTATTGCAGTATTATTTGCATGCCAAATTTGTATGTCTATGTGCCTTAAAGCTCTTCCCTTTCACTCTAGAGAAGAGTAAAAAAAATCACTCTAGTTTTAGCAACAGCAATAGCACTTAGACTTATATACCGCTTCACACTGCTTTACAGCCTTCTCTAAGCAGTTTACAGAGTCAGCATATTGCCCCCAACAATTTGGGTCCTCATTTTACCCATCTCAGAAGGATGGAAGGATGAGTCAACCTTAAGCCAGTCAGGATCAAACCTATGGCAGTAGACAGAATCAGCCTGCAATACTGCATTCTAACCACTGCACCACCACAGCTTTTTTTAATTACTAAATTCTATACACTAATGACACTAATTTAAATTTCAACTCAATTCTTTCAAATTTAACAAGAATATCCCTAACCATCCCAATGAAATGTCATATTTATATTTATGGCACACGTAGTGCTTTCCCTGTCTTAAGGATAAGATATCAATTTCAATGATCCACTCAGTGACAAAATGGATTTTTCTAGATTCCAAAAAGCTCTGTCAAAGCCCTGATTGCTCTGTGGATGTAGACCTGTCCTGAGTGGTCAATGCAATCACTCTTAAACACATTCTTCTTGCCAGCAGAGCCTGAGCAGCAGCTTGGCAAGTATCTGAATTGAGAACTATGACATCAGTAGGATGTCTGATAGAATACACATGAAGAAAAACCCATGCCAAATAAAGTTTGATACAATTTAGGGCTCATTAAAAAGTCAATATGGTACAGGTAAGGAGGTCTTCCAAATGTCACCCAATGGAGCTTTTTTTTAATAGCAAGGGGCATATTGCAATCTGTCCCAAAGAAAGAGCCAAACTCTCAGTAACACATGAGAAATACACAAGAAACCTTGAAGGTAAACTACTTGCATTCACTACAATTCAATCTCTGCGCTGATGCAAATCCAGATGTGGAAGCATCCAGAATACCATCCTGTCCCATTTTGGATGAGTTTCAGTAGTGATGCTCAAGGTGAGCATGGTTTGTGTTTGATCTGTGTATTCAACTCTTACAATTACAGGTAGTCCTTGACTTACAACAGTTCCTTAGGGAGTAGGACGGCATAGAAGAACCTCCAAATAAATAAATAAATAAATAAATTTAGTGACCGTTCAAAGTTACAATGGCACTGAAAAAGTGACATGAACTTTTTTCACACTTGCAACCATTGCGGCATCCCCATGGTCACATGATCAAAATTCAGATGCTTGAGAACTGACTCACTTTTATGACCATTGTAGTAGCCTGGGTTCATGCAATCACCTTTTGCACTCTTCTGACAAGGAAAGTCAACAGGAAAACCAGATTCACTTAACTACCGTATATACTCGAGTATAAGCCGAGTTTTTCAGCCCACTTTTTGGGCTGAAAAAAGCCACCTCGGCTTATACTCGAGTCAGTGAAATTGGCCAAAGTGTGCGATCCTTAGAATTCCCCGAACGGGCTGGCGCAACCGGACTGGGGTGTCCCCGGCGTGGGGGAACCGGTCCTTGTCTCCACGTGCTGCGGGGATCAGCGGGGAAGAGGCGCGATCGCCCCCCCAAAAAAGGCATTAACTGGGAAACTAGTCCAGGCTTGGGGCGTTTTGCAAGCGGGCGCCCGGGGGCGCCGGGCGAGAACCAGCCTCCGGGGGGCGGCATGAACGAGGGCGAGGCGGAGGGTCCTCCGCGGCCGGCCCTTTGCAAGGAGATGTGCCCGGCGGGGGAGTTCTGCCGGCAGCGGCGGCAGAAGCGGCTGCACCGGCTGGAGCTGGACCCGGATCGCCAGCCGGACCCTGCGCGGGCGGTGAAGGAGTTCTCCCGCCCGGCGGCCGGCCAGGCTCCCCCGCCGCCTTGCGACCTCCGCCCGCCGGCGGTGCTGCTGGCCACGGTGCATCACCTGCTAGGCCGGTCGGTGGCCGAAGCCAGCGAGGTCTCCCTGGCCGAGCGCTGCGCCTTCGTGGCCGACCGGCTGCGTGCAATCCGGCTGGATCTGGCTCTGCAACGCCCGCCCGCCGCGCCTTGCGCCGCCCTGCTGAAGCGCGCCTTGCTTTACCTGCTGCACGCCGGAGCCCGGCTCTGCAACCAGGCGCCCCCGCGCTTCAACGCCCACCTGCACGACGGGCAGCTCCGTGAGACCTTTGCCGCCCCGCGCCGACCGCCGCCCCGACGCGCATCCTGCCCAGCCGCGCTTCCAGGCGCTCTTCCTGCTCTACCACCTGGGTGAGCCGCGGGGGTCGTAGTCCTGGGATTTGGGTGGGTGGGTGCAGTATTAATTTAATTTCATTTAAATTAATTTCATTTAATTTCATTTAATTTCATTTAAATTAATTTCATTTAAATTAATTTCATTTAATTTCATTTAAATTAATTTCATTTAATTTCATTTAAATTAATTTCATTTAATTTCATTTAAATTAATTTCATCTAATTTCATTTAATTTAATTAAAAGTTCTTCTAAGACGCCCAATCCCGTAGGACTATTGTTTTTATTGACCCTCTTTTCCACTTACAGAGCTAGTTTACTGTTTTTCTTTGAAATAAATATTCAAAAACATTATTGGTAGCTATTTTTATTTTTGAAATTTACCGGTAGCTGCTGCATTTCCCACCCTAGGCTTATACTCGAGTCAATAACTTTTCCAGTTTTTTGTGGTAAAATTAGGTGCCTCGGCTTATATTCAGGTCGGCCTATACTCGAGTATATACGGGTATGTTACTAATTTAACAACTGCAGTGATTCACTTAACTGTGGCAAGAATTACTGTTTCTCAACTGTTCTTGCACATGGCAACTGAGCTACAGAGTCCCTGGGGTTTCATATTATTTCCTCATGCTTTTTAACATATGTAAATAAAAATGCTGAGCAGTCATCCAAAGACGTGAGCTGAGGTGCTCTCAACATAGAGTTTTCACCTAGCTCTCCTTCTCCTTCTTAACTAATAGGTGAGACAATTGGCATTCTGAACCAGTTCTTTGGCAGGGACAGGATAGGGGCCAATAAACGAATACTTGGTGGTAGCACAGATTGCCTTTCATCAGTTTCAGATGATTTACCAATTATGAGCTTACCGAGACAGAGATAGTCTTACAACAATATTCATATTCTGGTAACTTCCTGGTTGGATTTTGTATTGTACATGGGACTCCCTTCAAAAACATTCTGGCAATTTCAGCTGTTTAAAATAGAGCAGTTAGACTGCTCACTGGGACTGGCTGACACAGATTATTCCAGTATTTCACCATCTATATTGGTTACTGCTCCATTTCCAAACCCTATTCAAAGTGATAGCTTTCACCTTTAAAGCCCTCAAAAGCTTAGGAGCAGGTTGCCCAATGAGCACCTTCTTTCATATGTATCTACCCAGTCCTCAGTATTGTCTTAACAAGGCTCTCCAAGTCCCGCCACAAAGAAGGTGATGTGGATCTCTAAAAGGGAGAAAGCCTTTTCTGTGGCAACCTGGAATGCCCTGCCCAGAGAAACCCGACTGCTGTCCACAAGAACATTTCAGCACTAGGTAAAGACCTTATTTTCCTTAATTTTGAAATACAGGTAGTCCTTGATTTACAACAATTTGTTTAGTGACCATTCACAGTACGATGGCACTGAAAAAGTGACTTATAATTGTTCACACCACCATTGCAGCAGCCTCATGGTCACATGGTCAAAATTTGGGCATTTGGCAACTGGCATGTATTTATGACAGTTGTAATACTCTGGGGGTCATGTGATCACGATTTTCAACTTTCACCATAGGCTTCCAACAAGCAAAGTCAATGGAGGAAGCCAGATTCACTTAACAATCACATGATTTACTTAAGTGCAGTGATTCATTTAATAACTGTGGCAAAAAAAAGTCAAAATGGGACAAAACTCACTTAACAAATGCCTTGCTTAGGCTTAAAAAGTCATGTCATGTTCTTATAATATAATTCACTATATTCACAAATATAGACAAAGAATAAGAACCTTTACAAAACACAGTACTAATACAGGATTGGCATTCTGACGACTTTTATTCCTATATCATTTCATTGCCAAAACTTTAGTTCAACATTTATGAGTCTTCCTTTGTCCTACAAGCCAGCAACCCTGGTACAATCTATCTTAGAAACATAGAAAACTGTCAGCAGAAAAACCTAGTGGTCCTTCCAGTACACCCTTTGAGTTTTGTTTTCTTCATTAATTTAGTATTTTTAATTATTTGGATTATTTTTAATTTTTATCTTGCCTTGCCTCTCCAGTTCCCAACTCAATAAAATAAGTTTATCAGTTTACAGTATTAGGTACACAATCTAACACCTGACCAAAAAAAAAGTCTTTCAGATTAACCTGGACCTAACGTTGTAGTGGAAAATCATTTGTCCCTTATTTTTCTGTCTTCTCACAGACAGAACTTCTCAACTATAAATTCTAGCTTTTTCCTCCTCCGGATTGAGTCTCACCAGCAAACCTACTTAATAATGTACCTCGTTACCATCGAAGAACAAATACATAAATCAGTTTAATGCTAAGTGGCAAAACCTGCCTTTCTTCGGCTAGGAAGAGCCGATATTATACGCCTTCATATTTCCGGCTCTAACTTGTCCCCCTTCGATTCGCCTTGCTAAAGTTGACCTTGCCGGCCAGCAGAAGTAACTCAAAAGGATCCACCAATGACGACCTGCCTCCATCTCGCAGGGCTCAAATACATCGGGCGTTTCTTTCGCCTCTCCGCCGTCCATTTAAATCCCCGACAAACCGAAAAGCACCCGCGTGGCTTCCTATCCAGCAAGCGAAAGCAGCAGCAACCGTGACTGTCGTTTAAAACCGTCTCTGCTCTTCAAACGGCTTTTTTCTTACTGTGAAATTCGGTCGCTTTTGCGCGCAGACCAAAGGAAACGCTTTGGCGTCTGGACAATCCAGCTGAGTGTGCTTGCGACCGTGTGCGGTGGGATCTCAGCGAAGGACTTTTTCTTCTGGGATATCTCAATCAGAATAGAGCTGGAAGGGACCTTGGAGGTCTTCTAGTCCAACCCCCCCTGCTCAAGCAGGAGACCCTGGCCTATACCATTTCAGATAAAGTGGCAGTCCAGTCTCTTCTTAAAAACCACCAGCGATGAAACACCCACCACTTTTGGTGGCAAGCAGTTCCACCCGTTAATTGTCCTCACTGTTAGGAAGTTTCTCCTTAATTCCAGATTGCTTCTCTCTTTGATTAGCTTCCATCCGTTGTTGTTTTTTTGTCTTGCCCTCTTGAACATAATATGTGTGTATGTGGGTGTGTGCGCGTGTATGTATGCTGCAGGTATATATTTATGTATGTATATAGCCATGTATTGTGTGTGTTATGTATGTGTTTGGGTTGATATACACTTTCTCTTGGGAGCAGGCAACAGATTTTCATTTTTAATGTGGGCCGGTGTGCTCGCAGTAAAAAAAAAATTACAATAAAGTTATCTTCTGGGGCTTTATCTTTCGCCCACGATGTTCCTCAGGCCACTCGTTTCTCCCACCTCCCTCCACCCCAGGCCACGACTCTGGCAGCCGGTTCCCCAACTCGAAACGCGGCCGAAGGTAGAACCGCAGCGCCCGCCTCCCTTTCTTTTTTCTCACGCCTCGGGATTCGCGGCCAAAACCCTTTCCTCTCGGGACGCGCGGCAGCCCGGGCCCTCCGCCTGCTAAGTCGACGGGCCGCCTCAAGTCAAGCCCAGGCGTTTCCAGAGCGCTCCCCCCACCCCCACCTCGGCTCCCTCTTCCTCACCTTCTTCGACAGCTGCTTTGCTCTGCGGAATAAGGCAAGAGGCGAGAACCGTCAGGAGCAGCGAACAAGCCAGGGTATCCCAGAAGTAGCGCTGGCGGCTGTAACGGCTCATGTCGGCAAACGGTGGAGAAAACTGAGACCACCCCCTCCCCTCCCAGAAGAGCGTCGTCCGTTCCAGGTGGCCGTTTAACGCCCGACTCGCGCTCAGCGCTTTCCCTTCCCGGACCGTAATCTGCAATCACGTGAGGCGGCCGTTGAACGGACGACGGAACGAGGAGGCCAAGGGCGTGGCCTCGCTTACACCTTTTAGTACGAAATAGTTTTCGACCACTCCCCCCCCACGCCCCGTTTTACTGCGTTGGATCGGCCCCTCCCACACCGGAATCGGCACGTTCTAGTCACGTGACCGACGCTTCGCCCGAGAATCGAGGGTGGGAAGCGCTGCGGCCGCTCTAGGCCCGTACCCTGGAGTCCCCTCTCTCGTAGATCTGGCGACGCAATTGGCGAGGAAGTGATGTCATGCAATACTCTGCCGCCGCAAAATTCCCAAATGTTAATGCGGTGCCGTGTGGATCTTTTCGGGACCGGGTTGATACTATCCTCTTCCATAGCACAAAGACTTTTCTTAAAACCGTGAGATCAAAAGTATTGCCCTGTCCTACTGTCCTATTATCCACTTTTATCGTTACTTTTTACTTATGTTTATACAAACTATTACTATCCTATACATGTTTGACAAATAAATAAAATAAATAAACACTGGATATGCGCGAAAATTGTTTTTGGGATTTGGGACTCGCACCCCACCCTATATATAGATATGACTTGGAAGATAAATTGTCAGCCAAAATTAACATAACCTCCCTCCGGTCCGGGCATCTTTGGTCCTTCTTTGGCGTCTAATAAATTACATTTTATTTCTCACTCTTCCAAAAATTCGGTATTACTGTACACAAAATGAAACAGTACAGGTAATCCTTGGCTTACAACAGTTCAGTTAGTGACCATTCAAAGTTACAACGGTGCTGAAAAAAGTGACATGACCATTTTTCAGAACTACAACCTTTGTAGCATTCCCATGATCATGTGATCAAAATTCAGATGCTTGACAATTGGGTTCATAATTATGACCATTGCTGTGTCCCAAGGGCATGTGATCACCTTTTGCAACCTTTTGGCAAGCAAAGTCAATGGGGAAGCCAGATTCACTTAACAACTGGGTTACTAACTTATCAACTGCAGTGATTCACTTAACAACTGTAGCAAGAAAGGTCATAAAATGGGGCAAAACTCACTTAACAAATGTCTCACTTAACAACAAATTTTGGCCTCATTTGTGGTCGTAAGTCAACAACTACCGATATATGAGAGAAACACTGAACTCTTGAATGCCTTTTGGTTACACAGATGATTACAAATATCATAAGCACGCTTTATAAGAGATATATTTAAAGGCCTTTTCTAGATCTATGGTAAACAAACCTCTGCTAAACAAACATTCTGTTTATACATTGCTAAATTGATATATTCCTTCACTCCCTCTCCCATTTTAACAAGAACATTTAAAAACTAGTGTTGAACAGGTTTAGCAGGTTGGGTTGATGGTTTTACTGCCTGCCCTTTCCCTAAGAAGGATTGTTGCTCTACATATGGGACAAAAGAGTCCCTTGGGAGTTGGGCGGCCTATAAGATTGAACAATAAATAAATAAATAAATTCCCCATCCCCTTGTTGGAAGAAATATCCTTTTGGGTTCCATTCCAAGTGGGGAAAAAGACACTGGAAACAGAGACCGCTTGGAAAGATGGTTTAATGATGAACAGGATCACATGGTTTGAGGTCCTGGGCAGAAAAGAGAAGAGATGCTGAGATTTACCTGGGTTTTATGCCCTCTATTGGGCTTTTGAATTTGAGCTTGTATTCTGATTGGTTGTCAGACTTCCATGGGGCCATGCAGGGGCAACTCTGTAGGCTGTCCTGAGTCCCAGGCTTGGTTGAGCCTTGTTGGGTGATGATGTAATGAAAGGGCTTTGGGCAATTCCTATTATGGCTCTGCTTGGAGGAGGTAGATCTTTGTTATGTAGAATAGACTGGTCCGGGCCTTAATGGCCCATTGACAAAGGTGGGGGGGCTGAGTTTCTGCCACACTTTTAGGGGAAATATTCTGTCCTTTTAATATTTCCTAAAATATCTCATTTTCCTAGGAGAGGGGTGGGTGCTAACTTCCTACACCCTTTATTTATTTATTTATTTATTTATTTATTTATTTATTTATTTATTTATTTATTTATTTATTTGTTTATTTATTTATTTATTTATTTATTTATTTAGTCAAGTACATGTTGGTAATATACATAGATATAACATTGTTTATATACATAAGATGGGTACTGATAAGACGGAACATTAGGATAGGGACGGTAGGCATGCTGGTGCACTTATGCCCCTTTTGCATTAAAAAAAACCTCCATACAACCTGTAATCTGAAATAGATACAGATTTGGGATGTTTCTGGGAGTACTTTATCTTGTACTTATAGTGTCTTTCCTAAAATCTGATGAGGGGAATAGTGAGTTCAACCACTGTTATATAATGTGAATCTGTGAAGCCCAATCAATTCTTAACCTGTAGATTGAAATATATCAGTTATTATCCTCCAAAGGGCAGTAATTTGGTAGTGTGTCACTCCTGAAGCATCACTGGATGAGAATGATAACACAAAAAAACCCATAATGTCTGGAGTTTCTCTGTTATCCACATTATGGTTGTCCCAAAAGTGTTGTTCAAAAGACAACTGGGATTTCTTGGTTTTTTTTCCTTCCTCGTCCAAAAAGCTTCTTCAGTGGGAAAAAAAACCCCAAGACAGTCCAGTTGCCTTTGAACAATACCTTTGAGATTGACCCATATAAGAATAATATATATTTAATTGTACTTAAAATGTAATACAAATTAATCCGAATATTAATTTTCTTTTGGCCCTACCATTTAAAGCTCAAATCCAGCACTCAGCTACAAAAGGTGGCAGATCACTAATGCTTAAGAATTGTTATGATGAATAAATTATTTACTAGTCTAATCAGAGGTCCATTTGGTTTAGGTTTAGATTTGAATAAATCAAATATACCTTATAATTCATTGTGATTCTCATCAAGATGAATAACAAAACATGTAATTTGATAATATTAAAATTAGAGAGTCTCTTTAGTGCTTTCTGCATAAGAAAACAAGGTTATGGCATTGGCTATGAAGTTCCTGCCAGTGTTAAAATAGCAAATGAATTTGTTTAGGTTTGGTTAAACACATCTAATTCTCTTTGAGCAACTCAGTCTGTAGAAAATCCTCTTTTTAGAATCTCAGATCAGTCTTTCACAATTTTCTTAGTTACTCAGTATATTCCTCAGCTATCTTGACCTCTGTTTTACAGATTTTATAATTCAAGTTCAGATTAATCAAGTATTTTGTCATAATAGAATAGAATAGAATTTTATTGGCCAAGTGCGATTGGACACACAAGGAATTTGTCTTGGTGCATATGCTCTCAGTGTACATAAAAGAAAAGATAAGTTCATAAAGAATCATAAGGTACAACACTTAATGATAGTCTGGGTACAAATAAGCAATCAAATAATATTAGGAACCAGTCAGTATAAAATCTTTATCTTCAGTAGATAAAAATCTAACATGTGATTTAGCAACAAACTCAGTAGTTTATTCCCCTTGAGTCAACAAGTCCAAAACTTTATCCATCTTGAAAGTATTATAGACTTCTCTTTTTGTGTTCGTCTCTATCCTATGCAATGTTGTATGATAGCTTGCTGAGTATACAAGTGATTGAGGTGGAAAAATGGAGAGAATCTTTTAATTCTGATCACCTCTGAAACATTTTAGTTCACTTTAGTGGTATGTGCTTTTCCTCTTTTATATTTTTGACCACCCAGAGTCCCATTATTGGAGTTGAGCATTATATATCTTGACTACTGCATTATATCTTGACTACTGAAACACGCTCTATATGGGGCTACCCTTGAAGAACGTCCGGAGACTGCAGCTAGTGCAGAATGCGGCAGCATGTGTGGTGATGGGTGTCCCTAGATACACCCATGTGATACTCATCCTTCGCGAGCTGCACTGGCTGCCCGTAGGTCTCCGAAAGCAATTCAAGGTGTTGGTGATCACCTTTAAAGCCCTACATGGCTTAGGACCAGTATACCTCCGGGACCGCCTTCTTCAGCATACCTCCCTAAGACCGATCAGAGCCCATAGAGTTGGTCTGCTAATGGTCCCGTCAGCCAAACAATGTTGGTTGGCAGGCCCACAGGCGAGGGCCTTCTCTGTGGCAGCACCGGCTCTCTGGAATACACTACCCCCCGAGATCCGCATTATTCCCACCCTGCCAGTCTTCAGAAAAGCGCTGAAAACCTGGCTATGTCGACAGGCCTGGGGCCAATGAATTCAATACAACACCAAGAAACCTTGGTCCCGTGAATGAAGGAATTGCATGGGGTTTTTAAAATTGTTGTTTTTAATGTTTTTAAAATGCTTTTTAAAGTTTTTTGATGTTTATTGTTTGCATGTAGATTTCTTATTGTTGTGAGCCGCCCAGAGTCTCTGTGGAGTGGGCAGCATACAAGTGCAAATAATAAATAAATAAATAAATAAATAAATAAATAAATAAATAAATAAATAAATAAATAAATAAATAAATAAATAAATAAATAAAAAAATTGCAAGTTGTGCTTTGACTAGCAGCATTATGGAGATCCAAAGTGGCACTAGGCTCTCCCAGGTGATAAAAGGGATCCTTTGTTGGTGGGATGAACGTTTGGCTAGTAAATGATAATGCAGATTTTCATGCTAGGGCCAAACTGATACCTCATTGTGCTTTATTTCCTTCTAAAAGTATAATACCACTCAGAGCCTCACATTTAGTTGCTTATACTGATGATATTCTGAATCCAGTCTGTTCTGGGCTAAACAAACAAACAAACAAACCCACAGGCCACACCAACCAATTTGGTGTAGTGGTTAGGGCTTCAGGCTAGAAACTGAGACATTAAGAATTCTAGTCCTACCTTAGGCACAAAGCTAGGTGATGACTTTGGGCCAGTCATTCTCTCATGGAAGGAAGGAGGGAATGGCAAACCACTTCCAAAATCTCACCAAGAAAAGTGCAGGGACTTACTAGGCCAGGGGTCCCCAAACTTGGCAACTTAAAGACTTGTGGACAGTCATTAAGCAAAACATCACATGATTGCCCCACACTTGGCTTCTCCATTTTGGCTTTCTTTTTGTAAAATAAACGATGACATGGTGTAATATGTTATGTGTTGTTCATCTGAGGCTGTATTTTATCTAGTTTTAAGAACTGCTAAGGACCAGATGATTTTTACTATGTCCTCAGACATATAACCATAGACTTCAAATAGGGTATACTTTCTTTTTCACATGGCTGTATTTTTGCATTGGAAAAGAAAAGGACAATAAGTGCTTTTATTCTTTTGTAAAAATTAAAAAGTAATTTTCATTTGTCAAGTTTTTAAACTGCTACAAGTCATACGATCGGAACAGAGCTACACTCTACAATAAAATAAAATTAACATCTACAGTATACAGTAATCATGGCTGAAAAATATTACAATTAATAACTTTGCATAGCTGCACTGGTCTCTCATTGAATGTCTCTGTTAGTTCCAGTTCCTGGAGAACTTCTGAGCCCTCGATCACCTGTCTAAAGTAATAATTAAAAAAGAAACCCAAGTAAATCATTGGAATTTATGTCAGTTGGATTGGTATTAAGCCACAGTTTAAGAGTACTATTTGTTTGTTTGTTTATTTGATATCTATGGCCGACCATCTTAAAATACAACTCTGGGCTGCTCTTAGCAGTAATAAAATTATAAACCATATAATCAGGAAATAAAAACTAAAAAACCTGGCACCCCAGCCATCTTCTAGGATTCCCCAATAGTCACCCACCAGCTCTTATCACTCTGCCCCAATGCCTGGAAAAACAGCCAGGTCTTGAAGACCTTCCAGGAGGCTAAAAAGATGGGTTGCCTGCTGGATTGTTGGGAGGATGGTGTTCCACAAGACAGAATAATGCAGCTACCTCACTTCAGTGAATCTCCCCACTAATATTGCTTTGAGTTCCATGATAGAAGAAAGGTAGGAGAGAAACATTAAAAAAGAAAAAAGAAAAGAAAATGTTCCCATGTTTCAGTTACAACATTTATACTTGGGATACCCAGAGTGACGTTTTAAACATACCCAAAAGCCACATATTTGGTATTCAGATATGGTGCAGGTTGCAATGTGATGTAAAATTGGGACCCGTTGGTGTGACGTCCTTTGTTGACCATTCCAAGAATCCCTCTCTTATCATGGGTAACTGCAAAATTTTCATCTAAAAACAGTACAATAAGCAATATATAGGTGTGCATGTCTGGATATACCTACATATAAACATACAAATACCAAAGCTGATGAAACTCTCTTTATCCACATTGCACAAGCTGCACAAATTAAAAAGTCTTGATTAGTCAATCCAGAGGTCATTTTCTAAGTCTTTCCAGTTCTTGCAAAAGAGGCTGAGAGGCTATTACTTCCCTTTTAATAGCCCTCTTTCCCTGGTCCTTCATCACAGTCAGCACCATAATACATAGTCCCACATGTTTCTGTGTATGGTTTTACTCCCCATTGGAGTGGAGTTGGAGTGCATGTAGACATGCCTTGTTATTGCAGAGCATCTCTGAGATTTCTTGATTATGGGCACCAGAAGGAACAGTTTACCTCTCAGGTGACATGGATCAAATCATTTGATTTATGGGGAGTTGGTTTGGCCCTAAACAAACCTGCTTGGGGATGAAACCAGGTTTCTCTTTATTCTCTCCCTGGCTCCCTGCAAATAAGGCTATAGGCCAGGGTAAGCACCGTTCTCTATGGCCCACTAATTTACTTTTTCCAGTGTTATATTGGCTTGTCCGCTTGCCTTAGTTCATTGTAATACCTATAATGCAGCCAGAAAAAAGTATTGATCATTCCCAGTTTTAGACAGAAAGATGAAGAATACCTATTATGTATAATTCACAAATCCACCTCAAAATCGAGCTCCCCACTATTCCATACCATGACAGAGAGTTGCTCTGTGGTTCCTAGGAATAGTCTATTACGCTCAGTGCTTATCAACCTCTTTTATAGCTTTACTTCTCCTGGTGATGATGGCAAAAAATCAAACACCTTGTGAACTATCGAGAATTTGGAATATATGAGTCCTAAACTGCTTTTGAGTCTCTTGAGCTCAAACCTGACCCTTTTTATGAGGAAGTGGAAGTGAAAGTGGCACTTGTAATACAAATGGTTGGCATTTGCATTCCACTGATTAAAGTAAGAGCTTTAATATCTCCTTAACACTACTTTACACTATTTCTTTCATTTCTGTTTCTCTTAGAAGATTTTTTTTTACATTTAGGATATAATCATTGCCTATTATATTTATGAAACCTGCTATTTATGTAGGACCAGCTTTGTTTAAGGAAATACTTCTACCTTCAAACACGGGTCCATATATCGATTCACCTCCATTTCCTCTTCCGCCATCTATATCTATGTACATTATGAAAAACAAAATAAAATTATACATTCTTTTTTATATATCAAAAACAAGAATTTTTAAATGACACTGTCATATATAATATTATGATTTGTAATTTTTTGTCTTTAAGCAAACTTAGGAAAAATATCAGAAAAAGAAAAAAGCAAAAGCAAAAAATTATATGTAAATGAATATTTTACAGACTATCTATGGGTGATTATAATGATTCTCTTTCACTGAAACGGTTGTCTGGAACTTTACATACATATCCATGCTTGAGAAGCCCTTATATATTTCATGATATTGGGAAGATTTAGTTTAATGGTTGTTATTAACAGATCCTGCACAATAGGGCACTCATAATATTACAGTTGTTGCTGAAATATATCTCTTGACATCCAGGATTGGTCATATTTGCTTGGGTTCCTGGGAAGCATAATTCAGTAGCAGTCAGAGGACCACAAGTTCCCATATTTTGTTGTAACAGAAAGCCCAAAACATCTTTATGTCAAATACATAACGACTATTCTATGTTTAGGCTTGCTTCTATCTGAATAAAAGGCTTCCATCCAGAGAAATTTATATAACATTTAAATTTTGTGTAAAAATTCCTCCATATTTTATTTTTCTTCCATGCTTTTTTATTTACCGACATGTGATTATCTAAAAGTATAATTCTTATCTAAAGGTTTGGTTTTATTCTGGTGATGGGGATGAAGAACACTCTCACATGCTAGGTAGTATACCAAACCTGTCCCATACTTCACTCTATGAACAGATTTCAGTACATACCTCCTCCTTGTATCCAGCCATTTTTTACAATTCGATGAAAAATTGAATCCTTGTAAGTGAGTGCCAGTCCAGACTCAGAGTTACCTTTCTCTCCTGTACACAAACACTTGAAATTATGGCATGTTCTGGGGCAGATATCAGAATAGAGCTGGACAATAGAAGAATATAGAAAATTTCAGAAGCTCAATTCCTGAGGTCAGTAGGAAAAGAAAACATTACATTCATTTATGTGGATCACAATTAATTATGTATATTCCAGATATTTTATCAAAGATTGTGTATCTTTTTAAAATGAGTGTTTTATCCTCATGAGAAAAGACAATGCATTTTAAAATGAGAACAAAGAAACATGATTCAGAGATTGAGGTCTTGAGCATGTCCTCCTACTGTTATCTGTTCTATTATTTTATGGTGACATAGAATTACTTTTCTGCCTCAGTCCAACTGCTCACTATCATTTCACCCATCTCAGCCAACCAATAAAGCAATAAAGCTAACAGCCCTTGATAATGATGTTGCCTCTCTTTTGGAACACCTGTCCCTTGCCAAGGGGTTCTCATGGCAATTTTTCAGCTATGTTTCAGGAGGCAATTAAACTCCTTTTCTTCTAAAGATCTTTTGGTTTAAGTTTTAAGAGAGGAATGGACAGATTTTATTATTTATTTATTTATTTATTTATTTATTTATTTATTTATTTATTTATTATTTATTTATTTATTATTTATTTATTATTTATTTATTATTTATTTATTTGGATTCTTATATGCTGCCCTACTCCCTGGGGACTCAGGGCGGCATATAACATTTGAAGATCCACTAAACAATATCATAAAAACAATTTGAAATACTTTTTAAAAAGCGTACAAAATTTACATACAAGGGGGAGACCAAGACCAAAACCCCGCCTGCAGGAAGAGCCAACGGCTTTTCGGAAGGCCAGCAAGGTGGGGACAATTCGTATCTCTGGGGGGAATTGATTCCAGAGAGCAGGGGCACCCACAGAGAAGGCCCTCCCCCTAGGCCCCGCCAGCCGACATTGTTTGGTTGACGGGACCTGGAGGAGACCCACCCATAGTTTCCATGGTGTAACGATAACTGATTAATTTTATTATTTGCATGTTGTAATAGCGTATTTTACATTTCGCGTGAATGATTTGGGAATGTTCACAAGGACACAATGCAGAAATTCAATATGTGTGGAGAGAGAGAGAGAGAGAGAGAGAGAGAGAGAGAGAGAGAGAGAGAGAGAGAGAGAGAGAGAGAGAGAGAGAGAGCGCTGCTTGATTGGAAAACTCTTATGGTATAATGCTAAACATGTTTAAAGAGAAACAAAAAAGTTTGAGAATTGGTAGTAATCTATTGGATTGCAGCTTTAATACATCCTTTAAGTTTTAAACATTTATTTCATCATATAAGCATAAGCTTGCATTTGAAAAAAATCTAAATCAAAATATATTTGTTTTTATGTTCTGAGGAGGCATTGCATCTTTAAAAGTCATTCCTTTCTCTTTGTTATGCATATGCCTATGCATACATATACTGTACAAGGTACAAGGGATTGTACCTTCTAAGGCAGGGGTGTCAAACTCATGTAGTCAAGGCGGTGTCACGTGACGTATCGGGACTTTCCCCCCCTTTGCTAAACCAGGCATGGGTGTGGGTAGCACAGGATGCATCTGGCCCACGGGCTGGGAGTTTGACAGCCCTATTCTAAGGTGACACTTTTCATATGAATTTTTAAAGTACTTATATAAAAATTGATTTCATAAAATTTACAACTTTACACCCATTTGTGGGCATCAGAAAATGTTTCAAAATAAAACTGACTGATCAAACCAATATTTGACCAAAGTGAAGCTACAAAATTTAGGCTCAAGAGACCAGAAATGTTGTACACACTATTGCATTGTCACCCAAATAATTCTGATGAGCAGTCATTCTCCAACTTCCATCCATGTTCTAATGTGTAGTTGATCTCACATCAGGAATTGGACTTTAAGTGTTTAAGTAACAGTTTTGAACATAAGTGTATTTGCTTCCATGTACAAGATAAAAACAAGGATTGTTTGTCTTTTCCTTGGGCAACTTACCTCAAGGAGCAATTTTCCAATCGAAACTTCCTGAATTGCTATTTCCATGAAAACAAATATATGCTGCCAAGATAAAGAAACCAAACCCTATGGTTAAAGTAGAACCGAGTGAATGAATCATTAGATAAAGATTGCTTCCTTCTGACTCTGAATCATGCTTCAGAAGGTAAAGGGTCAAATTCCAGTAAGTAGTCATTAGCATTTCCCTGAAGCTATGGCCTGTCAATATTTTACAGTTAGGAGATTTGATCAGTAATCATCAACTAAACTTTCAAAGAACTCAGACATCATATGGATGAGTCTGGAAAGCATTCCAGGGTACATGTTAATAGCAGAGGCTCAGGGTTCATCTTAGATCAAATGTGAACTGAGAATATATAGAACAGTCCAATGTATCTGTGAAATTTAAGCAAGGAGAAGAAATTTACATTAGGTAGGCAAGCTGCGTTTTAAGGGTTGGATTAATTCCTAGTCATCCCCAAGTTTTCCACTTCTTCACTGTTACTGAACCTCTGCTGGGAAGGGTGCGCCAAAGCTTCATAAAGGGTTCTATGAAGGACTATATGGAACTCAGTGAAGTAAATGGATAGCTTTGGATAGGGAGGGAGGTGGTGTATAAATGTAGTAATAAATAAAAAATGAATGGAATGAAAATCACCACATAAACCAGGATATTGAAAGCACACCTGTCAAGGAACAGCTTGGCCTGCAAACATGCCACAGTTGAAACTGTCTGAAGTAAAGTATGTATTAATGAGCCGAGGTGGCGCAGCGGTTAGAGTGCAGTACTGCAGGCCACTTTAGCTGACTATGATCCGCAGGTCAGTGGTTCAAATCTCACCGGCTCAAGATTGACTCAGCCTTCCATCCTTCCGAGGTAGGTAAAATGAGGACCCAGATTGTTGGGGGCAATATAAATATACATTGCTTACTGGTGTAAACCGCTTAGAGAGTGCTTGCACTGTGAGGCGGTATATAAATCTCATAAATAAATCTCATAAATAAATAAATAAATAAATAAATAAATAAATAAATAAATAAATAAATAAATAAATAAATAAATAAATAAATAAATGTAAATGAGAGAAAATTATACTGAAAATATGGGTGTTTTTTTAAAGCCTTCCTTTTTGAATGATTAGAATAAAATTATTTCCAGCTTCATTATACCACTTCTATTTTAGCAGGCATTAAGCCTGAGATCAAAACAGTTTTTACAAGATAAACTCTGAACTTTCACAGTGAGTGATCTCCTGTATTCCACAATGCATTCTTGAGATTATGGGAGCAGACTTTTGTTTGTGAGCTTTTGGGATCATTTTGTCCCCAAAATGGACTGAGAATGTAGTCCAGTGGTGGCGAACCTTTTTAGGCTCGCGTGCCAAAAAGGGGGGGGCGCGCTCGCGTGCGCTCGCGTGCCCACACCCATTCCCTCCCCCCCACGCATGCGCACAACACCCCCCCATGCTGCCCCCTGTGCATGCGCACACACCCCTACCCCCCACGCAAAGGCTTACCGGAGCCTGGGACGACGAAACCGGCAAACCGGAAGTGCGGAAAAACGCACTTCCGGTTTGCCGGTGTGCTGTTTTTTGCACTCCGGAGGGTTCAGGGAAGCTCCCTGAAGCTCCGGAATGCAAAAAACTACAAAACGGACAAACCGGAAGTGCGGAAAAGTGCACTTCCGGTTTGTCTGTTTTGTAGTTTTTTGCATTCCGGAGCTTCAGGGAGCTTCCCTGAACCCTCCGGAGTGCAAAAAACAGCACACCGGCAAACCGGAAGTGCGTTTTTCCGCACTTCCGGTTTGCCGGTGGGAACCCTCACGTGCCGGCCGCTATGGCTCCACGTGCCACCTGTGGCACGCGTGCCATAGGTTCGCCACCACGGATGTAGTCCATTCAAGAAGCCTTTTATGGTAAAGGGCCAAACATTTATTTTCCATCCCAGATCTGAGCTACACCAAAACTTCTATATCATGTACATTGTCAATTTTTGCATTAGACTCAGCAGGAACTCACAGCATTCCAGACACTTCACCCTTATTAAAAACTTGGCTTGATTTGGCAGAAAACTCTCAGTTGTGACATGGCTATATTAGAATCTTTATGCTAGTTAAGAGTGAAGCCCTAAACTAAATTGTTTGTTTACTCACAGCTGTGCAAAGAATTCACAGCCTTCAGATGCAGCTATGCTGCAACATGTAGGCTTTTTCTTCCTGCTCTTCTGAATTCATGATAGTGGCCAGCCTCCTATGGCCTTGAGAGGCAGCTGAAAGATGTTCATGGGACAGTTGCTATTTGCCTTGGAACTGCTGGTTCCTGCCAAGCTCAGCCCTTACAAGCATTCAGACTGTGCTCTGGACCTCAGCTGCCTGTTTTTAATCACTTACTCACTCACTGACAATCCCCATTTTTTTTCAACTGACATGTTGCATATTTTCAAATATATATGGGTACCCAGGATGATACGACAGAAAAACATATATAACCCTTTTCTGGTGAAGAGCTGATAAGGGAAGAGAGCCTGTGGCCTAAAGGTTAAGCTGTTGCCTTACAAGGCAGGCGGCCCAGGTTCAAATCCCAGTAAGGGTATGGCTATCTGATGAGAGCTAAACAGCTTGAAATAGATCTATAATAGTCTCCCTTCATTTTCATTTATCAGCAAAAAATTATATATATATATATATATATATATATATATATATATATATATATATATATATATATATATATATATATATATATATATATATATATATATATATATATATATATATATATATATATATATATATATATATATATATATATATATATATATATATACATACACACACACACACACACACACACACACACACACACAGATATATATATATATATATATATATATATATATATATATATATATATATATATATATATATATATATATATATATATATATATATATATATATATATATATATATATATATATATATATATATATATATATATATATATATATATATATATATATATATATATATATATATATATAGGAAAACTAAATAGCAAATAAGTATTACTGGCTTGAGTCATGCAGCCAGTGATGGCCCTGGAGTTACAAGCTGGCTTATCAGGGCTCCAGCATCACTGACAATGAAATATACTATGGCCTCCCACATAGATGCATTCAATATTTCAATTTAAAAAGGATGCTGCTATATCCTTGCTTGGCCTGGAAATGTCAGTAGCAATCCATTTTAGTTTATTTGTGAGGATTGTTTGGACTTTCCTGGAGAGTGGGATTTTGGACAGCCATAAATCTGTCAGAAGCTATTATTGGTGTTGATCTGTAAAGCATGATATGAAGAAGAGTCCCTCGGGAGTAGGGCGGCATATAAGAACCAAGAAATAAATAAATAAATAAATAGAGGGATTTAAATCTGTGATTTTAAGGTTAGTGTTTAGTAAGGTTTATGTGATTTAAATGCCACAAAAATGAAGACTGCAGCAACTTAAAAAATGGGAGAAAATCTATGAATTGAAATTGTCCTGGTTACTCTTAATTTTCTAAAGCCTTTTCTAAATCAGCTTTATAAAATTAAACAAATGAATTACATAGGGTTTAATGCAGTTGTGGGTTGTAAAATGCTTTGGCACTGGTTTGTGTGCACACTTGCGCACGCGTGCCGCTTCTGCACATGCGCAGAAGCGTCCCGGGCAAGTGGGCGGAGCCTCCCACTGCCGGCGCTACCGGTTCTAAGAACCGGTCCAAACCAGGAGCAACCCACCGCTGGTTTTATGTAAACTACAAATATCATATAGCCATCAGTGAGACTTCTTAAAACCCAAATGTCACCTTTTTGGCTTTTAAGTATTTTGTGAGGAAATCTGATGTAATTGCTTCATAAAGTGCTGTGGGCTTAAAGTCTTTATAATCCCAAACATCATAAGCCCACTTCAGCAGCATTTTTTCATCTCCAAGAAGCTGACCATCAACAAAACACATCACATTGGATGGATATGCCCATGTTTCACCTCTCAGTTCCTGCGATAAGAAAACAATATGGCAATATTAAGGATACACATCATAGAAAATCACTAAACATTTTACATTGGTGATAAAATTAAGAATATATCTGAAAAGATAATGTTGAATTTTTGCTAAAGGATTCAAGTTTGAAAGCATTACATAATGCTTGATCAGGATTTCCTATTTATTATTGAATTTCTAACCCGTCTTTCTGTTTCTTCAACTGTAGATTCACTGGTTATATTCATACATTATACTAAGCCATAAATTGTTCTTTCTGGATCGTTTTATTATGGAATTCCAGCTTACAACAAAGCACATAATAAGACTTTTGTCAACTGTGGTTTATTCAAAAAATCATAATTTATAATAATATGCTATACTGTTAGACCTCAAACAAACCACTTCTCCTTAATTTAGGCTAATTTGTCCTAATTTGGACATAGAAGCCACACAATCAGAAATTAACCAACTATACTTTAGTCCCATGTTGTACTAACCAATCAGTGTAATTACTTTGCAGTTCAGTATGGTGTGCAAACTTTGAAATTGGAATAATAAAACTAGTTAACTATAGATATGCATATTGTAAAAATATAGCCAGAAATTAAAATATACCTTCTTTTTCTCTTGTAGATATTCATTCCATGCAAACTGCAATAAAGGA
The DNA here is from genome assembly GCA_023053685.1 of Diadophis punctatus similis. Classification (NCBI taxonomy): domain Eukaryota; kingdom Metazoa; phylum Chordata; class Lepidosauria; order Squamata; family Dipsadidae; genus Diadophis; species Diadophis punctatus. The sequence continues at coordinate 108,347,671 of JALIGW010000001.1, read as the reverse complement.
ACTACTTTAGGCTCAGCTAGCTTGGTGGGGAAATTTCTCCTAAGGGTCTAAATATCAAGAGAAAAGTTTTAAAGACTGAGCTATGTTTTATATTTTATAATGGTGCTCCTAAAATACACATAACCATTATAATCATGTCGCTGAACATATAAGTTACTTAAGTAACAATAGTTTGGGATCGCCTATAAGAGAGGAATTTATACAATTCTACTTGCATGTCATATGTCATGCAAGAGCTTTATCATGATAATGATAAAGCTCTTGCATCAATTTCTTCTGGATTTATTATGCAAGAGTAAAATGGCTAAAAACAGTTTAAAGCAATGGAGTGGTAGCAGTGAGACTTGTAAGTCAAGAAATTTGTTTTTCATCAAGCATCAGTTCAACTTAATGGTCCTTAGTTAGCTTCCATCTCTCTACAATATATTTCACTCTATCGCATAATCTAGGACAGTGATGGCGAACCTATGGCACGCGTGCCACAGGTGGCACGCGGAGCCATACCTGCCGACACGCGAGCTGTTGCCTAGCTCAGCACCAGCGTGCATGTGCGTGCCGGCCAGCTGATTTTTGGCTCGCACGGAGGCTCTGGGAGGGCATTTTCGGCTTCCGGAGGGCCTCCGGGGGGGGACGAGGGAGGGTGTTTTTGCCCTCCCCAGGCTCCAGGGAAGCCTCTGGAGCCTGGGGAGGGCAAAAAATGGACCTACCGGGCCCACCAGAAGTTGGGAAACGGGCCATTTCCGGCCTCCAGAGGGCCTCCGGGGGAGCGGGGGAGGCCGTTTTCGCCCTCCCCAGGCATTGAATTATGGGTGTGGGCGCTCGCGCCTGTGCGATAGCGCACGCGCATGCACTTTCGGCACCCAAGGAAAAAAAGGTTCGCCATCACTGATCTAGGAAGTATGTCAATGAACTGACAGATATTTATGATGTAGCATCAGAACTAAGTATCTGAATGAAGGTCAATATCCTTTCATAGAAAAATCTACTCTTGGGAAATATTGATAACTGTCAAATTTTAATTGCTTCCCTTTGGGTTAGCCATTTTGTTCATAGTAGCTCTCCTCCATCCCTACTTACTTTTCTTTGTAGCCCTCCCAACTCTTTAAAGGAGATGAGATCTTACAGGATAGATGCCTCCTCCAAGTCAATGATGAAAGTATTCCATCAGTGGGTTCAATTGGTTAACACCCTTTTAGTCTACCCATCTAATTAATTCTTGGTTTTTTCATAATAATGTGTGAGTTGACATGAAGCGGCCTAGGAGAAACAGCCTTCATATAGCCGCTTGAATACTAAGAATAAATATTTACTTTTTGAGTATTTTTTGTGCAGACATAATTCCCTCCTAGAGTGACAGTCTCTACATCTTCAGAGATTTCCAGCAGCTGAACTAAACATTTGAAAAAAGTCAACTTGGGGACAGTTTTTCTCCACCATGAAAGAAATGAGAGTTTTATTTCTACCTAACTGAAGGAAATTTATTTTATTTTATACCTATTTATTTTATAAATTAATTAGCTGCTACAGAAGGCAAGAGGAACATAGGAATGGACAGTTTATCAGGGACATTATTTTTTTAAAGTTACAAAAACCTATCTTATAACTGCATACTGACAGAATAGAAGATAGAATTATAGGCCTGGAAGGGGCCTCAGAGGTCTTCTAGTCCAATCTCCTCAAGGCAAGAGATCTTATACCATCCCGGTCAAATGGTTGTCCAGTCTATTTTGGAAAACCTCCAGTGATGGAGCACTTACAACTCCAGGAGGCAAGCTATTCCATTGACCAACTGTTCTGTCAGAAAATTTCTCCTTCTAGGTTGGATCTCTCTTTAACTAACTTTCCACCCATTACTTCTTATACCACATTTAAATCTTGAGCTCAACCGACAATTCTGTTCTGGAAGAATCTACCGTTCACTGAGCCTTTGCAATGCCACGTTTGCGATCTGAAGAGCTCAGGGGCAACATTATCAACACAAAGAGCAACAAGGAAAAGAGAAGCCATTCCCCAAGATGTGAGCAGTGGATCTACAAGAAGGACCTGGGTCCTGGGAATTACCTCCGCTGCGTGTGCTGCCATGTGAAAGGAAGGTTCGGTGAGCAGGCCCACCACCTCCACTTCTTGAAGCTTTATGGACTTTATGGACTGAATACATGGGTTCTTCGGCCACATTGCCCACAAAGTTTTCTCTCTCTTCTCTTTGCTTTTCAGCCGCCCCACTTCTTCTCAAACAGCAGCAGGAGAAAAATCAACAAGTCCCCTCACCATAGCAACTCCAATCAGGTGCTACATTCTCTCCAGCTGGGAGTTCTGCCAGCCAGCAATTGATTGTCAGCAGACTTTCCCTTTATCTAATGCAACAGGAAACCCAACCGGTCAGTTTGGAGGTATGTCTAAATCGGATAACTAGCTCTTATTATCAACCCAGAATGTTGATTTTCCAATGAAATATCGTAATGAGATAGTGGTGTGTTGGCTCACTGAACATGTTGAGCTGTGATACCCACTGAAAAGAAACCAACATTCTTCTTAATACTTTTCTTGCCTATACATTCGTGTTTTTGAGGGAATTATTTAAATAGTACATATTGATTAGTGGTGCCTTGTAGAATTAATTTACACAGATAATAACATCTGACTAAAATCTCGATAACAACATAAAGTGCTTTTGGGTTGGTGATGGGCTTTGCTAAAGGCCAATTTCTTTGTTCTTTGATTAGTTAAACAGATTAATTCTTGCCGTATTTAAGCTCTGCTGATAGAAACAGCACGTAATGTCACATGCATAAGAACAGAGCTTAAAGTTAATAATTGAGAAAACATGATAACTTTAATATGTATTTAAGTAATTATGTTATATACCCAAATTAGATCAATCATTGACTGCATGTGATTATGAAATGGCACATTGCTTTATGAGTTTATTCTGACTTGACAAACAGTCTGGGATAATGAAATACTAGAATAGAGGCTCAATAACTTTTTCATAGCCCCAGCAGCTGTTACTTTTAAGTAAGGAAATAGTATTTGGAAAGACTCCACTTCTCCAGTATACCATATATACTCACAGATAAGCCGAATCACATTTTTCATGGTATTTTTGGAGGTCTGCTTATCTACAGATGGGTTTATCAGTGGGTGTATATGGGTTAATTTTTTTATTTTAAATACTTCTGTTGCTGAGTGAGACATTTGTTAAGTGAGTTTTGCCCCATTTTACAACCTTTTTTTCCACAATTGTTAAGTGATTCACTGCAGTTGTTAAATTAGTAACACAGTTGTTAAGTGAAACTGCCTTCCCTATTAACCTTGTCAGAAGGTCGCAAATGGTGATCACATGACCCCAGGACACTGCAACGATGTCAGTTGCCAAGCATCTGGATTTTAATCACATGACCATGGGGATTCTGCAATGTGAAAAATGGTGGTCATTTTTTTCAGTGCCATTGTAACTTTGGTCACTAAATGAATTGTTGTAAACCAAGGACTACCTATACAGTAATGAGACTGCAATATTTTCCAGTATGGACTGACAACTGTTTGCCATCTATACCTACTTCTGTTGCAGCTTCTCAGATACTATCACCCTGTGATCTTGAAATATGCTTGGCTCGCAGACGGTTACTCTGCAGGCTGTTTCAAGATTTATCCTCCCCCCCCTTCTTGTTATTCTCATTCACTTAAGACAGTATAGAGAAGATCTCACCACCAGGTAAGGAATATCTATCATGTGGGTCTTAATGAAACTGTGTAGAAGCTTTTCTGTTTTGTCATCTTGTTTTACCTAAGTTTTCAATTCCTTAGGGATCCTAATGACAGCCATTTTGTTCTTGTGAAATTTGCAGACACCTTGATGTTGACAGCCAGATAAATTTTAAGGGAGAAATTGGTAACGTGGGAAACAGAGGTAAATATTTCAACGGTTTTTGTGCAATACTGAAAAGATACACAAAAGTACTGTATTCCCAAGTAAAACAGGATATCCTGCATATGTTTACAATTCAGGAAATCACTTTTGCTTTTACTGATAGTCAGAGGGAACTCCAAAAAGCCAAACTGGTTCCTGCTGTAAGGAATGGGGAGGCAAACCCTAATTTACATTTATTGGTAAGTGCTCAGCCAATGCTCAGTTTTGGTTGACATTCAGGCTAATTGGGAACACATAGGCAGGGCAATTATTCAATCTCTCTTTTTCTGCTAGGTAATGTTTTTCTTTAAAAAAATAAACAAAAGATAGAAGCTGGAAACTGAGCCGAGAATAGAAATGTGGTTCATTCTCCCCAGCAGCCTCAAATAATTGACTGAAATGCAAAGGGATCTGAAAATGAAATACAGGAATAATTGAGACAGAAACATCTTGTGGTATGGCGAGAGCCTTATATTTAAATGTGCCTACCTTTTCAGAAAAATAGAAAAACAAGTGTGCTGGGAATGATTTGGGAAGGCTACAGGAAGTCCTCGAAAGCATCCTCAAAAATTTGTTGTTGTTAATAGGGTATTTGTGACTGGTCATATCCATCATGGCTGCTAGTTTGTGATAGCATCTAAATATAATATCAAATTATCATTTGGGCATATGGGGAAACAGTTGAAATATATTTTTTATATTTGCACATATTATTATTGCAATTATATTGTAACTTATATATTTTTCTTAAAACAATTGCATATTTAATTTGTTCTTATTTATACTGCAGAAGCATAGGTTTGACCTGTAAGGAACACATTTCTGACAAAAGAAAGTTTGTAACACACATAAACTGTGCAAGAATTTTTCCCCCCAGAAGGATTAATGTATGCAGTGTTTATTTTAAAAGCAGTGTAGCTTTATCTTACATAAAGAAGCATTATATTTTAAATGTTTAACTGAGGGCACAATTTCATCATTTAGAGCAGAATTAACGTTCAAAGTTAATTATCTTCACTTCATCATTCAATTGGTCTTAAGACACTGAACTTTTTAAAACAACAGATTTATAAAAATCTCAATCAACAACTGAGGGAAAAATGAGTACCCTCTCTCCCTGGTACAAACTCTTAGTACCTTCATTTCACCCTGTTCTGCATTATATCAAAGGTTACCACCAGGATGCTGAAGTAATCGGTAAGGTTTCATTGCCAACCAGTGTTCATTGATTACCACAGTGAAGCTTTGCTATATTCAGTAGAATCCATATTGTACAGTTTAGGCAGTAGGAAAGGAAGAATTGGAAGGTATAGTGCACATCTGAGTATGGATGTCCAACACACTGCAATTCCTTAAAGAGAAAGTATGCTCTCTCTCTCTATTCCTTCCTATTTTTAAATTACTTCAGGCCTAATGATTTTGGTCAATGGTTTATTGGCCCAAGCATGAAGCTTTTATACTCTATTCCCCAGTTTGATTCTAGTTTAAAAACTAGAACTACTATTAACATATAAAGCAAATGTTTTTGTAGTTATAATGGGAAACAGTCATTTTTAAAATTTTTATTACAGGAACGCATATACTGCTTATTCACCAGAATATAAAAAGTACAAGAGAAAGGAGAAATCACAATGCCTGTGTTTGCTCTGATAAGCCAATACCAGAATTGATTTGTGTCAGGTAAGTCGAGGGAAGTCGAGCATTGAACTGATGTGCATGAATTAAAAAAAGCTAATGAAAACATAACCAAAACAAGGCAATAGTTTGCTAAGCCTGTTATCATTACTTAGAAGAGCCTATGCCCATCTGTTTGGAGATGTAACTTTGACTTTTTCTGTCTTTTGAAATTATACATTTACTTTTGCAAAAAGTTACAAAAATTCCTCAAGTGTTATTTTACCTCTGCTTGTAGAAACCTTCTAATAAAACTGACTCTCACAAAGTCTTAATTGACATGAACAGATTGATCCATTTTTTTTGAAATCCAAACATGAGCTTACTTTAGCCCAAATTAATGAGGACATAGGAGCAAAAAATATTATATAACATATATATATATTGATAGGCTTGTTAAATATATACAGTATAAGTCCATTCAGAGGCAATTTTACATCCCATCATTTTCAGTGGAAAAATTAAGCATGCATTGTTCCTTCTCACTGAAATAACTGAGATGGCAAAATGTGTAAGCAGGCTAGTACCATGTTCTTTTAATATCTGATTGCAGTTCAGGCAAAATGCATGAGAACACTGGTTAAGAAGCCATGCTTTCAACATATATCTAAATTGATAAATCTGCAAAGTAAAAATGCATAAACCAATTGCCGTTAAGCCAACAATCAACATTACCAGCATGTGAAATTAAATAGAGAATACTGTATATATAATGCATTTCACATGAAGGCTCTTCTTTCATCTTGATAAATAAATATATTTAAGAAGGAAATCAGTCTGCATTTTAAAAAGCCTGCCCTTCAGTGTGATGATCTCCAGATGGCTGGTCTCCAGTTAGAGGCTGTTAAGCTGAATTGGAGATATGTACAGTTTGGGTCTGTCCCTTGCTAATTTGAGGAGGTAGAATTGTATCTTGGCTAATGCGAAACTGTTGGCTAGGTTCTTGGGCCATCTGCAGATGCGATGTTGGATGCGGTGTTCCTGCAGCGATTTGAAGCACATCTGCTTGACTCTGATTGGCATGGAGATGTTCTAGAGCTTCTTTGGACAGTGTGATGACATGCATTTGTTCAGTCTGGGGAGAATCCATTGGGTCACTCACAATGCTGATATTCTGAATCTGGTCTGTGGGTTCTGTTTGCCCTGAAAGAAGCAGGTTCTGCAGCTGCTGTGATGGCTGAGTGAGAAGAGTAAGGCTGCCTGTGTGCTCTGTCATCACATTTTGGGAATCATCTGAAGTGACAACGCTAATGCCTTGATTATGGCTGGGCACAAAGTTTATGTTGTGCACTGAATCTGTCACCAACAGCTGAATCTCCTGGGGTCCAGAGGTAGAAAGTTGATACTGCTGCAGCTGAAGAACGTTCCTGACATCCTCTGTGCTGCTACTGTTGGATGCAGTGTTGGCTTCCTGTAGCTGTTTCTCTTTGACATGAATTTTCAAATGAGATTTCAAATTGTCTAAACGTGCAAACTGCACACAACACTCTGAACAAGAGAAAGGTTTTTTGCCGGTATGCAAGATACAATGTCTCCTTTTGGCGCTGGAATCGGAAAAGGATTTTCCACAAATACTACATGAATATGGCTTTTCTCCTCTGAAAGAGAAGACATCTGGTTTGATCACATATGTCCATATTTTGTGAAGCATGGATGTTATTAAAAAACCAAAGCATTATTCAAATATCACAGCATTAAAACTGAATGGCAGATGGATTCGCTCTCTCTCCCTTCCTATGAAGTACACTTACTCAGGTAAGTGATATGTAAGTCAATGGAAGCCATCTTACTTTTTTTATCATGCAGTATAAATAATTACTGTATGATAGAATGAAACTCTCTGAAATCCTGTTGCTGCTCATGATGCCTCAACATGGTTGGTAGCTAATTTGCCAATCTCAAAAACTATTGGGCAGGAGCGCAGATATATGGCGAGACAACTGGGCACGTCTAAACCCATTGTACCCTTGCCATTTATACTGCAGTAGCCATGTTTTGTTTCTAATCATGTTCCAATATATATACCTCCAATAGAATAACAGTAAACAAACTATTAGAAGGATCCTCAACCATATGTTAAGGCAGCAGGTGAATAAGTCTGTCATTAAGATGACATGGCAATACTTTTCTTTTTTATCCATTTTGGGGTATGTAGTTGATTTACATTGGTGCAGCTGAGGTAATAAGCGACAACATATTAACACAGAACATAGAGAAAAATTCCAGAGTGTCACATTTTTTCTCTAACTCTATAGCTTCCTATCCCTTTACTATTGAGCTTTCAAAGACTCTCAGGATTGTCAGATTTCTCTGCTTTTATAAACAGATGATGATCTGTACGTGCCCCATAAAAAAACAAATTTCAAAGTTTTTTTAAAAAAGACATTACTATCCATTTCTAATGTACATTATACGTTCAATATGTAATGCCAAACTTTTTTTTACCAAAACTTTCAAGAAGATAAATTAAAACTGTATGCCTTGTTTAATCTATAATGAGAAAAACCAGAGTTCAATTAAAGCAGAATCCAATAGAGGTCATTGGGCTTTTTTTTTTTTTTGACAATATATATTTAATAAAGTGACAGTGCTCATTAGCTTTGGGCTAAAGACTAAGTATAATGTGCACCAGTGATTAAAAATAATTTGTTTAAATATTCACAATGGTGTAGACCAGGCGTGACTGGCCCACGGGCCACATGCATCCCTGGGCAGCTAGTAATGCGGCCCAGCTAGATCATAAACTTTTAACATCATGTGATTTTATATTATAAAACTATGTTATATATTTTATATGAGGAACACGCATGTGCACCAGAGCCCCGGAAACTCAAAGACAAGCTGGCCGGTGTACATGTGCGCACCGGCCAGCTGGTCTTCTGGTTTTCGGTGCGCGCATGTGTGCTGGCCAGCTGGTCTTCATGCACACTGGAAACCCGAAGACCAGGTGGTCAGCGTGCGCATGCGCACCGGACAACTGGTCTTCGGGTTTCCGGGGCTCCGGCACACACGAAGATCAGCTGACCGGTACGCATGCACGCACCGGAAACCAGAAGAGCAGCTGGCGACGCCGCACATGCCCAGAGAGGGCTCTGCGTTCCACCTCTGGCACGTGTGCCATAGGTTCGTCATCACGGGTATACAACATACCATGAACTGAATTTACAAACTATGATCTGTAATTGCAGCAGACAATAAAACTGTATTAATAGCCTCACTCAAAATATTTCCTATAAACTGGTTTCCATAAAAAAGCAAAAGAAAAAAAAGGGAAGGAGATACCTGTGAATTCTGATATGTGTCTGAAGAGAACTTTTTGCTGTAAATGACTTGCCACAGATTTCACAAGTAAATGGCTTTTCACCTATAAAAACTTGCTGATTAGTATAGTATGTAATTATCTCTTATTTAAAGAACAATTAAGAGAGTTTGACATAAGTAGGCTCTAATGAATGTAACAACCAAAACTCATGCTAATTCATAGCTATTAGGGTGAATAAATAATGAATTGAGATATGAACATACAAGAAAATACTGAGAAAATTTTGGAGGACAATGTTTTTCTCTTCAGTCTTCTTTAAATGCCCTTACCCTAAAAAAATAGGGGGGAAAGATTATGAAATATATTCTCATATTTTAATGTAAAATTATACACAAAATGGATATTGATTTTATTTCCTTTTAGTAATCTGCTCATGGTTTTCAGCCATAATCATTTGCCCTCTGATAAAAAAGCAGCTTTATTTCCTACCAGCCAAAAATTCTCAAACAGTAGCAGCAGTTTGACAGTGGAAACCAATTATTCAAAGGTAATAAGTTGGCCTTCACTGAATGTACCGAAGTATCTGTCAATTTAGATTCCTGTGCTGAGTGAATAATTGAAATCAGCAGTAGGACTCCCACACTGGGCTGCAAAACTCGAGGACTGCCTAATATGGCAGCTATAGTCCATGACCTTAATAGCCCCTACCAATTATTTTACTGTAAACTTTGCACAGTATTGATTCAGCACCACAGATTCATTGTTAAAAATTAGAATCCATTACAAGCTCATTTATTATCTACAGATGACTGCTGCTTACTTGGATGTTCCTACCTAAATTATGCATACTGCCAGCTTTTTTTCAGAAAAGAATAGAAAGCAGCATTACCTGTATGTGTTCTTAAATGTTTCTTTAATTGAGCTGTATCCATGAATTTACGATGACAGAGGATGCATTCTGGCAATGAATGACCTGATTATGTAAAATGAAAAATAAATTATTATTTTTCCCAATTGTGTCTATTTCATTTATAATTTTTATCTTAACATGTCAGTGGTTAATAATAATAAAAGCATGAAGTTTACAATTCTAATACAACTGAAACCAAAGTAATGCCACAACTGATGGAAGCATTATAGAGAACATTTAGAAAATTAAAACATGGGATAATGGCTCCATAAATGCTAGGCGAACTGACTTCTGCTTGCATGGTGGATTTCTCTACTTTCCTTCCACATGTACTCCAATTACTCCCAGTTTTGGGAGGTGTATGAGGGATGAAGGAGGAATCTCTTATAGTAACTGATACTATTGCATCAGCAGATGACTACTATTGCATGTGTCCCTATATTCTTCTAGTTGTTGCTCATCAGTACATTTGCGATTATACTTTTTCCAATATAATCTTAGTAACTAAACTATTACATTAATGAAACAAGCTTGTACTAGGACACAATAATTCCAAAGTTAAGCGAACTGGTGGTCCAATTCACCACAGCAACTGTTCTACAAGCAACTCTATTTTTCTTGCTTCTTCATGTGCAGGAATTATCCCTTTACTATCTCTATCTTCAATCATAGTATCGTCATAATTTTTAGCTTATTATGAATTGCTTCCTTTCAATTGTGCATTTTCGGCAGAAAATATCCCCAACTCCTCAAACACAGAATATTTTAATTTTCTGTATTATCACATTACTCATATTCTGCAAAATGATCAGATGGAATTAACAATGTGCTGAAACATTTACGGAATGCACAGTAAACAAATACAGTATATACCTATTGGTTATGAATCAATAATTAAAAGTACAAGAAAACCTCAACATTTCCTAACACCTTGTAGTGTTCTTTAATTCATTATACCTGTGTGAACTCTATAGTGACTTTTAAGTTGCCTTCTCTGGCTGAAGTATTTTCCACACTGGTCACAGGTAAAAGCCTTCTGACCTGAAAAGAAAGAGGGAAAAAAAGAGAAACTGCAGTTATTGATTTGTAATTATGGTAATCTAAGCAGCCGTGAATTCACACCTAGTTATTCTGATCTTGCATAGCAACTCAGTTGAAATATTCCAGAGTGCAGGGAATTCTGACAAGAACCCTGCCCATTACAAAGTAGGGCATCATCCAAAACCCTGTTCTCAGGAATGCCATAAAAGGCTGAAACCAAGGTGATTATTCTTAGTGGCAGGTAGGATGAATGGATTGGTTGTATAAATTCTCAAATGCCATTCAAAAAAACCAGAGTAGCAAGTAGCAGCAGCATCCTAGGTTCGTCATTTGCAACCTTCTTTGCCAGATTCCTACAAAGTGGGAAAGCCGACAGGAAGTTGCAAATGGCTTAACAACCTAAGTGAAGTTGCCTTCGCTTAACAACCTATAATGATTCACTTAATGATGGCAACTGGGAAGTGCCAGAACTGCTGTTGTTAAATGATGCAGTCACATAACATTGCGCTTTACGACCACCTTGCTTAGCGATGGAAATTCCAGTCCCAATTGTCATTGTTAATCAAGGACCACCTGTAGAAAAGCTAAGACTAGTGGACTGTCTGGCAAACAGCTGCAAAAGAAATCCCTCAGAAATGCCACTGATGAAGCCATGGAGTGACTTTGTAAGTTTATGAGATGAAGCACTTTAGTCAAATTGTATTAACTAAACAAGAGGATACCAAATTTATAGGATATTAAGCAGGCAGAGAAATTATACAGATTAACAGATTTAGAGTTGGAAGGGACCTTGTAGGTCATCTAGTCCAACCCTTCACCCAAGCAGGAGACCATATACCATTTCTGACAGATGGCAGTCAAATCTCTTCTTAAAATCTTCCAGTGATGAAGCTTCCACAACTTCTGAAGGCAAGCTGTTCCATTGATTAATTGCTCTCACTGTCAGAAAAATTCTCCTTATTTCCAGGTTGAATCTCTTTTTCTTCAGTTTCCATCCATTATTTCTTGTCTGGTCTTCAGGTGCTTTGGAAAATAGCTTGACCCCCCTCCTCTCTGTGGCAGCCCCTCAAATATTGGAACACTGCTATCATTTCTCCCCTGGACCTTCTCTTCACTAGACTAGCCATGCCCAGTTCCTGTAACCGTTCATCATATGTTTTAGCCTCCAGTCCCCTAATCAAGTTATACATGTAAATCAAAGGGACTATGAAGAATACAGGATTTACAGAAATAGAAGATATTGGAAAATGAAACATTTTCTCAGGACTATTTGATAGTATTTCACATTTTGTACCTGGACTTTCATTTACAAAATATTACATAAGCAGATTTCTATTTACCACATTTCTGTGGCCACTACCACATTCTCATTATTTGTCTCTGTTAATAGATTTTGAAAGCATGTAGTAATTAGAAGATAGAGGAGGAATTTCTCTTGTTGGAACAAGAACGGCAGTAAGGCCTTGAATACCAGTGGATTATGAGTGCTATATCCAATGTACTTTATTCAAAAGAAAACACACTGGGGACTTCTACCATAAACGTGAAATTGACATAGAATTTATTCTACAGGGAGAAATCATGAGCTATAAAAAGCTTTCTATAACTGAATGAAAAGATCTAGTTTTATGGATCAATGTAGCCCCTATGAACTACAGAAGTATAGCTTATTAAAAAAACCAGACACTAAGGACAAAATATTGGGGTCAGTTATAATTTCCAATTCCTATGACGAGTTCTCAGAAGTGTTAAACATTCTGTTACTGAAATAATGCATGTATACTCATTCTAATCCAGCCAGGGATTATTTTTTTTTCACTTTACAATTTTAGCCTCGTGAATGGCTTTTGATCTTACCTGTATGAAGACTCATGTGTTCCAGGAGAGAATGTTTTGTGGTTAAAGCCTTATTGCAAACTGTGCAAGTATATGGCCGTTCCCCAGTGTGCATCCGCTCATGGACCTGGAGAGTGTGCTTCTGGGAAAAGCCTTTGCCACATTCACCACATTTGAATGGGCGTTCTCCTGAAAACAAAGGTATGGCACTGTGAATGGGAAACAGACATTTCAAGCAGATGGAGCAGTGCTTGAAATAACAACAGGCATCATTTAATTTAAATCGGAATTTAGAGTAATGTTTTAAAGTAAGTTTTCAATACTACTACAGTTTGAAAATACTACAAAGGCAGCAGTGTTGATGGCAAAATAAGTGTTTATACAAAAGGGCAATTTTAATCATTTCTAGTAACACCCAAGTTTCTTTATCTATATTCTGATGTCATTATTTATATAAATATAAATAAATCCCTGAAGAGACCTAATATTCTTCCCTTCTCCCGTTTTTGCCACAACAATCCTGTAAGGTAGGTTAGGCTGAGAGAGAGGTTCACTTGCCCAAGTCACCCCGATGGCTTCGTGCCTAAGTTGATACTAGAACTCCTGGCCTCCTGGTTTCTGTGCCGGTGTCTTAAACAAAGAAAACCAAGAAAACAAAAATGTTCCTTTTTTGAGGCTGTTTTGAAATGTAGAACCACAAGGATTCCTAATTTACAGCGCAGAACTACATAAGCTAATTACTCATGTGAATCCATGAGTAGATGCACAGAGATAGTGTCTCCCATCAGTCAAGCCTAACACTTGAGGACTAGGACAAATTCACCTTATTCTATGTAACAAAAACTTTCCTGTCTGGTCTATGGTCCAGGAATTTCCTAGTGATCTCTCATTTAAATATTAAGTACGACCTGCATCATTTTTTCAGGCTTATACATGGTTCACTGATTGCAGCCAATTACTACGACTTAACATATAGGCAAGCTCTTAAATTTTATAGCGGTATGAAAATATACCAGTTTATCATAAAGCAGGTGATGGGAATAGTTAAACATTTGGGTGGATGGGTTGGGTAAGTAGGGCAGGGGGTTTGTCAAGTTTTTCAATCTTAAAAGTAAGACCACCTTTAGTTTTTCAACCTCTAAAGTAAGACCTCCTTTAGTCAAGCACAAGAGAGGACAGGCATTGTGGCCCACTGGATCTGCATTCATCTGTTGCCAGAAAAAGGATAAGACAATCCTGGAGAAACCACTGTCCTCAGAATTTTTCACCACAGACTGAAGAACTAGCCTTTCATATATACAAGTGCCTAAAAGTCTAATGCAGGGGTCCCCAAACTTGGCAACTTTAAGCTATGCTGGCTGGAGAATTCTGGGATTTGAAGTCTACAAGTCTTAAAGTTGCCAAGTTGAAGACCTCTGGTCTAATGATTCCACATCACCTGTTTTATAAGACTTGGTATAATTTCCATTGTATATTTATTTGTACAAGGCTCCTAAATCTGCTAAATGGATTCTTAAAAACGATAGTTTAAGAGAGCCAGTTTGGTCTAGCGGTTAAGGCACTAGGCAAGAAAGTAGGAGACTGAGAGTTCTAGTTCTGCTTTAGTGATGAAAGTCAAGCTCAGTGATCTTGGGACAGCCACTCTCTTTCAGCCCAACGCACCTCATGGGGTTGTTGTGGGGAAAATAGGAAGAGGAAGGTGTGTTGGATATATTTGCTGTCTTGAGTTATTTGTAAAAATAATAAAGGCAGGATTCAAATAAATAAATAAAAATTAATATTAGAGAAAATTAAGCTAAATTAAACATTACTATGACTCCCCCACCCCCTGCATTTTGTATGGTAACTTAAATATGGCCACTGAAGATTAGGCAGCTGATTTTCAGGCACAATTCTTTGGACAAGCTAGCAAATGTATTTCTTCCTCCAGCTTTTGGGAAGGTGAGTAATGTTTATTTATTATTAGGTTCTTCTATGCCGCCCTACTCCCTAAGGACTCAGGGCGGCGTGTGTTGATCATTCTGACAAGGATTTTCAAATGTAGATTGCTAAGGAGATTCCAATTTCTATCATTGCAAGTTTTAATTTTAAATTATAAATGTAAACATCATTGTTTAAACTAATAAAAATTACATATGAAAGTTTTTAAATACATAATTTTATTATCGGCCAACAATGAGGAAAGAGTTTCGGGAGACTCACGGTTTACCTGTATTATACCACTGCTGCGCAAGCTGCACTGACTTCTGGATTCCTTTGGGGAACAAATTCAAGGTGCTGGTTATCACCTTTAAAGCCCTGTATGGCACAAGGCCAGGTTATATGAGTGACCTTTTTCCCTTAAGAGGACATCTACTTGTCCCATTAGATTGGACAGGGTAGGCTTACTCCAGGTCTCTAGCCATTTGCTGGGATCTAGGGAACAAGCCTTTTCCATAGCTGCATTTACCCCATTCTCCTCTTTGTCTTCTGGAAGGCTGTTAAGATCAAACCTTCAGAAGTTGGGCCAGAATGGGAAGTATTTTATTTATTGCATTTGTATGCTGCCCAACTCCCAAAGGGCTAACAACATTGCAAATACAAAAAATATAAAAGTATTAAAACAGATAAAACAGATTTAAAAACTCATACATACCCTTCCATGGCCGGATCTCAATTATAGCTGTGAGATCAACGGCCTTTAAGCCCGCCGGAAGAGCCAGGTCTTAACTGCTTTTCGGAAGGCCAATAGGGTTGGGGCAGTCCGGATCTCCAGAGGTAGCTGGTTCCAGAGAGCCAGGGCAGCCACAGAGAAGGCCCTCCCCCATGGGCCCACCAGCTGACATTGTTTAGCTGACGGGACCTGGAGGAGACCAACTCTGTGGGATCTCACCGGTCGCTGGGAGCTGTGTGGCAGAAGGCGGTCTCGAAGATAGCCTGGTGAGCTCAGAATTTGTGATGTTGAGAAGATAAGTGTTATGGTGTTTGGTGGTATGTAATATGTTTTTAACTTTTTGAATTTTATTACTTATATATCTGATAGTAAGCCATCTAGGTTATTTTATACAATATGAGTGGCCGTATATTTTTTTAAATAAATAATAAATAAAAGTTTAGATTTATTCATTTCCCCATCTATTGATCATTTATACTAGTCTTTCAATCACAGTTTAATAACAGAAGGTAGAGGGCTTGTAATATTTTTCCCTAAGATTGAAAAGAAAACTAACCTGTATGACTTCTTCGGTGTATAGCTAAAAAATGATTATACTTAAAGACTTTCCCACAGTCCTTGCACTCAACTTCAGAACCAGTGCGTTTTCTTCTGCCATTGGCCCTTTTTGACAGCCCACTGTCCTCTTCATCACTAATAAGTTTATAATCTTTTAACTTGATTGACCGCCGTATCCTACGTTTGCTGTAACGACTCTGAGTGATCTGTGTAGTTTGGCACTTAGGATCATAGTTCTCATCCTTTTCTGTTGAGACACTGACCACAGCTTCTGTCCTACATATTTCTCTTCCCTCTCCACTTGCAGGAATGAGTTCATTGGTATTTGTGTCTTCTACCACAGTCTCCCGCTTTATAAAAATTTGCTTATTATGAACTGAGTTGTTCTCTTTTAATTGCACATCTTCGGTTGAAAGGGATTCCAGTTTTTCTTCCTGGATGTTCTTCACTTTTCTTGGTCTTCCACGCTTTCGCTTTGGTGGGTCTTCACTTTTCTTGTTCTTTGCTAAGACAGCTATTGGGATTTCACCGTTAGAAATTCCAGACAATGTGTTTGTTAAGCTGCAGTTCCTCTCTTGCTCTGTATATGCTCTAACTAGATCATTCACTTTGAGGAGATGAGCAGTCGCTAAAATCTGTTCTATACTTTTTTCACTAGCCTGTAGGCAGCCTGTGTAAATAAATTCCAATAGCACACCAAAAGCATCTGCCACCATCCCTTCCAGCATGTAGATCGACTGGCCAATCTCGCCCTCTTCAACAAACATCATGGAGAAATATTCACTGCTGGCAGCAAGTAATGCTTTATGGGCTCTAAAGTGAACATTTTCTACAATTAAAGTGATGTCACACAAAAAATCTTTTTTTCTCTGTTCCTCAAATTTAATCAGAATAGTGTCTCTGTGAACCTTGGAGTGGATTGCTATAAGTTTCTCTGAAGAATTAGATACAACTTCATCCATTGTTGCTAAAGACAAAGGGAAAAAAAAGAAACTAAGATTCAAAGTGCTCCAAGACAAATGGAAAATACTTATTTAAGTACAAGGGACATATGGTGGCCTATTTGAATGGCACTACACAATGCCCCGAAACTGCCAACTTTCACAGTTATTTAGGCTTGCCAATATAATTCTGAATTAAGCATCCTAAATAAGGGCCTCATTTAAATACCAAGTTTTAATAGTTATTTAATTAAGTTAGTAATTAAATAGCTTTAAAAATAGAAAAAAACATTGATACCAACATAGCAAAAAGAAGAACCCTATGACAAGATCCTCCAAAGTTTGAAAGGGGAAAGCAATTGTCATGAATTTGCCACCTACTTTTTGTAATGCCTTACCCCTAGAAACTCTGTTTTGGAAAAGTGGGGGGGGATGACGACTCTCCAGAGAAACATGGGAAATGGCAGTGGGGGAAAGCAGCAATACATTTCACCTCTTTTCTTTAAACTTATGGAAGCACCTAGTTAGTGCAGTCAGCCATAGAATAAATCCTTTCATTTAGGGATGAGTATGTATGTATGTACGAGGGTGAGTCAAAACGTAATGCCATTTTCTTTAGGACAGGTATAATTACCAACACAGGAACATGTAGCATACATCAAAATGAAGCTGGTCCTCAGTGGATCACATCCCTACTTCTCAACATAATCACCGTTTCTCTCAATAGCAATGTTCCACCTTCGAATGAGAGCATGTATCCCTGCCTCGTAAAATTTTGTTGACTGTTCTTTGAGCCACTTCTTCACGGCAGTTTTCACTTCCTCGTCACTGGAATAATGTTTGCCTCTCAAACCCTATTTCATGGGGCCAAAGAGATGATAGTCTGAAGGCGCTAAATCTGGTGAGTATGGAGGATTATTATTATCTATTCTATTCTATTTTTTAAAGCATTATTGGAGATAAGGTAAATAAAAATGTGATCTAGTGAGAAATTATACACATTCAAGTTCATTTAAAAAAATAGAAATCTCAAATTTAGCGGTGATGCAAATGAAACTTCCAAGACAGATATTGTCCAGCTCTATTTTTTGTTCTTTTTAACACATGGGAATGATTATATTAATGTTCTGGTCAATAGGAAAGTGGCCAGTGTTGTCACAATGTACAAAAAGCACCTCTCTTTGTTTCACTAGTGCAACTGTACCTTTTCCCATGCTTGCTGTTGGCTTTTTCCACATATCTGGGAAAAGGTGTGGCTACTTTATTGTTTTGAAGTTAAGTGCTTTATTCAGATTCCTGCCTATTGCACAGTGACTCTTTCGAAGGATTTGCATAGTATTACTGGCCAGTATCACTGATATAAGAAGTACTTATAATAATAATAATCTAAGGCCAACTGAACTTCAGACAGAAATCTATATATTTTCAAATAAATGCTAATGTAGCCACTTTTTCTAAAACCACTTGAGAAATCCTTTACTGGGCCTGTCACAGAAGAATGTTTGTTTTCCAATATTTTTGAAAGTTTAAACTAAACAGGATATTTATAGGCTACTCATTCCATTAAGAACGGGCTTTTCTCATAAATAATGTGTATAGTTTTGTGCCACATCTAACTTTGCCATAGAATCATATTTCAAACTGAACAGTAATTTTCAATATTGATTTAATGCATTGTTTATTCTTCTGTCATTTGTACTACCATTAGCTTAATGTGTTCAATCGGGATACTATTTTTCTTGTCAGTTTTTACATTTCTCTTTTTTTACATTTTTTTAATTTCCATTTTTATATTAAAAAAATTTAAAAAGTGACTTTTATTTCCTCCCCTGTTAAAACCCCTAAGAACATTAAAACCATTTATCACGCTATATTCAATAATTTACTCTGTAGCATACTTTCCCTTCCAGCTTAGATTCCATACTGTCTGATTTGATGGATACATGAATAATAAAAATAAATTTATTTTTCTATAATGAGACAATTTCTGTACTTTTTTCAAAGCTTTTGCAGAAGCAAAAAAAGAAGAAGACCCAATTAGAGAAAATAAGGGCAAAAAAAAAAAAAGAGGACTGGTCTTTCAAAGCCAGATCTGCCTGTTATGCCCACTTCCCTTTGCTCTCCTATTTAAAACAAAAGAAGAATCAAGACTGCAAAGCAAGACAAGGCAGAGAGATAATGAAATAAAGGGAAAGGGATGAAAAAACGGAACCGCGATGCCCGTTTTATTTATTTTTTTCCTCTCGCCAGAACTTTCCTGCCTTTCACAAGCTGCGAGCGAAATTCAACAGGTGACGCTTTTTTCATCCCATCCAACTGTAAAATACGAGGTTTGGGGGGTAGTGAATTTCTCCCTCTCCAACACTCATTGGAAGTTCCGTCCTTCCGACGGTCGTTATTTACCTACCTAACCCATTTACCCAAAATAAGCATCGGTAGCGGGCTGAATGCAGCAGAAATCCTGGCCATCCCGTAATCCATAAAAAGACCCAGAGGAAGAGTCGGAACCCCCAAACGCCTCTATCGCGCCGTTCGTCTAATAACTGTCAACGGAAGACCAGGATCTTTCTCTGGATAACCTATTAGCCCTCCGGGCGGTGGGGGGGGGGAGAAAAAAAAGGTCAGCAATGAAGCCGGACTCACCCTCGACTACGAAAGCTGCAAATACGGAGCTCCGCGACAAGGCGGTTGAAGCCAGCAAAGGCATACGCCGGAAGCGGCAGGCGCATATACCGGAAGTGAGGGCATAAGACGAGGGCGGGGATTACAAGGGGAGAAGCACGACAGGGGGGTGGGGTGGAGTTCGGGCGTAGGAAGAAGGTAGGACGGTTACGAGTTCGTTGCCCTTAAGCGACAGGCGGAGGATGCTCTTCTTGTCCAAGCCGATGTGTTCTGGGATTGGAGAATCCGGTGTGCCGATTCGGATTTCCCAGCAGGTGAAGATAGCAATAGCATTTAGCAATCCCAAAAGTGCTTTTTCAGGAGGCAACTGGACTTTCTTGTTTTTTCTTTGAAGACGTTTCGCTTCTCACCGAAGAAGCTTCTTCAGCTCTGACAGGATAGTGGGGAATGGAAGGATTTGTATTCCTTGCAGACAAGAAAAAACAAGAAAGTCTAGTTGCCTCCTGAAAAAGCACCTTTGGGACAACCATGACCTGGATGACTGAGAATCTCTAGACCAGGGGTCCCCAAACTTGGCAACTTTAAGACTTGTGGACTTCAACTCCCAGAATTCTCCAGCCAGCTATGTGGCTGGATAATTCTGGGAGTTGAAGTCCACAAGTCTTAAAGTTGCCAAGTTTGAAGATCTCTGCTCTAGACTTTTAGCACTTAGCAATAGCACTTAGACTTATATACTGCTTCATAGTGCTTTACAGTGCCCTCTAAGCAGTTTACAGAGTCAACAATCTGGGTCCTCATTTTACTGGAAGGATGGAAGGCTGAGTCAACCTTGAGCCGGTGAGGCTCAAGCCCCTGGCAGTCAGCAGAGTTAACCTGCCATACTGCATTCTAACCACTGCACCACCATGTCACCTCTGCCCCACAATGGCTTTTGAAAATAATCAGTTTCCCCCAAAATAAGACATCCCCTGATAATAAGCCCAATCGGGCTTTTGAGTGCATGGTAATAAGGCCAAGCGCTTATTTCAGGGTTCAAAAAAATAGACAGGGTCTTATTTTCAGGGAAACACGGTATTGATCAAAATCTGGAGTGCAAGTACTCTGTATCTCACTCAACCATGCTATCTACTTTTTTGCCAAACACATTGATTTTTCCCCAAACTGAATGAAAACATTGAGCAAATTCTAACCATATCTATGGAGATTCTCAGTCATCTATTTCATGGTTGTCCCAAAAGTTTTTTTTTCTGAAGATGCTCCTTGGCTGAGAAGGAAAACATCTTCAAGAGAAGAAACACAGGAAGTCCAGTTGCCTTTTCAAATAGCACCTTTGGGACAGTAGGCGCGGATCTGATGGGACTCTCCAAGCTGACACCCTTTACTTAGGGTGTCCAATAACAAACTTTGAAGACAGGCCATAGGGTATTGGGATGGCAGGTGTATAAGTACAAAAATATTCTTGGCACTAGGAATGGCAGACACATGGAGTCCAGGTGATTCGCAATAGGGCATTTGTAACCGAAATGGTAGCAGTAAAGGACACTTCCAATTTTCCCATTTTAGAGAGAGAATTTCCTCCCCTTAAAAAGGTTTCTAGATTGACATCATGCCCATTCGGGATATTTTACTGTTTTACTGAGGAAAACAAATGAAAAGAATAGATGCACAACATAATTGCAAAGTGTTTCCCAACTGTTGACACAGAGATCGTTGGAAAAATTCTCAGTTTGGTATCTGAGTTCCACTTAAAATTTAGTTCCCTAAGATACATTTGAACTGTCGACTACTTTTTGCCACATTTCTTCAGACGGGTTTTATTTTATTGCTGTTTATATGCGGCTCCATTCCAGAATGGTTCTGTACAGCTGAGAAAGTTCTTCAAACTGCTATGTGTGTTTCCACTGCCAGTTCAGCTAGTGTTGCAACAACCAAACAGCACTGAGCCATTCGCTAATTAACAATTTATGAAACTAGCTCTTGACATTTTAGCTTAATATGTTACACAAATCTGTCTACGTTGTTAGCTTATGGCTCAGTATATTGGACAAACACATAAACTGATCTAGTTGAAGTGTCCTTGGTGCTCTCTTGAGCTTGGTTTTTTTTTTGTGCAGATGTTTCATTATCCAAGCTAGGTAACTTCATCAGTGCCACTAGCACTGAGGATGTTACCTAGTTTGGGTAATGAAACATCTGCAAGAAAACAAACAAGCTCAGAGAGCACAAAGGAAACTTCATTTCAACCATGAGCTACAAATATTCCCCTTTATTGGTACTGATTTTATTGAGTAAAGTATGATTAAATGAACTACAACACAGTCATAATGGTTTATTCAGTTGACTGACCCATAAGTCAGATTAGTACTGATTAATAGAGCTCTGTGTTGACCCTACTATTTCAGATTGGATATATATAAATGTTATATCTATGTATATTACTAACACGTACTTGACAAAATAAATAAATAAAATAAATAAAATAAATTGCTAATATTCAGGATTCAAATGGAAATATCTGATAATGTTTTCTTCATGCTGTCTGGTTTTTCCTATGGAAGATTTATTTTTGAACTGAAGAGCTTTCAACTATATGAGCCTCTGTTTGCCGAAATGGTACAGACCTCATTCATCAATCTCAGTGAAGACAAGTCTATACCAACTGCTAATCTGATTAGCCACTGAAGTGAGGAAAACATGGTATTAAGAAAAGCCATTTGAAAATCCACTGGTTTTAAAGGCATTGTTTATAATAAATATTCATTCAGAATTTTTCCAGTTTTCCATTCTATCAAGGGTAAATAGGGCAAAAATATGCAATTGTCTGTATTGCTCCATTGTGCTTAGTATTATAGAGTTGCTGAAAGGATATACACAGTAGAATGAGATTACTCTCAAACTATTCAAAAGTGTAAAATGAAGCAATTACTCATATTTATTTAGAACTGGATTCTTTCAAATAACTACATATAGAAGTTCATATTTCACTAGTTAACAAAAGTAACAAATTTAAACCACTACAGTAACAACTGAAAGCCAAGGTATTATCTCAAATTTATGAAATATCTCAGTATCTCAAATTATCTCAGATTTTTATATTTAAATAAACACACTAAATATTTAAGAACAGTAATGTCAAACAATAATGATTGAACAAATAGCTTACAGCAGTTAAAGTTCTATCCTTAATCACTGAAGAATATTAATATACCCACAATTATAAACATATTTTCTTAGAAGTAGACTTATTAAAAACAATCTTTACTAAGTTCCTTGCAAAATTAGGACTATAGGGCAATTTACAAATATGTTTGTACACTATCAGTTTTACAAAGTGCATTTTGCAAACCATCCTATAGGAAACTACAGCATTGCCTTATTTAGACTTGCAACAAGCCTGTGACATAAGCTTATCTTGATCCGTTCTGTAGTTAGGCAGGATCTATAAACAACCATATTCATATAATTTAACAATCAAATATGAATATATCACTTTCCAGTATTTTTGCAATATTTCACACTAATGGGAAGCTGGGTCCACATCTCTGAGAGAGAAGAAAGTCTGTAACTTGTGATCAAAATCAATAGGTCGATTTTGAGGCTCCTTGTACTTCTTTGTCATTTTGATGCCTAAATATGGGATAAGTTCACAATGGTCTATGAACCGTTCCAACTTCATTTTATACTTCTTTCGTATATAGTCAGGGCTGTTAGGGTTATATGCTGCAAGAAATTAAATACCATTAATTATCCATCATATTTCAGAATTCACATTACTGTTATTCCAATATCCAAATTCACATAGAATGCATGCACATACTATGTTTCAGTGGTTCCAAATATCTCACTAGAATAGAATAGAATAGAATAGAATAGAATAGAATAGAATAGAATAGAATAGAATAGAATAGAATAGAATAGAATTCTTTATTGGCCAAGTGTGATTGGACACATAAGGAATTTGTCTTTGGTGCATATGCTCTCAGCGTACATAAAAGAAAAGATACATTTGTCAAGAATCATGAGGTACAGCACTTAATGATTGTCATAGGGTATAAATAAGCAATCAGGAAACAATCAATATTGATATAAATCGTAAGGATACAAGCAACAAGTTATAAGTGGGAGGAGATGGGTGATAGGAACAATGAGAAGACTAATAGTAATAGTAATGCAGCCTAGTGAATAGTTTGACAGTGGTGAGGGAATTATTTGTTTAGCAGAGTGATGGTGTTCGGGAAAAAACTGTTCTTGTGTCTAGTTGTCTTGGTGTGCAGTGCTCTATAGCGTCGTTTTGAGAGTAAGAGTTGAAACAGTTTATGTCCAGGATGCGAGGGGTCAGTAAATATTTTCACAGCCCTCTTTTTGACTCGTGCAGTATACAGGTCCTCAATGGAGGGCAGGTTGGCAGTAATTGTTTTTTCTGCAGTTCTGATTATCCTCTGTGTCTGTCTTGTTGGGTTTCAGAACCAAACCAGACAGTTATAGAGGTACAGGTGACAGACTCAATAACTCCTCTGTAGAACTGTATCAGCAGCTCCTTGGGCAGTTTGAGCTTCCTGAATTGGCACAGAAAGAACATTTTTTGTTGTGCTTTTTTGATGACATTTTTGATGTTGGGTGACCATTTTAGATCTTGAGATATGATAGAATTTAGAAATTTGAAGGTCTCTACTGTTGATACTGTGTTGTCTAGTATTGTAAGAGGTGGTAGAATGGGAGGATTTCTCCTAAAGTCTACCACTATTTCTACGGTTTTGAATGTGCTCAGTTCCAGATTGTTCCGGTCGCAACACGAGGCTAGTTGTTTAACCTCCCGTCTGTATGCGGTTTCATCGTTATCTCGAATGAGGCCAATCACTGTTGTATCATCTGCAAACTTCAGTAGTTTAACAGATGGATCGTTTGAGATGCAGTCATTGGTATATAGAGAGAAGAGAAGTGGTAAGAGCACACAGCCTTGGGGGGGGGGGGGCTGTGCTAATTGTACAGGTATCTGATGTGATTCTACTTAGCTTCACCTGCTGCTTCCTGTCTGTTAGGAAGATGTTTATTTAACTATTTTTTAAACTTGCATCCATGTACTCCTAGGAAAACCAGCCTCTGGCAATTTACAACAGTAGCTATTGTAGTGGTAATTTCTAATATTGAGGTCTTGCTATGAGAAAAGTGTTGAAAGTAAAGAAAAACGGATAATGAGTATAAGGAATAAAAATAGTTCAGCACTTGCTTGTTTTTTCAGATATTTTCTCCATACCACCTTACGCATTAACAGGCTAAAAATTCATCTTTAAAGGCATGAGACTACTGCTCTTATTTTTAGTTTTTAGATGCAATCTATATAATATTTTTTTTTAAATTACAATTATGAACCAAAACCATAAAAACAAAAGCAATTGTTGTTCAAGTAAAACTAATCAAATTATACTGGGTTTAACTCTTGGAATGGAGGGGGAAAAATACCGTAAAATCAAGAGGAAATCCTTTTCCCTTCAATTTTCTGTTCGGTATTGAAGAGAGAATCATTTTTTTTCCAGATTCAGTTTTACTTCTTATCAATTTTATGTGCAACCATATTTTTTGATATGATTGCACGGCCCATTAGTGGACAATGAGCTGTTTCAACCGAGCCACACACATCAGGCGAGCGCAGATGTGCATCCCCACTTGTGCGAGCAGTGGATGAGCGTGTGCATGCGCAGTCCATTTACATGCCAGCCACTCACACGGAACTATCCCCTCCCCCTCCTCCGGTTCGCAAAGTTGGAAAAGTTGGGGAACTCTGCATTAGATCCCCTCTTGCATGACCGTATTTCCCCCCCTTTTAATGGTCTGTTTTCTAGCATTCATATTATGGATTTGATATTGCCTAAATGTTCCTTTGTTTTATTATTCCGGTATGGATATGATGCTTTCAATATGCATCTCTCTATTTAGAAGTCAGCATTTACACTGACATAACTAATGTAACCATTTGTTTCTGTATATACGTTTATAAATCCTTTCCTGCTCCCCTCCCTTCATATAGTAAAAAAATATACTAAAATTAAAAATAACTTCTGGAAAAAGAACATAACTACTTGAAAAGAATGTTCTTTTTCTATCTATCAGGAAAACTATTAATAGTTTTTTTGTTTGATTAATTCTGATGTTAGTGCTCAATCTGAATGTTTTTACAGTTAACTACAGGTATATAGAAATAACTAAATTTTTATAACAATAGTGCTCTTTTCCTTTCTTTACCTTTTAAATGATAGGCTATGAATAGCAAAGCGGTCCTTTTCACACTCAGGAATGGAAATTTTGGCTTTAAGCAACCAACTGCATTCATTGCTTTTATTAAAGCTGTAGCCACACCCTTTTGGATAAAATATTTTTAATGTTAATTGTTTAGTATGATGTCATTTCATAGATATGCTTTATAATGTACATGGCTTGATACTGAGCTTCACAAAGGGACTGAATACAGTTTCTGAAGCACCTTGAAATTTGATTATTTTTTTAAAAAATTACTTTTAGATTAAAGTGACCAGATTTTTTTTTTAAGCGGGACACCGACGGGGGGCGGGGCCGCCTGGACGCTGCCATTTGAGTTTTGCCCTCTGCGCATGCGCAGAACGCTGCACATGCGCAGAGGGCAAAAGATGGCTAATGTCGGCGTCCAGGTGGGGGGGGGAGGCGGGAGGCCTTTCCTCGCCTCCCGCCTCCCCTTCGGGAGCCGGCAGTGGCTTGGGAAGGGGAGCAGCCCCCAGCGTCTCTTGGCTCTCCTCCTCCCTCCCCCCCGCCCGCCCGGGGGTCCCGCGCCGCCCGCTGACCTCGCGCACGTCCTGCAGGCACTCGAGGACGGCCAGGTTGGGCCCAGCCGCAGGGGCAGCAGCAGCAGCAGGCCTCTCAGCTCGGGCCGGCTGTGGGCGGCGTTGGCGGCGTGCGTGCATCCCGCATTGACTCCTCCGGCGGCGGCTGGAAGCTGGCAGAAGAGCCGGTGTGAACACCAGCTCTTCCGCCAGCTTCCAGCCGCCGCCGGAGGAGTCAACGCGGGATGCCCGCCCGCCACCAACGCCGCCCACGGCCGGCCCGAGCTGAGAGGCCTGCTGCTGCTGCTGCTGCTGCCCCTGCGGCTGGGCCCCCAGTCCCGGCTGCCCTGGCGGCGGGAAGGCTGCGGTGGCGGCCCCGGCCGGCTGAGCCAGCGCTGGCCCGAGGGACATCTTGGATGCGACTCCTTCGCTTGGGCTGCCCCGCCCACCGCGATGCCGGCCGTTTCGAGAGGGCGGGGCTGCATCAGGCGCCTCTCCACCGTGTCCTTCACCGCCCTCCAGTGCATACCCGGCGGCTTGTAGACCGCGAAGAGCCCTTGCAAAGCCGTGCCCGCCGAAAGTTTAACTCCCCCCAATCTCACACGCCGCCCTTTCAGGCCGATTTTTGGAAAGAATGCCCTAGTCGTGCATTCTTTCAAAAAATCGGGACTTTTTAGAGGACGGGCGGGACGCGGGACAAATCATTAAAAAGCGGGTCTGTCCCGCCAAAATCGGGACGTCTGGTCACCTTATTTTAGATGTATGTTAAAGATGCAGTATATGTCTCATTTACTTTGGCCATGTTATGTGGGGAAATTCACTGCAGAAAGCAATTATGTTTGGAAGAGTTAGTCGTAAAAGGAAACCAGGCCATTTAAGAACACAAGTGGCTGGGCACCATTAAAGCTGACACCAGTCAGAGTGGTGGTGCAAGATCAAATGATGTGGAGAGACCTGGAATCACCAAGAGTTGGACACAATTTAATGGATATCATCATCATCATCATCATCATCATCATCATCATCATCATCATCATCTGTTAAAAGAGCTGAATATGTATTTGTTGAGAGTTCAGAAATTTGGATAGGTTTGACTAATTTGAGTGGAAGATCAAACAGGATTGCCAAGCAGCGGTGACCCTGGTGTATGCCAATTTAGGTCCTAGGTGACTTAGGAAATAATTAGGTGTATAATTAACTTATTTGGCATTATAAATATGCAGATTTGATTTGATCACAGTCTTAGCTTCTAGGACATATGTGGTACATTTCTGTGCATCACCAATCATATCTAGTCTCAAAATCAAAATTATAAAAAAGGTGCACCAATGAATAGGAAGCATTTTAATGAAAATGATCCATTTTGTTTTAGAAAAGTTGTTCTAGAGTTTTGAAATGTGTATAAATATAGCTAACACGGATTAGAATCCAAATAAATATTTAAATTTGACTATAAATAACAAGAAGAAAAAAAAACCTGCTCAAGATATCCAGTCAGAGGAAGAGCTGTCAACACTATGGGTTCCTTTAAGGGGGGAAGCTTATGTGGAAGTGTCAGATTCCAATATTTTTCTGGTTTTCTAAGAATACAGAAATGAAAGGTCAGCAAAATGTAAACCTAGCTCAATATATAGATATAAAGATACTTAATGCATTCCATACCTCATAAACCTTTGAAGATTTTCTTCATTTTCAAAAATATATAGCTTATTGCGATAAAGTACAGCATATTCAATGTTCCCAGGTACCAGAGCTTCATATCTCAAGAGAAAAGAAGAGCAATATATATATATATATATATTAATTTACACCCTGCCTTTCTGTTTCAAATTGTGTCAGGAAATTATCCTTAAAATAAAAAGATATTTTCTTTAAAGATAATGATTAGCTTTTAAATTGAGTTTAGAAATGCGCCAGATACCAGTGAGCTAAGATAAAAGAAAGGTCACATGCTTCAAGTAATTGGTTCTGATCAAAATTTCAGCCAGCGAATGTTTTTCAAAAGGGCTTAATCTTTTGAACCAGCACTGTTTTTCAAACCCTTTTCAAAAATTGTCCCAATTAATTGTACTGCAAGTATTCAACATAGCAATAGGTTGAATAGGTTCACCGTCACATGAACAGAACAAAAGCATTTCTCAAGTTAACAACCATATGGGAATCCAGAAGCATGTGTAGACTGTGATTTTTCAAGAATTAATCTATAAAATCTTACATCCTTAAACCTAAAAGTATCCAGGAAGATTTATATTGAGTGTATTACCATACTATACATTACAAATATCATACAATGTAATGTACAGTATGTTATGTTTTCTAGATACCA
This sequence comes from Diadophis punctatus similis, assembly GCA_023053685.1. Taxonomy (NCBI): domain Eukaryota; kingdom Metazoa; phylum Chordata; class Lepidosauria; order Squamata; family Dipsadidae; genus Diadophis; species Diadophis punctatus. The sequence continues at coordinate 108,319,147 of JALIGW010000001.1, read as the reverse complement.
GGCATTAGTTTGATAATCTTTGGGATGTGTGTTTGGTCAACATGTTTGTAATATTTGGTGAAATATAAAAAGCTGTGAATGGAAGCTACTTCAAGTATACAGAAAGAAACAGTTTAGAATGCAACACAGTTTAAAATGCATCTTAAAGTGAAGGTGGAATTTTGGATCTTCTTTGAAGCAAGCAGATACACCTGCATAATATATTTTATGAGACATACAAATACTTAACATTTCTTTAAAAACAAATCCTTTAGTGCAAGATTAAGAAAATGACTCATAAAAATTGCAAAAGAAAAGCAAAAGAAAAGGCTTCAGTTCAGTGGTGAAATCTACTTACCTTCCTTACTGGTTTGGAAGCATGAGCTTTGCGCGTGCGCTTTGCATGCACCACCGCCATATGTGCTTTTTTACCCTCTGCGCATGCGCAGAAGGCTTTGCGCATGCGCAGAGGGTTAAAAAAAAGAAAATGGTGACGTCCGGGCGGGTGAGCGGAGCCTTGTGCGGCTGCCGCTACCAGTTCTCCGAACCACCGGTGGCCGCCATTACTGGTACGTCCAAACCGGGCCAAACCGGTAGCATTTTACTCCTGCTTCAGTTGCTTCGTAAAGCGTTTTATCATTTAATTTTTTAAGCTATTTACAGTTTTATAGTCTGTCCTAGGTTTGTCTTGGATATTTTAGTTCTGGTTATTTTTGCTTCAAGTTGATTCTCTTTGTTATTGTAAAATACTGACAGTCCAGTTGATGGCATTGAGTATAAATTTGATAAAAAAATACTTCAAAGCATTGTTTTTTTGACATTACATTTAATGGAAATGAAAATGCGAGTGTTTACCTTTTCTTTCCATCAAGATAAGTGACTGGGCAGAAGCCTTGCAGTTCAGCTTGCATAGGAAATAAAGCTTTCACATCTGCTATAGTCAGCCTTTTGGGTAAATTATTTAGTAAAGGAAGAGGATAAGGGGCTAACGGGGGAACATATAATTCTGGTGTTTTCAGGAATTTCTGCATTGAAAGAAATAATAGTTCACAAGAAGAAACATAATTTTAAGATAAGGAAAAAAATACACTCTGATAATTTATGAAAAAAATGGGTGTTTCTCTTTTAACTACTGTCTACTTAGTACTACAGAATATTTATCATCAGTCCTTTGATAAGTGCTCTATAGAACAACAACATAATGCAGTAATAATTTAAGAAGCTAAGATCAAATTATTAAGAGGGAGGGAAGGATTCAAGAATTACTAAAATGTACAACACAGATAGCGTAATCGTTCTGAAAGGGAGCTTTGAGGACAGGGAGATAGTATTGATAGGGGCCAGGCTACAGGTAGTCCTCGTCTTAACAACCGCAAATGAGCCCCATATTTCTGTTGCTAACTGAGACAATGGTTATGTGAGTTTTGCCCCATTTTATGATCTTACTTTCCACAGTTAAGTGAATCCCTGCAGTTGTTAAATTAGTAATACGGTTGTTAAGTGAATCTGGATCTGGCTTCCTCGGTTAGTTTGCTTGTGAGAAAGTTGCAAAAGGTGATCACATGACCTAAGGACACTGCAATATGAATATGAACAAGTTGCCAACATCCAAATTTTGATCACATGACCATGGGGATGTTGCAACAGTTGTAAATGGGGGAGGGGGACAGTTGTAAGTCTTTTTTCAATGGCATTGTAACTTTGGTCACTAAACAGTTGATTGTAAGTCAAGGACTACCTGTATGCAAAGGGAAGTATTTCATTATCACTGTCCCAGAAATTATTTCATTTACTGCTTTTATTTAGTCTAAAAAAATGAAAATATATCTGAAAGTCCATTGGGTAATTAACAGCATTGTATTATTAAAGCTCGGGGGTGGGGGGAGAACAGCTCCGGGTACAATTCAAGGTGTTGATCACCATCTTTAAAGGCCTACATGGCCTAGGACCAGGTTACCTTCGGGACAGCATTCTGCCTCATACTTCCCTCCGACCGGTTAGGGCCCACAGAGTGGGCCTCCTCCAGGTCCCGTCAGCCAAACAATGCCGGCTGGCGGGCCCTAGAGGGAGGGCCTTCTCTGTGGGGGGCCCCGCGCTCTGGAACCAACTTCCCCCAGAGACTCAAACCATCCCCACCCTGCTGGCCTTCCGAAAAGCCGTCAAGACATGGCTCTTCCTGTAGGCAGGGGGGGAACGATTAAATCCATCTGAATTCCCCCCTTGGTATGGCTGATTGTGAATCATTTTTAATTTTTTGTATATTTTTAACTGTTGTTTTTAAATTACTGTTTATTATTAGTGTTCTCCTAAAACTGATGTACGCCGCCCTGAGTCCCTCGGGAGTAGGGTGGCATAGAAGAACAAATAATAAATAAAATAAATAAATAAATAACAGTACAATTGAGTGAATAAGCATTATGTATAACCATTATGTATAATATTCCTGAGCATTCAAATAACATCCCAATACATTAATTGCAATATTGCAGGAAGAATTGAACACTGGGCTTAAGGGTCAGTAATTTGCCTAAGACAACTCAGAATGCTGGGTGGGTGCTGAGATACCATAGGGGCTTCCCCACTCATTTTGTGTATGACATGCCATGTACTGTATGGTGAAAGAAAAACACCAGTTTTGGTATAAGCCACAGCAGCAGAGTTTGAGCTCCTAGAATCTGTTTTTGTTTCCAAGCCTTTCCCCAAATGGTCAAGAGATTAGGAAGAATATATTCAGAAGGTTCTCTACATCTTTGGAGAGTCCAGTGCTTGCTAGTCAGTTCCCGACCCCTACCTCTTTCTCTACAAGGGTCTCTGCCATACCACAATGCAAGTAAATTTCAATTTGTATATGCCTAAAAACACCTACAATCTCTCACAACTCTTTGCACCAGCATCTGTTTTCCTGATTAATATTATAATACTTACGTCTAACTCCTTCTGTCCAGCCATTTTGTAGTAATGTCCTCGAAATTCTGCAGCAAACTTCAGAGAAGGAGAATCGGAGCAATCAATAAGTTCTTCTCTTTCCGCAAGGCTCACTGGACAATATTGCCCAAACTCTCCCAGCCGAGAGAGCAATTCATTTGGTGTGATACACATATCAGCAATACTGGCGGCTTTTCCTGTTAACAATTGAATACACTACACTACTATCTTATTTTATTTATTAAATTTATAAGCCACCGATCTCACCATCAAGTGACTTTTACAGCATCATAAATAACAACTTGGACAATGCAAGAGTTAGAAATACGGTAGTAAAACATGAAACATTAAAATTAAAACATCATTAACAACAAATTAGATAAAAGATCCAATGCCTAAACAGGGTGGAGATGGAATCTTATCTAATCTACAAGTCACTTCCATAATGGGGAACCCCAAGCCAGTTGACAGAGACAGATTTTCAGGCTCTTTCAGAAGACAAGGGTGGAGGCGGTTCTCACCTCAAGGGGCACATTGCTCCAGAGGGCAGAAAAGGCTTGCCTCATGGACCCCACAGTCAGAATCCCTTGACCGACAGGGTCTGCAGCATGCCCCTTCTGATGCAGAGAGTAAATAGGCCAATCTCATAGGGGTGAGATGGTTCCTCAGGTAGCCTGGACCCAAGTTGAATTGCATCCAGAAGCAGATGGGTAACCAATGTAGTTTGCGCAACAGAGGTGTCACATGGGGTCTCCAAAACTGTTTGCACTGCTTGCAATGCATTGTACTGTTTGCACTGCTTGCAATGCATTGTAGGCATTGTAGGCTTGCTGATAATTATAAAAGAGAACAGGTTAGCTTGAGTAATGTGGGCGTCAGTGGGCTGTGTGCCGTATGCTGTTTGTGCGTCTGTGTGCTGTGTGCTTAGTGATTGCTTCTACTCATTGCTCCTGTATCTGTTATTGAAGATTTAAGATGCTACCGGAAAGAAGTTCAAGGTTTTTGGTGAACTGTTTAGAAGAACTTTATCTACAAAAGATTAATGGCTAAGTGCTAGGAGTTTGACTTTGTGTTTGTATATTGCCAAAAGAAGATAAGTTAAAGAAAAATTCTTCGTGGACTGTTTGTTTTGATGTTTTACAAGTTTATTTAAGTAAATTATATTTAACACTTTGAAGACTTCTGTTTATTGGCTCTATAGTATTGAACAGCAACGCCATATTCCATTGCGTATACTCAATTTCATAACTACATAACCTCAACAAGATGTAGCTTCTAAATGCTCTTCAAGGGTAACCCAATGTAGACTGCATTGCAGTAGTCCAAGGGCGAGATGACTAGGGCATGAGTGACTGAGCGCAGGGCCTCAAGATCTAGGAAAGTTTAGTTGTTCAACATTTGCTTTTAACAAAGATTCCCCACTAACATCTATATTGTGCTGTGACCCTGTGACATTGCTTTCATCTCATCCTCTGCGCATGAATGAAACAAGCTTAAGCTGTCCTTACTGGTGTTAAATGTACTTTCCCACTTCCATACCACCCAAGGGCAATCTCAAGGTGCGCAAAATCTGTTAGGCTTACTCATCCATTTTCTTGCAAAGAAATTGGTGACTTGCAGCGACTAAGAACAGAGAAGATAGAGGTGGAATAGGGATTGGAAATGGGTATAGCAAGTCTCATGCCATTTAATTTTTGGTCAATTTAAAAGTGAATGGAGACTACTTCAACTGTGCAGTGGTCAAAGAACTCCTAGTATGCTTTTTAAACATTATCCAATATCATTTTTTAGAAATTGAAACTACCACTCCGCCTTCAAATTAACATAACATTAATAACCATTAGTAATTAATCAGATATAATCTAAATAGTAAGAAGCTTGAACTTTTAATTCAATTGTCCTGCCTATAAGGTAGAAAATAAAGACATGTTTAATGATAACAATGTGATATAAAAATATATAACTTCCTATTGCTACATGAATTGCACATCATATAGGACAAAAGGAAGAATGAATCGTGTGTGTGTGTGTGTGTGTGTGTGTGTGTGTGTGTGTATGAAAGAGATTCTTCCTTCTGTCCTATATGATGTGTGCAATTCATACAGCAATAGGAAGTATAATATCGTAGATTTAAACACTAATTTCCTTGACAAAGAATTATTCATTTAAAACAAGACTTTCAGCTTACCCTGCCGTATTCTTTCCAGGTATAACTGGATTTTTTTAGTAACTGCTTGAGTTTCCTGTAGGATTTTGTTCCAGATCCACCATTTGCTGTGAGATCCATCAAGTATATACCAGTTCTGGTGCTGTTCCTCATAGAATGGCCTGATTTCCTCAGTTTGCGCTTTGTAACAGGAATTCTTGAGGGAAATGATGTGAGAGCTGTCATGCAGTGGGTAAGGAGGTCTGAGAAAACAATTTGAAGAAATATTAATGCAAAACTTCAAAGTTTGGCCTCCTAAAAATTGTTCTGTTGTAGGTTATATTGATAAAGATTGTTGACTGTTACAGTAACAATGGTAATGAGCGTAACATGATTTCCTCTTTTACTTAGTGTTCTCCTCATTATGCTTCCTTCCTGCCACCTTCCCTTCAGTTTTTTCTGGAAGGCTCTCCAGAAGTCCAGGATATTTTCGGTGTGGGTATGGGTTAACCACAGAATCTGTTCCATTATGATGCAAGGACTGTATGTAGCTCCCAAACCTCATAACTTCTTGAGGTTTTGCTGTGAGAATTCAGTAACCAATTTCAATGGCTCAATTTCTAACTGATTTTTGGAGGCAAAAACATCATACAATAAAAGCATGCTTTTTTTAAAGAAATGTTTTTGTTAAAAAAATGTAATCCACTACCACAACCATCCCTGTGAAAAATTAAACATTGGATGAAAAATCCCATATCATGCCTTCTGGTTATGTCACTGTTTCACATAGAACTGTCTTTCTCAGCTGTTACTTTTAGAGTGACTACCAAAAAGTTACCCAAGGTGTTATTAGTAATTGAATTAGTTTTAAATACTATTCATTTAGTATATATATAAAAAAATCTTTACCCTATGACCTATTTATAATCCTCTTTCGTGGAACATAAATATGTCTAAATCAGGATATTGAAGATTTTTTGCTATGAAAGTTTATGCCACAATAAATTTGTCCTGAAGCTATCACAGAACTTTTTGTTCTTTTAGTTGTTCTATTGGTATATGTTCTTATTGTACAGACCAGGGGTCTGCAACCCACGACTCTGGAGCTGCATGTGGCTCTTTCATCCCTCTGCTGCGGCTCCCTGTTGCTCAAAACATGCGTCACAACTGCCAATGTGTGACACACGTCGGCATGCGATTTATTGAGCTTTTTGACCCATCTTTTTTTTGGGAGTTCAAAATGGTTTTGTTGCATGCAGAAATAAAAATTTGTTTTCTATGTAGCAGTTCATTGATTACATAAATGCAACACACTATAGTTTTTATACATAGCATAAAGGTAAAAAACGATATATGCAGTGTTATCTTCATTTTAGATGTCAAAAGGTTTTTGTGGCTCCCGGTGTTTTCTTTTCTGTGGGAAACGGGTCCAAATGGCTCTTTGAGTGTTTAAGGTTGCCGACCCCTGGTAAAGACAAACACTAAAGATATGCATGTATCCTGTAAATATATCATGAGGCACAAAGGCAGACAATTTAAATAACATTTAAGGAGCACATTTAGTTAGTTATTGACCTTTCTATGTTCTGTCCACAATAATGGAACTGAAAATAACAACTTTGATGTGGCTTGTTTACATGTTATTTTATTATTTTTAGAAAAACCCTATAATGTATGTCTAAAAAAAAGTTTTACTTTTACTAATAGAATCAGTTTATGGGGGTTATTCCTTTCCATGTCCCCGGCATTGCTACCTGTTAGGACTTTGTTTATCCAGAAGTGCTCTTCTTAAAACCTCCTTTATATCAATGTCTAACTCAAAGATTTTTATTGGAATAATTTTCATTTCTTCCAAGAGGTCTACCTGTTTGCTTGTAACTGGGTATCCATCAATAACAACTCTATAGGAGAGAAAATGAATAGAATTCAGATCTGAGTTCAGAGTTATTTTGCAACAGTAACAGTTCCTGTAATTCATGAATGCTGGTAACAAGGTAGAGAACACAAACCAGAAGGAAACAACAACAAAAATGAGAGAGAGAGAGAGAGAGAGAGAGAGAGAGAGAGAGAGAGAGAGAGAGAGAGAGAGAGAGAGAGAGAGAGAGAGAGAGAGAGAGAGAGCATATATATGTATATGTATAAATATCTGATATAGTATTTTAAAACTAGCAAATACTGAAAAGTTATCTGTTGTCCTATATATATTTTAGAATCCATGAACAAATAAATCCACTGAGTTCTTAGCAGGGGTGAAATCCAGCAGGTTCTGACAGGTTCTGGAGAACCGGAAGCGAAAATTTTGAGTAGTTTGGAGAACCGGTAGAGGAAATTTTGAGTAGTTCAGAGAACCGGCAAATACCACCTCTGGCTGGCCCCAGAGTGGAGTGGGAATGGAGATTTTGCAATATCCTTCCCCCAGGAGTAGGGAGGGAATGGGGGTTTGCAGTATCCTTCCCCTGGAGTGGGGTGGGAATGGAGATTTTGCAGTGTCTTTCCCCTGGAGTGGAGTGTAAATGGAGAGATTGCAGTATCCTTCCCCTGCCATGCCCACCAAGCCACACCACGCCCACCAAGCAATGCCACAGAACCAGAAGTAAAAAAATTTGGATTTCACCACTGGTTCTTAGTAAAAAAGTATTATGATTATAGCAATGCTTTAAGAAGCTATATCACTCTTTTTTTATTTGTTTTGAAATACAGAGATGTGACTTCCCAGTAGTAAGCTGCTATGAGAATTATTAGAATTATGTGGTAGACAATCCACAATAGTCTGTGGCATAGACTGGAAATAGCTTCTTACTGTTTTGCTAAACCCTACAGAAATAATGCAATACCTAAAATAGAAATTGCTCACCCTGAAGTGTTACACACAGTATCCATCAAGGCAATATCTAAGGCCCTTAGGGCAAGTTCATCAGGTGCAGTCAGTCCTCTGTGAAGATGCCACTTTAGCACAAGGGCCAATTCAGTTTCTGGCTGATTGTTTAATATTGAACGGATAGCATCTCCCATGGAAAGGCGCATTAATCCATATGTTTCTGCAAATTTTTTGGCAACTGCAAAACATGTTGCCGATTCTTAATACATTTTTCATTATATCAGCGAAATATACTGATTGTATTCTAAAGAATAAACAATTATGATCAACAGAGAAGGTTAAAATAAAAACTAGTATGGTGACTAACATTGATGGGAAGAAATACATAGTCCAAGATATTTTTAAAGTTTAATTACCATCACTTGACTAAACAAGAATAGCAGTGTATTAATAGAAAAACAGCTTTGCCCATGGTTCCCTGGGGGACCAATTACATGAAAACATTCATATCGGCAGCTACGTGTGCATCTCTCCCTTGGTTATATTACAGTTATTTTGCATTATGTCTTACAGCAATATATATAGTAGAAAAGATATACAGTATATACTTTAAAATATATTATGCCTTAATTACTTAAAGGAAATATACCTCAGATAAAAATATTTTTAAATTTAAATTGTAATAAATTTATTAATTTAGTTTAATTTAAATTTAATGTAAATTTAAATGTTTAAAAATTAATATTTAAAAATTTAAAAAGTACAAAAAACCCATACTTTACATAATGAGGATGTGTAAGTTTCCAGGGTTGGGGGGGTTTAAAATTGCAGCTAAATAAAAGGCTGCAGTTGACAATATTAGAAGGATATTGATATTACTGAAAAGGGCAGGACTGATCTTGTTTTCTTTTTTTTATTATTCAAAAAGTTTTATTAGTACAAAGTACAACGTACAAAGTACAAGCATTTTTATCAATTTTCTCCCCCCCATCCCCCCTACCCACAACCCACACCCTTCCCTTCCCTCCCCCCCCCCCCGGACTTCCCAGAAAAAGTACAGGGCATAGTATTCAATAACATAAGTTTAAATTGAATTAAAATAACTTCTTAATTCCCCCATTTTTTTTGGCCTCTTTAACTCCGAATTTTTAAAACTATTAAAAACATTAAAAATTAAAGAGAAAGTAAACAAGTGAAAAACAAAAATAAATAAAATAAAAACAAAAACAAAGATGAACCTCATAAGCTAACCTAAACTTAGTCATAAACTCAAACAGTATTAATAGCATAATTTTGCAATATCCCAAAATGTTAACTTCCCAATATTTAATATATATATATATATATTAATAATGATAAAAATAATAATAATAAAAGTTAAGGATTAAAAACTAACCCCTTGTGTTTCAACACCCTTAAACTTAAGCCTGAAATCCACCAGCTTATTAATAACATAATATTATATATATAACATTTCTTTTAGACACCAAACCATAAAATACACATTAATAACAATATTCCTATACCTTAAAGTATCAGCTTCAAAATATATATTATCTACTATACTAATAATAATATCCAAAATATGTAATAATAATAATAAAAAGAGTAAGAACTGACTCCTTATGTCTCTAAAATTTTAAACTTAATCCCTATATCCTCAAAATACTACTACCAAAATATTACACTATATCCAGTTTATACCTTCAATATATTAGATATAAAAATACCATCAATAACAATATTAATATTTCATATCCTCAGATTAATGATAATGAAATAATACACTATATCAAATTTATAACTCCAGAATATATAATATATATCTATAAAATAATCTAAAAATAAGATAAAATACCATTAATAGACAATATTAATACAAAATAAGAAAAGAAAAAAAAGAAAAAATGTTTACAATCTTGTTCATCTTTCCAACCATCCTATAAGTTTCAACACCATCTGTCCTTTGACCATTTCAAATCTGTCGATTCCGCTGTCATCTGATCCCCTTCCTCCATCTCCTTTTCCACGTCGCAAACATCTATCTGGCTCTGCCACTCTTTTTGAATCATTGGGATTGTTTCCTCTTGATCACGTATATCTGGACTTCTCTTCTCCTCCCCCCTTATCTCCATGCCTTTGTTTACTGGAATTTTAGAAGTATCAGCCTTTAAAACATTGATGTAAAATTCTGTAGCTTTCTTTATTGTATTTAATCCATATCTTTTACCCAAGAATTTTACGGTTACTCCTGTTGGTATATTCCATTTGTATTGTAAATTTTGTATTTTCAATTCCTGGACCAGAAAGGAATATTCTCTTCTATCTTTAAGCATCTTGGCAGGAATTTCTTTCCATATCCTTATTTCTTGACCATTTGCCTGAAGATTATTATTAAAAGTCGCCTGTATGATTCTGTTCCGCAAAGCTCTGGTAGTGAAATATATTACAATGTCCCTTGGCAAGTGGTTTTGTTTTGCATACCAAGAATTAATTCTGTATATTTTATCGATTTGTGTAGCCAATTCATCTTTAGACAATCCAGACACCTGCTCCAGTGCCTCTGTCATTCTTTCTTTCAAATTTTCAAATTTTTTTTCCTTCAAGCCCCTAACTCTTATAGCAAATTTCATCTCTTGAAATTGAGAGATCATCGCTTCTTTTTCCAATTTTAATATATCATTTTGAACTTTGGTTATATATTCTTCTGAAATTGTTATATTTTGCTTATTTTTTTCCAAATCCTTCTCCAAAATTTCCATATTCACTGCTAATCCTTTGCAAACTTTCACCACATCCGCTCTCAATTGTAAATTCATCTTCTCCATAGCAGCCTGCATTTTTTTTCTATCTCAGCAAGTTTTGAATTAAATTCTAAAATTAACTCATTTTTCATAAGTTTCAGGGTATTAAAAAAAGTCTCAGGTGTTAAAGAATCAGGCATAGATTGTTTCTTTAAAATATGATCAAAGGAGTACTCAGTTCTTTTATTCACTACAGTCTTTTCAAGTTTAGAAGCCATTTCAATGTTTTCAAAAAAAGGACAAAGAAGAGAGGAAGAGGAAACCCAGATCTTTACTTAAAAAAGAAAATTCTTTTCCAAGTCCAGAGCCATTTAGATTTTTCCTTCTATAAAACTATAACTTAATTCCAAAGAAGAGAAAAAAAAAGGGGGAAAAAAATCATCCTTCAAATCAAAGGTTTCCAGAGGAAAGGGCTGGTAACAAAGCAAAAATAACTTTCTCTTTTACACCACCGTTGCCAATCGCCATCTTGTTGCCACTCCTTATTAAGTTACTTTGTTTCTTCCATCTTAAAAACCCAGGAATGGAGTTAAAGTACAAACTATTACCTCCAGGACTCCTGTCTTCTTCTGGCTGCTCTCTGTATTTTTAAATTAATTGTACCTCCTTTAAAACAGCAGCGGTGGTCGCGGCATCTTGCTCCGCTTTTAGAGCGGAGGCTTCCAATCTTCCGGAGCAGCAGACAGGCTACCTGGGGAGCCCTTACCCTACGCACCCTAAGTTGGTTTTTAGGGCACTAGGAGGGCTCTACCCCACCTGTCTCGCTCTCATCTCTCCCCTTCGCCCGGGGAGAGATTTTCAAGCCGCCAGACAGCTGTTCTGGCGGCTTTTACAGAAGATCGGAGGTGCGCCCTACAAAGAGCGCCAGCGACGCCGTCGGAGCCAGAACCGGAAGCCAACTGATCTTGTTTTCTTAAGAGTTGGCAGGGGAAGAATCTTTCTCATTTCCACCCTTAAAAATCCTCCAAGCTTCAAAAAGCGGCTTGCAGTTCTGCCACCAAAGTTTGATGATACAATGACTGATTTTTAGTTGCATGGTTCTGAACCATGAGGAGGTGGATTGTGTTTTGTTTTGCTTCCCCACAATAAAAAAAAACAAAACAAGCAAACACAAACACCAATATTCTCACAATTGAGTTAGAAACCTACCTGTTGTCTTTCCAGAACTTGGAGGCCCAACGATTGCAATTTTAACTGGTACAGTTGGTTTAGGTTTAGGCTGGCGGAGATATTTGAGGGGGTTTTTCATGAATTTTTCTCTATTTTCTTTATTTGTAAAGTAATATATACAGTTTCGATGAATAACTGGAAAAATCGGTGTGTCATCATTTCGAAAGGGCTTGATTGCATCTCCTTCACTTAGCTGCAATAAATACAGAATTATTGATGTCCAAAATTACATTAAAATTACAGAGCCCTTTGGAGTTGAACAGCCAATTCGGATGGTCGATAAATTTAAAGAATAAATAAACAATGTATTATTTGTAACTTACATAATAATGTTTTATTATGTTAAATAGATTTTGACAAATAGAATAGAATAGAATAGAATAGAATAGAATTCCTTATTGGCCAAGTGTGATTGGACACACAAGGAATTTGTCTTTGGTGCATATCAGTGTATAGTAAATAGTAATCTTTTATTTGTGAGAGGGAAGCTAAGCTTCTCCATCCTGAAATTTAAATAATTTATGCTAGTATCAATACTTGCTGAAAAGCATTGACTATCAAAGCTACATTTAAGAATCATTACTACAGACATAGCCCTATCTAGATCTTTTGGAATTATACCTCAGGGGCGGATTCCTAATTTTTTACTACCACTCTGTGGGCATGGCTTATTTTGTGGGTGTGGCTTGCCAGCCATGTGACCGGGTGGGCGTGGGCCTCGGGAGCTTGGCAGCAGCCGGAGAAGCGGGGGGCATTGCCCACCCGCAACACAGCCCCCTGCAGCGGGGGCAGCAAGACTGCGGCAGCGGTTCTTCTAGGAGGCTCTGTCCGGCCTGAATGCTTCTCCCCATTCGATGATCCTAAGCTCCTGCCGCCCGTTCCCCCTCCCCTCAGCAGCTTGAGAAGCCTCAAATGCCTAGGATCATCACTGCGCGTTCGTGGCTTCTCAGACTGCTGAAGGGAGGGGAATGGAGATAGCTCCTGCCACCCGTTCTTTCAGTGTCTCACGCGCTCCCTCAGCCATCCTCCCCTGCTTGGACTCACTGTGGGGTAGAAAGGCAGCGCATGTGCAGTGCCAGAAGCTCGGCTTCTGGGCATGCGCAGAAGAAATTTTAAAAAATTTAAAAAAAAATTTTTTTTAATGGTGGCGCCCAGGCACCGGCAACCGACCGCACCGGTACTGTGACGTCACCAGCGGGGCACTACCAGTGCTATAGAGTGGACCGCACCGGTAGGAACCCACCACTGTTATACCTGAAAGAAAAACAAAGAAGCTATCTAAAATTAAAATGCTTCAAGTTTGGGAGCCTCTGTCATCCCAAACTTTTCCCTTGAGACAAATTTCACATCAAAGGCTCCTGGAACCTTGAGTTGAAGGCAATCTTTGGCTGTTGCCAGAATGATTTGATATTAGCAAAATACGTTGTGGAACTTTTTTCTCTTTTCTCCTGGCAGGCTCCATCCCTGTTTAACTTATGCAAGTCCATCAAGACATAGCTATGTTATCAGGCTTGGAGCCCCCAAGGGAATGGTGAGAGTTATTTCCTTGCCTTTCAAAATTATAATATTAATTTTTTAAATTGTTAACATATGTGTTGTTATGGTATGCTATCTTTTTTTGAGATGGGCAGCTATATAAACATGGTGAATAAGTAAATAAAAAATAAAATTGTGGATAGTATTTTCATAGTTAAAGTGGTCTATTCTGCAGACCACTGGCAACTGAACAGGGACTGACTGAGCTCCTATCTTTATAGCTAGCTGCCCCGACTTTTGATTGGTGTTTATCTGAGCTGGTTTCCAATTGGCACAGATTGGTGAGGGCTGGTCTCTCCACCAAAATGAACAATCAGAATCGGGCACAAACAAAGAACCAATTAGAAACTTGCACCTATTTCCTTAGCCAATAGACAGAACTGCAACTTGAGAAGAACATATCTGTAACCCAAAAATCTTTGCATTGTATTTCTTAGAGTTTTTCTCCTGCCAGTTGCAAGACATGACATGAGCGTCTCCTCTGCCAATGTTCTGATGGGGATTCTGTGGTGGCAAGTGGAACACAGATCTGGCTTCCTAGATACCTTACTATAGAAAAGAAAGTAACTAATGGTCAGTAGCAGGAGGCACTTTGTCTGTTGATAAGTAGCTGGAAAAGCAAGGAAAAGGGAGTGATGCATTTCTAAACATCCAAAATGGACTTGAAGCCCCATTTGTTGACTCATTTTTATAATAAACTTTTGTTTTACTAATTAACACTTTATGAATGTAACCCATGATGATACGTCCTTGTTTATAATTATAAATAGTAAAAGGTATATTGAATTGAGAAAATAGTTTTAGAAAGCCAGCAACCTGACTGTTTGCTTACCTTGACAGGATCCCATTGGCCAAAATTGCTTGGATGTTTATAAGACAGAGCAATCATTTTCCGTGCAAGTGAAAAACTTAGTGGATAACATTTCTCAAAAATGCTCTCACGATTTTCTACAAGGTCTTTTATCTTTTTAAACAATTGGTAGCGCACAATGCGAGGCTTTCTTTTGCAAGGGAGAGTTATTAGAGGTATGAGTATTTTTTCAAATTCTTCCTGGGAACAAAAAATAGGAAAGACATTTAAAAATATTGGTTAAGAGCTATTTTAAATAAGTACCTTTCATAAAACCTCAACAACTCTAAATCACCACTGTGGGCATAACTAGAGTTATGGAATTGGCAAACTACTGTTCAGAAGAGTAGCAGATGGCAAAGGTATTAAAAGGATACTACTGCAAAATCCACTAGCGGCACCTGATACATCGAATTAATACGTTATTGACAACCTGCATTTTCAATTGGTTTAATATTGTCATTCATCTTAAATATGTACAGTTATATTCATTGTTTTTTTAAGATTCATTAAAATATTCATAGTGGACTGAAGACAGCTCTGCAGAGAGCAGAGCCGATGATCATGGTGGAAAGAGTAGCTGATGAATGGACTGACTCCCTGAATTCCTCTCTGGATTAAGGAGAGGCGTAAGATTGCTCACAAATGCTTTTAACAGAAGCTCCCTGCGAGAAAACCCGAATTTTAACTAATTTCCTTTACTTTGCTGGACAGATATATTGATGTTCCAAAGTAACATATTACTGACCAACTCTTCTGAGGCATCTAAGTTACGCAAATTTCTAAACCGTTTAGGCAAATGTTAAAACAGAATAGAGATAAATTAGGTATGCTGAAAATACCTGCACAGTTTGCACATTTGTAGTATCTGTTTCATATCTCTCTGCAATCTCAGTCTTTAAACGCTCAATAGCTTCAGTCTCTTGCTCTTCCTCCTCTTCCTCCTCTTCCTCTTTCGGAAACTCATCTTCCAGAATAGCTTCAATATCTTCTTCTTCTTCTTCATCTTCATCTTCACCTTCAGCTTCAAGCTTCCTCGCCTCGTTCTAAAATTAAGCATGTTGCTATAGAATGATTTTTGAAGACTTCCATGAAATAAGTGTTGTCAGCAGCAATAGCTTGCTGAAATTCTGCAATATCGATAAATATGGAACTCAAGAGCCAGTGAAATTTAATTCCCATATGACTGAACTCATTTTGAGTTTATGTACAGATGTTGATGCCACACAATGTGTTGAGGAACAGCATAGGAAAGAGATACTCAACTTTTTTATGGACTGAATCAGAGATGGGTTCCTCCTGGTTCGCCCAAACCAATAGCAAACCGCTGGTGACATCACAATGATGTCACAGAACCGATTTGGTCTGTGCTGGTCCGTGGCCGCCGCCATTTTTCAAAATTTTTTTTACATTAAAAAAATTTTTTTTTACATTTTTTTAAAAAAAAATTTAAATTTTTTCTGGGTTTTTTTTTCTTCTGCGCATGCTCAGAAACTGAGTTTCCGGCACTGCGCATATGTCACCATCTTGTTTTCAGCTTTTTCAAAAAAAATTTTTTGGCACGCATGAAAAGCATGCGCACCCATGAGGTGTGGCCATGCAGCGCAGGAGGAAGCGAACTGGTAACGAGGTAAGTTAGAACCCATTCCCGGACTGAATCCACATTTGCCCTTTTGGGAATGATGGGCAATATAATACAATAAATAGGTGTGTGACCAGGACGAAAATAAATATTTGATTTCATTTCCTAATCTTGATATTTAATTAAAATTAAATATAGCATTGTTAATATAGCAGGATCCAATTTGGTCAGTCACCATTATATAAGGTATGAGAAATTCCCTAAGATGGACTTTAGCAAGAGTCCGAAAGCTCGGAAGACAAAACCTCTGGTCCCAGTGACCAACTTAGATTGGATCCTGCAACATTATCCTGGGACAGGTATATTCACCTTCATTCATTGTTAATATACCGGTAGTTATCCTATAGTTCAATATTTAATAACCCCCCTTCTGTATTATTAAATATTATAGTTTAATAATAATTTTAGGAGTCCATTGGGGCTGCTCCCAAGATTTTCAAAAACCTAAAGCCTCAGGGGAGACTTTTCTGTTATAATATGTGGTGGGGTTGAAGTAGAAAGGATAATCCTTAAAAATCAGAGAAATTGCTTCCAATAAGTATATAATTTGGGGAGGGGGGAATCAAAGGTACTGTGTAACAATTGGGGGGAAATAGAAGAATACCAGGAGAATTGTGCTTCAACATCCCTCATTTTTGAAATCTGGGTCTAGACCAACCCAATGATCATCTGATTTTTCTCCTCTGGACAAAAATAATTTTTGAATGATGTCATACTCATTTTTGCTTGCTTATTATTGCTAACATAGGTGAAGCCAAAATAAGCTGATTCTTTTCCACATACCGTTTATTTTATTTTATTTTATTTTATTTTATTTCATTTATTTATTAATTTATTAAATTTGTACAGCAGCCCATCTCACAAAAAGTCATTCTGAAAAGGACACAAGAATCCAACACAACACATATCAAAACAATCAATATTAAAACAAAACATTTTAAAGTAATTGATTCTTTATCCAAATATGTAGCATATATTTAATTTACTCTGAGAGACAACTGAATCTGTGTTTGTGATGTTATTACACTAGATGCAAGCTGAGCACAGAAAGTACAGTGACCTAATCTGGATTATGGTTTTTGCACAAGGGGAAAAAGAAACATAACTTTTCTTCTCCCAATACTTGAGGAAACACTAAATCCTCCAAATCAGAATCCTAATAAAATCAAACTAAAGCAAGATAAAAGCAAATTTTTGGTACTGTCTAATTTATCCCTCCAAGTATCCATGGGTTAGCTCCAGAGTATATAAATAGAAAGACTTTTTCTGTTGAAAGAAAATACTGACAGCCACAGGAGTTCTACCTAAAGAAGTGGAGAAAGTGAATTTTATTCATGTTTCCTTTCTTCTCCCTTGCCACCTCCTTCATTATTTTGGATGGAACCCTAATTTTCAGGGGGGGGGGGATTGTAGGCAGTTGAAGAAATCAGGGAAAACTCTCTCTCCCCCTACCCCCCCCCAATCCTTCTGTAAAAACATTCTATGAACAAATATTGTGAATCGAAGGGGCAAATTTATGTGCTGACTTGAAATATTTATCCAGTTCAGTTTTATCACCGGATAAATAAATTGAGCTAATTTTATTATTATTATTTTCATACTCATAACAGATTGCTTTCCTAAGTACAATTTGTTCTTAAGGAAGCAACGACTAAAGATCACAGTAATCATAAAATACAAATAAAATCTCTTTTCCAAAAGCAGTGGCTATGTAAAATGCTTCAGATGGACAGGTACAAGTCCCTAAGCATCTGACTGATTCCATCATGAGATGAGTGGATAATTCATAATGATCTTCAAACAGTAATAACTGGTATTAGTATACAATCTGGCTTTGCTGCCTAGACACAGTCATGGAATAGAAATAGTGGGCTGAACTGCTATTTGTGAAATTAAAAAAACAAGCTAGCGACCCTCTTTTGAAATTAAGAGTGGGAACACAATGAAAAGGTTTTGGCATCTTGAAGCTCAAATTTGGGTCACTTTATTATTTCTACAAATAAGGCAATATATGTGATAGATAGGGGGACAGAATGAAACCTTGGGACTGGAATGGATCCTTCAAAAGGCTCTCCTTTTACAGGCTGGATGACATTATAGTACTGAATGTGGAACCAAAATACAAACTTTCACAAAACCAACATCAGATTCCTGAAATTCCAGTACCATCATTTATAGTACTGGAATTCATGGTACCAAGACGTGCCTCAGAAAAGTGTTAAACTTGTCAAGGAGCAACACACCAAACATACGTATGTTGTGTGCTTATATATAAAATGAAATACATTTAAGACTGTTTCTTTAAAAGAATGATGAATGAATGGATTATTAAAATAAAACATGCTTTAATAATGCTGTTTACTTTTTTAAATATTTAATAATAGTGATAATAAATCAGCCTTAATGAATTTGACATTTCTTCACTGAGTGAAGTGAGATTTATTAAATAAAATCTTAAAATTATCCTAGCATGCATCTTTCTTTTATATTTGGTCTTGGGTTATGGTGAGTGCTGAAAATTCACTTTCACATTAATATTTTGAAGAAAAAGGAATTAGGGCTCTCAGTAAGTTTTCACATAAAAACTATGTTCATTCACACATTTTTCAGTTGTTTCAAAGTAAAACCTGAGAAGTGATCTGCTAACATTTCCTCTTCATTTAGGGTTGGAATCTACCCCAAATCCATAAAATCCTTTTCTTAAATCTTATGACCACCTTTAAGGTATGTGGAAAATGCTGGTGGTCAGAAGAGAATTTAAGAACATTCCTTTTAAAACTTTACAACAATATTGCATTTGAAGCATATTGATATTAAGATGGTGATGGTGCTAGATGGCATCTTTACTATATTTTGTGAAAAAATTCAATTGATGGAGGAGGACAGGGATCAAGAGACAGCTGATGTCAATGAGCACAATGAACACAAAGGTTTCTTAGTCAATGATTATTCTCTCAAAGCAAAACATTTAAGTACTTTATTCCATTCCAGCCAATTTAGACAAAAATGTGCCATAATTATAATCTGAGATCTTTTAGCAATTTCTTTTCTGTTCAATTCCAGCACAGTCCAAATACTAGTCATTTTATAAATTCCTATAAAATTAATTCAAAACAATGTTTACAAATAGGATTTATGAAATTTAATTTTGCCTTATGAGTCTTACCTCTAATCTCCTTCTTGTTTGTTCAGTTAGAAGCTCTGCCCGTCTTCTAGCAATTTGCTCTTCCTGTTAATAAAATATCCTAATGTACATATTTACATTGTTTCTAACCAATCTATTAATATTAAATCTAATTAACCCCCGATAATAAAGCTAACCACAATTTGTTAAATGAGTCTTCCTCAATTCATAAAAAGCACTGAGCCAAAAATAATGTTGTAAATCCAGCAAGATATATAAAGATGATATGATAGGTTAATCTTAAATCATAGATTGGAAAGTAACCTCAGAAGTCATTTAGCTCAATCAACTCAATCCTCAGTGCTAGATCTGCTAAAATATTTGGACAGTGTACTATCCAACCAGAACATCTATCATTCTAGTTTTAAACCAGTCTGCTCCAAATAGCCAACTGTAGCTCTTGACTAGTTAAAAAAAGTAGTCTCTATCATTAAAAAGGTTATCTGTCCTTGAATTATATAATTAATACTAGTAATACTTACTCTCACTTTTGCCTTCATTTCTTTAATCTGCTGCTTCTTTTCCATCTTCTTAGCTCGTTTCTCTTTCCATTTTAGTACTTGTTTCATAAGAAGTCTGTCAGAAATGTCATCTTCGTCAGCTTCAAGACAAACTACAATATCCGGAAAAAGTGAACGCTCTGCTAAGTACTGGACCTCTTCTCCTATTCGTGGAAAACCATCCAGTATAAACCCAGCAGAACTAAATGGAAACAATATTTGGAGGAAAAAAAGTTGTCACTATTCCTTGGGAGTTTAGTTTGCTTGTTTTTTTTAATCAAACGATGAGAAAAATATCATACTGTTTTGTGGGTAAAGCTAATGGGAGAACACATCAGGGATGTAGTTTTATTTAATTTGAGGAAATTGTGTCCCATTTGGAAAAACTAAAGTTCAATTAAAACTCTATTCTTAATAAAGCCAGAAATTAATCTTTTTGTTGCTTTGGAATAGGTTAGAATGTTTAAGAGACCTGCTAAACAATGGCTTATGATGATGCATGAGATAACATGCATTATCATAGCCTGGTTTAGAGTCTCAGAATTGGTAACAATTTTAGTTGCATCAAATAAAGCTTTGTTTACAAATCATTTCAGAAACGGTGTCCATTTTGGGGCATCGCACTGTACAAAAGATTCTGAGAGAAAGACAAGGATAATAGGGGGTGCAAACATTTCCTGTGAAAGGAGTCTGAGGGAAATGGATACGATTAGCTTTGCAAAGAAACACTTAAGGGTTAGCTCTCCTCAGAAGTCTGAAAGGTTTTTTCTCAAAACAGGAGGCTGTACTTAATTTCCCCCCCTAGAATTTTTCTATTGTCAAATATCAGAGGGCTGAGAAATGCCATAGCCCTGGTTAGTAGAGAAAGAGCTTGGGCAAAAAATCATATTCAGTATACTGCAATCAATATAAAAGCAATTTATTTTTGTTTTAAGATGGTGTCTGTACCCTGAACCCATCACAAGAAATACACTATGGGTTACTTTTGCAATAAAGCAGAAATATTGACTTGGTTGTTTTTGTATTCTTTCTTATTTCATCCATAGCTTGTTGCAATCTCTGAGGCAGAATCAAGGCTTAGTGGGCTTTTTTTAATGCTTCTTAAAAAATCCCTACATTGAAAAAAGAAAGCAAGGTACAAACCATGAATTGGCTACATAAGCTGTAATGACCTTGTTGATTTTCAGGACACCTCCAGGTTGTTAAAAAAAAAGTCAGGGTTAAAACAAATCTATATTTGCTCTTGTCTTACAGGTCTTATTAACATTTATTTAATGGTGAAAGTACTGGTAGCTAGTTGCTTCCTTATAAAAATAAGACCTGTAGGATTACATATGGAGAAGTACTCCATGTGAAATATTGGACAAATAATATGATTGATATTTTCAGCTGGAATCTACATGCTATATAGAAGGGGAAAAAAGTGAGATTATTTTTTAAAAAAATAGTTACCGAAATGGCTCCTTCATCCACCAATCAGGAACAATATTATCAAGTACTTCCATGGGAATTGGTTCATTTTCTAATATATTGGCCTTGATTGCTTCTTCCTCATCTGTTAATAGCATCTCTTTCTGTTAAAGTGATCAAAATACATGAAAAATAATTATCTAATGTAATGTAATTAAGAACTTTGATTAATAATTTCACATAATTGAAGGTTTCACTTAACTTTCTTTCATAATTACATAATTACAGTATATAGTTATAGAGCATAATATTCTATGTACCATAAAACTAGATAATTTGTATGGAATGTATTTATTGCATTCCCCAGAAATGCATTCATGGAACAAGTGTATATTTAGTTGGTTCTAACTAACTATAAAAAAATAGATAGTCCTCGACTTACGACCACAATTGAGCCCAAAATTTATGTTGCTAAGCAAGACAGTGAATCACTATAGATGTTAAGCTAGTAACATGGTTGTTAAGTGAATCTGGCTTTTCCATCGACTTTGCTTGTCAGAAAGTTGCAAAAGGTGATCACATGACCTCCAGATACTGCAACTGTTGTAAATATGAGTCAGTTGAGAAGTGTCTGAATTTTGATCACGTGACCATGGGGATGCTGCAATGGTCATAAGCGTGAACTGCATTTTGGTCAACAGCAACTGGCCTGCATTTATGGCTATTTGCAGCATCCCATGGGCATGTGGCATGGGATGATTACAACATTTTTGCCAGAAACCAGAATCTACTTCCAATTTCTGGGGGGGGGGGATGTCCCATAGTGAACAGAGGGTTCACTTAATGACCACTATTTTTGCTTTCAAAATGCTATGTTCATTTAATGATTGCTGGGTTTGCTTAACAACCCCTGTGAAAAAGGTCATAAAATCCGATGCAAGTCCATGATCACCCAATTATTGATTGTAATTACGGGCTCAATTATAGCGTACTATCTGTACTGTAGAGTAGCCATTACATTAGCAGCATTCCTACACTGTTGTGGACATTTAACCAAAATAGCATGTGTTCTGTACACTGGGTTTGGTGGACTACTGGGCTAATGAAACTTAGACTGATGTTATTGCATCATCTCTCCTCCAAACTTGCTTAGCCTGCTGTAATATGGAGTCAATTGGTATATAAAGTGAATAGATGCCAATTTAACATTGTTAACATAAGAATCACAAATGAGTGATGTCTTCCTGTAGCCCAACTGGTGCAATAGGGTGGTTAAAGACAGGGGCGGGTTGTTTCTTCTTCGTGATACCGATGCGTTGCGCGCTCATCACCATGTTTTGGTGCGTGCATGCCCTCGCACAATTTTGCTTCCTGCGCATGCGCGGAAGCAAAATCTTGTAAGGGGACGCGTGCGCGCACGCGATTTCAATGCTTTTTTTGCTTCTATGCATGTGCAGGAAGCAAAATCAGCCCAAAAATTCCCCCCAAAAAGATAGTGCCACGTGACAGACTGGCAAAGACAGCACCGGAGCTGTCGTGCGCAAAAATCGCCATCTGCTGGCCACTACCGGTACTGTAGAGTGGACCGCACCGGTAGGAACCCACCACTGGTTAAAGAAGACCTAAAAAGTAGAATTTAGAATTATAAGCTTGTCTTCTGTCCATTAACAATATTGGCATCTCCCATCATAACTTTCTTTGATGGAAACTGATCTTCCACTTTGGAGGAAGCTAACAAGGAATATATACAGTAGCTCGATTACCTCATGAACGTGCTTACTTTCCTCTTCACTCTCAAATTCAAATTCAGGTGCACTTTCAGGAATAGTGGATTCTCCCATTTCCTGTGTTCCCTCACCTTCCTCTTCCTCCTCCTCTTCTTCAAGTCCAACTCTTTTTCCTGTTTTGACCATGATCAATTCTTGCAAGCGTTCTTCAAATTGAATATGAAAAATATTTAGCTTATCTGCTAACCACCGGGCACAGACTGTTTTACCCGTTCCATGTGGTCCCAACAAACATATTCTTATAGGAGGAGCCTGAAAAGGAAATGTGTGAATATAATTATTTAGGTTTATATAGGTTTTTTAAAAGAGAAGGTCTTGATCAATAAGATTATCGAATGAATATTTCTAAGAAAAACCTTTTTGAGAAACATCAGGCAGAAGCAGTGGTCGGTTGCTGCCGGTTCGGACCGGTTCTTTAGAGTAGGGCGGCATATAAGAACACTAAATAAATAAATAATAAAAATAAATAAATTTACCACCGCTCGCCGAACCGGCAGCAATGACTGGCGGTCCACGCTCCCGAACCGGTCCTCCAGTCACCATGGCTTGCAAAAAAACCCTCTGCGCATGCACAAAGGCTTCTGTGCATGCGCAGAGGGTCATTTCCGGGTGTTTTGCTCAATGTGATGGGGGCGCAAGCGCGTGCGAACCGAACACGCGCACGTAAAACGCGCACTTCCGTCACGATGCGAACCAGTAGGGAAGGTAAGTGGAACCCACCTCTGGGCGGAAGATCCATATTTTCAAACATATTATTGACTAATAGAAAATACTTCAGCATGAGTAATAGAATTACATATAGAAAGTATGTTCCATGACAGCTGTTCTACTCAGATGCCGCATTCATACGTCTGCACATTACAAAGCATCTCTTTGGAATCAAACCTGTAGCACCGCATAGCCTTAGCAGTTAAAAAAACAATAAATAAGTAAGCAACCCAGCTATACTATGTGGAAATATCCAGCTAACTTTGGATGATCTCAAAAAGCTAAGCAGGAGCAGATGTCATTAGATGAGAGACCATCAGAAATTTCTAGAGCTGGAGTCAAAACTGTGAAGTTGAAAACAGATCCCAGAAGGCAGTAATGATAAATTATTTTTGTAAGAAAACTATATGGATGTGTCTCAGACAAGACATTTCCTAACTTAAAAAATGAAAATGTGTATTTTAAAGGAAGGATGGAAACTGTTAGCTATCAAATATTGTAAGATTACAATCCCTAGCATTACCAATCATGCTAGCAAGCAGTGTTTGGAACTGGAATTCAACATTGGTTTTATTGATATACTGAACTGTTATTCATTTAAGTAATACAGAGGCAGAAGTATAGTATAGTGAGACCCAGAGCCATCTTCAAACAAAGAAGACAATGCTGATCCTCTGAAAGGTAGACAGTATGAAACGTCTATTTAACTAAGCTTGATTTGCGACTTGCCTCTAGAAGTTGCAGGTGCTCCAATACTGAAGGTTTTTAAGAAGAGACTGGATAACCATTTGTCTGAAATGGTACAGGGTTTCCTGCCTGAGCAGAGGGTTGGACTAGAAGACCTCCAAGGTCCCTTCCAATTCTGTTATTCTGATATTAATACATGGACTGACATTTTTTCCTTCTCTAACCATCAGAGCCAATAGCATCTTGTAACAGCTGCACTTCAGCATTGAGTTCTGAACCTTCTCTTGCTCAGAAATAATTTCTAATTCAACATAAACAGTAATATTCAGACCCAAGTACAACTTATCAGTTGGACTACTTAAGAGGTAAGGAGGCTAGGTCTCAAAATGTTTTGCCAGAAATACTATGCTCCAATAGTTTCTAGAAAATAGTACTGGTAGGTCTGATATCTTCACTCCAAGATTTTGCTTTGCACTAGAGCAGCTGCTCATTTAATTCAGCAGTAATTTGTAAATGATATTGCAATATTTCCCAGATGCTCTGAATGGAAGTTACTTTTGCACATAACAAATCAATCCAGAAAAATGTGTGGAACCAATTTTTGCTATATGACTATAGATACAGTCGAGGAATCCACTGTTTCACGGGGAGACCTGAATATCATTACCTATTATCATCACCATTGCCATGTTGTTAAAATATCACATGTTAAGCACAGATAAACACAGATGTGTAGATGCAGTACATACCGTATTTTGTGGAGTATAAGACGCACCAGAGTATAAGATGCACCTTAGTTTTGGGGGAGGAAAATAGGGGGGGGGAATCTACCTACCAGGTATTCATCTGGCTAGTGTTCTTAGTCTATTCAGCTTCAGCACATTATTTTATCCCCTAGTTAGGGCTGAAAAGACCTTTTTCAGAGGAGTAGGAATGAAAACAAGCCTGAAAAGACTTAGGGCTGGAAAAAACTACTTCGGAGGGAGTAGGAATTAAAAAATGCTGCAAGCCAGTAAGATTGTTAGCACTTCGTTAGGGCTGAAAAGATCTTTTTCAGAGGGAATAGGAATGAAAACAAGCCTGAAAAGACTTAGGGCTGGAAAAAACTACTTCGGAGGGAGTAGGAATTAAAAAATGCTGCAAGCCAGTAAGATTGTTAGCACTTCGTTAGGGCTGAAAAGATCTTTTTCAGAGGGAATAGGAATGAAAACAAGCCTGCACAGACAAAGTAGGAAGCCGGGAAGATCATTAGCACCTCCTTAGGGCTGGGAAAAAAAGCTTCAGAAAAGCTACATTCGGAGTATAAGACGCACCCAAATTTCATTCAGCCTCTTTAGGGAGGAAAAAGGTGCATCTTATACTCAGAAAAATACGGTATTTGAAAAATATTGGAACCTCAATCAGTGTTAATTCATATACTGTAGCTCCTGTATGTAAGATCTACATACTTTTAATGGCTCATTGTGAGAAACATACTCCTCAGGATTTTCTAGAAATTTATCTCTGTTTTCTGGAGTTGAAAAATAATAGTATTTTTCTCGATATTTAGCTGCATTTTCAGAATTTCCTGGATAAAGGATAAAGTTTTCCTTCAGAATCACTGGACAGAAATTCTTTGTATCTCCCATGTGTCTTTTCCTCTCAGCAATTTTTTCTTCATCCTTAAAACAGCAAAATATTTCTGATAAGATTACTTACTGTTAATCGGTTAATCTGACATTAACACTTTAAAGAATCCGGATTTACTCTAACATATTGGCCCAGAACTAGATAATTCAGAGCTGCAGATCCATTCTATACTTGGTTAAGATGTTGAACAAGCAATAAGGAATCCAGATTCAATTCCACCCGCAGGCGTGAAAACCTGTTGGGTGACTTTGATCAATCACTCTGTCTCTCAACCCCACCTCTCTCATAGGATGGTTGTTGGGGGATAAAATAAAAGGAAATTCACATATAAGCTGCCTGGATCTAAGGTTACATTTAAATCTAATGAATAAATAATTTTTAAAAAACCCTCCATTGCTTAGGACATAACCAGTCTGATAGTGTAGATAGGGAATAAGGAGATGGGAGAAAGAAGTCATGAGCAGGAGCCATGTGTCCAGAAGGACTCCAAGTCATGCACGAGGTTTGCTTGTGGCAGTTCCACCTCATCCAGCTAAGTTCAGAGAGGTCCCAAATCCCAAGCCTACTTAGTCTTGCTGAAGCCTATTGTTTCCCATCCAAACTCCCACAGCCCAAACTTCCCCCAATCCCCAAAACTTTAACCTTAGACTGTCTACTGTTGTCCTCACCCCATTCCTAAGAGGTCTGTAAGGGGCGTGCATAAGTGCACCAACGTGCCTACCGTCCCTGTCCTAATGTTCCCATGTACTCAAAACCATCTCATGTATACATGTTTATACTTTTACTGTAATCTTATATATGCTTGGCAAAAATAAATAAATAAAATAACAATAAATAAAATAAACAGCCTCCAAATACCAAAAGAAGACATCAGCAGCTTTGTCCCCTGGCAATAGAGGACTTTCCCCTAAGGCTTCATATACATGTTAAACAGAAGCAGAGAGAGTACTTAACCCTGCAGGACTCCACAAAGTAAGGGTTGGGGATAGATTTCTTCAGTCACCGAGTTTGCCCTAAAAGCTAGCTGGCCTTTTATTCATAAGCAAACATTGCATTCTTGAAGTTATACTCTTTCTATAAAGATGAAGTTATATAACCTTTTATTTTGCATAACGTGTCTTTCAGTAAACTACAGTTTAAAATAATCTATCGAGTTGAGAGTTAGAGCTTACTTCTTCCTCTTCTTCTTCTTCCTCTTCATCACCCTCTTCTTCTTCTTCTGCCTGTGCCTCTGCTTCAGCCTGCAAATCTTCTTGTTCTTCATCGTCATCTTCAGGTGATAATTCCCAGCCATGATATTTAAAAGTTTCTGTTGGAGATAGTCAGTTTTCAGGCCATATTTTTTTAATGCAGGACGTTTAACGTGCAGGACCAGAGATAAAATATGAATTTGCATGGAATTCTATATGATCATGAGATTCTTCAAACCAAAGATTGATCAGATTCTATTCTGTTATTCCAGAAATTTATTAGGATTCTAATTCACAAATTCCTAACCATCATGAAAAGTTGGTAGAGCATGCTAAAAACTAGAGTTCTAACGTATCAGATTGATGTGTGAGTGTACAAATACAGGATTGTTGAAATCAGTGATTCATAAGGAATATCCTGATGCCCATAACTATGTACTCCTAATCAAAGTGATGCTATAATGAAAAAATAATCTGGTGACATCATGACATAAGTTCCTGTTGTGCCTTGGCCGCGTCCGGCGCCGAGTCTGGAGGATCCGGAGGACGCGGAGCCGCTCATGGTGCAGCAGTACCAGCCTATGTGCCTGGCACCAGAGATGGCTGGTGATGAGGACTCGGTGCCAGAGCAGGACGATCTCCCAGGACCTTCTGCACCTGCGCAGCAGAGTTCTTCATCAGGAGATGAAGAACTCATGCTGAATGCCAGAGCACGCAGAGCAGCCAGAAGACAGGACTGGCTGAGTAAGCGTCGGTCCAATAGGAGGAAGCAGTGAGGGCTAATTGGGCCACGCCCTTCAGTGGCTATATTAGGCCATGGTAATTAGTGCTCATTGCTGAGAACAACCATTCACTGACCGCAGCATATCCAGAGTTTCGTTTCTACGTCTGTTTGGGAATCTTATCACCAGCTTCTGCCAGCTTTATTCCGGGAAGCCAGCCAAGTTGTTCAGATAAGAATTAATGAGTCTTGCTTTGAACTTTTGTCTGTGTGCTATTTAACCCTCACGTAACCCAAAGAACCTTATTCCTGAAGACTTTCCGTTTGTGTTGTTTTGGACTTCTAAACCCTCTGAGTTTTACTAAGAAACTTTATTAGTAAAAGGAACCTTTTTGTTTGCCTCCCAACGACTGTGTGTGTGTGTTTCTGGGGGGTTGCAGTGCTGGGTCACAACAGTTTGTTCTCAGCCCAAACTGACCACACACAAGCCCAGATTGCATCATGGAGCAGCTTCAGGACGAGAATGCTCAACTTCGGCAGCAGCTGGCAATCATGAACGCTCAGTTAACAAGGCAGCAAAATCAGTTGGCAGCTGCTCCTGCGTTGGCCCCAGCCCAACGGACACGCTGCCCGATAGCCATGCCGGATAAGTTCCATGGTGACGAGGCTATGTTCCCGGCGTTCCTGGGCCAGTGCCAGTTGTTCATGTCTCTGAGGCCAGAGGATTTCCCCCACGACCGGGACAAGGTGGGGTTTGTAATTAGCCTGCTGTCTGGAAATGCAGCACGTTGGGCCACCCCTCTACTGGTCCAGAACAGTCCCCTCCTCCAGGACTTTGGGCGTTTCTGCACTCATTTGGAGGAGATGTTCGCGGATCCAATTAAGGCCCAGACAGCGTGCAGGCAATTAAGGCAGCTGAGGCAAGGCCAGAGACCACTCAGGGAATACATCAGTGAGTTCCGTCTCCTCAGCCAAGACTCGGCCTGGAATGAGGCAGCGTTGTTGGATGCCTTCCAGGAGGGCTTGGCAGACAGCATCCAGGATGAGCTGGCACGCGTGGACATTCCTGCAACCACCCAAGAACTGGTGCGGCTCTGCTTGAAAATTGATGCCCGATTGCAAGCGAGGAACGCACGCCGTGCTGCTCCGGCGCCTCTCGCGCCATCTGACGTCCCCGCTGTTCTGGCTCCACGTCGCGCTGCTCAGGCACCTCCTGTTCCCCGTGGACTTCCGTCGGCCCCGGCTCCCCGTGACGAGCCTATGGACCTTGGCGCTGTTCGGCCCCGCTTGACCGGCGCGGAAAAGGACAGACGCAGGGCAGGGGGGTTGTGTTTGTATTGCGGCGACCCGGGCCATTTCGCTCGCTCGTGCCCTAGGAAGGGTCGGGGGCCCACCGCTTCTGGTCCTGCTCCACCGTCCCAGCCATCGCCGTCGGGAAACGGCCAGCGCCCGGCCTAGCGGAGACGCTGGGTCGGGCATGCACACCGAAGGACTCCGGCTCAGCTGACGTGGATCCCGGTCCTCCGCGGCATCTGCTCTTGGACACCAAGGTCTTTATTGACCACCGGGACCGCGGCGTCTCCGCACACGCTTTGGTGGACTCCGGGGCAACCACCAATTTCATTGACGAGGCGTTCGCCCAGCATCTTGCCGTTCCCCTGTGCCCCGTGGACCCGCCGATGAGGGTGGAAACAATCGATGGCCGGGTGTTGCTGTCCGGTCCGATTAAGGCCATCACGCAGCCGGTGCGCCTTTGCATTGGACGGCACGAGGAGGCCATCCAGTTTTACGTGACGTCGGGACTCCATTTCCCTTTGGTTCTCGGACTGGCGTGGCTGCGCACCCACGACCCTCAGGTTGTATGGTCCCAGAACTTCATTGCCTTCCCGAGTCTCCAGTGTGTGGACCATACGCGCCAGGTTTGTGCGGGCGCGGTACCTGACCCTCCGGACATTTCACTCCCAGCTGAATTTGCAGACTTCGCTGATGTGTTTAGCGAAAAGGAGGCGGACCAGTTGCCCCCACACCGGCCCTACGATTGCCCTGTGGATCTGATTCCCAACGCTCCGCTCCCTGTGGGCCGCCTCTATTCCATGTCAGAACCCGAACTGGCCGCACTGCGGGACTTTATCGATAAAAACCTGGCCAGGGGTTTCATCCGACCCTCCTCATCGCCCTTGTCTGCCCCCGTCCTCTTCGTCAAGAAGAAAACCGGGGACTTGCGCCTGTGCTGCGATTATCGCAAGTTGAATGCCATCACAGTGCGTAACCGGTACCCGTTGCCCCTCATCCCGGAGTTGATGGAACGCCTCCGCTCGGCGACCATCTTCACCAAATTGGACTTACGTGGCGCTTACAATTTGGTGCGTGTTCGTGAGGGGGACGAGTGGAAGACGGCGTTCGGAACCCGCTACGGTCATTTTGAGTATACGGTCATGCCGTTCGGCTTGACCAACGCTCCGGCTGTGTTCCAGCATTTCATGAACGACATCTTTAGAGATTTGCTGGACCAGTTCGTTGTCGTGTACCTGGACGATATTATGATTTATTCTACGTCCCGGAGCAGCCACATCCAACATATCCGTCAAGTCCTGCAGCGGTTGAGAGACCACCAGCTATACGCGAAATTAGAGAAATGCCAGTTTTTTCAGACGACTGTGGATTTCCTGGGCCATCGGATTTCGCCAGAAGGCATCGCCATGGACCGGGGCAAGGTCGAGGCCCTGAAAACCTGGCAACCCCCGCGCCGGGTGAAGGACGTTCAGCGACTCCTGGGGTTCGCAAATTATTATAGGACCTTCATCCCGGGGTTCGCCACTCTGACCGCGCCTCTCACTCGACTCCTGCAGAAACAAGTCCCTTTCCGGTGGGGCGATTCCGAACAGGAGGCGTTCAAGATCCTCACGGATGCCTTCATGCAGGAGCCGATCCTCAAGCACCCAGACCCTCACCGCCCTTTTGTTGTGGAGGCGGACGCGTCCGACATTGCCGTGGGCGCCGTCTTGCTCCAGACCCGGGAAGATGGCGGCCATCTCTTCCCTTGCGCTTATTATTCCCGGAAATTAACCTCGTCGGAGCGCAATTATACGATCTGGGAGAAGGAGTTGCTGGCCATCAAGGCGGCTTTCGAGACCTGGCGGCACCACCTCGAGGGGGCTCGTCATCAAGTGGAGGTGCGCACAGACCATAAGAACCTGGAGTTCTTGCAGACGGCCAGGAAGCTCAACCAGCGCCAGATACGCTGGTCGTTCTTTTTCTCCCGCTTCAATTTTCGCATTACGTACATCCCGAGTGGCCGGAATCAGCAGGCGGACGCGCTGTCCCGCAAGCCGGAATACGCCCAAGCCCAGGAACCGCTGCCACCCCGGACGGTCCTGCCCGTCGAGTCCTTTGCAGCTACCCAGGATCCCGTGGACCTCCGAGGACAGATCCGGGAGGCGCAGCGACACGACGCCTACGCGGCACAACGGAGGCAGGAGATAGGGCCTGAGTCCCCTTGGACGTTTTCGGACGACCTCCTCCGTTTCCGGGACCTGCTCTACGTTCCTGCCGGTCCGCTCCGTGGCCTGATCCTGCAGCAGTGCCACGACAGCCCTGCGGCTGGCCACTTCGGCCTTTTCAAGACTCTGAACCTGGTGGCTCGGACTTTTTGGTGGCCCCGACTCCGTGATGACGTCCAGGCCTATGTGACGTCTTGTGTTCGCTGTCGCCAGGCCAAGTATGCCCCTGGAGCGCCGCCGGGCCTGCTGCAGCCCTTGCCGACGCCTGAGAGACCTTGGGGGGCCGTCTCTATGGACTTCCTCACGGACTTGCCCCCGTCCGCCGGCTTCACGACCGTGTTCGTAGTGGTCGATATGCTGACCAAAATGGCACATTTCATCCCCTGTCGCGGGTTGCCGACAGCTCGTGCCACGGCCCGCATGTTTATCCAGCATGTTTTCCGCCTGCATGGTCTGCCGGATCGGGTCGTGTCGGATCGGGGAGCCCAGTTCACGGCCCAGTTCTGGAAGGGTCTGATGGCGGCCCTGGAGGTCCAAGTCTGCCTCTCGTCAGCGCATCATCCGGAGACTGACGGGGGCACTGAAAAAGTCATCGGCATCCTTGAACAGTACCTGCGCTGTTTTGTCAACCAGCAGCAGGACAACTGGGCGGAGTACCTTGCCGTGGCCGAGTTTGCTTTTAACAACTCTCAGCACACCTCCACGCACGCCTCTCCGTTCCTCGCCAACTTTGGTTACCACCCCCGTTTCTTCCCGCTCACGCTCCTAGACTCTCCTGTTCCTGTGGCAGAGGAATTCCTGTCCGAGCTCCAGGCCGTTCACCAACTGGTCAAACGCTCATTGAATAAAGCCAAGGAAGATTACAAGAGGGTCGCGGACCGCTCCCGGCGAGCAACTCCACCTCTGGCGGTCGGGGATCGTGTCTGGCTGTCCACGAAGCATCTCCCCTCCGACCGACCGGCTCGCAAGCTTGACCACCGCTTCTTGGGTCCGTTCCCGGTGGAAGCGGTCATTAACCCCGTGGCCTACCGGTTGACGTTGCCCCGCTCTCTCAGGATCCACCCCGTCTTCCATCGGTCCCTCCTTGTTCCCGAACGTCCTGCCTGTCCGCTCCGCCCTCCCGCTCCGCCTCAGCCTGTGATCCGCACTCCCGCTGACCCACCCGAATACGAAGTTGCCAGTATTCGGGATTCCCGCTGGATGAAGGGCCGGTTCCAGTACCTCATTGAGTGGAAGGGGTACGGCCCTGAAGACTTCACATGGGAGGATGCGACCGCTGTGCATGCTCCGGATCTGGTCCGGGCCTTCCACGCTCAATTCCCGTCCCGGCCGCATCCGGACCGACAGACCCGGGGGAAGGGCCCTGCGGTGAGGGATAGTGTTGTGCCTTGGCCGCGTCCGGCGCCGAGTCTGGAGGATCCGGAGGACGCGGAGCCGCTCATGGTGCAGCAGTACCAGCCTATGTGCCTGGCACCAGAGATGGCTGGTGATGAGGACTCGGTGCCAGAGCAGGACGATCTCCCAGGACCTTCTGCACCTGCGCAGCAGAGTTCTTCATCAGGAGATGAAGAACTCATGCTGAATGCCAGAGCACGCAGAGCAGCCAGAAGACAGGACTGGCTGAGTAAGCGTCGGTCCAATAGGAGGAAGCAGTGAGGGCTAATTGGGCCAAGCCCTTCAGTGGCTATATTAGGCCATGGTAATTAGTGCTCATTGCTGAGAACAACCATTCACTGACCGCAGCATATCCAGAGTTTCGTTTCTACGTCTGTTTGGGAATCTTATCACCAGCTTCTGCCAGCTTTATTCCGGGAAGCCAGCCAAGTTGTTCAGATAAGAATTAATGAGTCTTGCTTTGAACTTTTGTCTGTGTGCTATTTAACCCTCACGTAACCCAAAGAACCTTATTCCTGAAGACTTTCCGTTTGTGTTGTTTTGGACTTCTAAACCCTCTGAGTTTTACTAAGAAACTTTATTAGTAAAAGGAACCTTTTTGTTTGCCTCCCAACGACTGTGTGTGTGTGTTTCTGGGGGGTTGCAGTGCTGGGTCACAACAGTTCCACCCTTTACAGGTATGTAAGAGACAGTCTTTTATCAATTGTCACCACCACCTGTTGTAGTTCCATATTCTTGTACATTAGGTGTCAGCCTTTGAATCCTCAGATTTAAAATTAAAAGCCCACAGAAATATATATTCAGGAAATGAAGGTTCATGATAGGATGGAAGGTTCATGATAGGATGCAGTCGGTGTTAGCAGGTGGGCAGAGGTCGTCTCCTAGGCCCCTGACCTATGGGGTGCCTCAGGGTTCGGTCCTCTCACCCATCCTGTTCAACATTTACATGAAACCGCTGGGGGAGATCATCCGTAGACATGGGGTGAGTTTCCAACAGTACGCTGACGACACCCAGCTGTACATTACCACCCCGTCTAAATTCAGGGAGGCGGTTGATGTGATGTGCCAGTGCCTGGACGACGTTAGGATCTGGATGGGGAGGAACAGACTTAGACTCAACCCCGACAAGACTGAGTGGCTCTGGATATTGCCTCCTAAGGACCATGACAACTGTCCCTCCTTGGTTCTTGAGGGAGAAAAATTAACTCCCTCAGAACGGGTTTGCAATTTGGGAGTCCTCCTAGATCCACAGCTAAAATTAGATCAACACCTTACAGCTGTGGCTAGGGGGGCTTTTGCACAGGTTCGCCTGGTGCACCAATTGCGACCATACTTGGAGAAGGAGGCTCTACTCACGGTCACTCACGCCCTTGTCACCTCTAGATTGGACTACTGCAATGCGCTCTACATGGGGCTGCCCCTGAAGAGTATTCGGAGACTTCAACTGGTGCAAAATGCAGCTGCGCGTGCTGTGGTGGGTGTTTCAAGGTACACCCACGTAACACCCATACTCCGCCAGCTGCATTGGCTGCCCATTGGTCTCCGGATACAATTCAAGGTGCTGATCATCATCTTTAAAGCCCTACATGGCTTAGGACCAGGTTATCTCCGGGACCGCATTCTGCCGCATTCCTCCCTTCAACCGGTTAGGTCCCACGGAGTGGGTCTCCTCCAGGTCCCGTCAGCCAAACAGTGCCGACTGGCGGGGCCTAGGGGGAGGGCCTTCTCTGTGGGGGCCCCTGCTCTCTGGAACCAACTTCCCCCAGAGATCCGAACCATCCCCACCTTGCTGGCCTTCCGAAAAGCCATTAAGACATGGCTCTTCCTGCAGGCAGGGGTGAGTTGAGACGATTTATTCCTGATGTCTCCCCCATGTATGTATGATGTGTGTATATTTATATTTTTAATTGTTTTTAAGTGCTTTTAATAATTTTGTTTGGAGTTTTTGTATAAAATGTTGTACGCCGCCCTGAGTCCTGCGGGAGTAGGGCGGCATAGAAAAGCTACCAAATAAAATAAATAAATAAATATTATTCATTTAATACAGCACACAATTTATTTTGAATCCATATTGTGCAGAATAAAAGCAGTTTGGATAGTTTCTGTTTATCATCATTATAAATCATGAAAGCTCTGAACCAGAACCTCCTGTTAAAAAATCACCACCCCCAATTCAATATGTGTATCTATGAACTGATTCCCTCTATTCCTTCTAATATCATCCCATATTTCCTGTATACACCAACTTCTTCATTTAAAAACATGTAGCTCATTGCCATTGGCCCACAAGAACAGGCAATTCGTACAAATGCCATAAAGGCCAAAATTGATAAATCCTCAAATGATGCTAAATGCAGATTATGCAAGGAAGCTGATGAAACTGTAGCCCATGTGCTCAACTGCTGCAAGAAAATCACGCAGACTGATTACAAATTACGGCACAACTCTGTTGCACAAATGATCCACTGGAATTTATGCAAAAATTATAACATCCATACTTGTGCGGCCAGGATCAATGATTCTGTTTCTTTAAAGTACCAGTTGTTAACCATAACCAAGTTTTTTCACTGTCCACTTTGTCTTTTATTTTTTCCAACTCTCCTTTATTTTGCCAACTCTCCATTCTTGATTTTATCACATTTTTTCTGTATTCTTGTTTCGTCTGTTGGACCTTCAGTAGATTTTTGTTCTTTACTTCAATTAATAGATGTTCTTGACTTTCTTTTAAATAATCCGCCAATGCATGCTTTTCTTTTTCAACTGTTTGCTTTGCTTGTAGTAGTCCTCTGCCACCTGATTTTCTGGGCAGGTAAAGTCTATCAGTGTAAACTGTAGTGCATTTTCATTAGTTTTCTGGTGTTTCGGTCCAAAATGTCCAAATCAGCTTGTGTCCAGTTAATTATACCAGCCGTGTATCTTATGACTGGTATTGCCCAGGTATTCATGGCCTTGATGGTGTTTCCACCATTTAATTTAGATTTCAAAATTTTCCTAACTCTGTTGGTGTACTCTCTTCTGATGATAGTTTTCACTTCTCCATGTCTGATGTTATCCAACTGCAGAATGCCCAGATATTTATAGGATTCATTTTGGTTGCATTTAATTAATTGGCCATTGGGCATTTCAATTCCATCACATGTAGTGATTTTGCCCCTTTTCATAGATACAGTGGCACATTTTTCCATGCCAAACTGCATCAAGATATCTGTGCTGAATATTAGGACTGTGTTGGTCAGTGCTTGGATTTCTATTTCTGACTTTCCATAGTTTCAAATCATCCACATACAATAAATGTGAATTTTTTTCGGTGTCTTTGGCTATTTGGTATCCAAGTTTCATTTTTTTAAAGATTACTGATAGCGGGATCATTGCAATGATGAAGAGGAGGGGTGAAAGTTAATCTCCCTGAAAAATTCCTCTCTTGATATTAACCATTCCATAGTTCTCATTCCCTACTGCCAACTCAGTTCTCCATTGTTTCATAGCTTTTTCAGTGAATGATGTAATATTTTTGCTGATGCCAATAGTTTCTAAGCATTTGATGATCCAGCTGTGTGGCAGTGAGTCGTACGCCTTTTTGTAATCAATCCAGACCATATTCAAGTTCGTTTTTCTGTTCTTACAGTTTTCTAGTATCATTTTGTCAATTAGGAGCTCTACTGTTTTTGCTCTACTGGCCAGATGTTATTTGTTTCCAAATAATCCATTATGTTATTTTATTTGTGAGATTTATATACCGCCTCACAGTGCAAGCACTCTCTAAGCGGTTTACACCAGTAAGCAATGTATATTTATATTGCCCCCAACAATCTGGGTCCTCATTTTACCTACCTTGGAAGGATGGAAGGCTGAGTCAACCTTGAGCCGGTGAAATTTGAATCGCTGACCTGCGGATCAGTGTCAGCTAATGTGGCCTGCAGTACCTGCCTCTAACCGCTGCTATCCCGGTGAGTAATTTGAAGGTTGTTGGCAAGCATTATTATTATTATTATTATTATTATTATTATTATTATTATTATTATTATTATTATTATTATTATTATTATTATTATTATTATTATTATTATTATTATCATTATCATTATCATTATCATTATCATTATTATTTATATTTGTATACAGCTCAACTCTCATGCGTCTTGGTGACTCATAACATTCAAAGAAAGAAATAACAGTAATATCAATAAAACATAAAAAAATAAAGCTATGGCAAATGTGATGAAGTGAGGGATCTCCCTCTCCCTCACCAGCACCCTGGGTGATCAGTTAAGGCAGTGATGGCGAACCTATGGCATGGGTGCCACAAGTGGCACGCGGAGCCATATCAGTGGGCACGCGAGCTCAGGTCCGGCGCGCATGTGCGCACCGGCCGGCTGATTTTCGGGCCTTCTGGGCCCACTGGGAGTCAGGAAACAGGCTGTTTCCAGCCTCCAGAGGGGGTGGGGAAGGCCGTTTTCACCCTCCCCAGGCTCCTAGAAGCCTGGAGAGAGCAAAAAATGGACATGCCATTGCATGCTGGGAGTGGGGGGGTCATACGCGCATGCGCGGGGGTGCATGGAATTATGGGTGTGGGCACGCACACACATGTTCCCACACATCCCCCCCCTTTTTGGCACACGAACCAAAAAAGGTTCGCCATCACTGAGTTAAGGTCTTCACCAGGTTTCTAAATAACAATAGAGTGGGGTCTATTGGATATTGGCAGTAACCTCATTCGAGAGGGCCACCACTGCTATAAAAAAGGTGCACTTCCAGAGCTCTTAGAGATGACATTGTTTAATCAGAGTGCACCAACCTTGCAGGATTGAATTGACTGGGCCAATGTTATGTGAGACAGGCGGCCCCTCAGGTAACCAGGCCCTATGCCATGTAGGACCTTATAGGAAATAAACAGGACCCTGAATTACACCTGGAAGCAAACCAGCAATCAATGCAACTTGTGAAGCAGAGGTCTTACATAAGGCATGCTCATCACTGCTCAGCCCATTACATTCTGGACCAGTTGAAGCTTCTGGGGTGTCTTTAAGGAAGCTCCATGTAGAGAGCATTGCAATAGTCAAGCCAAGAAGTAACTAGGGCATAGGTGGCTATCTGAAGACCCCCTGATTCAGGAAGGATGCATCTGGTGTACCAGATGGAGTTGTGCAGAGTTCCTGGCTACAGTAGACATCTACTCTTTAAGTAGGAGCTTCAAGTCCATATTCATATTCACAACTAGTACCTGATCCTAAGAGACAATTCAGCAGGAAAAGCCATCATATTTGAAAAGTAGATCTCCTTCCCTTCATTCATTCTCTTCAAATAGACTATAATTAATAGCATCCTCTGATTTCCCAGAAGAAAAAACAAGTCTTGTTTTGTTCATTTATCTATAGACGAAGCCAACCCAGCTTGGTCAACATTGCCTTCAATTTCATAATCAAATGGCAAGAACACTTTTCTATTTCCTTCTATTCTCCTTCTGGCAGTCCATTTAAAAAAAAGTTTTTAAAATGTTCTATTTTAATACATGAATACTTTTTTCAAATATGAGTAAAAGAAGTCATGTTGATTATTCAGGATGGTGCATTCATATTAAAACAACCTTTTCATTAAACCAATTAAAGGTTTATAGAATGTTAAATATTAACTTCAAATGACTTCTCTTGCGCTTATTGTTTATTTTCTAAGTAGTGAAAGCACATGTACATACAATACTATGATGTGGGCTGCAATTATAAGATGTTATTTGCCTCTTAAGAAGTAGCTCATAATTTGTACAAGCTTGCTTTAACCAACTTTACTTATACTTTGAAGAAATTGTTAATAAAACAAAGCCAAAAACCACCCGAAATCTCCTGAGGAAGAGATAATTTTGAAAGAACAGTGAATGTGAATTACTTACGTTGCATAGCTTGCACATTCTTATTAAGCAGCATTTCTGGAGTCTGCCCATCAATCTCCAATTCAGTAATCTGGACCAAAAGTGATTCTGCAATATGTGACTCTAATTTTTGCCAGTTATTCTGGAACTGGTTGAGCTGGTTTCTAAATGGCTCCATTTCTACTACATCTGGAAAACCATCTACAGGATACTCAGGCATCGTGACTCCTAAACAAATCAAGTTGCATTTTAGGAAACAATTATGTATTAACAATAAGATGCTCTCTTATGTGTGCTGGCAGGACTTTCTTCTTGATACTGTATCCAGTTCTTATGGAGCCACAATGGAAGACTTCACAAGAAGGAGGACCGACAAACTAAATAGACCTGCGAGGACTTCTGCAGATGTTCAGAAATCTGAAAGGGGGAGAGAGAAATACTTAACAAGTGAAATTCCTCTAGCAGCTCAATGAGGAATAGGTGTGCTAATGAAACTATTGAAGGAAAAGTGAAAAATTGGATGCAGGAAGAATGAAGTATTCTAAGAAGGACATAACCGCAACCTTAAACTGGGACAGGGCACACAACCAAAGTTTGTTTCAACTCTACATTTTTAAGAAAAAAGAATTGGAATCAGGGGTGGGTTCTAATTTTTATACTACCGGTTCTGTGGGCGTGGCTAGGTGGGGGGCATTTTACTGAGTGGGCGTGGCCAACTTGACATCACTCACGCACACTCAGTCACATGACACCCCTACCTAGCCATGCCCACCAAAACGGTGGTGAAAACTTTTGGAACTCTGACAGGAAGGGGGGGGGGGAAAGAGCGGGGAAAAACTCCCAAAAATAGACCACCGGAGGATTTAGGGTGTGGAAAAGCCATAAGTTTCCTAGAAGGAATCGAAGCATTCAACTTTGCAGCCCGGAGGACACGCCTATGTTTATAAATCTGACAGGCGAGGGGGGAGACAACGGGAAGGAAAGGGTGGGAGATAGGAAAAAATGCAGGCGAGACACCGGTCTGTGCAAGCAGGGCGGGAGGGAGGAAAGTTCACCTGATCCTGGCTCGGGACAAGGGGGGGAGGACGAACCGGCTGCAACACCAAAAAACACCCCCAGGCGCGGCAGGAGCCATGGGAAACCGCAGAGCCCAGATTTCACACACACGCTTGTGGCCTGCAGTCACGCATGTCACCCCCACCCCACCCCGGGTTCCTCCTATTGCGGCTTAGGTGCAATATTGGAGGGGATCCCTAAAATATCAGACCAAATAGTGTCTCACAGCCCTCCCGCCCCATGCCCTGCCCCACCTGCCACCCCCAAATTGCACCCCACTGCAAGATGCACATCTTACCAAAGACTGGCAGCTCCAGATCTTGCGACTTTTCGGGGTTTTTTTTTTAAAGCCTCTCCAGACGAGCTTGAAAACTTTGGGAGGGAGCAGTCAGGCAGCGTTTCCCCACCTCCCTGGGCGATTGCAGCCTCGGAGTCTTGGAGCAACTCCTGGTTCTTGCACAATAAAGAAAAACTCGTGAGTGCAAGGCAATTAACTTCTCGCACTGGCGAGAAGTTTTTATTTACTGTGCAAGGGCCAGGAGTTGCTCCCAGGCTGCAGGCTCCGACGATACAGGCACTCAGGGAGGGGGGGAACGCTGCTCTACTGCCCCCTCCCAAAGCAAGGTTTCAAGCTCGGCTGGAGAGACGTTTTTTTAAAGAAAACCCTGAAAAAGCCGCAAGATCTGGAGCTGCCAGTCTCTGGTAAGATGCGCGTCTCGCGGCCCTCCCGCCCCATCTGCCACCCCCAAATTGCGCCCCATTGTGAGACACGCATCTCTCCCACCCCCCCCCCTGCTTCCCTTTTACCTTTCTTTAACGTGCCCCACTTCCCTCCCCAAACCTTGGGAGGCAGCCACTCCTGTCCTCGTGGCCTGTGGAGGAAGAAGCCTCCGCGCCACATAGCCCTCGCTGTGGCAGGTGGGGGAAAAGAAAAAAAAAGGCTTGCCTCTGCCTCTTCCTTCTCTCTGCTAACAGAAGTCGGAGAGGAAAAGGCAGCAAGCCAGCGATCTGCCGGCTGCCTCTAATCTGCAGTTTACTCGTGAGCACCATGCTCATGAGTAAACGTGCTCACGAGTGCTTAAAAACCCAGCTTCTGTGCATGCGCAGAAGCAAAAAACCCCAGCTTCTGCGTATGTGCAGAAGCAAAAAACAAGATGGTGGAGCCTATGGTGCCGCCGAGAGAGCAGGTTTGAGGGCGTGTCCAGCCGGCGAGAGGGGGAAAATTCCCGCTATCGGTACTATAGAACCGGTCCAAACCAGCAGGAACCACCTCTGATTGGAATGATTATACAAAGCCATTCGTTATGGATTATTCAATGCAGACCACCCCATGGCAGGACGAGTGACACAATCAACCACTAACCTAGTTCAGATGCCATACTTTTCAGGTGTTCATATTGTGATACAGATTTTTCTTCAATTTCAAGGGGTTCTGTTGATTCTGTGGAGACCAGGAGAGAATCATTATTACTTAATTTTGCATAGTGTATTTGAAACGTTAAGAGCTTTCAAAATATTTAGGAAATTAGCAGTTTTTCTGATGTTCTCCAGATTTTCACTTGTAGGCTTTGCTTCTGAAAGTTTATTAAATTAAGCCAGTAAAAAGGTTTTTTTTCTACAAAGAACAACTAATAAATATATTAATTAGATGGTGATAAAGAATGAAATGTAAATGGTGATATTTAATAGATACATTGGTGATGATGATGATAGATTTATAAGGCCATCAAATCACAGATGCTCATTGTATTTTTACATTAAAAATACAGTGAAAACAAAACACTAATAGTGACATAGGATTAAAGGAATAAAAATAGTTGTCTCCTATAATGAACTATTACTGATATATACAGTACATATATATAAATCTAACCTGACTTAGATTCTTCAGGTTCTTTGAAGTCTGTAGAAACCTGTGCTTCATCACTCTGATCTACAAACTCCACTGTTTCTGTAAACAGGTATATAAAAACACTGAGGTTTCTTATTAAATGGATTTCCCCTGATCCATATAATCATGGTAAAGCTAAAAAATATGCTAAGAAACCATAAAGTTATAGATAATGGAAGATTATTAAAATAAACCTATTGAATAAAAGTTAATGCAAAGTATACAAATAAGGGAGACGGCAGGCTAATTATGTTATTATTTGTGATGTATAATTGCTGTGATACAAATTTGACTTGAACTTCAATAGCTGGTACCGAAGGAGGTAAGCTGATTTTCACAGTCAATCTTTCCATGTAATGGGGAAAAAAAAACTTTATGACAAATTTTATTCTTTAGGATGGCTACTGTCAGACTTTACAACATGGCCCCAGAGCAGGTTTTAGCTCTTCAAAAGCCTTGGCAGTATCCCCACAGGTTCTATATTTTGTCACAAAATTATAATTTTAAATGTGAATAAAGAGGAAAATTATTAATACATCATTGGAGAGTAACTATTTCAATATTATAATATTTGTAATAGGTACTTTCTGTGAAATTTTAATTTCTTTGTGATCATTCTGCCCAATACATACCAGTAATTAAATCATGTCTTGGGATATATAATTTTACAGGCCAGATGTGGCTCTCAGCAGGAATAACTCACGTATTAGCGTTTTAGATGTTAGTTTGCTAGTATGATTCAAATGACATCTTAGTTCAGTCAGTGCAGAAATGGATGTTTCCACATGAGAATTATACTTTAAGAATGTCTTAACAGACAGAAGAATACTATTTGTAGCAAGAACATTGTCAAAGAAATGGGAAAAAGAAGACATGGTAAGAAAAATACTTTGCTGCCCTCAGATTTTCTATAGCAGAGTTACAGACACAATAATGTAATAAAACAACTTGATGTTTGTCAGAAAACAAAGATAAATATTTGTGATATCCTAACCTCCAGATGATTCTTTCTGTTTAGATTCAGAAGAATCAGCTTGTTCTGGTTGGTCTCTTTCAACCCCAAAGCTACCTTCCATAAACTCTGTAGATTCTATAAATATAAGAAAAACATTTTTATGGAAACATTTATAAAGCAATTTTGGAACTCTAAGGTGGGACTTTACTGTTCTATAAACAATATAAACAGTTTAGAAAGTCATCAGACAACCCAAAATTGGATCCCAATGTAAGCTTTAGAAAAACATATAATACAATCAGACAAGAATCCTAGAATTACAAATAAAGCCAGAGTGCTAGATTCCACCGTTTAGAATTACAAGGAGGACTTCAATATCAATCAGAAGTCATCCATTTTCAGAACTTGGAATAATTGCTTGAGCTAGCCATTAGAAATCGATGGCCTCACCTCTATGGAATTTATTTTCTGATACTGCTATGAGGCTCTTGCCCAAGCCATTCATTTGCTTAATTTCTCCTAATGCCCTTAGGATGTGCATCAGATGCTTTCCAGTTCCATTTTTATGTTTTGGCAAGTCCTATTCATATACTGTATGAGTACAGTAGGCATGATGAATGGTAGGGACAGGGTCATGCCCCAGATTTGAATTCTTCCTTGTTTAGTAGTGCTTGTGAGTTTAACAATATGATTAATATGCACAAAATTAACTTCATTGCTGTAATAATTCTAAATACACAATTGTATTTCTTACCTCTGTCTTCAACAGATTCCTGAGCTTGCAATATTTCTTGCAGTTCTCTTCTGCAATTAGAAGTTCAAGCAATTTATTATTTATTTACCATAAGATGAGAACATGACAGAAGAGAAGTAAACATATATACACGGTCCATGTAATTATAAGTAAAACTTCTATGGGGATATGGCAGTGGCCTCATAACTTGATGTCCAATTCAGCTATCCAGGCCATTGCCACTGGTGTTGCTTCATTCAGATCTTCTAGGGAACAAGGGAACACATGCTATGGGCAATCTTGCCCCATATGTTTAATAGTTTACATATCAGCATCACAATCGCAATAATCTTACCATTGCCCCTGCTACAGGGCAGAGGCAATTCTTCCAGTATCGCACCTAATTCTGTTCAATTTCAACCAGACAAAGCGAGGCAAGTCAAAAGCAGGTGGTGTCAGGGTTCCAAATAGCATTCAAGCAGAAATCAGAGTCCAAGGCAAAGGTTTCACCAAAGTTCCAATTTAATGCTAAAGCCATGTTGGCACCTCCAAGGAGAAACCCGAATCTGACTTTCCCCCAAATTCCCACCCAGTAGGAAGTTGGCACCCCTTGTCCCACACCCCCAGCTGGGTCACGTTGTCCATTCAACTTCTGCCTGCGTGGCCGTTCCTCCTCCCAGTTTCTGGGCAGTGCTGGACAAAGGATGACCTTGGGGAGCTAGCAAGAATGTGTTATGTCTAAAGTTTCTCCCTCATGCAATCCCCCCTCCCAGGTTCCCACAGTCCGCAGCCTTCTGAATAATAATGTGGCAACATCGTGTGACAGGTGGTTTGATAGAGGGATCACTAATGGTCAGGCCACAAGAAGGTACCTTGGACCATTCCTCTCTCCAGGCATTCTTAGAGTTAAACTGGGTAGATGTTAATTGAATAGCTGTTTTCCAAACTGGCCTATGAGATTTCAATCTTGTGACAGGCTGTGCGTTGTC
Organism: Diadophis punctatus similis; assembly: GCA_023053685.1. Lineage (NCBI taxonomy): Eukaryota > Metazoa > Chordata > Lepidosauria > Squamata > Dipsadidae > Diadophis > Diadophis punctatus. The sequence continues at coordinate 108,275,079 of JALIGW010000001.1, read as the reverse complement.
CTGGTAAATAGGGAGGGACTTGTAGTTCAGCATCCTTGATCATAGCCGAACGAGAGCTTGTTGTCTTCTAATGTGGGGTGGTATAATATTGCTAAGTACTGGTTACCAGTGCACAGGAGTGGGATGCAATGTGCCAGAGATGATACACATTTGCAGTGATGAAAAAATTTCCTACCGGTTCTGTGGGCGTGGCTTGGCGGTCATGTGACTGTATGGGTGTGGCTTGGCGGTCATAGTCATGTGACCAGGTGAGCTCAAAAACCAACTTTCACACTTCACACACAAACAACACAAAAGCCACACAACTGACTCACACATAATGCAAAAGCAGCTGACTTCACACAAAATGGCCCCTGCAACAAGCAGGAACCTCACAGAGTCACAGAGAGCTCAAAAACGAACTATCACACTTTGCACAAAAATAACACAAAAGCCAAACAACTGACTCCTACACAACTGATTCACACACAATGCAAAAGCACACAAAATGGCCCCTGCAACAACAAGCAGGAACCTCACAGAGCCACAAAGAGCTCAAAAACCAACTTTCACACTTTACAAAAAATAATAATAACACAAAAGCCACACAACTGACTCCTACACAACTGACTCACACACAATGCAGAAGCAGCTGGACTTCACACAAAATGGCCCCTGCAACAAAGCAGGAACCTCACAGAGTCACAGTTCCAGCGAGTAGGTAGTTTAAAAAAAATGCTTTAAAAAAGTTTAAAAATGTTCATCAGCTGTGACAATCAGCTGTGCCACGCCATGGTGGAAAACTTTTTTAAAAATTTTAAAAGCATTTTTACTACCGGTTCAGAGAACTGGAAGTATTTGTTACTAATGGTTCGGGCAAACCAGCTCGAACCGGTAGCATTTCACCCCTGCAATTTGACTGGCAGAGTTAGACATTGACCATTTGGATGTGGGCACTGTTAAGCCACATGCTGGCACAATATTTAGCTGTGGAATAAACCAAAGCCAAGGCTGTCCCAAAGATGCTTTTTTCAAGAGGCAACTGGACTTTCTGGTTTTTCTTTGAAGACATTTCGCTTCTCATCCAAGAAGCTTCCTGAGCTGAAGAAGCTTCTTGGTTGAAGAAGGGAAACGTCTTGAAAGAAAAACCAGAAAGTCCAGTTGCCTCTTAAAAACAGCACCTTTGGGACAACCATGACCTAGATGACTGAGAATCTCCATAGACAAAGCCAAGGCTGTTGTTCATAGGGTATTAGCATCAGCATCGCAGGATATTCCAGCCAGTCTGTTCAGTAAAATTTTGTGGCTTTTCAATTTTGAAGCCGTTTTTTCCTGGTGTTATTGGAAGGTTAATGATCTGCACAATGTTATCCCCAAGTACTTCGGAGAGTTATTACTTTGTAAAATACAGTTCCAGAACTTCACTGAAGGCTGGTAATTTGCTTACCTATTGCTGAGGTGGAATATGGCTACTTCTATTTTTGTTAGGCTTGGTTGGAGGCACCATTTTTTGAAGGAGAATTCAAACAATTCAAATGATAATATATCATGAATGAAAATGAACTGCAATCTTCCTGAATATAAATTATTCTAAATAAAAATCCACATTGGTCTGCCCATAATCTAACAGATTACACACATTTTGGTAAAAATAAAATAGCTAAATCTGGACTGGGCTTTTTAGCAATTAGTTTACTCTCTGTAAAGGCACAAAAGAATACCAGATTTTTTTTTATGTAGACCAACCTTCATTGTAGTCTGTTTTAATTAAATCTCTCTCCCCCTCCCCTCTTCAAATACTTGCTTTGCTTCTTCTTCCTCTTGTTTCTTTTTCAAAGCATCATCTATTAGCCTTTGCATAATCTGAGCATCAATTTCTTCTTTATTTGCTTCATACAGTCTATGCAGTACCAGCTGTCCTGTAATATAATAGAAAACAATACAACAGAAAAGGGCTGTGTACCACATCTCAGAAACTATACGACTTAAAATAATAATAATAATAATTAAGTGTATTAGACAACATTATTTAGGCAATTGCTTTAAATGTTTTAAGAAATCAAAGGTCTTTCAATAGCTGAATAAAATTAATTGAGCAGCTGAAGGAAATAAATAGTATATCACTATTGATCACTCACTTTAATGAAAGTATGCTTTAAACAAGGAATTAAACTGGTGGTAAAGTAGAATATAGTAATGGCAGGATTAATGTATCAATTCTCTGTGTGTGCAGTTCTTTTCTATGCTATTTGCAAGTTGAAACTCAGAAATCTCTAAAGCAGGGATTGAATCTCTAGCTATGGTCAGGCTTCCGGTTCTCTAACTTCTGATTGGCGATACTGGATGAGGCTGATGGGAATTGAAATCCAACAACAGGATCCACATTTTTAGAGATCGAATTCCACAGCTGGGAGAAAGAACATGTTGAAAACTTAACCACTTCAGCTATGATGATTATTCCTTAAGTGACATTCGTTTTATATATTCATGTCTAAATATTCACTAACCATTTTGTTCAACATTCTTCAAACAAATCACAACATCAGGTAGGAGTCCTTTTTCTAACAAAGCAATCCAATGTTCTGTCAGTGGAGGAAAATTATCCACTACCCATCCTCCTTTACGCGCAGCTCCAGGATATCTGTTTGGATTTGTCTTCTCTAGCTGAAATAAAAGAGTGCAATGAACATATTAAATGGTTGAACGTGCAGTGCATTCTTTAGAATAAAGACACATTGTTGAGTTCAGTTGACTGGCTTGCATGATTTCCCCCCCTCAGCAATAGAATTTTCCTCAACTATTGCAATGAGCTAATTCATTAAAAAAAAGTATGTTACATATCAGAGAGAGACAGTTTCAAAATTATGACAATCTGCACTTGCTGGACAAAACCTTTTCCTTGAACTCTACAATAACTCTGTTATTCTAAAGACTCATTTTTTGTTCAGTCCTTACATATAATTCAGATAGCAGAATAATGGAGTTGGAAGGGACCTTGGAGGTCTTTTAGTCCAACCCTCTGCTCAGGCAGGAAAATCTATACCATTTCAGAAAAATGGTTGTCCAATCTCTTCTGTATTGGAAGAGTGTTGGAACAGAAGTTGTACATAGGGTTTCTTGACTGAGCAGGGAGTTGTAATAAAAGACTTCCACGTTCCTTCCAACTCCGTTATTTTGTTATTTTGTTAAACGATTATCAAATGGTTGTAGCCCTGTTTTTCATGGGACTGTTCCAAGAAGATTTTTAGAGTTTACTGACTTTGCAATAATTAGCTGTCCACCCACCCATCCACCCCGCTTTCTCTTTTTGCTTTCTGATTATTAAAATTGGAACATTTAAATAAATGGCCTTTTCATTTTTCTTTGGATGATTCTTTTTAATTAAGGTATCCTTCTTGTGCTGGGAGTAGAAGAAGCAGAAATCCAGAGTGGGCAATTAACAGTGAAAGCCTGTATTAGTTTGTTCAAGAATAATCTTTGTCATGTTTATTGAGGCTTACTTGCACATGACTCTCATCACCACTCTGCCTGTCAGAATCACTCCAAAGCAATAAAATAGATATGGCTTGCAAACACAAATCCTTTAATTAATACAAATATAACATTTCATGTGAAGATTATATTTTTGTAAATAAAGAAAGATGAAGCAAAGCACTGGTAAATAATACAGCATTATGTTGAATTCTGCATGGAACATTGTATGAATCATATGTTTGATGTTTGGAGCACTCAAAACATTTCATCTTTCCGGCCAACAATACTTTTATAAGTTGCAAAAGCAATGCCTATAGACCTACAACATCCACATAGATTTTTTTTCTTTGTGGTCAATTGCATGTTAAGGAAGTGACATTTGGAGACCAGCATAACTGGAAACACTGGAATGAGAATTACATTCATTTCGAGAAGTGCTACAAATGAAAAGCAGATTCCACAGTGTAGGGGTATCAAACTCAATTTCATTGAGGGCCACATCAGGATTGTATTTGACCTTGGGGGGCCGGGGTGGGTGTGGCCAGCTCAACATCACTCATGTTGGGGGCACCTGTGGCGGCCCGAACGCTCTGCCAGTGAAAAAGGGCTCGGGAGCTCCGTTTTCGACTTCCACGGCCTCCTGCAACCCTCTGCCAGCAAAAACGGAACTCAGGAGGGCAGCCCTCCCGAGCTCTGTTTTTGCCGGCAGAAGCACCGCGGGCCGGTCTTTTGCTGTTTCCAGGGCATGCGGCCCTCCCAAACTCCATTTTCGCTGGCAGTGTCAGGCCGAAGCCATTTTAGTTGGGGTCTTTGGCCTGCCACACTTTATAGTATTTTAATGTACATTCTTTACTGTGGGAATTTGGGAGGGGGAATTACACGAGGGCTGTCTGTATGTAGCCATAACAAATTATTTCTAGATAGTCAAGGTCGTCCTTTGTCTTCGCACTCCTGCACCTGCACGGAAGGCGATGGGTGTATTCTTGCCAGGGTGGCAGTTGAAAATTGGTCAACGTGATGGACTTGGGGGTGTGGGGACAAGGGCTTTAACTTTCACCTGGGTGGAGAAACCCCGGGGACTTCAGATTCGGGTTTCTCCCAGATGTGCCAACATGGCTCTGCTAATAAATTGGAACTTTGAGGAATACTTTGCCTTGGACTCTGATTTAATTTTCGATGCTATTTGGAACCCTGACAGGCAGAAGCACTGCAAGCCAGTACTTTGCTGTTTCCAGGGTGGCCCCACGGGCCAGATCTAAGTACCCCGTGGGCCGGATTCGGCCCCCGGGCCTTGAGTAACAGAAAGTAGGTAGTGAAATGCATCAGATTTACAATGAAAATTGCAGATCCCTAGTATACCATAGTGATTACAAGATATTGCAACGTTTTTATTAGAGAGTTTGTTTAGAAATTGTTCAATCTTGTCTGATTCTTGGAGACTGCCTTGACAAGTCTCCTCAGTTTTCTTGGCAAGATTTTTCAAAAACGGTTCGCCACTGCCTCCTTCCTAGAACCAAGAGAAAGTGACTGGATCAACGTTACCCAGCTGTCTTTATGCCTATGGCATGATTATACAGCACAGTCTCCTGGTTTCAAGCCTAATGCTTTAACCACTATACAAAATTGGTTCTCTTTAGAAGTCCTAGAGAAGTCCAAAAAAATTTATTAGCAACTTTCTTCTATATCAGTCCCCAAAAAAATCCCTTGTAAGAAAAGGACATTACAAAATTCAAAATGTCTCTGGGACATAAAATATATACTATATAAAGCGAGAGAGGAGCATTCTAAAAACGAGTGATGGGGAACGAATAAATAAAGAATTTTTAAAGGATATTCTGAGACTATGGGAAAGCAGTAGTTTGGGGCATCTTAACAGGTCTAATTTTTAATGGCATATCCCAGATTGATCGTTTCTATGCCTTAGTGAAATTATTCTATGTATGCAAACACTAGAATTTAGTGTTTGCATACATAGTTTGCATGCATTAGTTTAGTGTTAAACTAATCTGTAATCTTCCTTATAACATTTAATGATTTACATCATTTGAAATACATTAAATACCATGTCGGTTATAGAAAGATCTTTCTATCGTGCATGCCTTTCATTTGCTCCTGGTGCTTTTACCTCTTCAATGGTTTCTTCTAATACTTCCACATATGTTTCTGGTGCCAGAGTAATTGGAGATAGCATTGCAGTTTCTAAAGCGCTCTGGATCGCTTCTTGGATATCTGGATGGTCAAGAGGGATCTCCGACTCTGTTTGTACTGTTGAGATATCTGCTTTATTATATAGATAAAAATCCATGCGTAAGTATCCCAAAATGTAGTGAACTCTAAAAAAATCCTATTAATATTACTACGAGGAATGGAAGCTTCCATTAGTGGAATAAAAGGGCCCTTTTTTCCAAATCTGAATGGAAGGATTGCACGAACTTCTGAATAAATTTGGTGGGAGCAGGGAGAAAAGGAAAAGGGGAAACGCCATTGCTTAAGCAAAATTCTACCCATACAATGTTTGATAATGTTCTAGATCAGTGATGGCGAACCTTTTTTGGTTCGCGTGCCAAAAGGGGGGGGAATGTGGGGGATCACGTTTGTGCGTGCCCACACTCATAATTCCATGCACCACCGCACATGCACGCATGACCCCCCTGCTCCCAGCATGCAATGGCACGCCCATTTTTCGCTCTCCCCAGGCTCCAGAGCCTTTCTAGGAGCCTGGGGAGGGCGAAAACGGCCTTCCCCACCCCCTCTGGAGGCTGGAAACAGCCTGTTTCCCGACTCCCAGTGGGCCCAGAAGGCCCAAAAATCAGCCGGCTGGTGCACACATGCACGCCGGACCTGAGCTCGCGTGCCCACCGATATGGCTCCGCGTGCCACTTGTGGCACCCGTGCCATAGGTTCGCCATCACGGTTCTAGATGTTCTTTTGGACAGTTTTAAAAAAATACTGCACTGGTTTTGTTGTGGGCTGAAAGAATGTATTACAAAATATAGATTTCATATTTAAGAAAGCATAGAAACTTAGCTTGTTAGTGAGAGGGAGCCCGGTCCAAAACAAGAACATGTCTGTCTTCTCCTATTACCCATGATACCAAATGTTGAAGAGAAGTATTTAGGAAAGAAAGCATGGTGGTGGTGGTGGGAAATCTCATAGTGGATTGCATACTAGTAGCAAAAGGCACTAAGGCTCTGGCCATCGCTACTGCCGCAACAGCTCTTTCATCCGTCTGTCGCGACAGGGTGACAGGGAGCTGCAGCAGAGGAGTGAAAGAGCTGCATGCGTCTCTGGAGCCGCGGGTTGCCAACATCCGCTCTAGTGAATTAGGGCAGAGTCAATCTGAGCATTTTTCTTACATTTTACATTGTTTCGTGGCTTAACATATGCTTTTGTTCACATAACTATCATTATCTGTGCCTAATCTTCCACATTCTAATACCTATTTGTTCTGCAGACTGGGTTGGAGACATTTCTTCTTCTTCTTCTTCTTTTTCTTCTTCTTCTTCTTTTATTACGCTCCCTTGTTTGATGATACTGTCCTCTAGATTAGGTATTAAGAGAAATAAAATACATTGAGTTATGCAGACAACATGTTTCTGTGGACTCACATGATTGGTTTACACAGTACTCTAAATCAGAACGTGGTTTCTTTCATTTTGCTTAGACCTGCCACTGAAAAAAATTTATTGGGATTGACACCAACACAGTAAGATTCTTATTCCAAGAATCTGCATGGTGTAAAAACATGTTACAGCTCTATTTGATTATCCTGGTGTAATTAAAAACCACACTGATGGAGCTTTAAAATTTGGTATGCAGGAACAAAGCTTAATAATCGTTACTGCAGGACATAGGAAATAGAACTTTTAAGTTTTCGCTTTCTGGCTATGATATCACTATCTTGTTAAGTTAGTAACACAGTTGTTAGGTGAATCTAGCTTCCCCATTGACTTTGCTCATCAGAAGGTTACAAAAGGTGACCCCATGACACTACAACCATCATAAGTATGAGTCAGTTGCCAAGTGTCTGAATTTTGATCATGACCATGGGGATGCCGTAATAGTTGTAAGTGTGAAAAACAGTCATAAGTCACTTTTATTAGTGATGTTGTAACTTTGAACAGTCACTAAACGAACTGTTGTAATTTGACTACCTGTATGTACTTCAAAGGAACAACATCCCCAATTTTGGTAGAAAAATTTAGATCAGGAGAATAATGTAGAAGGAGAGGGTTAATTTTTTTCTCCTGTGCCATAGCTTGCATATACTACTGAATCCTTTTTTCTCCACTGTTTATTAGATGGGTAACATGCTTTTATAATATATACGGTAATTCTTGGAAAGACATGCCTGGTCCTTAAATATTTGCAGCTGAGAAATAAAAAATAGGAGAGAATTTGAGAGAATTTTTTTAAAAAAACCACAAATGAATTTTAGCTAACAAAAGTTTAAGGAATGTTGACTTACACCATACTCCAACATGTGATTACCCGGAAGTAAGTTTCATTGAATTCAGTGGAATTTAATCCTAGAGAATTGGAGTAGGATTGCAGACTTAAACTCATGTCTGGTTGCTTGAACCAGTTGGGCATAATCATGAATCATAAAATACAGTACAGCATATATAATTGTGTCCTCAAAATGGACTTGTGTGGATATCAGATCTGCTTTCACATTCCAGATAAAATAAAAATAATTTGTCTATTACCTATTATATCTTATTTACATGTTACATCATAATTTTTCATAATTATGACTATCCTCCTTTGATATAAACTAAAATAATTCAAGATTAAGAAATAAAGCATGGCATATATTTTCCCCTTCTTCCTTCATATACTAGAGAAAAAGACTGGCCAAGTGAAAAACCACTTTACCAGTAGTTTATTTAAATTTCAATTAAATGAGAACAAACCAACTATAAATCATAGTTTCAGGATTTGGATGATTTAAATAAATAAATAACTCCCTGGCCTCTAGCATCACAGGGAACTGTGGCAGGAGTAAAAGTGGAAACAAAATCTTCCATTTTTCACCTTATTTTCATAAAATAAGGGAAGAAAGAATGTCAGTGAAAAGTCTGAACTTAGTTGCTGTTACTTCATATAGCAGTAAATTATGGTCTCCTATTATTTTTTAATTAGATCAATTAATCATTCACTGTAGGACAATAAAATCTCAGCTTCAGGATTGGGACTATATAGAGTGTAAAAAACCCACTTACAAATCTACATTTGTAGGAGCTGAGATAGCGCAGTGGTTAAAAGCAGCATTGCGACCTTCAGCTGATTGCTAGTTCAGCAGTTCAGCTGTTCAAATCTCACTAGGCTCAAGGTTGACTCAGCCTTCCATCCTTCCGAGGTGGGTAAAATGAGGACCCAGATTGTTGGGGGCAATATGCTGAACTCTGTAAACCGCTTAGAGAGTGCTGTAAAGCACTATGAAGCGGTATATAAGTAAAGTGCTATTGCTATAGTGCTATTACATGTACAAATAATGTTTCTGTATCAGAAAAAAAAATCTGTCCTGTTTGATCAATTCATTTTGAACATGCAGGCAGGTTCTTTTACAAATGAAAATATTCACCCCCCACCCCCACCGAGAGGTGGGTTTCAGCAGGTTCTGACCAGTTCTGGAGAACCGGTAGCGGAAATTTTTTAGTAGTTCGGAGAACCGGTAATTACCACCTCTGATTGGCTCTGCCCCCATCTATTCTCTGCCTCCCGAGTCCCAGCTGATCGGGAGGAAATGAGGATTTTGCAGTAACCTTCCCCTAGAGTGGGGAGGGAATGGAGATTTTGCAGTATCCTTCCCCTGCTACACCCACCAAGCCACGCCCACCAAGCCACACCACACCCACCAAGCCACGCCCACAGAACCAGTAGTAAAAAATTTGAAACCCACCATTTCCCCCACCCCCATTTTATCACATTACAACAATGGAGAAATAATGCCAGGTTTATATTCATATCAAAACAAAATGTATCACAAGTCTTCTGACAACCTAAACAGCTGGATACCAAGGATGGGGCTCACTTCACTATGCAGGGAGAGCTCTATGGGCATATCCTATTCTTCTATAGAATGTATGAAAAATCAAATCCTTAGATTACCTTTTGGACTAGTAACTGTTGAAACACTGGGCAGCATTGAACTTTTTTCCTCTGTGGGAAAGTCCTCCTCTTCCTCATTTTCCAGTTCCCCATCACCGAACTCTTGGGCATATAGTTCAGCTATAAAAAAGAATTAATTAACATGAAGTACTTCTATTAAAGAAACATTTCAGACAATTTCAGGAGGTCTTAATAAACATGATGGACATTCAACAAATTACATTTCTTAATTGATAAGGTATTCGTAACCTGCATCTGCATAATAAATTTGTCTTTCCCTACCTTCATTTCACCTGATTTTAAATCTAGCCACTCTATGAATCTGATGACATGAACTGCAGCTTGTGTAATCTTATGCCTTTTAATAACATTTGTCAGCTGGAAAATGTGCTAACAGGCACTTTTTGATTTTATTTTTTTTTGCTAGTTGAGATTGCAGTTGTTTTAGCTGCTGAACACAAACAATGGAAAGGAAATGTTCACTATTTGGAAGTGAAACAAACCCTATGTGGAAATGTCCCTAGTTTAATCAATTTATGAAGTATATAAACCTGTCACCCTAGCCTTACAAGATTGCTGTTTAATATTTCCTCTAAAGCAGGAGTGTCGAACTGGATTTCTTTGAGGGCCGGATCAGCATTGTAGTTCTCCTCCGTGAGCCAGTCAGAAGGAGAGATGGAGACGGCCTGGACAGCCTCCTGCAGCACTTTGCCAGCCAAAATGGGGCGGGGGGGCTGCATGCAGCCCCTGGTGCCCCGTTTTGGCTGGCAAAGTGCTGTAGGAGGCCGTCCAGGACAAAAATGGGCAGCGCGGATGCTGAGTGCAGTCCCGCCATGCCCCGTTTTGGCTGCCAGAGGCACTGCAGGCTGATCCTTTGCTATTTCCAGGTCGGCCCTGTGGGCCAGATTTAAGCACCCCACGGGCCAGATCCAGCCCGGAGGCCTTGAGTTTGACACCCCTGCTCTAAAGGAAGATTAGTGAAGATTGTTTGGTTCCAACAGAAGAGAATATATAGAGAGCAGGGGTCCCCAATCACTGGGCTGTGGCCCACTACTGGGCTGTGGCCCATTTGGAACTGGGCCGTGGAAATGGCAGGTGAGCATGCACGTGGGTGCAGCTCCACTTGTGCGCGCAGCAGCCAAACATTTGTGCAAGCAGTGGGTGTGCGTGCCTGCCACTCATGTAAATGGAGCTGCGCACACGTGTGCTCACCCACCGCTCACATGAAACTATCCCCCTCCCCCCTATCTGCCATTGGATTCAAACACGTTCTAACAGCCTAAAAACTGTTGGCAGAAAAACTGAGCTAGAAGTTATTTGGCAATAAAAACATATGTTTGGTTGGATGGATGGATGGAAGGATGGATGGATGGTTTTTTATATAGCCAAGCTCCAGAGAAACTCCTGACAGTCTGTATATAAAAATGATAAATAAGATTTGAATATAAAATCGGAATAAATAGCCAGCTAAAATATATTTTTCTCAAAAATATTCAATAAATACTTTGTACTGAAATAACATACTGTATTAATACTGATAGAGTAACAGGTGGTCTCTGTGGCTGATAATAATAATATATTGAAGGATTGAACTAGTTTTACATTAGTATTTTATGGATGTATCTGTCTTCAAATGACAATAAGTACTAAATTCTGCATATTTGTTTTGATAATTTTAGAAAATGTTATAGTTTTGGTTGTACTTCCTCATCTCTTCATTTACCTTACCAAGAAAATATTTAAATGTTAAAAAAAAGCATCCCAATGGAGAAGAGAGAAAAAATGACCTCATTCTTCTCATTTTAAATTGCAATTCACAGCTTGCAGTCAATCACTGCAATGTTCGTTCTTTCATTCAGCAAGTCCTTGCAGAAACACTCTTACATAACTTCTGAATCGAAACAACTATAATTGAACAACTGAGCCTCTTAGCTTTGACATGGAACCGTCTCACCTTGCTCCCTCAGTTGCTGCTCTATTTCCATTTTCTCTTTCACTCTGGCAATGCCTACCAGGATTGCTTCAGCTCGGGTCTGCTCAATGAGTTCTAGTCTTGCTTGTTCATAATGTGTTTTCAGAAGAGCTTCCATGTCAAGAACCTACAGAAAACCAATGAACATGGCGTCTTAGGAAGGATGAGGCGGATACACTGCTAGTTTGTCCAGTTTCTTTGTTCAACAGCCCTAGCCCTAATACTGCCCTCCCTCCCCTGGTTTCGTTTTCCAACTTTTATAGTGAAAATGAATATTTCATTTAAAAAAATTAACCTTGTTATATTTGAATATGAAAACATTATAAAATGTCATTTCCCCCCTGTATGCTTAATTCCCAGAGTCCCCTTGTAGGGGAAATGGGTGGCATAAAATTTTAATAAATAAATTGTATGAAAGCAGATACCCATGTAAACTTCCCTGATCACTAGAGATGAGTTGATATAAAAACCTAATACATAGATAAATAAATTAAAGGTTTTCTAAAATCTTTCCCCACTATTGCTTTTGTCTGGTGCCACTTTTAAAGCAAGAAACTTTGAATTACCATTTATAGGGCTCAACAGAATCAGGTGACAAAATAATCCAAGGAAAATTTACCTGGCCTTTAATAATTGGTCTCCCAGAATAATTAGGAATACAATTCCCACTTTCAGTGATATGTATATTTGTGGTTCTGTACTAAGCTCTTGGTTGTCAAAGTCATTATGTTTAAGAGTCTTCTATTTAAGTAAGATATTCTATAAATAGGCACTTTGAAATTTTGATACTAAAGTGAATTTATACCCACCTTTCCCTGATAATGTTTTGCAAGCAACTCACACAAGGTTGTTTTCCCAGATAACGGAGGGCCCATTATCAGTACTTTACAAGGTGGAAGTGGCATAGGTGGAAGCAGGTAGGAACGAGGATTCAGCATGAATTGTTTCAATGTGTCTTCTGTAGAAAGCAGGTACATCTTACCTAAGAAGCTACAAAGAAAGCAAAAATACAGAACTACAGCCTTAGAAAAATGGATTTTGAATTAAGGGTAACAAAGTTCTACTTACCTAACAGCGTTGTCTGCAGTTCCCATGATAATCTCACCATCTTTTAAAGCCACAGGACATGTTCGGCCCCATTTGCTGCGATGCCATCGATGTCTAGGTCCTACAAGTTTATAGGATGCAAGCACCCGAAAAAGTTCACCCTGAGGGCCAAAATAAAGAAAACAATGGAAGCCCTTGAAAAACATGTACTGAAAAGTGACAGGTATTTTACCATCCCATATTTTCAAACGTCACTGATTTTAACCATGCTGCTGAAAGTTAAAATAAAAGCACTCACTAAGCGGTATACAGAGTCAGCATATTGCCCCCAACAATCTGGGCCTTCATTTTACTGACCTCAGAAGGATGGAAGGCTGAGTCAACCTTGAGCTGGTCAGGATCAAACTGCCAAACTGCAGACAGCCAGCAGTCAGCAGAAGTAGCCTGCCATACTGCATTCTAACCACTGCGCTACCACGGCTCAGTGATGATATGAAAGGTTTACACATAAGCTCTTATCAGAATATTTTTAGAATTTTTCTTTAAAAATGAAATGTGGGAATATTTTATTTATATAGCCAGTTTGGTCTAATGGTTAAGGCACTGGCGTAGAAGCAGGGAGACCATGAGTCCTTCTGCCTTAGAAATGGAAAGCAGCTGGGTGACTGGGCCAGTCCCTCCCTCTCAGCCCAACCCATCTCATAGGATTATTCTTGTGGGGAAAATATGAGGAGAGAATATTAGACATGTTCATTGCCTGATTTTAAAAAAAACAATAAAGGCAGGATAAAATAATATAAGAACAAATAGCACACAATAAACAATAACAACAGAGGAATGAGAAATCCCAATTATCTGCTTGTCGCCTGTATCTAGGGCATTCTTTGAAGTTGTGTCATATGCTTTAATCTGCTACGAGTAAGAAAAATCTATTATCAGCATTTATAGCAACACTCTTTTTAATATGTCTGTATGCTATTTCTACTGGCAACCATTAGGAACACATACAAATGTCACACTTACATTTTCCAGGCCATCTAACATTTCTTCGTCTGCACTCTGAAGCTTGGTTATAAGAGCTCCATTCCGTTGGCCCATGGATTCAAGGCGGGTTATTACTGACTGAGCAAAAGCACATAACAGTTTGTGCATAAAATATCTTTAGTTAATATTGGGTATTTGGTTTTGAAATATAAAGCCAGTTTGAAAGAGTACTTCACTACAATTTTTTAAATAAACAACTTGATCAATAAAAGATAGCAGGTGGGAAATGTAGTTCTCTGCAATTTCTAAAAGGTTATTAATAGATACATTAATATCATAATAATACTAGTATTATCAACATATTGAACTCAGAGGCGGGTTCCTAATTTTTTTACTAGCACTCTGTGGGCGTGGCTTATTTTGTGGGTGTGGCTTGCCAGCCATGTGACCGGGTGGGCATGGCTTGCCGGTCATATATTAGTTATTTCAGAGAGATGTTACTACTATTTTTGCTATTTTATAGCTTACATGAAAAGCTTTGCATACAAAGTGCATGTTACACCATGGCAACACAGCAACCTTTATATGCAGAAAATGCTATAGTTAAAAGACAAGCAAGTCTCATACAGCATTTTTGGTTTCAGTCATGGATTCCTTAGACGAAAATATTGAGGACTGTTAAAAGAACAGTATCTTTTAACAGTCCTCAATGTTTTCGTCTAAAGAATAACAGTATAAAACTGTATAAAATTAACAGTATAAAAAGTTAAGCTTTCGGAAAACGCCCACTTTGGGAAGCGTTAGGCAAAAGCGAAGGAAAAGTGTCAAATGCGAGCTTCTTATTATTTTCAAATGAAGGGATAGGGAAAGACTTAATTGTCAGGTTTCTGGGCATGCGCAGAAGAAAATTAAAAAAAAAATCAAAAAAAAATTTTTTTTAATGGCGGCGCCCAGGCACTGGCAACCGACCGCACCGGTACTGTGACATCACCAGCGGGACGCTACCGGTGTTATAGAGTGGACCGCACCGGTAGGAACCCCCCACTGATTGAACTGTCTTGTACATATAGGATAGAGACAGAGAACTCATTGCCAAGTTGTAGAAACCCTGTTGCTTTAAAGGAGGCAGGGTTGAAACTGGAATAGGGTTGTATAATTGGCATTGAAAATAAGTGTGTGTTCACTTACTTTAAAAAGTTCATCTGCATTCTTGTTTCCATCCAATTCGAAAAGATACTGAGAGTCCTGCTCAGCCATTAATTCCTGAAATTTTAAAACAGAAATATGACTGAATATATAGATTGGATTGGATTGGATTCGGATACCATGGCTTCAGATGATTGCACTGACATGTCTGGGGAAAAATCTGTGCTGCTATTTTTTTGACATAACTTTTTCTTAATATCATATATTATTGTAACTGTAATATTTACTTGGCAAGGAATGTGAGGACAAACACTTCACTCGTAAGTACAATTGAACTTAATGCAATCCACAGGCCAGAGTTGCATAAGTTCCATTGTACTTATGAGTGATCACAGTTTAGAATTTGACAAAGAAGAGATGTTGGGCTGGCAGAGGAGCCATAGTCTACCTCAGGGGTCAGCAACCATGGCTCTGGAGCCGCATGTGGCTCTTTCATCCCTCTGCTGAGGCTCCGTCGCTCAAATATGTGTCACAACTGCCAATGTGGGACAACCACCGACGTGCAATTTATTAAGCTTTTCGACCCCCAGTAGGCCAACCATGGATAAATCCAAGAAAAAAAAGTTTCAGAAGAAAACAGAATCTTTAATTCAACTATATATGCTTGTTTTGTGGCTGCTCAGAAAACAGTCAGGCACGGGAAAAGTTTTGTGGCTCCCGGTGTTTTCTTTTCTGTGGGAAACAGGTCCAAATGGCTCCCTGAGTTTTTAAGGTTGCCAACCCCTGATCTACCTTATCCACATTGTCCATATTATATTTCTTGACTGAGGACAATATTGAATTTACGGATCCATTCAACAACCAGTCCATGTGGCAAGCAAGACCGCTCTAGAACCAAATGCAATGGCTTGGCAAGCAACAGTTCTACAGTATGGCTCCAAACATAAGCCTCCAGTGCAGAACCACTATTCGTGCCTCCCTATTTTTTGATAAGTGCACCTGGACATATGAAGAAAAAAGGAGATTCCTTCCCAAATTTATAAAAGAGATTCAAGGCATTTTAGAATATAATTGATTTTTAAAATATTTTATATTTTGGTTCCCGCAGTACTAATTCTACGGATTAGATGAAACCATGATTACTTTCGTCCCTCTTTTTGTTTTTAAAGCAGATGCCTAAATAAGGATCCCTGTCCTCTATATAGCAGTATCAGAGGGGGGGGGACCTCTTTTTTTAAATACAGCAGTACTATCACTGAAAATTGAAATTACAAAGATAAAACCTAATAAAAAATAAAAAATAAAGGAATAAGAAAAAATGGAAAATATAGAGGAGAAAACACAATATGTGGATCTAGCTTTTGGGCTCTATGTCACATTTTATGGTTTAGTATGGTCTTCTACCCTTGCCCCAACTTTGGTTTAGTATGGTCTTCTACTCTTGCCCCAACTTTGCAGTTTCAAACACTCCTCTAATCAAGATTGAAAAAAA
This sequence comes from Diadophis punctatus similis, assembly GCA_023053685.1. Lineage (NCBI taxonomy): Eukaryota > Metazoa > Chordata > Lepidosauria > Squamata > Dipsadidae > Diadophis > Diadophis punctatus. The sequence continues at coordinate 108,258,871 of JALIGW010000001.1, read as the reverse complement.
AATCTGTAATGTTGTTTCATGCTACTTTGAGGAAACCACACTTTAATGTTCCCAAAGGAGTAAATATTGTTTTAATTTTTTTTAATGGCATTCTTTCCCAAATCCACATACATAATACAGTCCTATCCACTCTGCAGTACTATCTCACCCAGGTTGGTCCTAACTCCTCCAAAAATATTAGGTTGGGCCACAATCACCAAGAGTCTCTTTGAATAGTGAGGTCGGCAGTATATAAATGTAATAAATAAATCAATTCCATGCTTAAAGTATCTTATAAATTCAGCCAACTGTGATTTATTCAATGAACTATTATTAGTCAAACCATGCCTTGTTGTAATATGTAAAACTACCGTATTTTTTGGAGTATAAGATGCACCGGAGTATAAGACGCACCTTAGTTTTGGGGGGAGGAAAATAGGGGGGGGGGGAAATCTGCCTACCAGGTATTCATCTGGCTAACGTCCTTAGTCTGGTCAGCTTCAGCACATTATTTTATCCCCTGGTTAGGACTTAAAAAAACATTCTTCGGAGAGAGTAACAATGAAAGAGCCTGCAAGCCAGTAAGAGCTGGGAAGATCATTAGCACCTGGTTAGGGCTAGAAAAAAACTTTTTTGGAGCAAGTAGAGCAATGAAAAAAACCCTGCAAAGACTTAGGGCTGGAAAAACATTCTTTGGAGAGAGCAACAATGAAAAAGCCTGCAAGGTAAGAGATGGGAAGATCGTTAGCACCTAGTTAGGGCTGGGAAAAAGCTCCGAAAAAGCTACATTCAGAGTATAAGACGCACCCAAATTTTCAGCCACTTTTAGGGAGGAAAAAGGTGCGTCTTATACTCCAAAAAATACGGTAGGTCTTAAAAGTTCATGGATCATAATAAGTTTAGTACAATGTGCTAAAGATTAGCATTTGTACTATCAATACATAATGTAGCTCATAGATTCATGAGACAATTATCTAAGCTTACTAGCAATAATAAAAGTTACAACATTGATATCTGGTATTTTTTCTTTTCTTACTTCTGGGTGTTATGGCTAAGAAGTACAAAAGGTATTATTATCCTTATCTTACCTCTAGAGGACGCAGCATAATATCTTTATAGAGTTCAATTCTCTTTTGTGCATTTTCTATAAAATCTTCTGGCCTTTGCACTAAAGTTGGCAAAATTTCTGTCAACATAAGTTGATCAGCCTAGGGTGAAAGGGAAAAAAAACCTTTTTTAAAATAAAGTAAATACATATAGAAAGCTTGGTTCTACCTCCCACTCTGAATGTATAAAATCAGAAATGATAAACATTAGCTGTATGCTCAGCAGAACAAAATTAATTAGCTGAAAACAATTTTCAACAGTCTAAAATGAAATTGTGACTGGTTTAGTTATGGGCTGAAATGAACCTTTGATCAAACTTTATTCCTGAACAAATATGCAATTCCAGTTACTAAAATTGAAGTGATTTTGTTAGGTTTTTTTAAAAAAATATTTTCCCTGCTGGACTCCTGTTGAGGAATTCTGAGATATGATAGATAGATAGATAGATAGATAGATAGATAGATAGATAGATAGATAGATAGATAGATAGATGGGAGGGAGAGAGGGGGGGAGGAAGAGAGAGATAGACACAGAGACAGACAGAGACAGAGAGAGAGGTGTGTCATAAAACCTGCCCTGCATCACCCAAACAAGGCTGTTACTTCTAAAGGATGCTGTTCCCAATGCTAAAATTGAATTCTGCTAGTCCAGACAATTTTATACTTGGAATGGGAGGAGACCCCATCCAGTTCTTTGCTTCAGCAGGCCAGCCAAATGCCTAAGGTCTGGGTCTTCAAAGTAAGGCTACAAAGTTCAAATCTAAATTGATAAATATAAAGGATTAGTAATACTGTTAATTAAAGACATATAGCTTTAATATGGTTACAAATGACAATGGATCCCCCCCCCCCCAATGCATCATGTAGAATTAAGGTATTATGTATAACTATTGTACAACTTTATTAAAGAAGAATGTTGCATTGTTTAACAAATATTAAACAATGTCTTTGTGAAAGATCCAAGCTTTTCTTTTATTTGAAACAAATAATTGGCTTTTTAGAAAATATGGGAAAGCTACCTCATTTGACTCCTCTTCCTCTTCTTCCTCTTCTGCTTCCTCATCCTCTTCTTCACTTTTACGTAATTCTTTCTTCTTTTTCTTACGCTTTTCAATAATATCAGGATCCCAATCGTCTCTTTTAAATATATGTCCTGTGTCAGGCTGCTGTCTTTGACCAGTGATTCTTTGGCATAAGTCATTGTTAGGACACTAGTGGAGAAAACAGATCATTATGAGATGGAAGTTGTTCCAAATCCAATAAGGTAAATTTGTAATGCTTCTTTCTAAGAACTTAGAAGGAGAGCTTTTATTGCTAATGTGCTGGTAGAGTTTCATTTAAAACTAATAAGACAGTTGGCAACTTCTACTTTTATGACAATGGGTTTAAAGGAGACAAGAATGGCTTTACGAAGCATAATTTGTAAAAATATGAAACACAGATATAAAATAGAAAATTTACTAAGAACGTTCAAACGCCGATTACCTTAATATTAATCACGAAATCTGGTTTTAATTTTAAATTTTTAATCACATCTATTTGTTCTGGTATAGACATGAAATCCTCAGAAAGAGAAGGGAAATCACAGATAACATAACCTGCAAGGGGGGAAATGCAAATATTTTAATACAGTACTTAAAGAACCTACACTTAACATTTATTTTACAGTAATTTTGGGATGACTATGGGTCTTTCTTCATTTGAATCTAACCACTGTACAATCAATTCACCGGCTCAAGGTTGACTCAGCCTTCCATCCTTCTGAGGTCGGTAAAATGAGGACCCAGATTGTTGGGGGCAATATGCTGAACTCTGAAAACCACTTAGAGAGGGCTGTAAAGCACTATGAAGCGGTATATAAGTCTAAGTTTCCAGGAAATAGCTATTGCTATTGCTAATTCCTGGAAACATTTTATACTGCTGTGTCCTCTTTTTGTCTTCAACCAACAAATAGCTTTATGTATGAAAACAATGTTTTCCCCTTAGATCAAAATAACAGAATAACAAAGTTGGAGGGACCTTGGAGGTCTAGTCCAAAAGCAGTTTCAAGGTGAGTCAAGTTTGATGTACAGTATTTCAATGCCTATGCTATTGGAAGTCCATCTGATAAGCTGGGACAGTAGAATCAGCCTGCACCTACCAGTCTCTTGAAATAGGAATGAAAGTACACTCTCTCCTCTGGTCTCCATATATGCTTTACTACACTTCTTATTTTCCTTCCTAAAGGAAGAGGAGAGGTCTGGAGAGGTCCCCAATTTTGAAAGATCTCCTGTAAACCAGAGAATCTACACTTTTCTTCTACAACCTTAAAAACATCCACTTTCTTCTCTAATCTCATTTTTACCAGGGTGTTTTCTTTTGTGTAATACGTATGCTCAAAGTTAGCAAATACTGTAGCTAACACAAAAATATAACCCCCACTGCCTTATAGAGCCACCCAGACTTGTGTGGGAATTGGGTGGCCTCTAAATCCTTCTTCCCCCCACCCCCCGTTCAATCATTTGCAATTCTCCGAGACTGCCTGGACAAGTTCCTGCTATTTACTTGGCAAGGTTTTTCAGAAGTGGTTTGCCATTTCCTCCTTCCTAGAGTTGAGAGAAAGTGACTGGCCCAAGGTCAACCAGCAGGCTTCATTCATAAAGCGAGACTAGAACTTCAGGTTTCCTGGATTCTAGCCTGATGCCTTAACCACTACACAATATTGGCTCTTTTTATTTCTTCTGTTACAATTTGTCCAATTTTTGGAGACTGCCTGGATAAGTCCCTGAAGTTGTTCTGATAAGATTTTTCAGAAGTGGCTAGCAATTACCTCCTTTCTAGGGCGGATAGAAAGTAACTGGCCCAAGTTCATCCAGATGGCTTTGTGTCCAAGGCAGGATCAGAACTCAAGAGTCTCCTGGTTTCTAGTCTAATGCTTTAGCCACTACACTAAACTAGCTTTCTAAATCCCATACAATCCATGAAACAGACAGACAAATAAATAAGTCAGAGGTATATATTTCTAGGATTATGATGAGCTTACTTAATAGATAGTGGAAAAAAGAAGATGCAGCAACCCATACCGAAGTGATTAATCTCTGGTGATTCCAGCTTGATCATAAGCATCTTTATCACCAACTCTTCAGGAACATTTTGACCTTCGTAAAGCAGGTCCTTACACTTAGGGAGAACAATGTAAAATATTGAATTGCATTGAGAATATATAATAGCGGATATATACCATATTTTTCAGAGTATAAGATGCACCGGAGTATAAGACGCACCTTAGTTTTGGGGAAAAAAAATCTACCTACCAGGTATTCATCTGGCTAGCGTCCTTAGTCTGTTCAGCTTCAGCATATTATTTTATCCCCTGGTTAGGGCTGAAAAAACCTTTTTCAGAGGGTGTAGGAATGAAAGCAAGCCTGCAAAGACTTAGGGCTGGTAAAAAACTACTTCAAGGGAGTAGGAATAAAAAAATGCTGCAAGCCGGTAAGATCGTTAGCACCTTGTTAGGGCAGAAAAGACCTTTTTCAGAGGGAGTAGGAATGAAAACAAGCCTGCAAAGACGGAATAGGAAGCCGGGAAGATCGTTAGCACCTCCTTAGAGCTGGGAAAAAAAGCTTCGGAAAAGCTACATTTGGAGTATAAGACGCACCCAAATTTTCAGCCTCTTTTAGGGAGGAAAAAGGTGTGTCTTATACGTCGAAAAATACGGTAATGAATATGCAAAGTTGCCTTATACTATATCAAAAAAAATTATCCAAATGCTCTCAATATTGCTTCTTTTACGTTTTGGACTACAACTCCCACAAATTTTTGCTTCTCTCTCTCCCTCCCCCAGTCCCTCTCTCTCCTTCTTTCTACTTTCTTTTATAGTACCTCCTTAAGGATAAATTCTTTTAATGTATATTATCTGCGGCGTTGTCTTACACTGGAGATGCCAAAAAATGAACCTATATGCAAAACATGTGGTCTACCACTGAGCTTGATACATTGCCCGTAGTTCAAATTCAGTCAAATTGCAATAATTCAAAGTTCTGAGCTGATGTGGGCTTCAACTAATAGTGCCTGTTGAACAAATTATAAATTCACTAAGGAATAAAATATACCTCAAAATCCAGGTAAATAAATAAGTACAGGCTTTACCTTCAGTCCATATTCTGTTTCGGCTGTTATGTTTTCATTTATAAGTTCAGAAGCTAAAAGGATATATCACATAGAAAAAAATAAAAAAAATGTTTAGATGGTGCTATGTGCATGTACAGTATATATGCAGTACTGTATAATGCAAACAGAATTTAGATAACTTTAAATGGCAATTCAAAACAACATTTTTAATATTGAAGTTCATGCATTCTTTTTCCATAAAAATCCATCTGTAGTGATGGTCGTATACAGGGGTGGGTTCTGGATCCTTTTGCTGCTGGTTTGCTCAGGGTCATGCCGTGCACGTGCGCGCGCCTGCAGCAATAAAAAAATAGTTTCTGCGCATGCGCATAAGCAAAATCCAAGATGGCGGCACCCACGGAGACACTGACAGAACTGGCTCCGTGACATCATCGCTGAACTACTAACGGTTCTAAAGAACCGGTTAGAACTGGTAGGAAGCCACCTCTGATTGTATCTCTCTCTCTCTCTCTACAAAGAGATAATAAATAGAATGCAAATAATAAGTGCAGAAACCATGAAGTGGCCATATTTTGTGTTGCTCTAGTTAGGTAACATCTGATCTCCTGTGAATTCTTTAAGGAACATTTATCTTTCTGCGCTGTAGCCAAGTTTTCCCTGACAAAATGACACAAGACACTTAACACTACTTCTAAAATATCCTAAAATGTCTAGAGAAGTTGTACAATACATGAGTCATTGAGTTGGATCTACACGTACTAGTCTGCCCTGTATGTGACAATAGTTGGGATAATATTAAAATACTTTGTAAAAGAAACCGCAATGGTAATGGTTCACTTGTAATGTTAAGTGGTATACAAAATAAAATAGCTTTGCACAAAGTGAAACATAAACGGATCATGCTAGCATCAAATCAAACAGATCACAATGTGGATTTACAGGATATGCGAACGTAAGTAAACAAAAATTTGTCTTCAAGAATTCCTCAAGATAAAAAAAAACAGATTTGTTTATTTCATCCACCATCTCTCTTGCTATTGTAATTTTTTTAAACTGTAAACATTTTTATTAAGTTATAAAGTATTATAAAATACAAAATACAAAATACAAAAATAAATAAAAGAGCAGTGAGGAGGGAGGGGAAAGGGGAAAGAGAAGTGAGGAAAGGTAGGGAAAAGAAAAAGAAGTGTTGACTTCCGACTCTCTCTATTGCAGTAGAATAAGGTATTAGCATCAAATCACAGCTTTTTGATTTTCCATAATAATATGAACAAGTCATTTCTATCTATCTATCTATCTATCTATCTATCTATCTATCTATCTATCTATCTATCTATCTATCTATCTATCTATCTACTATCTATCATCTATCTATCTAATCTATAAAACCCAAAGTCAAAGTTACATTCTTTTCCACAGCAAGCACGAAATTCAGAAGCGATTTCTATTTGAAAGCAAAAGCACTTATGTTTTTTTGTAAAAAAATTTTTTTTGAAGAATGGGCTTTGTTTGCTTTTTTACTTTTTATATTTTAAAATGTCATTTATGGAGATTAACCAAAAATTGTGGTTGGCGGCTGTGCCATCTCACTCTCCAATGCTTTCACTCTGTGTATTAGAATAGAATAGAATAGAATAGAATAGAATAGAATAGAATACAATAGAATAGAATAGAATAGAATAGAATAGAATTCTTTATTGGCCAAGTGTGATTGGACACACAAGGAATTTGTCTTTGGTGCATATGCTCTCAGGGGACATAAAAGAAAATATACATTTGTCAAGAATCATGAGGTACAACACTTAATGATTGTCATAGGCTACAAATAAGCAATCAGGAAACAATCAATATTAATATAAATTGTAAGGATACAAGCAACAAGTTTCAGTCATACAGTCATAAGTGGGAGTTCCTCAAATAAATTATGATCAAGAGGTGAGAAGAGTACTGTTACTCTACGTTCATACATTGATGATACATGATATCCAATGGAGGAAAGTTAGAAGGGAAAGGATTGGCAACGTTACTCAGGGCCTTTCATCTGGTTTCTTCTTTTACATGCTAACCTTTTTGATCCCTATTAAGCAGAGTTTGGAGATATGCTTTAAATGCACATTAATTTGCCAAGAATCAAAATATGTTTCCAAATAACTAATACACTACTATTGTTCTTTATAATGACACCAGTACAACTGCATGTATAGTACAGGTAGTCCTGGACTTATGACCACAATTGAGCCCAACATTTCTCTTGCTATGCAAGACAGTTGTTAAGTGAATTTTGCCCTTTCTTGCCACAGTTATGTGAAATCACCGCAGTTGTTAAGTTAATAACATGGTTGTTAAGCAAATCCTGCCTTCCCATTGACTTTGCTTCTCAGAAGGTTGTAAAAGGTGATCACATGACCTTGGGACATTGCAACCGTCATAAATATGAGTCAGTTGCCAAAAGTCTGAATTTTTATCATGTCACCAGGGGGATGTGGCAATGGTCTTAAGTGTGAAAAACGGCCATAAGTCACTTTTTTCAGTGCCATTGTAACTTCAAATGGTCACTAAATGAACTGTTGTAACTCGAGAACTACCTGTACAATTGCTGTATTATATCTTCCTATTATAATTTGACCAGAGTCCAAATGTTACCGAAGTATTCTAAAACAACATTAAATATTTTCATTTCTTTTTTCTCTTCAACTATTACAGCTTTGGAGAAGGAGGAATCAATATATTTTTCTCTAAAGCCAATTCTAGATCTCCAGAGTACCCACCATGGACTGATAATTATCATTGTCATTAAAACTCCTGTTTAAATAGAAAAGTCTAATTGTAGTTCTGTGGGCTTCATAATCTAGTAGTTGACCATGATTTCCACAAAATAAGACACTTTTAGCCACCAGAGGGCTCCCACGTTGTTCTAATTGTTGCCTACTCTAATTTTAAAGTAGCAGGTAACAAGAGCATGCTCAAAGAAACAATTTCCCTTTCAGAACTTAAATAAAATTATATTGTAATTTTAAAAATTCAGAAATTTTAGTCTTGCCGCAGGATTCTTTGGAAATCACTGTAATTATGTTCTAATGATAGGACTTCAAAGAAGTGATGCTTCTGGGAACAAACTGGAAAATCAGGTACATGCTGCCTCATAGTTTTAGGTTTTTACTCAGAAACCTGCTGATGCCAAATTAATCTTAAAGGAACAAGCCAGAATCCAATCACTTGCTTGCTGTGCTACATTCTTTATTCACTCTTGCAAATTTAATGTAAAAACTACTGCTCCCAAAGGTAAGGAAGTCTCTCTGTGGGCCAGAATATCCCTGAGGAGAACTTAATTTAAAAATCAAAAACAGATTTCTAAAAGCTGTACCTGATAGAAAATATATATTTCCCTCTAATCACTTCAGTTATCCCACACTCCCTAGGTGAATTAATCATAGCAAGGGAAATTTAAGTGGAAGGGAAAAGCTGGACTCAAGCATGTTTTAGTCATACATTGTTGGTAAAATATCTTGAAGAAAAACTTCAGATTATTACTGAAATTGAAGCAGCTAGGAGAAAATTTGTATAAGATTTAAAGGCGTATCCTCCATAAGACTAAGGGAATCCTTATGTTGCACAAATACACAGAGGACTTTTTATGTCCTCTTTCTACTGGTCCTATATTAACTTTTTTTAAAAAAACTGATCCGACTCTTTCATTTTTTTTTCTTTTCATACAATGAAGATCTATGACTAGTCCAGAGATTAGCAGAATCAATTTATTAACCCCTTAATAAAAAAATACATGTCATTACAATATTTTTTCCTTTCCTATTCTCACCAAAGTCACTGTTACTGACTTTGTTAGGGTTCATTTAAAAAAAAGTATATTGCAATTGGTGGTCTTAAATTTGTATCTGTTATATTTGTATGACCATAATGGAATCTGAGACCATATTGGAGTATGGAAAGTAGGATACAGGTTAAATCACAAAAAAATCATAGATAGAATATTATATTTTTTAATGTAGAGATTGATGGTACAAATATTAACTTTATAGAGTGGACTAGTTTTTTCTTGTTGTTTTAAGTAATTCTCTAACTATATTACACTTTATGTATAATATGGATATTGTCTATGTTGCCACTGATACTACCTATAAATGAGCAGAAAAAAGTTAGCTTTAGTATCTTTAAAACAAGTTTTTCGAAGAGAGATGGGTGGAGAATATCTTATTTCGCCATCAGAAATCAAGTTCCAAAGCATTAGATTCCATTTTCCCATTTTTTTGTACCTCAGTTTTATAGAAATATGGTAATACTCCCAGTGGTATCTGCTAAAAATTCAAAATCTCTCCAACAGAAGAAGAATATACATTGTTAAACTTTTCTGAATTTATATGTTAGTTCATGAAAATGTTGCAGACTTTTCTTTAATTAAATAGGTCTCTGGTACATTAGAAATTATACAAACATGCATAGACTGAAATACAGTAAAATGAATATAGTTTTTATATTTACCATCTACAAGAGTGCACTTCCAAAACTGGGCTATTTTTTTAGCTAATGTTTTCTTCCCAACACCCTTAAAATGAGAAAACAAAAAGAAAAGGATTATTAAAACTAGGATGAATTGAAGTGCTTCAAATGTAATAACTTAGAATGAAACAATGAAAACTGAAATATTTATTATAATAAGGAGTGATTAGAATTTCCATCCACATTATTAAATGTCAGAAATCCTGTATATGGCTCTAGTTGTGTATGAAATATACTCTGTTTTTCCAATTTTTTATTGAAAAATGGTCTCCTTCTTGCCCTTGCTACCTTTCAAAGCAAAGATATATTTGACACTTCTAAGTCATTAGCTCTGGTAGTTAAATCAATGTGATTCTATGTTCTGTGCTATGTATCTGCTTGTAAGGTTTTGTGTTAGGGATAAAAAGAAACAAAGAAAACTAGGGCTATGATCATGCATTTGCTTGCTTCTACTAAATATTTAATATACTTAATATATTACCAAACCATTCCATTTTACAAAGCAAAATTGATAGAGTGACATTAGGAGCTTGGTCCTATTGCTGATTTATTTAAATTAATCAATTAATCATATTCACAAAGTGCTAAATTCTGAGGATTCGGAGCAGCTTATTACATAAACATACATAAGAAACAACATACAATAAACAGTAAGTATTAAGTTCAAGAAGCTAATGAAAATATGAAATAAAATTAAATAAATCAAAATAGAACTGTAATTAAAACAAATCGGAATCAAGGCCTAAACACCTTCCGGAAGAGTTCTGTTAAAAATAAAAGTGCTTTTCCAAAAGGCAACTTGACTTATATGGGTTTTTTCCTTGAAAACGTTTTGCTTCTCATCCAAGAATCTTCTTCAGTTCCGAGATCAAAAACATTTTTAGAGGGGGAAAACCCAAGAAAGTTCAGTTGCCTTTTGGAAAAGTACAGTTGGGACAACCATTACCTGGATGACTGAGAATCTTAATAGACATCTGTTTAGAACAGCTTCCAGAAAGCAGCCAGCATGGGAACCAACCAGAAGTCCATTAAGAGGCTGCAGTAAAGGACCAATACTGCCACTGATAAGCAGCACCTCCAAACTTTGCCCTCTTCACCCCTAAAGTGGAATACTACTTGTAGTTTCTCTTGGGTAGATTGCACTGGCCAGGTCAATTCCAAAGGGAGAATGCAATTAAGCCTGGGCCAAGCCATGTAGGACTTTTAGATTAACACCAACATTTTAAATTGCACCTAGAAGTGCATTTTCTAAGTGATCTTCAAAGGCAACCCCATATAGAATCTGTAGCAATAATCTAAACAACATGGTGATGATAACATGAGTCACTACAGGAAGATCTTCCCAGTCCAACTTGTACAACAGCCAGAGCTAGGAACATCCATGGCTATAACACCCCCATTTCTCTTCTAGAAGATCTGAGAGCCTAGAACCGTGATGACGAATCTATGGCATGCATGCCACAGGTGGCACGCAGAGCAGTCTCTGCGGCAGGGGCGGGTTGCTTACTTACCAGTATCAGTGTACTGTGCGCGAATCTCCACAATTTGGGCAAGCATGCGCTCGCTACATGTGCGTGCCCCCTCATGCGATTTTACTTCTGCGCATGCGCGGAAGCAAAATCTCGCTGCAATCTCACGAGGGGACGCGCGCACGAGAGAGATTTTGGTGAGACTTTGCTTCTGCACATGCGCAAGATCTTGCTGAAATCTCACGCACGCGCGCGTCCCCTCACGAGATTTTGCCTCTGCGCATGTGCAAAAGCAAAATCAGCCAAAAATTCATCAAAAAAGATGGCGACGCATGCACCGCACCGGCGGAGAGGGCTCTGGAGCGGTCGCGCACAAATTGCGCAATCGGCCGCTCTCTACCTGAGCTCCATACCGGACAGCTCCAGCAGGAACCTACCTGTGCTCTGCGGGCACGAAAGCCATTACCCTAGATCAGCTTCAGTGAGCATATGCCAGCCAGCTGATTTCTGGCTGGCGCCGCCCACACCACCCCTCTCCTCCCAGGAGTCACCATGTGGCCCGGTTTGGATGCCAGGTAAGTACAGGGCTCGCACGGAGGCTCTGGGAGGGCAAAAAAATGGGCCTCCCGGAAGTCCAGAAATGGGTCGTGTCTGGCCTCCGGAGAGCTGGGGGAGGCCATTTTCGCCCTGCCCAGGCTCCAGGAAAGCCTCCGGAGCCTGGGGAGGGAGAAAAACAGGCCTACTGGGCCTACTGTAAGTCCGGAAACAGGCAGTTTCCAGCTCCAGAGGCTTCAGGGAAGCCTGCTAGGCCCAAAATGGGGCACGGGGGGGGGTCATGCCCGCATGCACGGGAGCCTTTGGGGCAGGGCAGGGGGGCATTGCATTATGGGTGTGGGCATGCGAACATGCGCACTTTCAGCACCTGAGGAAAAAAGGTTAACCATTACTGGCCTAGAAGAACCCCCAAGTCATGGACAGGCTCTTTCAGGGATAGTACAGTATTATCCTATCAAGACAGAACACTAAAACAGACAGCAAATCCAATAGTAAAACAGTAATTCTTTCTTCGCTATGATTCAGTTTAAGGCTTTTCTGCTCCGACTCTTAAGGCACCTCAATGGCATCATCAGTCTGATTTGGGGTAGTGATATAAATCCGAGTTTCATCAGCAAATTGATGATACAAAACTTGAAATTTTCTGATGAACTTTCCCAGTAGCAAATAAATGGTAAAGAGGAAATTTAAATGTAAATGTTATATAGCAATAACAATAGCACTTAGACTTATATACCACTTAATAGTACTTTACAGCCCTTTCTAAGTGGTTTACAGAGTCAGCGGATTGCCCCCAACAATCAGGGTCCTCATTTTACCAACCTTGGAAGGATGGAAGGCTGAGTCAACCTTGAGCAGTCAGAATAGAATAGAATAGAATTCTTTATTGGCCAAGTGTGATTGGACACACAAGGGTCTTGTCTTTGGTGCATATGCTCTCAGTGTACATAAAAAGACAAGATACATTCATCAAGAATCATAAGGTACAACACCTAATGATAGTCATAGAGTACAAATAAGCAATCAGGAAACAATCAGTATCAATATAAATCGTAAGGATACAAGCAACAAGTTACAGTCTTGCAGTCATAAGTGGGAGGAGATGGGTGATAGGAACAATGAGAAGACTGATAGTAATAGTAATGCAGCCTTAGTGAATAGTTTGACAATGGTGAGGGGATTATTGGTTTAGCAGAGTGATGGCGTTCGGGAAAAAACTGTTCTTGTGTCTAGTTGTCTTGGTGTGCAGTGCTCTATATCGTCATTTTGAGGGTAGGAGTTGAAACAATTTATGTCCAGGATGTGAGGGATCAGTAAATATTTTCACGGCCCTCTTTTTGACTCGTGCAGTGTACAGGTCCTCAATGGAAGGCAGGTTGGCAGTAATTGTTTTTTCTGCAGTTCTGATTATCCTCTGAAGTCTGTGTCTGTCTTGTTGGGTTGCAGAACCAAACCAGACAGTTATAGAGATGCAGATGACAGACTCAATAATTCCTCTGTAGAACTGTATCAGCAGCTCCTTGGGCAGTTTGAGCTTCCTGAGTTGGCACAGAAAGAACATTCTTTGTTGTGCTTTTTTGATGACGTTTTTGATGTTAGGTGTCCATTTTAAGTCTTGAGATATGATAGAACCTAGAACCTTGAAGGTCTCTACTGTTGATACTGTGTTGTCTAGTATTGTAAGAGGTGGTAGAATGGGAGGATTTCTCCTAAAGTCTACCACCATTTCGACGGTTTTGAATGTGTTCAGTTCCAGATTGTTCTGGTCGCATCACGAGGCTAGTTGTTCAACCTCCCGTCTGTATGCGGTTTCATCGTTGTCTCAAATGAGACCTATCACTGTTGTATCATCTGCAAACTTCAGTAGTTTAACAGATGGATCGTTTGAGATGCAGTCATTAATATATATAGAGAAGAGAAGTCGTGAGAGTACACAGCCTTGGGGTCCTCCCTGTGCTAATTGTACAGGTATCTGATGTGATTTTGCCTAGCTTCACCTGCTGCTTCCTGTCTGTTAGGAAGCTTGTGATCCACTTACAAGTGTGTTCAGGTACTGCTAGCTGATTTAGTTTAGTTAGAAGAATGTCCGGTATGATGGCATTGAATGCTGAACTAAAGTCTACAAAGAGGATCCTTGCGTAGGTCTTTGAAGATTCAAGATGTTGTAGGATGTAGTGCAGAGCCATATTAACAGCATCGTCTGTCGATCTATTTGCTCGGTATGCAAATTGCAGGGGGTATAACAGCAGGCCCATAATGGTTTTCAAGTGGGACATCACTAGCCTTTCAAAGGTTTTCATAACTACAGATGTTAGTGCAACTGGTCTGTAGTCATTCAGTTCCTTGATGGAGAGCTTCTTCGGCACTGGGATGATTGTGGAGCGTTTGAAGCAAGAAGGAACATGGCATATCTCTAGTGATCTGTTGAAAATTTGGGTGAGGATGGGGGCCAATTGGACTTTTAAGCAAGAAGGAGTTATTTTGTCTGGGCTTCTGTCTGTGAAACAGATCTTGCACTTCCTTTTCCGTGATCACCAGGGGTTGTGAACCCAATGGGATGGGGTCAGTTGTAGGAGGTTTGGCTGTTGTTGGTGTGTCTGGGGTGGGGGTTGTGGAGATAGGTGGCTGTAGTTTCCTTTCAAACCTGCAGTAGAACATGTTCAGGTCCTCTGCCAGTTGTTGATTTCCTTCAGCTTGGGAAGGTGGTTTGCCATAACCAGTGATGTTTTTGAGAGTTTTCCATGTTTGCTGGTTCATTTGTTGAGAACTGATTCCTTAGCTTTTCAGAATAGTTTCTTTTTGCTGCTCTGATCTGCCTTGTTAATACATTTCTGGCCTGATTGTACAGCATTTTATCACCTTTTCTGTAGGCTTCCTCTTTGGAACGACGTAGCTACTTAAATTTAGCTGTGAATCAAGGTTTATTGTTACTGTATATTCGCAAGTTCCTGGTTGGTACACATAGGTCTTCACAGAAGCTGACATATGATGCTACAGTATCTGAGTTCATCCAGGTCTGCAGAGGTATCTTCAAAAATATTCCAGTCCGTGCAGTCAAAGAAGCCTGTAGCTTTAACTTTGCCTCCTCAGTCCAGGTCCTCACTGATTTAATTGTTGGTTTCATGGCTTTAAGTCTTTGTCTGTAAGCAGGTACAAGGTGAATCATGCAATGATCAGAGTGGCCCACAGCTGCTCATGGTAAGGATCGATAAGCATCTTTTAGTGTTGTGTAGCAGTGATCTAAAGTATTCTTGCCTCTGGTGAGACAATTGACATGCTGAAAATATTTTGGTAGCTCTTTCTTTAAGTTACCTTTGTTGAAATCACCTAGAATGATGGCCAGTGAATCTGGGTATTTGGCTTCAGCCTCCAAGATGGAGGATAAATAGGATAAATAAATTGGAGAGATAAAACTTATTCCTGCATCACTCAATAATTTTCCTAATTCTATACTTAAGGAACAGTTTAATGTTTACTCAACAGTGTAACATGTTGAAACATGACTTTCATCATCCTCATCCAGCATAGCAATATTGATCATAGCTGAAAGAATTCCAATACATCTGGAACATTAAATTAATATTTCAGATGCTAAATTAATGTAAGTATATGAAAGACATGAACTACTTTACTCTGGGAATACCCCTCAGAAGTGTTATTGGGACCAGTATAACGTAGAACAGAGTTATACAGATGCAACTGATGCCTAAATTCTCCTGCCATCATGGTAAGCAACTTTTAATCATATAAATGAGAATTTCAAGAAGAGTCTAATCAAATAAATTCAGAAACATTAATGGTGTATATAAATTTTGGCTTGCTGAATTAGATCCACTGCAATTATCAATCAGATAATGTAACTCCATGCAGCAGCATCTCAAATGCATGACAGAAATAAATCCCACAGAAATCAATGCAATTTGTTTTCTAATGCAAAGTCGAGAGGGTGCATGGTCAGGCACATGATTATAGTTAGACAGAAGCCAGCTCATAAGATATATTGCAAAATAAGATTGTGACACTCAGCATTGTGGAATGAAATGGACAGATTTTATGAGCCTCTATATAACGACTCCCAATAGCCACCATACTTTGTGATATAGCAAAAGTCATTTATCTGCCTGCCTGCAACAGACAGCAATAAAATAGAATAAATACAATACAGTAAAATGCAACTGAGGCTCTGAGCAAAGTTCTCCCATAATGCATCATGAAAAATACCTACTGGTCTCAGATAACATTGTAGCCTCAATGTCTGAGGGAAAAGATTTTAATAATAATAATAACAGAGTTGGAAGGGACCTTGGAGGTCTTCTAGTCCAACCCCCTGCTTGGGCAGGAAACCCTACACCATTTCAGACAAATGGTTATCCAACATCTTCTTAAAAACTTCCAGTGTTGAAGCATTCACAACTTCTGGAGGCAAGCCGTTCCACTGATTAATTGTTCTGTCAGGAAATTTCTCCTTAGTTCTAAGTTGCTTCTCTCCTTGATTAGTTTCCACCCATTGATTCTTGTTCTACCCTCAGGTGCTTTGGAGAATAGTTTGACTCCCTCTTCTTTGTGACAACCCCTGAGATATTGGAACACTGCTATCATTTCACCCCTAGTCCTTTTTTTCATTAAACTAGACATAGGTACCCAGTTTCAAAACCTTCTGAGAGACTTTCAAATTTAGGCCCATCTGAATGTTAAGGGAAGGGGAAGGGCAGGCACTCTGACAGAAACGATATGCTTTCTGGGTCCAACTAATTGACACTGCTTAACAGACCCAGAGCAGACCCATTTTGTCTGATTTGGTGAGAAGAAACCATCAGAAAAAGCCAGTCCCATAATAACCTGACCTCATGCCATACATGGATGTTAACCAGACTTGGAAGCTATCGAAAGCAATATAGCTCATGAAACAGTGATACCTTGGTATGCCCTGGGATATGTCCAAAGCGACATGTTCTGCTGCATTCTGGATCAGTTGCAGCCTCTGGCTGCTTTTCAAAGGAAGCTCCAAGAATAACGCATTGCAATACTCCAAGTGGAAGCTGATTAAAATGTGAGTAGATATGGAAGAGTTCCCTGATCCATGAATGGAGTCAACTGACAATATGGATTTGTGCAAACGGCTTCCTGGCTACAGCTGTCACCAGCTCCTTGAGTAAGACTCATGAATTCAAGAGGACCCCAACTTATGCATCAGCTCTGGCTGTGGGGTGGTGGTGTTACCCCATCCAGAGTCAGAAAATCAGAGACAGAACATTTCCATTGGGGAGGCCCTGAAAAACATATTTTATGCCCTGCTATGTCATTCTAGCAGTGATCTAGAAAAGATATCCTGGCAAAGAAAAGTTTGCCATACTGACAGCACCATTTTATGAATTTTATTCAGGAGTTCATATGTTCCACAGATGTTATTACTTTATTACTTACCTGTACCTTCTTCTAGCAATAAAACCTATGGGATTTCATTGGATTTCTAAACAAAGATATATATGCGGCTGTATTTTGAATTAGTCTGTTTAAAGTGTTAATTTAATCATGTTGGCCTTTTTCTTACTGGTTTTCCAAGGATGATGAAGCAAGTGGGCTTGGACAAAAGGAAGACTTTGTCAGCTTCATCTTCATCATATATATCTACAAAAGGGTAAGGTTGTTCATCTTCTGGAGATGCCATCATTCAATCTACATTTAAAAGATAGAATTAGTTATTAAGATCCTTACTACTATTTACACCTGCAGCTATAGCAGCAAGTAGCTGATCTTGGTTGATGAGGGGGGAGGGGAAGGGGGTTTGCACCTAGATTTTGAATGGGAGACAATCAGAAAATCCTATGACTACAGACTACATTAAGAATCCCAAAATAATAGTAAAGCAAAAATAAAAATCCTGAAAGAAGGCAACGGCACACTACTTCTGCAATAAAAACTCATTTTTTTTCTGATCCTATAGTTTCTGTGATGCTGACAAAAAAACCTATGGATGTGTCCATGCAGACAACAGGCATCAGTTCAACTAACATGATGCCCACTTATAATCTGTGAGCCTCATAAATATATCGCTGCCATATGAATTGCAGCATAAAAGCAGCTCGGTAAAAGTTTTCCTGTGCAGCCAAATTTGCCAACAGCCTCTTCCTAGAAGTATTTCACAGTCTCCTGGGGTATGAGGACTCATAGTAAATTTGGGCTGGGTTCCCACCTGGGTTCCCACCCCACTAAGTAAAAGCCCTTCTTGAGAGCACGGGCCAAAAAAAGCGAGGTAAAAATATGGTAAATGAATGAAAAACAAAACAAAACCCAACGATTACAGAGTAGTGCTTCATCCCCTCTCGACAATCTTGACTAAGGCGCGGGAGGGGGGCACAAATGAGCTTGATGAAATCATTTTCACGGGTGTTGCCGGCGCAGAAAACGGATAAAATGGTCACCCAAGGGAAGACTTACTGCAGGATGAGACCAAGCGGGGGTTTCGCCGCTTCGCTTTAGCAACAGCACGGCATGAAAGCTCCGCAGCGATTTGTGTTCCCCCGTAACCGTGGAGACAACGCCCCGCCTCCTCTCTCTTTCTCTAGGAATACTCCCCCCCCCCGCTCGCTTCACCCAATCAACGGTCCCTGCGCGATCCCGCCCACATAAAGGGCCGTTACCCAGCAGAGCGCGAGGAAACCCGTAGAATGTTTTAAGGGTGCTTCGCTAACGGTTTTAAACGGGAGCTTTTCAATGTAACCGTCTTCCAGGGGAAATTCTCAGCTTCTTAGGGAGCCGATCCTCGGCGGGAGTTGCGTGGGTTAAACGGGCGCAACTGACTTGCAGCCCCAGGATCGGCTTGTAATGTCGCAAACGACGGAATCCTTCATTTGCTCAGTGGTTTCAGTTGACGGTCGCAGGGCAACGATAGGCATATCCACGCGGGTGGTGATAGTGGTGGGTGGGTCTCGCTGATTTCAATGAATCCGATTTCTTGGTGTGAATATTTAAAACTTTTTCTAAAGGAAAGAAAAAATAAAGGGGGGGGGGGTTTAAGAAAGCTGAAACGTCAAGTAGTGCTTGCTATATAGCTTCAAGGTTGACTCAGCCTTCCACCCTTCCGAGGTTGGTAAAACGAGGACCCAGATTGTTGGGGGAAACGTGCTGACTCTGTAAACTGCTTAGAGAGAGCTGTAAAGCACAGTGAAGCGGCATATAAGTCTAAGTACTATTGCTATTCAATGCCTGTGATTTGAATTCTGCCTCAACAGTATTAGTGGGCAGGAATGTTATTCACACCCGCGTGGGATACTCCTAAGGAACAGAGGGATGCAACTAGGCAAATGATGACATGGATTTTCATTCACGAAAGCCGAAGTCCTTTAGCAAAAAAAAAAGAACTTAAGGGAGCAGTCTTCACAAAGCTTGTGTCCTGCAAGTTACTACCCCCGTGGTAGATTTCCTAGATTGCACTCGCCAATAGCGCGAGCAGGGGATGAAAAAGACTATTTGGCTTTACAATCCCGTCTTCAAAATTTACGGGCAAGAATCGGCATCATT
Source organism: Diadophis punctatus similis (assembly GCA_023053685.1). Taxonomy (NCBI): domain Eukaryota; kingdom Metazoa; phylum Chordata; class Lepidosauria; order Squamata; family Dipsadidae; genus Diadophis; species Diadophis punctatus. The sequence continues at coordinate 108,239,616 of JALIGW010000001.1, read as the reverse complement.
CCCAAACCAAAAATGGCCGCGGCGCCGGCAAAATCAATCACGTGGTTTGCGCTTCCCTTAGCTGTCACTCTTCGCGACCTCGCTCGGTGTTGGCGGAACAGCCGCCTATTCTCGATGGGGGGGACGGGGTGTGTGTCTCCCCTGTTTCTTCGGCTCCCGGTCTACCCTTCCTCATAGGGTCCCTCGCCGATCGAGTAAAACGGAGAAGAAAATGGGTTCACGCGGCCCGCATTTATCTCGAGCCGTAGCTTAGCCAGGGCCAAGCCTAGCCTTCAAAAAGGAGGAAGGGGCGTTATAGGGCAGGTGGGAGTTTTCGCAGGTGCCTTGAGTGTAATCCCCTCCGCTGCGTTACCATGCCTGCGGCGGCTCCGATCATCAGCTCTGTGCAAAAACTGGTGCTGTACGAAACTAGAGCTGTAAGTAACCCCCACAACGCCTGCTGCTTCCCTACTATTTTTTTTGCCATTGATTGGGATCCTATAGGTTTTGGATTGAGGAAAGTGGAAGGATCCTAGTTATTCCCATTGAACAGAGGAAGTCCCCTAGGTACAGATTTTAGTCTGACTGGTGGATTTCTACACTGGCCAGGCTAGAAGTTTTGTTTTCTGCCTTACAAGGAGTGCAGCCCATGGCTGGAGTAATAGGAGCAGTTATGCCCTAATCTCTCATTTTCCAATGAACACCTATTAATTATATTTTCTTTACTATGGAGAGCTACCTGGAGCCACTTTTGGAACTATAGAAGAGCAACCAGGAAAGAATACTGGGATGAGTTGCATTGTCTTGAAGTTGTATTGGACTTCGAGGCCTAGTAAAGTGATCTGGTAGCTAACTGGAATCTATACATTTAGAACTAGCAGATATGTCAATACTAGTGGTAGGATTTTGGCTGTTGTCATACCTAGGTGCAGCTTTCTTAGAAACATCACTGCAGTGTGTTTTGATGTGTTAAGCCAACATACTTGGTTAATGAGCACAAGAGAGCTAGCAGCTTCCCTCTTCTTTAGAGCTTGTTTACTAATTTTACATCGCAAAATTAGAGCTATTTCAAATTTAGATAATATACTAAGTCTTAATTTTTTGTTGAAATGCAATCTCAGTGAAGGCAGGGAATAAGATGCTGATGCATACCATTCACTGAACATTTTTAGTGAGTCATGCAAAAAGAGCCTCAGAAATATGTTCCCTGACTAAATTAAATCCTTGGATCTGAAGTAGATAAACTTTTCTTTAAGTCTATTTTTCCCCTCAGTGTAGAAAAAGTCTGCACCAGCTGTTTTTCTCCAGAAGAGCTGGCCAGAATGCAACATATTCCAGGTGGAGATACTGATCAGTATTATACTTTGAAACTTCTGTTGTAAGAAAAGTGAACTCTAGAGCAGTGTTTCCCAACCTTGGCAACTTGAAGATTTCCCCAGCCAGCTTTGCTGGGAGTTGAAGTCCAGACATCTTCAAGTTGCCAAGGTTGGGAAACACTGCTCTAGAGTGAATGTTTCGGTATCCATTGAGAACATATCTGCAGACTGTGAAGTCTCCTATCTATTTCATCATCCTAGGGAGCATTTTTCTTGAATAAGATGTCTACCCTGTACAGTATTTTGAATAATGGAAGCATGCAGTTCCTGAAACCTGCTTGGATTTATTTTTGGATAATGTTTGATGTAATGGATACATTAATCCCCTTTTTCAATATCAGTATTATATGTATTGAAGTCTGACAGCAGATAATATGTTGGATACTAGCTGAGTAATATCTATAAACTCCAAATCCATTATTTAGCAAAGTTAATGTACGGTAGTTAAAAATGTTTGTAGGATTTATACTGAATATCTGAAATCTGGTTTGCACTCTGAAACAATATCCCCCTGGATTTTGCAAGAGTCTAACCCTGCAAGGGTTGTGCAAGTCTTTAAAATATAGCTTTACTTCCAGGTAATTTTTGTAATCAGAATGTTGCCTATGGTTTGCAATAGATAATGGTAATTCTGTAACCAAAACATCTGAAGAAAATACAGCAGAAATAAGCATCTATATACATTTTTGTAATTTGTTGACTTTTCCTATATTTTTTAAAGTAAGGTAAAGTTCCCTGATAATATTGAAACCCACTTTAAAATGTTTTCTGTTATCCGTTTTAAAAAAAGGTTAAGATGATCTTGGGTCATACATCTGTTCAATTAGTACAAAAAGCTTTCATGTACAAATTATTATAAGCAATGGTCAGTTGTTTGGCTTTGGCTTTATTTTGTAAATTATTGCTAAATTAGTGCAGATTGATTGAAGGATGTAATAAATTATTTTGAACTGAATCATACTGGAAACAGCGGAAAAGGGAGCAACGCACCTGTATTCGGGATTATTGCATCATCTGTTTATTTGATACAGATGATCATATTGTTAAAGTTAAAAATTCTACTTAACCCAAGGATTCTCAAACTGTCGGTCATGACTGCAATAAGCATTACAAAATGTGTGTGTTGAGGAAGGACTAGGCAAAATTGGATAGTCAAAACTCATTTGTGGTTTGCCTGGTAAGCCTGCAGTAAGGGTTCTGCACAATAAATGGGGATGAAAGGCCAAAATGAGTTTTGGGAGATGACTGTTAACACACTGCTAATGTGCACTTTCCATGAAGAGAGTTAATTGTTTATTTTAGGAATGGCAATATTGCAATGTTGATAATCTCTGGTTTAAACTATGAAGATTTGTCCCAAAGGTGCTTTTTCAAAAGGCAGCTGGACTTTCTTTGTTTTTCCTTGAAGATGGTTCGCTTCTCATCCAAGAAGCTTCTTCAGTTCTGACTGAATGGTGGAGAATCGTTTATATTCCTTACAAAAAAAAGCACCTTTGGAACAACCATGACTTGGATGACTGAGAATCTCCATAGACACTATGAGGATTCGGTTAGCCTTTCAGTGTCTTTCAGAGTTTCTCTGTGGGGGTGTTAGTCAGTGTGGTTTATGGCTTAGTCTAACCCTTGAAATAGTTTTCATAACACAGAATATTCCTGCATAAAAATTATATATATGGCTTATGATGTGTTGTATGATCAATAAGTTGTAGATATAATAAAATAACTCAATGCTGAGAAATAATTCCCTGAGAAAATTGCAAAAAAAAAAAAGGTATGAAAACTTCAGTTCACTTATAATGTACACAATTCATGCTTTATAACAGCAAAATGGCAGGCCAATAGCTGTCACGGCACATTAAATAAAACCCAACCGCTAGTAGCACTAATATTGTGCAACAATAAATCAACGGAAATACTGTATCTCAAGAAGTAAAATAGGTCTAAGGCAGAGGTGGGTTCCTACTGGTTTTAACTGGTTCTTTAGAACCATTAGTAAAGTGGTGATGACATCATGGAGCCGGTTGTGTTGGTGCCGGTCCATGGGCGCCACCATCTTGGATTTTGCTTCTGCGCTTGCGCAGAAGCTTTTTTTGATTGCTGCAGGGGCGTGCGAGAAGTGTGCGCCCCTGGCAGAACCCTGAGCAAGCCAGCAGCAAAACAATCCACAACCCACCTCTGGTCCAAGGGCAAAGAAGCAGAAGATTTTGCTTTTAAATTTGGGGAGGATGGTTTGTAAGAATAATGTAATTACTTAAGTTAACCATTGCATTATGTATAATCCTTGACTTACAATCATTAGTTTAGTGGCCATTTAAAGTTACTGTACAATGGCCCTGAACAGTGATTTATGACAGGTTTTCACACTTACAATTGTTGCAGTATATCCATAGACACATTATCAAAATTCAGGTGCTTGGCAACTGGCATGTACTTATGACAGTTGCACTGTCCTGGGGTCATGTGATCATCATTTGTAATCTTCCCAGCCAGCTTCCAATAAGCAGAGTCAATGGAGGAAGCCAGTTTCGCTTAATGATTGAATGATTTACTTAACTGCAATGGTTCACTTAACAAGTACAACTGAGGCAAAAAGATCATAAAATGGAGTACAATTCACTTAGCTCCTGACTCTTTAGTGCTCCTTGTATAAACACAATTTACTTTCTCCCAATATTTTTTGTCAAATCGTACATCTAGTACAATTGGTAGGATGTCATAGTTTACCTCAAAAATTTTAGAAGTACTAGAAAGCATCACAAATGGTATTAACGGATTGTTCAGTGGTCAAAAATAAGGAAATAATGCTATTAACGTAATAAGTTTGAAGTCAGAAATTACTTAAAATAGAGTGAGGGTGTTAGGACAGGTTTTTTAAAATGTAAAATGTATATTTAAAAAATATCAGGATGATAAATTATATTTGAAGAATATTGTTAATAGAAGAACTGATTGAATTACTGTAAATTGGATGAACTTTGTTCTTGCAAATGAAAGTTCATGTCAATATAATTGCACGACTTGCAGTAAGTATATAACGTCCATAACTATTGCTATTCGCTTTTTTTCGCTTTTTTTTTTACATCCCCAGCGATATTTTCTTGTTGGAAGTAACCAGGCAGAAACCAAATATCGTGTTTTGAAAATCGATCGCACAGAACCCAAGGATTTAGTTGTTATTGATGACAGAGTGAGTATTTCAACATTTGAGATGTTACTATTCAAAAGAAAATATAAGAATCCACTATGACACTACATTGTATTTAAGCTGCATTTAAATTCTCAGTATTTTTTTCTTTTTATTACTTATTTTCATAATACTATTTTGTTTTACATAGTTTCCTAATAAATGAGTTAAGCAACAGTAAATACATTGTTTGGAGAGAAGGCTTGGTTCTAAGGAAGAACAATTTCTGAATAAAAAGAATTATGACATTGCCTTCCCTGACAGGGTTTATTGAAAGAGCTCCTTCAGATGAAGGAAGGACATCTTTGGATAAAGTTCAATTAGAAACTAGGTCTTAGATTCATTTTTTGACTCTGAAGGGGAAATTGGAACTTCTGAGATTTATTCCGGGAAATTCATGAATTTCATCTGTGCAATAATAACAAGCCAGTATTTATGCTGGAAGGGATTCTTATTTTTCTTAGATTGTGGTTCTAAGAATCTTGATTTTGAGTTAATTTTACCTGAGTTGTATTATTCACAATAAATTCCCCGTTTTTCTTAATAATTTATTGCCCCAAAGAATATGACAAAGGTGTTGGGGGAGGCATTTGGAACTTTGGGAGAAAATATAAAACATTTTGAATTTTAGGCAGCATTTTTCTTTACCTTACTCTAAAGATAAAATTCTAGATTTCCCCTCCAGAGATTTATATATGTGCTAAAAAGGAATGCTTCTTCCTTTTGTTAATGTTTACCCCTCCCACCCGCAATATTCCATGTAATTGTGCTTGAGACTAAATATATACTATATATGGTGAACATTATAAGACAAAGGAGCAACATAGAAACAGGAGAAAGTAGTAATAAGATTCAAATAAAATAATTCTTAAATTGTTAATGGTAATCAAATTTGCATATATTTGTGTATGTATTTAAAATTTTGAGAGTCATAGAAATTCTCAGAAAATGTCTGACATGTGATGAAATACTTTGCTCGTTCATAAAATAGTCACTATGAGCAAAATAATTAACCATAGAATATTGGTTTTTCCAAATATCCCCTGTCACTTGCACTAGCCTACTTCTCAGGATGTTGTCTGGCCTCTCTGCATCCCTTTATCTCTCTTCTGGCAAATCAGCCTTTCAGATAAATCACCGAGTTTTGTCCCTTTTTTTTTTACTTTTACTTTTTTTTTTACTTTTACTTTTTTACTTTTTTTATCAATGCTTATCAGTCCCACTTGGGGTCAGAGAGATTCTTTGAAAAAAAGATGATATAAACTGGTACTTTTGATTTAAGTATAGTAGCATCCCATTAAAAATATTACTTAAAAAATTAAATGTATAAAAATGATATGAGACAAGAAATCGTTGGGTATCTACAAACATGATGGAAACACGGCTCAAGGTTAACTCAGCCTTCCATCCTTCTGAGGTCGGTAAAATGAGGAGCCAGATTGCGAATCATATCAAACAAAGTTTATGCTGTCCTTGAGCTCATGCAAAATAGGTACTTCTGCCCTAGAAAGGTGACTGAAACTGCTTTGTTATAAATGAAGTTTTTAATACATTCAGAAATATTTAAATGACTATACATTTTCATTTTCAAGCATGTATATACCCAGCAAGAAGTGAGAGAGCTACTAGGCCGTTTAGATCTGGGCAATAGGACAAAAATTGGACAAAAGGGCTCATCTGGATTATTACGTGCTGTCTCTGCTTTTGGGATAGTAGGTAAGTTACTTTATTTTTATTAGTTTATTTTAATAACAGCCAAGGCACTGCAATTATTATTTTGGACATAAGCACAAAACACACGCATGAAGCAAAATGCAAACAAGAACTCTGCAAATAAGAATAGGGTAATAATTTGGAAGTTATGTGGATTCACATTTTTTGTGGATCAGTGGCACCTTTGATATGACCTTAGAAATCGCTCTTAATTTACCCTTGAAAATAGGTAATCCATAACATATAAAATACTTGATTTGTGTTTGTGTGCTTGTTTAAATAAATACATAAATATATTGTTAGTTTGCTTTTCAGCATAAAAATTATATGATCTCTATATCAATGGTAGAAAACATGTAGATTTTTTAAAAAAAAGAGTTTATAGACAGAATACCATCAAAGCAGATGCAAAATATTTACTTTTTCAGTAAAATAGAGCAGACTTTATTGTATCTAAAGGCTACTGGTGATACTCAACAGTGTGTGATAAAAAAGCAGGTGTACACAACAGACTTTTACTTTTCTTCTTGGACCCTGGTGAATTCATTAAGTTGTAATGAATTATCACTTAATACATCTATAACACAATAAAAATATATTTCACATTTTAATAAAAAATACTGCTGTTATGCTGCAGCCGGATTCTTCAGATGTTGAACCTTAGTAAGAGAGGTGACCAAGAACCCAATGGTCACTCTGACTGAGCTTCAGAGATCCTGTGTGGAGATGGGACAGAGTTCCAGAAGGACAACCATCACTGCAGCCATCCACCAATCTGGGCTTTATGACAAAGTGGCTAGATGGAAGCTTCTCCTCAGTGCAAAACACATGAAAGCCCACTTAGCATTTGTTTCTCGCAATCTGAGAGTCCTTCAGGTGCTTTTTTGCAAACTCCAAGTAGGCTTTCATGTGTTTTGCACTGAGGAGAGGCTTCCATCTAGCCACTTTGCCATAAAGCCCAGATCGGTGGAGGGCTGCAGTGATGGTTGTCCTTCTGGAACTCTGTCCCATCTCCACACAGGATCTCTGAAGCTCAGTCAGAGTGACCATTGGGTTCTTAGTCACGTCTCTTTCTAAGGCCCTTCTCCCCTGATTGCTCAGTTTGACTGGACGACCAGCTCTTGGAAGAATCCTGATTGCACCAAACGTCTTCCATTTGAGAATTATGGAGGCCACTGTGCTCTTAGGAACCTCCAGCGCAGCAGAAATTTTATTGTAGCGTTCACTAGATCTGTGCCTTGCAGTAATCCTGTCTCTGAGCTCTACAGGTAGTTTCTCTAACCTCACGCCTTTTGCTCTGCTACAGTATGCATTGTCAGCTGTGATGCTTTCTATAGAGAGGAGTGTGCCTTTCCAAATCATGTCCAATCAATTTAATTTACCACAGGTGGACTCCAAGGTGTAGAAACATGTCAGCAATGATCAAGAGAAATGGGAGGCACCAGAGCTAAATTTCACATGTTGTAGCAAAGGGTCTGAATACTTATGTCTATGAAATGTTTCAGGTTTTTTTTTGTAATTTATAGACATTTCTAAAATTCTGTTTTCACTTTGTCGTTATGGGGTACTGAATGTAGATAAATGAGGAAAAAATGAATTTCAACAACTCTAGAATCAGGCTCCAGCATAACAAAATTGACAAAAGTGAAGGGGGTCTGAATACTTTCTGAATGCGCTGTAACTGCTATTTTAAATTAATGGCACCTTCTTCTATAGTTTGGAATGGAAGGGTAAAAGCCATGATTATCTCTTGCTTATTACTGAACCACTGATAGAGAATAGAGTGGAGAGGAGAGTGGAGTGTGGAGTGGAGTGGAGTGGAGTGGAGTGGAGTGGAATGGAATGGAATGGAATGGAATGGAATGGAATGGAATGGAATGGAATAGAATAGTATTCTTTATTGGCCAAGTGTGATTGGGCACACAAGGAATTTGTCTTTGGTGCATATGCTCTCAGTGTACATAAAAATAAAATACATTCATCAAGAATCATAAGATACAATATAGCAATAGCAATAGCACTTTACTTATATACCGCTTCATAGTGCTTTACAGCCCTCTCTAAGCGGTTTACAGAGTTCAGCATATTGCCCCCAACAATCTGGGTCCTCATTTTACCGACCTCGGAAGGATGGAAGGCTGAGTCAACCTTGAGCCTAGTGAGATTTGAACAGCTGAACTGCTGAACTAGCAGTCAGCCTGCAGTCGCAGCATTTAACCACTGCACCACTTACAACACTTAGTGATAGTCATAGGTTACTAATAAGCAATCAAATCGTACTAGAAAACAAATAAAACAATATAAATTGTAAAGATACAAGCAACATGGTTATAGTCATAAGTGGGAAGAGATAGGTACTAGGAAGGATGAGAAGAATAATAGTAATACAGTCTTAGTAAATAATTTGACAGTGTTGTGGGAATCTGGGTGAGGTTATCCACCGATTCGGGGTGAGATATCAACAATATGCAGTTGATACCCAGTTATACATCTCCACCCCGCGTCAATTCAGTGAAGCAGTGGACGTGATGAGCCAGTGTCTAGAAGCTGTGAGGATCTGGATGGGAGTCAACAGGCTCAGACTCAACCCAGACAAGACCGAATGGCTGTGGGTACTACCTCCCAAGGACGATGTTAACTGTCCATCCTTGACTTTTTTTGGGGGGGAGAAATTGTCCCCCTCAGAACAGGTTCGTAATTTGGGCGTCCTCCTAGATCCACAGCTGAAATTAGAGCAACATTTAACAGCTGTGGCTAGGGGGACCTTTGCACAAGTCTGTCTGGTGCACCAATTATGGCCTTATTTGGATCTAGAGGCACTCCTCACAGTTAATCATGCCCTTGTCACCTCACGGTTGGATTACTGCAACACGTTCTACATAGGGCTACCCTTGAAGAGTGTTCGGAGACTACAGTTAGTCCAGAATGCAGCCGCACAAGCTATTAAGGATGTACCTAGATACACCCATATTACACTATCCTCTGTGAGCTGCACTGGCTTCCTATTGGTCTCCGAGCACAATTCAAGGTGTTGGTTATTACTTTAAAGCCCTACATGGCTTAGGACCAATATACCTCTGAGACCGCCTACTACCACATAGTTCCCTTCGACCAGTGAGAGCCCACAGAGTCGGTCTCCTCCAGGTTCCGTCAACCAGACAATGTCGGTTGGCGGGTCCACGGGGGAGAGCCTTCTCTGTGACCGCTCCGGCCCTCTGGAACCAGCTACCCCTGGTGATCCGGACTGCCCCCACCCTATTGGCCTTCTGTAAGGCAACTAAGACCTGGCTTTTCTATCAGGCTTGGGACCGTTGATCTTGGGAATCTGATGGATAAGATCCAGCCAATGAGAGAAGTATGTATGAGTTTTTAATATGGGTTTTATGATTTTACTGTTTTTTACATTTTATAGTCTTGGATATGTTGTTAAGCTGCCCAGAGTCCCTAGGGAGTTGGGCGGCCTTTAAATCCATCCAATAGATGATAGATAGATAGATAGATAGATAGATAGATAGATAGATAGATAGATAGATAGATAGATAGATAGATAGATAGATAGGAAAGAAAGAAAAACAAACAAACAAACAAACAAACAAACGTTGTTTAGCAGAGTGATGGCATTTGGGAAAAAACTGTCCTTGTGTCTAGTTGTTCTGGTGTGCAGTGTCCTATAGCGTTGTTTTGAGGGTAGAAGTTGAAACAATTTATGTCCAGGATGTGACAAGTCTGTAGATATTTTCACAGCCCTCTTTTTGACTCGTGCAGTATACAGGTCCTCAATGGAAGGCAGGTTGGTAGCAATTGTTTTTTCCTGTAGTTCCAATGATCCGTTGAAGTCTGTGTCTGTCTTGTTTGGTTGCAGAGCCAAATCAGACAGTTATAGAGGTGCAGATGACAGACTCTATTCCTCTGTAGAACTGAATCAGCAGCTCCTTGGGCAGTTGGAGCTTTCTGAGTTGGCACAGAAAGAACATTTTTTGTTGTGCTTTTTTGATGACGTTTTTGATGTTAGGTGCCCATTTTAAGTCTTGAGATATGATACAACCTAGAAACTTGAAGGTCTGTACTATTGATAGTGTGTTGTCTAGTATTGTAAGAGGTAGTAGTATAGGAGGGTTTATCCTAAAATTTCTACGGTTTTGAGTGTATTTAGTTCAAGATTGTTCTGATTGCACCACAAGGCTAGTTGTTCAACCTCCCATCTGTATGCAGATTCATCATTGTCTCGAATGAGACCAATCACTGTTGTATCATCTGCAGACTTCATTACTTTAATAGAAGGATCTTTTGAGATGCAGTCATTGGTGTATAGAGAGAAGGGAAGTGGGGAGAACACACAGCCCTGGGGAGCTCCTGTGCTAATTGTACAGGTATCTGATGTGATTTTGCCTAGCTTCACCTGCTGCTTCCTGTCTGTTAGGAAGCTTATGATCCATTTACAAGTGTAAATGTTACAAGTTTGATCAAATCAAAGTACTGATTTGTGATTTCTCACAAGAACTGCTGTCAACAAGAATGGAGGTTTACTATTAAAATTTTAGTGGCAAGTGGAAAAGCAGCTGTTATGCAATTACATATTGTTGCTCAAGAATCCCATAAGATACTCAAGGGGAAATGTTTATTGTTCAACTGGAACTGTGAAACAAAGAAATAATTGTGCATCTGATAGACAGTAATAGAAGACCAGTAAACTGTATTCTGCTTGATGCATCATTATCTAGGCAGGGATAATATGTATTGAAAGATCAGTCTGTACCCAATTTCGCATGTATTGTATATCTTGTTTTTCTTTGTGCAATTTACCATGTCTTAGAGCGGGAATAGGCACAATGTTGAACCCCTAATGTCTGTCATGACTGAAAGAAGCTGTGCTTGACACAGTAGCATGGAGAACTTGCCTATAAAGTCACTGAGAGTCGGACATGACTGAATGATTAAGACAACAATATCTGTCAGCTTTAATGTGAGCAAAGATGGGAGTTATCCAACACATGTATAGCTTTAGACTACCCATTTTTTTATCTAAAGGCTCCAATGTCTCCTCATTTTTACAAACTATTACTTTTGCATTATTTCCATGGCTTTGCATAAACACTTAAGAAAACTGATTCAAAATAATAGTTGTGGCTTCTAAAAATATTTAAATATGAAAACAGCATCGTTACGTTCTCAGCAGCAGAAAAGTATAACATCAGTAATGCAATTTTCTAGAAGTAAATGATACGATGGTATTCTACAAGGTTATTTTCTTCTATAATTCTTATGGCAGTGGTTCCCAACCTTTTTGTGATCGAGTACCACTTGGAGGTCCCGTACAGTCGCCGCGTACCACCTGGTTCCAGAGAAACTAAATTCACTTTATTTCCATAATTGTACCGTTCCTTTTTTGGCCCCGCGCATCCAGCAACAGGATTCTCGGGCCGCTGGGACCAGGTGGGTGGCGTGTGGCAACAGTTGCAAATCGTTGCCAGATTATCTTGTGTTAGGCAGTAAACATTTTTGTGAAGTAAAAAATAACTAACTAAAAATCGTTCATGACCCCGAAAGTGTTCGCGTACCACCTGGAAGGCCCTCACGTACCACTAGTGGTACACTAGTGGTTCCCACAGGTTGGGAACCACTGTCTTATGAAAACAAGAAGGAGGTTCTGATTTTGAATGTGCAATTTTTCTCCTTTGGAAGTGAGCTTGCAAAAGAATTAATACTTTAAAAGACAGAATAAATCTGTGTTGGATTAGGGTAATTCACATGTAAAGTTGTTTCTATGCAGAGCTGCCTTTGAGCTTCATGCTGGCCTCACAAAAATTGCATACTCATTCCTAGTAATAAGCAATACTTGGTTATTGTTAGATGTTAATCAGAAGATGGATATCAGTCCAATTTCATCATCATATATAAGATTTAATATTGTAAAATACTTTTTTAAAAAACAGATTAGGAAAACTAGCTTTTAGAAAATAAAAGTCTTAAAATATAAATTCCTATAATGATACAGTCAGTTATTTGATATATTATTAATCTGAGAATTGTCTGATAGAAAATTCATGTTCTGATTTCATTGCAACATTGGCATACTCTTCTAAAGAACAAATGGAAATACCAGCTTCAAAGTGACTTATGCGATTCCACATGCAGCTCAAAAGACTGCACCCACAATTATTCAGTTTTGTTTCTGTTCAAACAATAAGGCTTTACCTTTATTCTGACCTCTATTGCTTTATACTCCTTCCGAAATCTCTGAAGAACTTTAGAGGGTACACTATGAAATGGAGGAGAGAAAAAAACCAATTCCACTAGAGAAATGATGATGTTGAATGTTTCCCAAGGTGATTACATTTTTTATGACAAATGCTGTCATCTTCACATAAAAGGCCATAGGCAATTTTTACAGAGCTCCATTTGTTAGCAGAAATGCCAGTACACAGCTGGAATGCATAGCTATTAAAAATATTGTACTTATACAAGTATGTTCAACATATTTCACATTGTACATAATTTCTACTTCACACAAAGAGCAGTAATATTTCCCTTTGAGTTTGATGTGAGATTCACCCAAACAAGGCAGAACTGCTCAATTTTGGACAATCAGGTTTGTCACAGCCAGTCATTCCTCCATAAAAACACTTGATGGAACAAGTATTTTGTGGAATTATTGGGATCTACTGGCATGGCCAAGACATTGGAAGAATGAACTGATAGGATAATATCAACTAGTCAGATCTTTGTTTGTTTATTGCAGCATCTTCCTCAGATGATCTCTGGTCTCAACCTTGAGTGTTTTTCTTATTCTTTGAAATCTTCCCTTTTTCGGTGTTTTTTTTTTTAAACAGAACTTTCAAAGTCTCTTTCAAATTATTCTTTAGATCACTGTTTCTCAACCTTAGCCACTTTTAGACGTACAGACCTAAACTTCCAAAACCTGAAAATGGCCAGAATCTGTTTTAAATCATCTTCAGATTGGGCCAGGTCAGCATCCAGCCACTGAGTGTGCTTGTCTACCATCTCATAGGCCAACTATACTTCGTTATTATATTTTTTTGCATTTTGCATAACATTTTGCAATATTTCTGTGTGTAGCTTTGATAATAGACTCCTCACATTTGAAATCTATTGTCCTGCAACCAGGAGAAAACAGTTCACAGTGTGTGGAAGTACTCCAGAGGTGGGTTCCTCCCGGTTTGGACCGATTTGCCTGAACCGGTAGCAACCCGCTGGTGATGTCACGATGATGTCACAGAATCAGTTCGGTCGGTGCCAGTCCGTGGATGCCGCCATCTTTTTTTTTTTTTTTTGATTTTTTTTTGGGGGGGAATTTTTTTATTTGTTTTTCCGGTTTTTTTTCTTCTTCTGAGCATGCGCAGAAGCCGAATTTCTGACACTGCGCATGCGTCGCCATCTTGTTTTTGGATTTTTTGGGGGATTTTTTTTATTTTTTTGACAGTGTGCATGTGCACGCAAAGCGCGTGTGTGCCCACGAGGTGTGCCCACGCGGTGTGGGAGGAAGCAAACCGGCAGCGAGGTAAGTTAGAACCCACCCCTGAAGTACTCCTAATTCTCAGGGGATATTTTTAGGATAGTAGTAGGAGTAGTGAAGCTGTAGGGAGATGACAGGAAAAAACGTGTTGCACCTATTTGCTTTCTCTGTATGCAGCATTGTGAAGTACTACCGTATTTTTCGGAGTATAAGACGCACCGGAGTATAAGACGCACCTTAGTTTTGGGGGAGGAAAACAAGGAAAAAAGGCCTCTGCCTCCCAGCAATTTGCCAAACAGCAAACAGCAAACAGCAAACAGTACAGATGATATACACTGTTTGCTGTGTATTTCTGTGCATGTGTGCCTGACCCATAGAAATGGCAAAGAATTGGAGAAATGTACATTTATGGCAGTATATTAATCCCAGAAAGTTTTCTTAAATGTAATCACACTAACTCCTCCCAATTATTTAAATAGATATACTCCAAACATGACTAAGTCAGGGTTTCTCAGCTGCCTTCTTTTAATACTAATACTTAATACTAAAACAGGACATTTCAGATTATACTTTTACAGATCTTTAAAATTGATGTAGCTTTCTGGAAGTATTCTCTGCTATTTAAAAGAAGATACAATAGCACTGGGCCTCTTCAGAGCAAGCATTTATTTTAAAAAGCTTCTTCATTTTGTTAAGTTGTCTAGAACAATAATAAAGCAGTCTTTAAAAAATAAGTCTAATAATTTGAACACTCTACAAACATTTAAAAAAATAACATATTAACAGAATCTGCCTCTACCTAGGATAGAACTCACAACCTCCTGATTGTGAGGCAAGAGCTCTAGCTCTGAGCCAAAGCAGCTATAGCTTGCCTTCTTTCAATTTCAGCAGTCTAATATTGCCAGCAGTTTATCTCCCAGCAATTTGTCACATTACAGCCACCGTAGTTAGTTTCATTTTACCACGTGGCTTGCAAGCCTCCGTCAGCTGTAGGTCGGGAGGCAGTTTATCTCTTCTTGTGCTTTGCCCTGTTTGCTGCAAAGAGGTAAATTGCTGGCAGGCAGAGGCCAAAGGGTGGGGGTGGCTGGGTGGGGCTGCATTCGGTGTATAAGACGCACCCAGATTTTCACCCTCTTTTTGAGGGTAAAAAGGTGCGTCTTATACTCCGAAAAATACGGTAATTGAGTACATAAGAAAGATGTTCCATTAAAAGTAGTGCCACCATTGAAAAAGTCCAATTTTCTGGTGCTTCTTTATTAGAAGCATTTGAAACAGGCTGATGGGAAAAAACATCCTCTTTTAGAATGCACACAGTTTTACATTGAAGTACTTGGTTGCAACATTTGCTGTTGAAATTGAGCATCATACTGTTTTCAATTATTACAGTATCTCTAAATATGCAAGTAGCTATAAATCCTTCTTTGTAGAATCACAATAAAAGGTCATATGCCAGAATTTTTGATTGATAACTGTGATAGATTGAAGGAGTGAAAAGTTAATCTGATGTGTCATGTCAAATATTGTAGATTATTGAAAACTTTCATTATGGGAAAGGCTACAGTCTGGATTTGCTAGGAAATATATCGTACATTGCAGTGGTGGCTTCCTACCGGTGCGGTCCACTCTACAGTACCGGTAGCGGCCAGCAGACGGCGCTATTTGCACTTGACAGCTCCGGTGCCGTCTTCACCGGTCTGTCGCATGGCGCCATCTTTTTTTGGGAATTTTTGGGCTGATTTTGCTTCCTGAGCATGCGCGGAAGCAAAATCTTGTGAGGGGACGCGTGTGCGTGCGAGATTTTGGCAGTTTTTTGCTTCCGCGCATATGTGGAAGCAAAAAAGTGCCAAAATCGCGTGCGCATGTGCGTCCCCTCGCAAGATTTTGCTTCTGCGCATGTGCAGGAAGCAAAATCGCACGAGGGTGCATGCACACGTAGCGCACGCACACAGAAACATGGCAATGCACGCGCAGCGCACCGGTATCGCAAAGAAGCAGCAACCCGCCCCTGGTACATTGCAATGCTAAACAGTTGATTCAGATGGAGGCTAAGAAGAACAAAGTATATCTGACATTGTAGTTCAGATATTAATGGAAGCATTAATAGAATTTAATTAAATTAGATTTAAATTAGATTTATTTGGTTAGAAGTGGTATACTGAGTTTATATGGTGGGTGGGGATGAGGATGTGTGGGTAAAATACAGTTTAAAATGATAAATCAAGTGTTCTTATACTGAAGTTATCTCCTCTTGCATCAACTCTTCCTAATAGTTTAATTACAGTATGCTTTCTCATTTACTTAGCTGGACAATTAAAATTACATTTAATACATTATATGTATTGTACATATAATATCACACACACACACACACACACACACACACACACACACACACTCACACACACACACACAATATGTATAAAACATAAGTTTAAAGAAGTAGAGCACTATCCTTATTTGCAGAATGATAGTTTTTTCTTTTCCTTTCATTTCCCCTTTTGTTAACTGCCTCTTTCCTTTCTCTCATTTCCAGCTCTTTTATCTTTCTGCCTTGTCTTCCTTATATAAAAATGTTCAGTTAACTCATTACTTAGATTTCATCTCAATGGGACATTCCATTTTCCTCAGTTCACCCCAGGCATTGATTTGATGAAATATGCTTTGAGAACGCAAGACATAATTTTTCAAAAGAGATGAAGTGAACAGCCATGTTGAAAAATACTTTTCAATTTATATTCATTAATTATTTCATGTATAATTTAACAGGAAAATGAGGTTACTTTAACAAAATTCTGTAGATTAAATATTTATTCAGGAATGACAGTTCTCTCCCCCCACCAATCTCTAGTGTTATAAGGTGCCAGAAATACAATATAATTATTGCAACCTTGACAGAATTTGTGCTTGTTTTTTTAGCCTTCTCGTAGTGTAGTGAATCAAGTGACAGATACAAATAATAGGTAATTTATTCTGTTTCTTGCAGGTTTTGTCAGATTCTTAGAAGGTTATTACATTGTGCTAATTACGAAGAGGCGAAAGATGGCAGATATTGGAGGACATGCAGTATATAAAATAGAAGATACAAATATGATCTACATTCCAAATGACTCTGTACGAGTGAGTCATCCTGATGAAGCAAGGTAATTTTTGGATAACAGGGACCAACATGTGATACCATATACTGCTTACCTTAGCTGATCTTAAAAAGCTATCAGCTGGGCTGGAAAAAGAAAGCAATGTAATCCACTTCCATATTATTGCTAAGAAAACAACTTAGATATATCCACAGAAGCTTGAATCAAAAGAGTCTTGTAGGATTAGAATTTTGAGCTCCATCTTATGATCGCTTATGTAAAAAAATTAGATGCAGGGCATTGGTTCTAATTTTCATACTGAGTTGATCAGCCTGAACCAGTGGTGGCGAACCTTTTTCGGCTCGCGTGCCGAAAAAGGGGGGGGGGGCGCGCTCGCGCGCGCTCGCGTGCCAACACCCATTCCCTCCCCCCCACGCATGCGCACAACACCCCCCCGCTGCCCCCTGCGCATGCGCACACACCCCCACCCCCGCACAGGCCCACTTACCGGAGCCTGGAACGACGAAACGGAGCCTGGAACGATAAAACCGGCAAACCGGAAGTGCGTTTTTTCGCACTTCCGGTTTGCCGGTATGCTGTTTTTTGCACTCCGGAGGGTTCAGGGAAGCTCCCTGAAGCTCCGGAATGCAAAAAACTACAAAACGGACAAACCGGAAGTGCGAAAAAGTGCACTTCCGGTTTGTCCGTTTTGTAGTTTTTTGCATTCCGGAGCTTCAGGGAGCTTCCCTGAACCCTCCGGAGTGCAAAAAACAGCACACCGGCAAACCGGAAGTGCGTTTTTTCGCACTTCCGGTTTGCCGGTGGGAACCCTCGCGTGCCGGCTTCTATGGCTCCGCGTGCCAGCTCTGGCACGCGTGCCATAGGTTCGCCACCACGGGCCTGAACCAAATGGCTTTTGGGGAATGAGTAACACTTTTCCTGTAGTTCATGACAGCAAAAAAGCCAGCAAACCTGAGCAAGAACATTGGAAAAGAAAGGGAAAAACCTTTTGAGAAAAACTGTGCCTAGCAAATAGATTTGTTGTAGGTTGTATAGTTTATTGCTTTCCTTTCTTTCCAGTGACACGTTCAATATCATAAGAAATAAATGAAATGTTTCTGCTATATGATTTTAAGAGGATGCACATAACCGATACAGCCTGTAGTAGCTTTAAATTTGCTCCCTTTAGCTTGAATTAATATGCAAAATTCAAAATTTGGACCTGCTTCTCTATTCTTGTTGCTGGGCTATGTTAGCATGTTTAATTTTGAAAAGAGAAGTAAGATATGATAGTGCTCTTCAACTACATGAAGCAGTGTCACATGGAAGATGTGACCTACGGTATTACTTAGAAGGCTGCCATTCACTATATAGTATGTACTTAAATGGAAGGATACAGAAATCTGTTTGGGATGCTTTAATTTGGATTTCTGCACTAGACAGAGGTTTGCCTTCAGGGACCTAAATTGCTCCAGTCTATGGTATTTGTGTAATTCATTGGTATTTGGTGTGTATTAATAATGAGACTCTCATGTTAATTAATAGCCATTCTGTTATGGAAGTATCTATGGATTAAGAACTTGGTTCTTGTAACAAAAGGTATTTTGTTTTATGGATAATGGAGTGAACTTCTCATCTTATGTAACCCCCAAATTATATAGAAGTAGAGCAGAGGTGGGTTCCTCCCGGTTCGGACCGGTTCTTTAGAACTGGTAGCGGGAATTTCCCGCCACTGGCTGAACCGGGAGCGATGGCCGGCCAGCCACGTCCATGAACTCGCCACCGCCATCTTTTTTGCTTTTGCGCGGAAGCTGTTTTTTGCTTATGCGCAGAAGCCGATGTTGCAGCACTGTGCATGCGCTCCTGTGTGAAGTGCGCACGCACGGGGGGTACGGGAGGAAGTGAACCGGCAGCGAGGTAAATTAGAACCCACACCTGAAGTAGAGGGTTAGGATTTAGGATTGTCTACTTGGCAAGGTGTGATGCTAAATAGAAGTTTTATGAAAGACCATATACTTAGTAAGAGATAAAGATTTACTTTAATGCAACTGCTATTCTTATAATATTTTCTTACTAAAGAAAGTTATTGTTGTTATATGTTTACCTGGCATCTTCATTTTTATAGAAGAGGGGAATACTTTGAATTCAGAAAGCACAAAGCTAAATTAAGCCATTGACAACTTAATGAATAAAAACTAAAGTTTTAGTTAACACATGCCAGCAACCCTGTATCCCAGTGCACATGCTCTTACATTGCCAGGGAGATTGAAACAATCCAATATGTCCTCGTTTACTGTAACTTCTGTATGATGAAAAACTCCCATTTTACTGTGAGTGCCGAGGAGAATGGACAAGTTCTATATCCATTATCTCTCTATTCAGTCTCAAATCATGATATCACTAACATAGTAGCTGAATTTATATCTGCAACAGTTGAAACTAGGCAAAAGTTATCTTCAGACTTAACCTGATAACTCAGTCTCCTTGAATCACTTTATTTTTCTTTTCCTTCTCTTTCATTTTCTTCTCATCTTATATAACCCAAAATTGTGATGATAAAGAATTAAGCAGGTATTAAGTAAACTTCAATTGTACTTAATGTATTCCAGATAGAATTTTATTATTTTAGTGTATGCTTCTACATTTTATCACCACATTTTGTTTATCTAAATTTTAATATATTACTATTTAATATCTTATAGACCAGTGGTTCCCAACCTTTCTAATGTCGCGACCCCTTAATATAGTTCCTCATGTTGTAGTGACCCCCAACCATAAAATTATTTTGGAGACCTAGCGAACAAAGAGGCAAACAGGGAGGGAGGGAAGAGAGAGACTGAGAGATATTAGCACAGGGCTAGCCTGATCATATGGAGCAGGGCGGCGGCGATGGACCATGCTCTGGCACCACCTCCTTCTCCAGTTCCCTCCGGCTTAGCTCCTCCTGCCCCCGGCGGTGGTGCCCTCAGCACCAAGGCTGTATGATCAGGCTAGCCCTGCGCTAATATCTCTCAGTCTCTCTCTTCCCTCCCTCCCTGTTTGCCTCTTTGTTCGCTGAGTCTCCGCGCCAGCCGAGGGCGAGAGGGCAAACAGACGATTCCGACTCAGCTGTCCTCCTTCCCACCGTCATGCGCTGTGAAACTTAAGTGGTCATTGGCTGGCCGTTCCCTCCCGTGACTCCCTTTCCCTTCAACACCAGCGGGAAGAAATTGCCGCTGCGAGGAGACAGGGACGGCCACAGATGTCTTAAGCACCGCCTTGTACTCTCCAGCGCGCAATCTTGCGACGCCCCGCCCCTTAGCAGATGCCGTTAAAGCTCGGCTGCCAGGCGTCACAAACGCCTCTCACCGAATGACACCTCTCCTGACCAATCAGAGGGCTTGGGCGAGTTGAGCCGATATGGCCAGGCTTGTGGCAGTGGGGGGGGGGAACTGAGGATGCCGGGGCGACCTCTGGGAAATGGTCATTCGACCCCCAAAGGGGTCCCGACCCCCAGGTTGGGAACCACTGTTATAGACCATCATATAGAAATATAGCTTGCACTTAATAGTGAAGCATTATTTCCAATTTTTGCTGCCTTACTTTAAATATGGGCTGCGACTCTTGTTCCTACACAGTTTTAACTTTTCCTCTCCTTTTTTGTGTGTAATTTATTCACCTATTTTGATCTCATTCCCTGTGCCCCCTGTAATATTGTTACTGAACTGTATTTACATTTGATCATTGACCATAATAAAGGATCTTATTTGATAAAGCTAGTACAAAAGGTTTTGATAGAGAGTGTCAAAGACAGCATACTCTTTCTGCATAAAATACCTTTTATTATCTTTTGGGTTTTGTCTGTAGATACCTCCGAATTTTTCAGAATGTGGACCTGTCCAGTAATTTTTATTTCAGGTATGTTTCTAACTGTATTTTGAAGTATTCATTGGAATTATTAACAATAACACTACCAATAGCATTTAGGAACGGTCCTCAACCATTCCGATTCCATGGACTGTCAGCAGCAGTGGGAGGGGGAGGAGATGATTTCGCGTGCGTGCCTACTGCTTGCTGAAAATGAGCTTCATGCGCCCACACATTTGCCCAATCGCCTGCCACTTGCCACTTCCCAACGGGCCAAGGACCAGAGGTTGGGGACCCCTGCTTTACAGCACTCTCTGAGCAGTTTATAATGTCAACATATTGCCCCCAACAATCTGGATCCTCATTTACTGACCTCAAAAGGATGAAAAGCTGAGTCAACTTTGAGTCAGTCAAGATTGAACTCCAGACTATGGGCAGAGTTAGCCTGCAATACTGCATTTTAACCACTGTGCCAACAGGGCTCCTTGATTTATTATTGAGGATGACCTAGAACCGTGGTGGCGAACCTATGGCACGCGTGCCACAGGTGGCACGCGGAGCCATAGCGGACGGCATGCGAGCGTTGCCCACCGGCAAACCGGAAGTGCGGAAAAACGCACTTCCGGTTTGCCGGTGAGCTGTTTTTTGCACTCCGGAGGGTTCAGGGAAGCTCCCTGAAGCTCCGGAATGCAAAAAACTACAAAACGGACAAACCGGAAGTGCATTTTTCCGCACTTCCGGTTTGTCCGTTTTGTAGTTTTTTGCATTCCGGGGCTTCAGGGAGCTTCCCTGAACCCTCCGGAGTGCAAAAAACAGCTCACCGGCAAACCAGAAGTGCGTTTTTCCGCACTTCCGGTTTGCCCGTTTCGTCGTCCCAGGCTCCAGTAAGGTCTTTGCGCGCGCGCGTGTGTGTGTGCGCATGCACAGGGGGCAGGATGGGGGAGTGTTGTGCGCATGCGTGGGGGGAGGGAATGGGTGTGGGCACGCAAGCGCGCGCAAGCGCGTGCCCGCCCCCCCTTTTTGGCACGCGAGCCTAAAAAGGTTCGCCACCACTGACCTAGAATTTTCATATTTCTTTCTCTTATTGTCTTAGAATAGTATATTTAAAATATTCACACTTGGCCAATAAATCTATTCTATTCTAGTCTAGTCTAGTCTAGTCTAGTCTTCACAAATGGCTGAAATACAGCATCTCCTTGAATAAGTTACTCAGCTCTCTCTTTCTTGCTTACCTCTTTACCAATATGCATAACCTGATCTTCCTCTGGAGTGCACCATATCAAGTATTCTGTAATCCTGAATGACTTCAATGTAACTTTTCAATATGCCAGGTTTTAAGGACTTGGGATGTAACTTTTTTACTGTGTATTTTCCAGATGCACTGTGAAAAATGTCTTTAGGCTCCTGTATTCTTAGCTGCTGTCAAATTCACATTCTGTCAGCTATCATTACATCATTTCAAAATAATTTTGACAGAATTGAGTCCTGTGGTATTTCATAGGAAAAGTAACTGAAGAATTAAAAACGTCCATTACACATAAGACATCCACTGTTAAGGGAAACTGTTCTCAGTCATGGATCCACACTTCATTTTGCTTTCCTTCAATGCAACTCATATGTATTCCAAATCCTTTGAACATCTTTTCATTCGATATAGGAAAGATCTGAAGGATTAGCGTTATTTAAGTAGGAGAAAGTTTTCAATTGGCAGCATTTAGAAGGCTTTGAATGCAGTATAGAAAAATAATAGAACTTAAAGGAAACCATCTACCTCAGTGGGAGGAAATTAGAAGATACTACCCACTACCATTAGAAATTTTTAGATGTGCAAATTGCCAGTGGAAGGGTAGTGAGTAGATGGCTTGTTGCTATTTTTTTGTCAAAAGAAACTAAAATAGCTGTGTACAACAGTTGCTTGTGTCTACTTTGTTATATGAAATAAGACTTGAGTAGTCAGGGAAAACATAATAGTACAGATCATCCTCATGTTATGACCTTCAGTGACTGGTCAATGGGGCAACGGTGCTAAAAGAGAGGGACTTACAACAGGTCCTCATTTCCGATTGTCACAGCATCCCCACAGTCACATGATTGTGATCTGGGTGCTTGGCGCCCAGCTCACAATTACAATGTTGCAGCAAGCTGTGATCACACAATTGTAATTTCTGATGTTTCCTGCCGGTTTTCCACAAGCAAAATCAATGGGAAAGCCAGCAGGAAGTTGAAAGTTGCAGTCACATGAAGCTCTTACTTAGCAATCTATGCAGTCATCACTTAACTATGGCAACCGGGACTGTCAGAGGTGACATTCCTAAGCAACGTGGTCACATGACTTCACACTTTATGATCTTATCACTTTAGCAATCACTTTTAGTTCCAGTCCCAATTGCTATTGTAACCCAAGGACTATTTGTAAGTTGAATACAGTGAGATTGGAGATACTTAGTAAGTGTCTAAATACAGTGGTGAACTGTCAATTGGATGGAATTAATAAAATCCTCCAAAATGGAGAGATGAGAAGTTTAAAGAGCAAATGTATAAATTAGTGTATGTATGAATTAGTATATGATAGAAACAATTATGGTTTGCAAGTAGAGAGAGGTATGTACCCATATTAGTGTAAACTAGATTCAGCTACTGCATATTCTTTTTCTTTTCATTTTTAATATTCTGCCTTTAATATCTGGTTGATGGAAGGTTGACTCAGCCTTCCATCCTTCCGAGGTGGGTAAAATGAGGACCCAGATTGTTGGGGGGAAATGCTGACTCTGTAAACTGCTTAGAGAGGGCTGTAAAAGCACTGTGAAGTGGTATATAAGTCTAAGTGCTATTGCTATCTTTGGTTTACTGTTTTTCTGTCCTTTTCTTCAGTTGCTTACCCCCCCCCCCCAAAGAATAATGTGATGGATTGGAATGCATATATGGATGGATTCAATCTTGTCCATCATAATAAAAAAACCTCCCTTTTTATGGCCTTGTAAATATACTAGAAAATTATATTTTGTGAATAGATTCCATCATTTTGATTTCTCAGAGTGGATAATCTAGAATTGTGACTCTCATAATTCACTTCATTTGTCACATATTCACACACATTTGAAATTCAGTCCATAAAGCATACTGATTGTTCACTATCATTGGATTAATTGGTATTTTATTTCTAAGGAACTGTACAATTAGAAGAGACAATACTGTAAATTAAAGCAACTTGTTTTGGATAACTGAAAACTTTTCAGAATGATGATGAGTAATTTTTTTCAGATTTTTTTTATTTTTCTCCAAATTTTAGCTATAGCTATGATCTATCCCACTCCCTTCAATATAACCTTACAGTTTTGAGAATGCCTCTAGATGTTCTTAAAACAGAAACAACACGAACTCGTCAAGAGTGTTTTGATATTTTTGAAGATGAGGGACTTGCGACTCAAAATGGAAATTGTAAGTATACTTTCCATACAGCTAAGTCTAATTTTTTAATTAGAGACATGAACCTCTTTAAATTAATCAGTATTACACTGAAAGTGTTCAGAGTTAATAAAGAATTGCATAAGGTATCGATTACACCTAGTTTGATTTTGAAGCAAAACAATTTGTATAAATTATTGATCCCTTATTTTGGTTAAGTTAGCATGTAAGTTAAGAGAATAATATAAACAAATGATTGTCACTATTTTGCAAAAATACTTTTATATGAAGGATCAGTGATTATGAATTTATTTATAAAGAAACATCTCCTGTGATATATGATAAATACTAATGGGAAAAAATTGTGGTTTTCTGATACCTTTGGGTTATAAACAATAATAATTGACTAAAAACCTTCCATTTTTAGCTCAACCATGTGAAGTAATTAAAATTAAATCATGCTTAATTATTTACATCAGGTATATCTTCCCACAAGTTACTGCTGTAAATGTGTGAAAAATTCTCTTGAACTTCAGAATGTTTACAAGTTACAGATCATTATATCTGAAGGACATAAGCCTGGAAACATTCATCTAGGCCAGGGGTCACCAACCTTTCGGACCTTAGGGATCACTAAATTCATAATTTTAAATCCCGCGGACCACTAATATGAATGTTTTTTAAAAAATAAATAGTATTTAGTGCAATATAAAAATGCAAATACTTTTTCTGCGGACCACCAAAATTTTCTCGCAGACCACTGGTTGGTGACCACTGATCTAGGCAATATGCAAATATTACATATTTGTGAGGAAGATTGCATACGGATTTCATTCTATAAAGAAAGCAAATGGAAGCCCTTTTACTACTGATAGCTTCCCTAAATGTAGTAGAAAAGGGCGCATTTGGTGTCTTCCTATTCTGTCAAATAGAAGATTGTAAGGTCTCATAAAGCATTTGGGTTGGTATAGAATTAAGAACAGTAATCACTTTTCCTTTGCTGTTGTTGAAAGCCTTCTGTCAACAGAGCAATACAGTGTGAATTCCACCGGTTTCTTAAAGAACTGGAGAAGAGTGAGAACTTTCTTGCATGCCTTTTTGTGTCAAGGAACATGCTCTCCAACAGTGGCTTATATCGTCTTCCAGAGAGTGAGGCTGTCTATGCACACCTCTCCCTCATTTTAATCCAATTCACGCACAAGTCTTGACATCCCCCCTGATTTGATAGATGTCAAGATCCTCTTCGAACACGATGGACGAAAATCATATCCTCTTCCCCCTTTTTTCACTTTAAAAAAGCACAGGCCTTGCTTGGCATTGTAGTGTAAAGGGAAGAACTCTACTGTATCAGATCAAAAAGTAATATAGATAAATATCTTGTTTCCAGTAGCAGTGAACAAAATGTTTCTGGTGTTCTGATCTGTCTAATCTTATGCAATGATTCAGACATTATATGGCTCTTTCTGTTTGTGTTCCATAATGTCCTTAGCATGGCCAGAACCTCTGGCCTTTGTTTATTAACTAGTTATATTGCAAGTTAATAAACACAGATACTTATCTAAATAGGTACTGCATGTGTGTGGTATAAAGTGACAAATGATCGATCTAACATAAGGTTCAAAATAATGTTCTTATTGTTTTTGCAATAATTTTTCAGGTGTATTTGGAATTTGCAGTGAACCTTACCGAAAATATGTATGGAATGGGAAATTGCTTGATGTTGTCAAAACTGCAGTTCATCGAGACTGGCTTTTGTATGTTATTCATGGATTTTGTGGGCAGTCGAGTATCCTTCCTCTGTTAGTTATTAATGTTTGTTACAGTAACAGCAAATTGCTATTCGAGAAAAAAACTGAATCATGGTAACATACAATAAAGTCCTTCCTCAGGTTCTTTGTATGTGGCTATTAAACTCACCCACAAATTAATTAGCTGTTTGTAAAAGAACCTCTTAGATCTTAAGAGCTGGAAAACAAATTTTCAGTGTTCATCTACATGCAGATAATGAAGCACAATGAAGGAAAATTCTTATTCTAAGCATGCCTATTACGAGAAATTATGAATGGGGTTAGTGTTGCCAGTGAAGAAATAAAAAACCAAATAAAGACTTCATTTCCTACCACAATGACTGTGTCGGACTTCACTGTGAAATTAGCTTGCAATGGAATAATTGAGCATACTCCTTTTGGAGCAGATAGTAGAATAGCTAACAAAACTTAATTACGATTAAATGCATTTTTAATACAACCGAAAAATGGAAATTGATATACCAAAGTAATTGAGACCTTATTTATTATTTTAGAATACATATATAAATTTTCCTCTACTTGTAAATCAGTTGAAGAAGGAGCAATGTAATTTTTGTGCATTTCCTTTTCTTTTTTTAATAGTTTTTATTAAAAGATTTTACATATACAATAAGTATATTCAAAGAAAAAGACATAGTAAATGTGAAAGAGAGGAAAAAGAAAGAAAAGAAAAAAGTGGTATAAAAAAAACAGAACAGCAAACATGAACAGAAATATAAGAAATGGCTTCTGATCTTCTTTTTGGCAGTTATACATACAGTTTTAATCAAATCCCTCTCTTACATCATATTTCTCTTCTTTCTGTACACTATTTTTTTCTAATCAACAAAACCCAAAGTCAGAAAATCATTTTCTTTTTTAATATAAAAAGTCTGTAAAGAGCTTGCAGTCATTAATGAATGTCAATAATGACCTTTCTCTAATCAAAGAATTCAATTTGGTTATCTCAGCAGGTTCAGTCAATTCTGCCAACTATTCATGGCTGATAGTGCCAAATATTTCCATCTTTGTGCATATAATAGCTTTTGCCCAGTGATCATAAATTGAAATAATCTTCCAAGACTCTTTTCTAACTCTGGATCCATTAATTCTAAAGGGAAAAGGTCTGACTTTAGTTGAATATTATTCTTTAAAATCCTTCGGATCAATGTGTTTATTTGAATCTTTTTTTTTTACATATTTACCAAGCGTGATAAAATGTCCCTTCATGTTGCCCATATTTACAACAGACACTTAGAATACCTGGATATATTCTAGATAGTATTGCTGATATCAGCTACCAATGATACATCATTTTATACTTTTGTAGTCTTTCTATCCTGGCTTTTGACATTTTTCCCACTCTTCCTTACAAAAATTGTCTAGCTCAGAAATATTCTTCAAGGAAAGCTAGGAAAAATGCCATCATGTTAATATTTAATTGGATCTGTTCTTTTTGTCTATAGAGATTCTCAGGCATCCAGGTCATGGTTGTCCCAAAGGTGCTTTTTCAAAAGTTCACTGGACTTTATTTTTCCTTGAAGACGTTTCACTTTTCATCCAAGAAGCTTCTTCAGTTCTTTGCTTTTCCTTGAAACATCTTCAAGGAAGAACAAAGTCCAGTTGCCTTTTGAAAAAGCACCTTTGGGACAATCTGTTCTTTTGTTTGGCCATATAATATTTACTGTACTAGTGGCTGTCGCACAACCTCAGAACATAATAAAGCCATTCCATGTTTACTAGTTGCCAAGATGATATTCAACAGCTTAAAAATTTGGTCTTTTTAAGCAGTGTTTCTCACAGTTGAAATTGCCAATTGAAAATAGTTAGCATTTAAAAAAATAAACCTTACCCTGATTTGCAATAGTGAATTGCCTTCATTTTCAAATCTTTGGATAGTTGCTTAAAGGAATCCATGGTTATTAAAATAGAAAAAACAACAACCACAAGCAGACATTTAGAAGAGTCAGAGTATTTATTTACCTCTGAAAGTCTGGCTAATTGTGCCATAGGAGTAATGAGTAACAGATTTGGAGGCCTTATTGATATTTACTATGTTTTTCAAAAGTAACACTGAATCAATTGGAATGGTGTCCAAGCTTCTGCACCTGCTGTATTCACTGCCTTCTTATTTTGAATCTTGAAATGGTTGAATGTACTTCCGATTTCCCAAAAGATACAATATTTAATTTTGTATCGTGCAGAGGTTATGTTAACCTGTGTTCACCAAGGGATGCACAAAACATACAATTTGAACAGCAGTGCCTGATATTTTTTCATTCAATTCTAAAATAAAATTTCTGCCTTTCTTGTTTTTTGTTAGGGTAGTTTGAAAGATTAAAATGTCATGTTGCTAGACTAAAAGAACATTCTTTTTTAAAAAAACGAGAACTCTATGCTTGCTCTGTGTTTGTGTATATGCCAGGACTAAAAGGAAGTTTAAAAAAAAGAATGTGGGGTAGTGAATGACATATATTTATAAACCTTATCTTGGATTCCAAGAACTGCTTATTTATGGTCGTCCAGTGTATGTCACTTTGATAGCTAGAAGATCAAGTAAATTTGCTGGAACACGGTTTCTAAAGAGAGGAGCCAACTGTGAGGTAAGACATATACTAGAGATTTTTTTCATTGTTGTATGAAAATGTTGCATGAGATGTACTTTGCCCCCACCCTGCAGGCTTGGTCTTGGTGGTAACTGTGTTTTGCCATTTAGGCAAATCTAAAAAAAAATTCTAAATCATATTTTTTCTTATTTTGGGAAAGTGTATATCATGAGGTCCAAGACAAGCTCTAGTTTATACTTCATTTGTTTTGTTAATATGACCAATCATCTTAAATAAAATTACAAAATCTCTGCATCTGTTATTGTTAGATGCAGTGATTCCAGGCTTTTCTATATACTTATGTGTATTGCAATTTTATGATCGCAGTTTTTGTTGCCCAGAGAAATGTTCATTTATGCATTTCAGATTTAAGATTTCTCTGACAAAACACAAGTTAGTAGAATTTAGTTTTTTTATCATAAATCCACAGGAGCATCAAGGTCAAGCTGTTTAATCAGGTTGCAAATCTAGGGACTTATTCAAAACTCCTTGACCTTTTTTTAAACGTCTGGGAATATATTGATACTCATTTACGCAAGCAAATTTCTTAAATATACATTAAGTTGGAATGGCTCCCCCCCTGAGTTTTGGAGATCAGTAATTGTGGTATGATATTTTTTATGTCCTGTGGGCTATCTCTGTTCTAATGGTATCGCCTTTCATTCTTTTCCTCTGTCTTCCAATTGCCCCATGGACACTTCAGATAACCAAATCCCAAGCAAATGTGAATATCATCTAAGAATTGTAGATATTAAGAATGTATGTAATTAGTGGTAGTATATCCATCAGTACAATGGCATTTCTGAATCAACCATATGAATATAGAATTTAACTAGAGCTATATTTAATGTCATGCTCATCTGCCTCACTCCATCAGTATCAGTCTACTGTATAGCTAAGTGATTCTCTGTTTCTAGTTGCACAGCAGAATTCTTTTCAGGGGACCACATTGGGGGATGCGTAGTTAGATACTTCTGAAGCACAGTGTTCTCCTGCAGTCATGATATCTGGTTTGGAGTAACTGTAGATTTAGGAACAAAAGGAAAAACTACAATTTCAGTGTAGATGAGAACAAAATGAAATTAGTGAGACACTTTTCCAAATATACTTATTTGGAAAATTATTGTTGAATGATTAAGACAATGCCACGAATCATAATCAATCATTGCTTTTGTTATGCTAAAA
The DNA here is from genome assembly GCA_023053685.1 of Diadophis punctatus similis. Classification (NCBI taxonomy): domain Eukaryota; kingdom Metazoa; phylum Chordata; class Lepidosauria; order Squamata; family Dipsadidae; genus Diadophis; species Diadophis punctatus. The sequence continues at coordinate 108,209,987 of JALIGW010000001.1, read as the reverse complement.
TGAAAATTAGGGTGACAATTGAGTGATAAGACTTTTGAAGATGATGTTGATAATTTGAAGTATCATAAATATACTGCTTTTTTCATGCAGGGAGATGTAGCGAATGAAGTAGAAACTGAACAAATACTTTATGATGCTTCAGTAGTGTCATTTTCTGCCGGAAGCTATTCATCTTATGTCCAAGTACGAGGTTCGGTCCCTCTGTATTGGTCTCAGGACATATCGACTATGATGCCTAAGCCACCAATTACGCGTACGTACAAAATATTGATTTGTAGATTGTGTGCAGATTATGTCCTGGTTAATTACTGATTCTTGTGCTTCCAGATGTAGTTTCAAGATGGAGAAATAATATTTTGACCAGTCATAGCTAATTGTAAATTGTACTGGTAAAATTTTTCTAAGTGATAACATTAATATATACTCTGATTATGCAATCTATACTACCACATACTGGGATAGTGACAATGAACCCTGTTAATATTTTATAGTTAAGGCATTTCAAGACATAGACAAATATATTTTCTTCCTCATACCCACACTTTTAGCATACCGTATTTTTTGGACTATAAGTGTATATGATGCACCAAGATTTCAAAGAGGTAAGTAAGAAAAAAAGTTTTTGTCCTCCCCGGCCCCCAGGAGCACTCTGCAGGCCTTCCAAACCCTCTGCGCACCCCATTTTTTGCAAAAACAGATGAAAAACAGGCCCGTTTTGGTGAAAAATGGGGTGCACAGAGGGTTTAGGAGGCCCGCAGAGTGCTTATGGGGGCTGGGGGAAGGCAAAAACACCCCTATTTTTGCGAAAAATGGCCAATTATTTGCCATTTTTTTGCAAAAACTGGGGTGTTTTTGCCTTCCCCCAGCCCCCAGAAGCATTCTGCATGCCCCCCCAAATCCTCTGCGCACCCCGTTTTTTGCAAAAACAGGTATAAGTATAAAGTACAAACATTTTTTCACTTTTCTCCCCCCCTCCCCCCCTCCCCCCCACTCACCCTTCCCACCCACCCACCCCCGGACTTCCCAGAAAAAGCACAAGGTATAAATTCAAAAAAACAAGCATAAGAGTTAAAAAATACTAAAAAGAGTAAAAAAAATATTAGTTCAAAGATACCTTTTCGTCCTTAACTCTTTGTTAGTCCAAAAACTTGAAAGTCTAATCTAAAAAAGGTGCGTCTTATACTCCTAAAAACACGGTACCTCTTTCTTCTTTTCTAAGGGCAACCAGCTAGTCTTGCAGATAATCTCCCAATTTAAATAGGCAGGATCATGTTGTTATATCAGGCACAGAGCTTGTGTAGGTAGGTAGTGAAGGAAAGGCTATTCTTTCAAAATAAATATATTAATTGGATGCAATAAGAGGCTCAACTTTCTTAAAGGGGCTGTTGACCTCATAGCACCCTTGTGCTATTCTCCTAGCAAGTAGTACCTCTCGCAAGACTGTGGGGTGGGGGCTCTGATTTTTAAGGAAGTTCTGTTTGTTTGTGGAGTGTGTGGAACCTCCTTAAAACATTGCCCCCTACAGTCTCAAGAGAGTACCACTTACTAGGAGAATAGCACACAGTTGCCCTGAGGTTGGCAGCTTTTACAAGAAAGCTGAGCTTCACATTGCATTGCATCACATGGGAGCAAATCAAAGCCTGGGGAGCCCTGAGGGACAAGAAACAGAGCACTGGGTGCCTCAGGGATGGGGGAGTCATTGGGAGGCCCTGGGCAGGCAACCCTGGCCCCGTAATGTTGAGGGCCTCTCCCACCCCTGAGGCACCTGGTGCTACACTTAACCCACGTGCTCATTTAACAATTGAATTGAAGGGGTCATGAGGTGAGATCAGGGGTGGGTTCCACTTACCTTCCCTACCGGTTCGCACCACGACGGAAGTGCACGTTTTGCGCGCACTTGCTTCACTCACGCGCCTACGTCACTTCACAGAGATCACCCTCTGCGCATGCGCAGAAGCCTTTGCGCATGCGCAGAGGGTTTTTTTTTGCAAGCCGTGGTGACAAGAGGACCAGTTCGGGAGCGTGGACCGCCGGCCATCGCTGCCGGTTCAGCGAGCGGCGGCAAATTTCCTCTACCGGTTCTAAAGAACCGGTCCGAACCAGCAGCAACCCACCACTGGGTGAGATGCTTCACTTAACTATAATGGGCAGGCTCCATTACAGTTGTAAACTGAGGACTACCTGTAATAAATATTACCTGCTGCAGGGCTGGGTGTAATGTTTGACCAACAGAGCTATGACAGTTTTTTAGAAAGTCAATAACATATTATTTAGTTAACTAGCTATTAAGAGCATATACTTATCTTTATTACCTATCACTTACATAGAAAAAATAGTGTTTCTTGCTTCTTCCTCTATGCTGCTTAAGTTAACAGAACAGAGTTTAAAAGACATATTGGACACTTAAAAGACATAAAACCATTGCTGCTTTGTTGTCTTTCCCCCCTCACAAATAGAAAAAAATGTAATATTGAATGATGGATTTGTTTGGCCTATTTCAACTAGTTATATAAGATGGAGCCAAGGGATAAAAAATATGATGCACTGTGTGTTTTAAAAATCATCAAAAAAGATTGTAAAAAGGCAATTGTATACAAGTAGTATCACTTCATTAATCCAGTAAAATTTCAGATCCTGAAAATAAGAAAAAATTCCCTTTATCCCATCTACACTGCCCAGTTGGTTAAGCTTTTTGAATAGCATTGTAAGTGGTATAGGAAGCTGTAGAAAGAAGTAAAAATCATTGGAAATTGTACCTCTGCTAGTTGCACTTTGATATGAGAGTGGCTCAAACTGTTCTACCATCAAAACGATAATAACTGACTGCAATCCATTATTTATTCAGTTTTTTCCTTGATGAGATCGTTAAATTATTAGGTAAAATTGAAAGGGTCAATACTACATACATACCATTCTGAACTCCAGGAGAAACAGCAAAATATAAATGCGAACAGATAAAACCATGGTGATGTGGGAATTCAGTTTCGGTTACAAGGTCATGCTCATTCATCTAATTAGAGCTAATTCAGAACCTATGACTTTTATATATACTTCTGTGTAGCCAAAGTAGATCTGAAACCAGAGTGCCCTTCTGCCCTGAATTCTTTCAAATACCGTATTCCATCAATGAGAGCCAAGTGAGTTGTTGGGAAGTATTTGCTTAACATGCATCTCAGTACTCCTTTTTTTTTAGCATTATTGTCCATCTTATTATTATTTTTTATGTGTATGTTATCATTTCACAAAAGAACTTTGCATAACAATATAAGCAGTTCATGTGCGTGGGGGAGATCACTTCACTTTCCAGGTTTAGAAAACGTTATTAAAAATATATGAGAGGGAAACCGTACCATCTGTCCTGAAAATAAGCTCCATAACTTTCCATCTGCTTTGTAGTTTCAATGAGGATTGCTAAATATGAAATGTATAGCAGATTAAAACCAAATAAGAGCCTAGGACTCTGTTCATCTAATATGAATTGCTTTTTTTCTAGTGGATCAGGCGGACCCATTTGCTCATGTAGCTGCTCTTCACTTTGATCAAATGCTTCAGAGATTTGGCTCTCCAATCATCATTTTGAACCTTGTCAAGGTAAACATTTTTGCTTGTGCTAATTCCTAAATGTTGTCAGCTCTTGGGGAGAGACCATAAAGACCAAGATCTTGTCATTCAGAAAAATCAAGATAAATTAAATATTTTATTACACCATTCAAAGATATTGCAAAACGTGTTAATGTACTTGGGATCATTTTCCTGTTTTATTTTCAGGTAAGTCTTGATGATTTTGTGAAATACTTTTGCTTTATGACTAATATTTTAGTACATTCTGATTATTCACTTTATCCATCTCCTTGAACATTTTTAATGCTGACTATAAGCTGTATTTATTGAATATATTGTTGTTACTACCCTGTGTAGGGAGACTTGTATTTACTTCTATTTTCCAATCCATGTAGCATTCCCATGGAAAGCTGCTACAAAAATTATCTGGCATTTCAGAGACAAGTTCTCAGAGCTATGCTTCACTTTCGCAGTGCTATTTTTTTTTAATTGTAACTTGTCAGTGAGTAAAATCAATTATTTCTTTTGATAAAGAGTTTTAAATTATTTAGTGCAGTGTTTTATGTGATCAAGGATTTCTGTCATCTTAAGGATTTCAGCTATGTCTTTGCATATGTGGAAACTGAGTACATTAATACATTTTAAAATATAATTCCTACGGTAAATGTTTTTAAATGTGCCAGAGGATAGAATCAGTTCTTATAATAAATTTTGTTTCTTCTAAATACTTTGCAAGGAATAGATTTCTTAAGGATCCACAGTTAGCATATGTATATATCCTACATACCAATTTCAGTACTCAATAAAGATTTTAGCAAATGATACATGGATGTAGACCTTTCTAGGCACTGCTGTGAGGAAAGGAGTTATCTCCGAAGAAGCATGCAGAGTTAGAGTGAACAAACCAATGATAAAATCAGTTTGGAGATTAACCCTTAGTATCCCACTCTTTGGAGATACAGATTAAGGGAAGAAACGTTTTTAGTTCTTCGGTATAAATTGAATGGAGAAAAAAGATGTTTACATGAAGCAAAGTTTTTAAAAGTTGCCACGAACTTGCTAAAATTGAACTTGATAATAAGCAATAATTTATCATTATGGGAAAAATCTATAGAGGTTCTCAAGTTGGAATGCTTCTTTTATTCCTTCTATGTTAGAAGAGAAAATTGAAAGTTTTTCAGTGGTGATCAAAAGAAGGTATCAATTCAGTAGTGGGTTTCACTTACCTTCGCTACCTGTTCGGAACTGTGAATGCGCGCACGTAGAACCTTCCGCGCATGCTCAGAACGTCTGTGATGATGTCTGGGTGGGCGGGCGGAGCCTCCCGCTACCTCCGCTACCCGTTCTCGCAAACCGGTAGCAACCCACACTGTATCAATTGTACTATAAAATCATAATTTTCATAGTTGATTTACTTGCCCAGTTCCGAATCTTAGTTTGTAAAGGCTGATCTTAGTTTATGATTTTAACATGAGGCTAAATTGCTCTTCTATACAGAAGGATGGGGGAAGAATAACAGTAGTGTTCAGTGTACATTGTGGCATGATATCAATGAATCAGCAATCCATCAAGTTCAACATTGTCTATGCTGATTGGCTAGGAGTTTTTCTGAGCCCTATCTGGAGATGTCAGGGTTTGAAAGTGAGATTCTACTACAGAGAGTTTGCTCTAGTCCAAACTTGTGGCCCCTCCCTCCTTAGGGAGATCTTTTGCAGGTTACCACTATAAGAATGTTGCACCATTTCCAATAGTCAACTGGCATGCCTTAAACTTGCATTCTAATCAAATTAGCATTAATACATTATTAATGTAACTTATTTTAAACCACTGTATATGGCAATATTTTACATTTCTGATTTTATAAACTTGTATTAGAACAGAATTGACAATTTTAAAATCAAAAATAATGTTAAAGAGCAAGAATTCCAGTCTATTTTAACTCTGTCAACACTTGAAGCAAAACTGTATGTAAAACTGTTTCATTAGTAAGTAACTCTCCTAACTCTTCTTTTGTTAGCAACCACTGAAGAGAAAACTTAGGCATGCAATATTTTTTTTCATTTTCTTTTTCACCCACATTAATTAACAGGTTGTCCCTTTGATCACTTTAGAATATAAATTACTCACTGAGAATGACACAGTGGGGAAAAAATGAAGTAAATAGTTAATTTATTTTCACTTGCTTTGTTGCAAGTTTCTTACAGAACAGCTGCTCAAGATCCTATCTGACATTCCAAAAAGCCATTTATCTGACAGAATATACATATCCCGTAGGAGTATTTGAATGCTATTCTTGCTTACACCCTGTCAGCTTTACTAATGGCTGAGCCAGGGAAAAAATTAGTGTTGTTATGTCTAAACACTATACAACCAAGTTACACAAGTACATGATGTGAGGTCCCTCAGAGCCAAAAAGCTTATAATCTGAATAGAGGCAAGTATTTTAGCTGCCGTTGTTCATAGGCCTTAAGGTCAAACCCAGTGACATAAAAAGAATGATATAGAAAAGAGACTAACTTAGTAAGATACCACCCTAGTAACAAGTCATGCTGTTAAATAACCTGCACTTTCTGATTATCCCCAATTTTCCAAATTATTATTAGAATTAGATTTTTTTATTGGCCAAGTGTGATTGGTTACACACAAGGAATTTGTCTCAGGTGCATAAACTCTCGGTGTACATACAAGCAATAAGTGATAATCATAATCATTATATTCCTTTGTACATTTTGGGGGGGCAAAGAAAGCATGTAGAAAAAATATCTTAATAGTGAAGAGTTCTGATGTATCTAAAGAATGTCTAAAAAAACCCTCAAACAGATATGCAAGCTTCCTATAGAAGCTTGGGAAATTGAAGGGAGTGTGTCAGCTATTTGTTACGAAGAAAAGTTTCTCCTCTGAGAGGACAGAAGTGGAGAAGATGTGAAGTGATTTTATGATCTCTGTCAATTGTTGCTTCCTCGGTACCCTAGAATCCCTCATGGGATTGTTGATATTGCAGATAAAATTACTGAGTGCATAGCATATGTGCAGCATTACTTAGTATATCATTGTTTATATTAATAGCTAACTAGATAAACATGTTTTCTAGGTGATATAGTCATGAGTAGGCAAAGCATGCTTAAAGCCAACATTGAAAGTAAGAGATGTTAGATATCTGTGAGGGGTTCTTTGCTCTCCAAGGACTGAGCACAACACAGCATACCAAATATTTTATTGCAGCACCCACCTTCCCTAATAATAGGCCAGTGCTCTGAGTAACTCCATCCTTCTAGGACTTTGGAAAGCGATGTTGCCACGTAACTATGTCTTTAATACTCAAGCTCTTTGTATTCAGTGTATTAATAAAAAAAACAAAAAGGGTTTGGTTCCCCCCCCTAGATAATTATGTGCCGAGGTGGCGCAGCGGTTAGAGGCAGTACTGCAGGTCACTTTAGCTGACTGTGATCCGCAGGTCAGCGGTTCAAATCTCACCGGCTCAAGGTTGACTCAGTCTTCCATCCTTCCGAGGTAGGTAAAATGAGGACCCAGATTGTTGGGGGCAATGTAAATATACATTGCTTACTGGTGTAAACCGTTTAGAGAGTGCTTGCACTGTGAGGCGGTATATAAATCTCACTAAATAAATAAATAAATAAATAATACTCAGTTCAAACAAAAGTCTCAGAGTCTTTAACGTAAACCTTTGGCTTTTTCCAAAAGTTTTTATATTACTTATATTACTTAAAATGGGGTGCTATTTCAGTGTGCTTACTCCTTTTCTAGTTGCTGCTGAGCTCCAGATAAAGCTCCATACAGGACTCCCACCAAAATATCCTGCTACTCACCATAGTTAGTGGTCCTGGCAGTTGACCAGTAGTCTTCGTGCCTGCTTGTAATAGCTGCCAATCTCCAGAGGTTGCCTCCACTTCCCTGTCTGTACATTAGCTTATCTCCTTTTCTCCTATACTCCTCCTCACTTTGTGTTAGTGTGTGCTTTTCTTAGCCAAGAACCTGGGTGAGGTGAAGCTGCCTCTGGACATCAGCAAATCCTTCACAAAAGCAGATCACATCCCAACTTCACTCCCCCTCACCACATCTGAGTAGTAATTCACATATGACTTCAAATGTCTCTATTATTGGTAGAGGAAAACTTGGATTCAGCCCAAAGTGCTTTCTATTGTAGCTTTTTAGAAACAGGAAAGGAAAGGAAGGTCGTGTCAAATAAGAGTAAAAGGTTATTTAAATAATCAAAACTCGTTCTGGAGAATTGCTGGGAAATCAGAAAGTAGCAAATGAAACCAAATTTCCAGCTACAATAAAAATGTTAGTTAAGAGTCTGTTGTTTGTGGTAAAACATAACTAGTGATGATAGTCTCTGTAAATCTCAGCATATAGTAGCTATATGGCTGGTTTTGTTCACAGAGGCTAAACAGAAAGAAATCTCCTTAATACTTAGAAAAAATCTCCAGAGAATTCAAAGAGTTGTAGGTTGAGCTGGGACAGTACAGGTAGTCCTTGAATTACAGCCACAATTGAGCCCAAAATTTCTGTTGCTAAGCTAGACAGTTGTAATTTTGCCCCATTTTATGACCTTTCTTGCCTCAGTTGTTAAGCGAATCACTGCAGTTGTTAAATTTGTAACACAGATGTTAAGTAAATCTGGCTTCCCCTTTGACTTTGCTTGTCAGAAGTTTGGAAAAGGTGATCACGTGACCCCAGGACACGGCGAACATCATAAATATGAGTCAGTTGCCAAGCATCCGAATTTTAACCATGAGGATGCTGCAATGGTTATGTGTGAAAAACGGTCATAAGTCACTTTTTTCAGTGCCGTTGTAACTTGGAACGGTCACTAGATGAACTGTTGTAGTTGAGGACTATCTTTTTTTTTTTAATTGAAAAAGTTTTATTAGTACAGAGTACAAACATTTTTTAATTTTTCTCCCCACCCCCACCCCCTTCCCTCCCCCCTCCCCCCCGGACTTCCCAGAGAGAACACAGGGCATAATATCAGTAATTACAGAAGAAAAAAGAAAAAGGAAAAACCCCTCAACTCCAAATTACACATTGCTAACATCATTAAATTTCTATATTTTATATTATTTCCCATATAATTCTAAAAAATAAAAAATAAAAGTTAAAGATATATTAATTATATAATCTGAGTTATACAAAGGAAGGAAAACAGTTTCTCCCTCCTCCTTTCAATCATCTTTCTAGATCTATAAAAATTATTAATAATACTAAATCCTTAAAAAAAAACATTAATAATAATAATAATCTCATAATTAACTAAAACCGAAAAAATTTTACATAGCTAATATCAAGATATTAAATAATAATACCTTTAAATTTCATCATAACAACATATTACTCTAAAGAAACCTATTAACTCAAATAAAACTAAAAAAAATATTACATGTCTACATATTAAATAATAAAACTTTTAAGTTTCGTCATAACATAATATTATTATACAACAACTTTAATTCATAATAAAAAATATTAAATAATAATACCTCTAAGTTTCTCATAATAACATTATTATACAACAACTTATTAGCTCAGATAAAAAAAAATATTACATGTATTAAATATTAAAGCCTTTAAATTTCATCATAACCACATAATATTATTGTTCAACAACTTGTTAATTCATAATAAAAAAGTATCCTTAAAGGTAATATTGATAATAATAATAATAATAATAATAATAATAATAATAATAATAATAATAATAATAGTAATAATAGTAATAACAATAAAAACAATAATAATAATAATAATAATAATAATAATAATAATAATAATAATAATAATAATAATAATAATAATAATAATAATAATAATAATAGTAAAAATCTAGAAAAGAGAGAGAGAAAAACAAAAACCTAAAACAAATGGAAAGAAAAAAAAACAAACAACCTTCCTTTAAATTTTAAAAATCTAATTGTAATAATTTAAAGCTCAATAGTTTTAATTAAAAATTAGGAATTCCAATTCTTAAAGAATTATTAAAAAAGGGGGAAAAAAATCTTCTCTTTCTCTTTCCCCCTTAAAAAAAAAGAAGGAAAGAGAAAAAAAAAAAAGAGGGAGAAGAAGAAAATACAATTATATTATCTCCATCCATCTAATACATATCAACACTACTTCTCTTTATATCTTATTGGTTGCCTCCTTTTGTATCTTGATGATTTTGAATTTATCAGCTCCTCTTCCATCTGATCCCAATACTCCATCTCCTTTTTCACATCTTTCTGGCTCTGCAATTCACTTTGAGTCTTTGAGATTATTTCATTTTGATCCAATAAGAATGACTTTTCCTCCTTGTCTTCTTCTACATTCATACGTTTTCCTTCTGGAATTTTAGATATATCAGCCTTTAAAATATTGATATAAAATTCGGTACCTTTGTTTATCGTATTCAGCCGGTATCTTTTCTCCAAAAATTTCACCGTAACTCCTGTTGGTGCTTCCCATTTGTATTGTAAATTCAATCTTTTAAGTTCATCAATCAAAAAAGTAAATTCTTTTCTAGCTTTAAGCATTTTAAAGGGAATTTCTTTCCAAATCTTAAGTTCCTGACCATTCACCTGAAGATTATTCTTAAATGTCGCCTGGATAATTCTGTTTCGTAAGACTCTTGTAGTAAAATATATAACAATGTCCCTTGGTAAATGTTTTTGTTTTGCGTACCACGAATTGACCCTGTATAACTTTTCAATTTGTATAGCCAGCTTATCTTTAGAAATTCCAGAAACCTGCACCAAGGCCTCAATCATTCTTCCCTTCAAATCGTCATATAAACCTTCTTTCAACCCCCTTACTCTAATAGCGAATTGCGTTCTTCTAAACTGTGACATCAACACCTCTGTTTCAAAATTTGCAATATCCTTTTTAAATTTGTTTATATATTCCACCGAGGTTGCCAACGCTTGTTTATTTGTTTCAATACAATCCTCCAAAAAATCAACATTTGTTGCTAAACCTTTGCAAACCTCTAACATGTCCATCCGTAACTGCATTTCCATATTCTTCAAAGCTTCTTGCATTTTATTTTCTATTTCAGTAATTTTTTGATTAAATTCCAAAATTAAGTCTTGTTTCATAATCTTTAAAGTATTTAATAAATTTTCCGATGTCATAACTTGTGGAGGTGTTGGTTCAGTAGCAAGTTGCATTTTAGAAGTAAAAGCAGAGGGGTAAATAGGCCTTTTATTCGAAGCAATCATTCCATATTTTGAGGCCATTGTTATAGTTCCAAGAAATTAAACTAAAAACGCCAAATCACTATCAGTTTTTATAATCCAAAATTGAGAATCAAAAATAAAAACCAGTTTTCAAATTCAAAAATTTCCCAAAATCCAAAAACCACAAACAAAACACAAATAACTTTCACTTCTTCTTTATTATACTTCCAAAAAGGTGCAAAAAAGAGTCAAATCTGTAAAAATAAAAATAATAATAAAAAAAAATTCTTGCAATTTCCAGGACAAATAATCTTTTATTGTTATAATCCAAAGTCACGGAGCAGAGAATAAAAATTAGTTTTCAAAATTTCCACAAGAGAAAAGCCAGGAAAAAAAAAAAATCAATCCTTCCAAACTTGAAACCATTTTTATCTTTCCAGAAAAGTATAGAAAAAAGCCATAACTCTAAATGAAATTCTTTCCAATGTAAAGGATAGAAAGATTTTTAATTTCCAAAGTCAGGAGACAGAGAAAAAAAAAATCAGTCTTCAAAGTTGTAATTTTCCATAAGAAAAAGAGCCACAAGCAAACAAGGCAAAAATCACCTTCACTTCTCTTCCCAACTTCTTCAAATCGCCTTAAAAAGCCAGATCTCTAAAAAGATACTTTCCACTTTCAAAGGCAAATAATCCTTATTTTTGTCAATTATCAGAGAATATAAGAAGGACAGCCAGTTTTCAGTTTTCAGAACAAAGAGTTTCCATAAGAGAAAAAAAAAACCACAAGCAAAACGGAAATCACTTTCACTTCTCCTCCTTCAAACGCCATATTGTTGCATATTAAATGTTACTTTGTTTCTTCAAATAGAAGTTAGCCGAGGGTTTAAAAAAAAGGAAAAAAAATCCATACTTGCCCAGCAAAGCCCCTGGTTCTCTCTGTCTGCCTCTTTAACTGCACAGAAAAAAAAGTTTTAAAAATCCTCTTCTAGAGGCAGCGGCGGCTTCGGCGTCTAGCTCCGCAAAAGCGGAGATTTCCTGGCTCCCGGAGCTAGGGGCAGGCTACCTGGGGAGCCTTCCCTTCGCGCCCCTGGATGACTCCTAGGGCGCTAGGGGGGCTCTACCCCACCTGCCACGCTCTCCTCTCTCCCCTATGTCCGGGGCAGAGATATTCCGAGCCGCCAGACAGCTGTTCTGGCGGCCCGGCAGGGAGTCGGAAAGGCGTCCTGAAAGGAGAACGCCATCGGCGCCGAACACCAAACCGGAAGTCGTTGAGGACTATCTTTAAGATACCATCCAGCATACACATGTGAGCTGCATTCACTACCAAATCCATGAGCTCCTCTCCCCCTAATTCATATGAATTGCTTAAAGTGTTCTTATAAGGAAACATTCACAGCAAGCCAAATTGACCCTGAGCTAGGCAACAGAGGGAGGAATCAGTCAGGTTTATAAATAAAATGGTTTATATTCCCTGACCATATCTCAAAGATAGTATAGCTTGTATGTTAACCTAGAGAGGGATAAATAATGACACTCAGATGGCTTTATTAAAACCATTCCACTGTCATGCAGTATCATTTGTACAGTGTCTGCCTTTTTTTGGGTCTTGTCTTTGAAAAGTAGTGGGTCGAAGGTATATAAGCCATGGTTCTGCTTTTGCTCAGGTCTGCTCAGCAAGCTGTCAGTGTTTTGTTGGGAGCCTGGCGTACATTGTAGTTGTTTGCATACTTAATCAATTTATGTTGTATCTTTAAAGCAGGGATGTCAAACTCGATTTCATTGAGGGCCGCATCAGGGTTGTGTTTGACCTCGGAGGGCTGGGGTGGTGGCAGCCAGGGGTGGGCATGGTTATGGTGGCCGTGGTGGTCGTGGCCATGGTGGCTGTTTGACACAGGCTCAAGATGCATTTTTCCCCGTTCTCTTCTTTCTTTCCACAGTTCTTTACAACCATTTTCCTCTCTCTTCTACTAGATACTGTATTACTGGCAAACATTTATTACTTATTCTTCATACTCCACTAAACTTTTTATTTCTAAATTTATACCCCATTGTTTAATAGTAAATTGAATAGTAAATTGTTTTTCCAGGCAGAAAATTATTATTCAACTAATAATAAAAATGCAATAGCATAAATAACATGATAATACAAGATCTAACAGCAGAGGTAAATTTCCAGGATAGTAAATAGAAATGGCTGTCAATTATAGATTGTCGATTGTAGTTTAAATGGACCTACAGTATGTAAAATCTGGCATTAAACTGTAGTATGAACATAGGATGTTACTTGTTTTCTATCCAGATCAGGCACTTACTTGAGGCCACATAATTGTAATCCAGTCCTCCTGCAGCACCCTGCCAGCTGAAAACGGGCTGCGTGGGGCCTGTAGCCCATTTTGTCTGGCAGAGGCAACGCAGGCTGGTCTTTTGGTATTTCCATGCCGGCCCTGCGGGCCAGATTTAAGCAGCTTTAATCTGGCCCGCGGGCTTTGGGTTTGACACTCCTGCTTTAAGGTGATACGGTTGTTTTATGTGAGCCAGGTTTTGGCCACCACATTTTGGTGCCGTGACTCAGATTGTCTATCTGAGTAACAACTTTTGGTTGTTCTGTAAAATATAGAATAAAAGAGCTGTCAGTTGGCAAACCATTTAATTCTATCAGATACAAAGTGTCTTGTCATAACTTTGGCGGTTGTGTGCTAGGATCAAAGATCTGTAAAGCTTTTAATTTTTAAGTATTCTCTTTGGCAAAAAGGTTCTTTGATTCATAGTTTATCACATATAAATTTAAGGGTTTTTTTGACACAGTAGTCTTTCTATGTTGCATTGTTAAGTTGTGCAGACTAATTCTAACACACACAGGAAAATCCAGCCTGAAACTGTTACTAAACCAAGAGGCAGGTGGAAAATCTATCTCCTATATCTAAGAAAGAAAAACTTTAAACTCATTGTACCACATTCTGCCCCAAATCTGGCAATAGTACAGATTGGATTCATGTTACATTAAAGCAATTGCTTCATTGCTATGTAAATTGCAAGCAAGATGAGTGGCCTGATGTATTGCAGATGACAACATGCTGACATGTAACTATTCAGACCTTATTTAGTTACCAACCATACATGTCGGCATCTTGTGCCTTATCCTGCTTTGTATCTGATGCCTTACATTTTCTATAGGAATTTCAGGCAATCAGCTGGATTTTTTTTTCAAAACTTCAAAGAAATGTACTGCTGACCATCACAATCAAGAACAGTTCTCATTGCCATTAGGGCTTTCTACTTAGTTCTTACCTTACAGATGCTTTTCCAAGAAACCAGATTCCAAATTTATTGGCCTGTTCCCTGGATTAGCACAAATCAACCCCGTTGTTGTTCACCCTTTCATTGCTTCCTGATCTTTAAATATATTCTTTTACCCTTACACTCTGTCCAACCTTCCCAGTCTCAATTATAGGGAGGATGAATTTGTGGTGAAAACTCTTGGGTTCTTGAGACTGGAGGGCCAGACTGGAATATCTTGTTCATTGGAAGATATTTATTTATTTATTTATTTATTTTATTTTATTTATTTGTCAAGCATGTACAGGATAGTAGTTGTTTGTATAAACATAACATAAGTAAAAAGTACCGATAATAGAGGACAATAGGACAGTAGGACAGGGACGGTAGGCACAGTGGTGCGCTTAAGCACGCCCCTTACAGACCTCTTAGAAATAGGGAGAGGTCTACTGTAGACAGTCTAAGGTTAAAGTTTTGGGGGTTTGGGGAGGAAACCACAGAGTCAGGTAGTGCATTCAAGGCATTGATCACTCTGTTGCTGAAGTCGTATTTTCTGCAGTCGAGTTTTAAACGGTTTACATTAAGTTTGAATCTATTATGTGCTCGTGTATTGTTGTGGTTGAAGCTGAAGTAATCATTGACAGGAAGGACTTTTTGATATATGATTTTATGAACTACATTTAGATCACATCGGAGGCGACATAGTTGTAAATTGTATGAACAGAGGCACAAACAGATTCTGGGAAGCAGCAAAGGATATCCAGGCATGGGGCCTTCTTCAACGGTTCCATTTGCCATATCCTAACTGGCCTTGCAATGTTGCCATATCACTTACTTACTCTTGTTCTGTCAATGAACAGAACAACAAGCATTCAAGTATACAAGAACTACTTTATTGTAGAAAAATTGACAAAGTTATTACAAAACAATCCAGACAACTGCAACTGTGTCTCGGATATAGGTTCTATTATTATGAAATCAAGCTTTAAATTCTTATGCCTTTATTTCCTGCCATGCAGTGCAATTACATTAAACCCCACTCTCTTTTGGGCGCAAGGGATAATTTCCATCTGTCTTGCTTTGTTAACACACTAACACACAGCAGTTGATCCACTCATAATAATAATCCTGTTGATGTCAGCCAAATGTGACAATAACAGGACAAAACCAAACCATATGAAATAGTGTTCCAATTCCTGAATTGTATTTTCAACAACAAGTTGATTGAAACCAGTCCATATTCTCTGAGGTGTCCAATGGTCATAAACCCATTTTTGGTGTTGCATTAGCTTCATCATAAGTTCACAGACATTTTACATTGTTTAAATTGATCTCCCTTGGTTTTCTAGAACAAAAACTTTCAAGATTGTTATTCCATAGTTTTTCTCTTACTGTGTCCCAAAGGTGCTTTTTCAGGCGGCAACTGGAACTTTCTTTATATTCCTTGCAGACAGCTGGTCATTTGCATCCTTTTAGAGGGTCGTTGAAGCACTTGGAGGTTTATCTGTGTCCTCAGGGTCACCTGAGTAGTGCTCTTGGTTCCTGTAGTCTGCAATTTTTCCTCTGGAAATCCAAATTGGGCTGAACACCCTTTGAATGGTGTGGGAGTAGGAATGGATTTCCAGAGGAAAAATGCAGACTGCAAGGAATATAAATCCTTCCATTCCCCACTATCCTGTTAGAGCTGAAGAAGCTTCTTGGATGAGAAGTGAAACGTCTTCAAAAGAAAAAAACAAGAAAGTGCAGTTGCCCCCTGAAAAAGCACCTTTGGAACAACCATGACCTGAATGACTGAGAATCTCTATGGACTCTCTTACTGTGTGTTAACTGCATATGCACACTGAGAAGCACAAGGTGATCTGCATGTGCTTTTTCTTTGGATCCCATGACCAGAAAAGAAGGGGGCTTAGAATGGGGGAGACAGCAACATCCTGAGCAGCTACCCAACTACCTCTCCCACTGGTTGCATTGGGGGCAATCTTTCCTTTTGCTTTTATGTTTTACTTTGCAGCCTTGTCCTGACTTGGCCCATTTTTAACTCGATCTTACTTTTCCAATTTATCCCCTCAGTCCAAAGTTAGTCCTATTTGGGCTGAGCTGTAAAATCATCTACAGTGTAATAGCTGTTTGAATTGGCTTTGGGACATTAACTTGCTAATGGGGGACCAGACAACGTTCTGAATTCCTTTACATAATTTCCTTTTGTACAGCCATGAGCATTTTAGTAGAGTCAGAATGCTGTGTGGGAATTGGAGGATGAAGATAAAAAAACTGAAAAAGGGGAAAGGAGAAAGAATGAAATCGACTTGAATCTAAAGCATTCCCAACATTTTTGAACCCACTTGTTTCATCATAAACGTTCTGTGTTGTGAAGAAGGCAGGTACGAAATTTCAAGGAAACGTTTGCTTTCATTCAGTATTTGAAGCACTCCTTCAATGAAACTCCACTAAATGCTACTGAAGCAGTGATGTTGCACTGTGTTAGCATAGCCATTTTCTTGGCATTCAGTAAATGTCTATGCACATTACGCCTGTGCATAGAAGTTATGTCTATTGAAACAAAGAGGAATGGACTGCCTCCATTAATTGGAAGCACTGAGGAAGAGAACCTGGTTCACTATGTTGGGGGGGGGCACTCAGCAAGCAGAACTGAGCAGATCAAAAAGGTACCACTTCATAGAACTCTACCCTAACTTATAGCATTTATGTTGTTAAAGTATACAAAACAGATAACAATGTATTTTTGTTTATCATCTGTGTAATAAATTGCAGATTAACTAAGGGTAAGAAGGAAGGTTGGCAGTTTGAGACCCAAGCACCACGTGAGGGGCTGAGCTCCCGTTCTTGCCTCAGCTTCTGCCAAACTAGCAGTTCAAAAGCATGCAAATGCAAGTAAATAAATAGGTACCACTTCAGTGGGAAGGTAACGGCATTCCGTGCATCTCAATGTATAGTCATGCCGGCCACATGACCACGGAAGCATTTTCAGACAACTCTGGCTCCTTTGGCTAGGAAAGGGAGATGAACAAGTACCCTGTAGAGTTGGACATGACTGGACAGGAGAAACCTTTACTTTTTAAAAAAAAGAAGATTTAGCTTGCATCAGGCTTTCTTAGCAGCATCAACTTGATGCTCTGATTATTAAAGCTAAGAAAGGATGCTGTTCCTTTGAGATAACAAAGAACTAATCGTTCAGTTAAACAGAACTAAAGTAGCATTTGTACAAGTGTTGTGCCAGTGTGCTTATTTAGTAAGTTAAGGACTTTTGAAAAAATGAAAAGGTAAACGAACAATTGCAGTAGTTGAAAAATAAAGGAAAACATGCTTCACATAGCCTTTGGGCAAAAACTAGACTAGTATCCTCTGGGACATTAAAGGTGGAACAGAAGTGTTGGCAGAAGAGGTGGGGAAAAGTTAATGGCTAGAACACCATGCTCTTTCTACTCATCACTGGATCAACTAGAAGAAAAGAAACTACTGATTTGCTGAGGAAGTAGCAGTCCAGGATGAAATATAGGGCAGTAACCAAACACAAGAAGAGTCATGGTACCAGGGACCATAGCAAAACAGTTGGGATGTCTAGCAAGTGAATCTCCTGGAGGGACTTTAGACAGCTTAGGACAGAAAACATAGCTTTAAAATTAAAATATAGCGGTGCATTTGTAGTGGGTGGAGATTTATCCATTTCGTCACTCAAAATATTGCAGATGGCCCATACTAGTGATGAGGAAAGGATAAAGCGCAGATCTGTCCCTAGTTCTTTTTAGTATTTTGAAGTCACTTGATTCCTGTTCCACATGGTCAACCTCTGAATGTATCTTTGTGTTTCTGAAAATGTGCAAACTGAGGCTTTGTAAATCAATCAGTTAAAATGTAAACAGATTCCCCCCTTCCCTCACCCAATTGGAGATAACAGTTTTCAGAAGCTGAGCTGGAGACTCTTGTGAACAAATATTAGACACAGCTAGTAACAAAATGTTGTTGGCTGTTAAATTTTTAGATTTCATTAGAGCTGTCATGTGTATCTAAGCTCACGTGACTCTGCCAGGTGAATCATTGCATGCTGTTATTCACAGGGCTTCTGGAATATGGCTGAAAATGCACTTCTCTGAAGATGCTCAGTACTAGAACACCCCATTAACACTTTCTTGTCATTTATGTGTGGGGAGAAGAGGATATTATCCTAGACATCTGAGCCAACCTTGAATCACTTGCCTAATCAGATGTAGAGCCTATGTAGTTTTACCTAGACACATCATTTAAGATAAATGGTTTTTAAACAATGATTTGGTATTTAGTATGATATGGAAATAGGAAACAGTAAAGAGCTTTTTCTGTTATTTACATATTTATCATTTTCATAGGAGTTTATCACTATTATGAAACTTCAGGATCAGAGCAACATGAGCTTCAGGAGTTGGTATCTAGAACATTTTTATGGGACAAATATAAATATAAATCTGATTTTTAAAAAATCTGATAAAATATTCTTGGCAAAACATTTTTCCATGTTTTATGATTAATGATAACTAAAGTTTATAATATAATTCAGTTAGATTCTTTTATATTAATTGGTTATAAATGTTTTTTGAGTTTGCGTTTAGGGTGTAGAACTAAAGAATAGTTTGTTATAATTGTTGTTCTAAAGAGAAAAGTGGACTTTGGTCAATTTATATGAGGATGCTTTTTCTATTCAGCATCATTGCCACATGGCAATGTGTTTTAAAGAATCATAGAAGGTTCATTTAAACTTTTGAGTTCAACATCCAAGTAAAATGCAGACCCAATGGAAGCTAGACTGTTAGATTGCTTTTATTATTAAGTATTTTGCAACGTTCAATTGAACGTATCTTTGTGTGGCTTCAGGCATCACTTTTTGAATCAAGTTACCGCAAATGGGCTAACTTACAGTATGCATCCAAAATCTGAGACCTATGGTTCCCATGGGATTGTAACCACCTCTCACACACTCTGGTTCTGAATTGGCCATGGCCTAGTAGTGGGCCATGGCCCAGGGGTTAGGGACCCCTGCACTATTGACTGTCAGAGTGTGGTCAGCTGTGGCCAAGTCATCAGAAAGTCAGATGTTGCTACTGCTCCCATTGCTTTTTTGCCCTTGGTCATTCTGTGTTTCCAGTTAGGAAAGGAAATATCTTTAAAATTACCATATGGGGGTCTCGGATTATCTAGTACAATACAAAAACAGAAACAAAAGACAATTACTGGGGACAAAAAAACCCCATAGCATAATAGAACTGCTGTGCTCCCAACTGAGTATGCTGTTATGTGGTGTTTGGGCAGATATATCTGATGCATGTTTAAAATGCTTCAAAGGTTCACTTTTTAAAGTTGTTAGGTTTGTTGTTAGTTCTGTGTCGGTATAGATTTCTGAAAGAGTGCCCTGACTAAAGAGTGGCCACATTTTGAAAATGCAAAAACTGCTTGTATCCTTCAGTGCTTCTTTGTATTTACTAATGTATACAGTTTGCTTTAGTACAGTTTTTTCCCCTCCCTAAGAGCTTAAATTATTTAATGTACAGTATATATGCCATTTCAGTTAATGCTTTTTTTTAAAGGAACGTGAAAAAAGAAAACACGAAAGGATACTAAGTGAAGAGCTTGTTGCTGCTGTAACTTACCTCAATCAGTTTTTACCTCCTGAACATGCTATTGTATACATTCCTTGGGATATGGCCAAATACACAAAGAGGTACGTGAGGTTGTGACTATGTTTATAGAGCATATGAGCAAATATAGCTTACTCACATATTCAGCCCTTGTCTTTAGCAGCATTTAGTATGTACTTACGCTAACTGTAGTACACTATATTAATAAAAAATAACCATTGTTGTCTAATTTTATATAATGGTATAAGGAAAGATCTTGGAAGACAAGGGGAAGAGCCACAGACAAGGGAACAGACAAGGGAACACACTGCCTCAGACAAGAGGCAGTTTAGCCACTAAAGCAGCGGTTCTCAACCTGGGGGTCGTGACTCCTTTGGGGGTTGAATGACCCTTTCACAGGGGTCGCGAGACTTCGCCCGGACGCTGCCATTTGGGTTCTTTTAACCTCTGCGCATGCGCAGAATGCTTTGTGCATGCGCAGAGGGTAAAAGAACCCAAATGGCGGCGGTGGGGCAGGGGTCGCGGCGGCGGCACAGTGGCGGGGTGGGGCATGGTGGGGGGACGGGGCATGGGGCGTGGCATTAGGAAGGTTGAGAACCACTGCACTAAAGGAATGTGGATGTGGTAAACCTCTCAGAAGGGACCTTCCCTAGTTTCTTGGACTGTAAAGGCAACGGGCAGAAATATACTTTTAGACTTGCAAGATTCTGTTATTAACTTTACAATAAAATAGAATTAGCACATTTGGTCATGGATCACTCCATTAAGTTTCCTGTTTGGATCACCTCATTAAGCTGATTCCTTAATACTGTACTGCCATAATTTAAGAGATGTTGGGCAGTGCAACTGAAAAAATAAGTTCTTCCAGCCTTGGAACATCCAAAAGAACACCAGCAGTGTTCTAATCCCTGACCTGTCTAGTCCAGCAGTTTCTTCCTACAATGGCCAATGGCACACGGAAGCCTACTAGTGTCCCAGCAGATGTCCTTCAGATACAATCACACTGCCATCAATAGCTGTTGATCCCCAGAACTTGCATCAGTTGAGCCAAGCCTTTTTTTTAAATAATAGCCAAGCTATTAGCCCATATCACATCTTGTGGTAGCAAATTCCAAAGCTGACTTATGCATTGTGTACAAAACTATTTTGTTCGTCTCTGCTTTTTCAGGATTCAATTTCATTGGATGAAGTCTGGTTGCAGTATTTGGGGAAGGAAAAAAATAGCTTGTCTTTATCCATTTTATCCATACCAGGCACAGTTTTGTACTTCTCAATTGTGTCCCCTCTCATTCATCTCATCAAAGCCCCAAATGTCAAAATCTTTCCTCATAGGGAAGCTGCTCCAGCCCTTCGATTATCTTAGTTGCCCTCCTGTGTATCTTCTCTAGCTCCACTGTATCTAGAATTGCACACAGTGTTCCAGATGCAGTCACATCATTGATTTATATAAGGGCATTGTGATATTGGCACCTCTATTTTCAATACTGTTTCTTATTATCGGTAATATGCTATTGGTCTTTTTTACAGTGGATGCACACTGTGTTGATAACTGCATTGAATTGTTTACCCATTCAGTGCTCTATAAAGGATCTGAAAAAAGAAGCAGTTTAAAGGCCTTTAAAAAACTTATGAGATCAGGATCCAAACATAGAAATCTATAAAACCACATCAGTTTTATTTAGAGGGATCCTGGCAGTTTTTAACCTCTCATGACTTTTTCCAGACCAGTTTGTGACATTTAGTTTTACCATCTTTCGTTTCATGTATGATAGGCTGTAGGTGGACTTCTACATTTGCATTTAAATCAGACAATGAAAAGAAAGTTATTCTTGCATTTTGAAAGTTCTTTACTTTTGATTCACTAAAGATATTTTCAACAAAAGGGAAAAAAATGTACTTTTTACTTTTATTCCCACTTAGCAAACTCTGTAATGTCCTTGACCGATTGAATGTGATTGCTGAAAACGTAGTGAAGAAAACTGGCTTCTTTGTAAATCGACCTGATTCCTTCTGCAATGTTTTGCGACCAGATGAAAAGTATGTATTAGGCCAGAGTGCCAGATATCATTTGTAATTGCTCTTTAAATACATTTCTAAAAATCTCTATTGTTTAGTACACTAATAGTACATTAATATCAAGACGTACCTCAAATACAAAATTATGGTTCATGTGTTTTCACACCAATTAGAGATGACTTGTAACTTTATTCATCATATTCCAGTGTTGTAAGCAATGCTGAATAAATCTCAAAATAGTGTATAACCTGACATAAAAAATAAGACATATCAATATATTGATACATAGTTAGAATTATTATTATTACTATTATTACTATTATTACTATTATTATCATCATCATCATCATTTGGCATTTTTATCCACCTATTGAATCCTTCCCAAAGACCTGGGATAGGACGGTATTGTTGTTTGGTGGTGTTAAAGGTATTATCACATGGTGTAAGCTGTTTCAAGTAAAACGTCCTTTTGCAATTGACTGATGGTGGTTTTGTCAATGCCAATGGTATTTAAATGATGTTTTGGAATTGCATCTGCCTATTACTATTTGTACTATTTTTGCTTTCTTTTGCCTTAGCCATTCTACTTGTGTTTGCAGAACTTTGTTTTTTTCCGCAAGTTTTCGCAAGTTGTTTCTCTTCTATTCTGCTGACACCAGGTATTGCAACATCCGCTATCCAAACTTGTTGTCTTTCTTATCAACAATTGTTAAGTCTAGGGCAGGGGTAGGCAAAGTTGGCTCTTCTATGACTCATGGACTTCAATTCCCAGAATTCCTAAGCTAGCATGATTGGCTCAGAAATTCTGGGAGTTGAAGTCCATGAGTCATAGAAGAGCCAACTTTGCCTACCCCTGGTCTAGGGTGTTAGGCAGTAGGTGCTTATCTGTTTGAATTCTGAAGAGTGCTTCTTCATTGTTATTACTTTCTTTATTAAATTGTCCCCCCCCCCGCCGCCTATTTCTTGCTTGCAGGCAAACGGTATTTCTTGCAGATATTCCAATATAGCATTGTTGCTACTTTGTCATGCCGTTGTTTGTAGTCCGTCTTTGTAATCTTGCAGCAGCTAACTAGGTGATGCACTGTTTCTTCAACTTCCTTGTGGAGGTGGCATTTACTGTCTTGCTGTTTTCTCAATTCTGGCTTTGTATGCATTTGTTCTTGTGCAGCCAGAATTAGCCCCTCTGTCTCATTCTTTAATTCTCTTGCTCTTAGCCATTGCCAATTCTGTTGTTATCTGCTTTGCCTGCTATTTTTTTTTAATGTAGTGGCATGTAATACTTGGATTTGCCATGTCTTTTTTCTATTCTTTATTTTAATCTTTCTTGTAGGCCAGTTTGGTCTCTTAATTTCTGGCTCCAAAAACTAAGAAAGATACGTTGAGGTTCTTCTGAGCAGTTTCCTTTATTGTTCCTCACCTATAGATAGAAATCTTGCCAACCTAAAGCAGACCTCGTGCATCATTAAACATACACTCTGAGAACTAGAAAGGAGCCGTCTTAACTCTCTTTTTCCACATAAACTTGTTTTGCTCCTTTAGAATGTACTCCCTCCCTCCTGGCACTCTAGATTACATTTCACCACACTCCATTACTCCATAGTAAGTCTTTATGGTGTATTAGCTTCAGTGCATCTTCAGATCTTCTTCTATTTTTTTAAAAAAATTATTAATATAAATAAAAAGAGCAACATGTTCAAAATCCATATAAACAGTGTATTGTCTGATTACAATTATTTTGAGTAATATTCATCATCATCATCATAATAGTATTATCTCCGTTGTTACAGCCTCAAACCCTCACAGCTTCAACCTCAAACTGTCTACCGTGAACCCCACTCTTTTCCTAAGAGGTCCGTAAAGGGGGCGTGCATAAGCGCACCAGTGTGCCTACCATCCCTGTCTTACTGTCCCCATTTATCTGTACTTACTTCCTTTGTTTATGTTTATGTTTATATCTATACCTGCTATCTTGTACATGTTTGACAAACAACAAACAAACAAACAATAAATAAATAAATCTCATAACTCTGCTTTTCCCTCATAATATTAATACATATTAATTGTTAATACTAATTAAAATTAATCAACATTTATAAGCTACAGTAAACAACCCTAATAATGAAATTAATCTTTCTCATGTAATTTTTGAAGTTAACTCCTGTTTCTCTTATTTAACCATCGATAAACCCTCAAAATATTCAGTGTCTTCCTTTTCTTCAATTTCAAATGTTAGTTTATTCATTTCTGCACATTCTAAATTTTTTGTTATTATCTTTTCTTCTATGGGGATCTCTTCGCCCTTCCAATGTTGTGCGAACACGATTCTGCAGATCTTCTTCTAATGCCCTTTCTTCTTCTTCAACCATCTGGTATACTTTCTTCCTCACCCACTGATTTTCCTTAGGAAGTTGAGTCTGCCAACATCAATGAATGGATGATAGGCATGATTCATTGTCATTATTTTTCTAGTTTTCCTATCCAGGGCTTTAAGTTCTACTTGAGTCAAGTTCACTATTTCAACTGTGTATCTAATGACTGGGATTGCCTAGTTGTTAATTGCCTTGATGGTATTTCCTCCAAAGAATTTGGACTTTGAGATCTTTTTCACTCTTGTGATGTATTCACTTCTAATCTTATTCTTGACTTCAGTTTTATTCTTGTTTTCAGCCTGAAAAATGTCTAGGTATATATAGTGATCTTCTTCATCCAGACTCTTGATGTTACTTTTATAGGAGATCTTGATTCCTTCAGTTTACACTGTTTTTCCTCTGTTGATAGTGAGGGTGGCACATTTGTCCAGTCCAAACTTCATTGCAATATCTTGGCTGTTTACATGAACAACGTTGAGCGATTCTATTTCAGATGATGTTTTTCCATACAGCTTCAGATAGTCCATGTAAGGCAAGTGGCATAGTCTGGCAGATGTTTTTGATGTTTGAAAGCCATGGCCTGATTTGCTCAGTATTGTTGACAGAGGAATCAGTGCAATGACAAACAGTAGTGATATTATTATTATTATTATTATTATTATTATTATTATTATTATTATTATTATTATTATTATTATTATTATTATTATTATTATTATTATTATTATTATTATTATTATTATTATTATTATTATTATTATTATTATTTATATGCTGCCTAACTCCAATGACTCTGGGTAGTTACAAATGAGTAGAATAGAATAGAATCCAGAGTTGGAAGGGACCTTAGAGGTCTTCTAGCCCAACCCCCTGCTCAGGCAGGAAACCCTATACCATTTCAAACAAATGGTTGTCCAATCTCTTCTTATAAAACTTCCAAATTGGAGCATTCACAAGTTCTGGAGGCAACTGATTAATTGTTCTAACTCTCAGGACATTTCTTCTTAGTTTTAAGTTGCTTCTCTCCTTGATTAGTTCCCATCCATTGCTTCTTGTCCTGCCCTCACGTGCTTTGGAGAATAGCTTCAGGTGCTTTGGAGAATAGCTAAAATGTTAAAAACAAGAAAAAATGCAGTGATAGACAAAAAGATGACAAAGATGACAGAAAAAAACCAGACATGAAAGAGACAAATCCATATAGAAACAAATCCATACACTCCAAAGAGTTTCAGTCACCCTCATCAAAGGCCTGGGTGAAGAAGCAAGTTTTCAAGGCCCGTTGACACACCAGCAGGATGGGGGTCAGCCAAATCTCCATAGCAATCTCATTCCAGAATCAATCTTAGAGCCAAATTGTAATGCAGGGTTTTATATGAAATGTTTACTCACCCCATTCTTAATTGATAGAAACCTATTCATTTAACCAAACATATGTAACTCTGAACTGGTCTACTTTAGAAAAAGAATATGGACAAGACAGACAAAAGTAGTGAGAGAGTACGTACCTTTTTTCCTAGTTGAATAGCAATTAAAAGAGTTCAAATCCAAATACATCTAGATAACACCAGACTGGAGAAGGTACTATATGTCTTACCCATAGAATACAGTTATGGACCTGAACACTAGTATGCTTTTGGTCATCTCTTTTTTTGATTGGTTCAGAGTAGTATACATTGTTCATTATATATGCAGCAGACATTGTAGGAATCTTTAAAACAAAATAAAATCTTTAATTTATTTTATCAAATTTATCAAAAGGACTATTGATTCTTCATTACAATTCATGAATTAATTTGGGAATGTTACACAGTTATTGATCAATTGCATAGAACTCCTTAGTACAGTTAATATATCTTCATGCATTATTCAACAGTAAGTCATTAATATTAAAGAATAATATTTAATATTAACAATCACTTCATTTATTAAGGGATGTATTATGAGATCCTCTTGGGAACAATTTATCTTAAGGTTTGAGCTTTCTATTCCCTGCAAAACTACAGCATCATCTATATGTTAATGCCATTTCCCAGTAACTATGCAGAAAATGTTTTCCCTAGATGGAAGTGTGATAAGAAATCTCAGCTCTTGGAGTTGGCAGAATTTTTTTTTAAATAATAGAATCAGTCTTTCAAAATTCCCATCCTTTATGTTCTACATGAAAAGATACGCCTGTGATTCCTTTTCCAAGAGTTCAAAGGAGGACAAGGTCATGGAAATGGTTTTTCTGTGTGAGGTTGCCCCAACCCTATGGGATACTATTCAGATTAGTACCCCTGCCCATATCATTTCAGAAAGAGTTGAAGACTATCCTCTTGTACTGGGTTTATGGATGATGTGTGGTTAGAAAGAATGCTTCTACACTCTGTGCCCAATCATTGTTTATATTGAATCTGTCTTTATTTTAATGGTTTTTATATTTTCTTCATTGTGCAACATATTAAGTAATAATTGTTGGTTTTCCAGCAGCCCAGTATTTTAAATAGAATTGTAGAATATTCATGAACCTTCATATATTTTGAAAATTAGAATCTAGCATGGTCTACTAGGCCAGAGAAGAATGCCTGCAGTTTAAAGGAATGCTAAATAAATCATAACATTGCTGCTGGATTGAATAAGGAAGTAAAGCTTAAGGTTTTTAAGTATTGTTTTAATTACAACATACAAGAAGAGCGCTAAGATATTCAGAAATAATAAAATTAAACCAAAAATATCCAAAAATGAAAAATGAATTTTAACAAAATAAAATAGACAAAAAAGAAAGAAAGGAATTCTACTTTATACATCAAACTTATAGTTACTTATTGGTTCACAAAAATATAATATAATACAATAATTAGGTACAAAATAATATTGTAAAATATAAAATCTATGCCAACAAAGAATGTATTATGTCAGCCTTTGATTAATAGAAAATAATGCCTTTTTCAAGATTGATAAATTCCTTATTTCCAAAAGCCACTCCTTAATATTTGAAATAATGTCACATTTCCAATTTCTCCAAATTATTCCTTTTACCAACGCCTTTCACCTCCCCATCCTATCCCATACAGTACTAACATAATTCTTCCTAGTTAGATATCAGAGTTTTGACATATAATTAACTCACATTAATTTCTTTAGCATTTATACATTTCCTTTGATATCTATTTGCATACAGTAAAATACCATTCCCCCAAAATGTCAACAATTCACAAGACCATATTGTGAGTAGGAGTACTGTGGTTCACGTGGTTAAGGACGCTAGGTTAGCAAGCCCACGTTCCAGACCCGAGTGCTGTTGCATGGCGGAGTGAGCTACCATTACTCACTCCAATTCCTTGACAGGGATATGAAAGGATGTTCCTTGGTCAATGGTGATGTCATCAGCTAATCCTTTCAACCTGGAAGCACCGTACAAAGTGCCTCCAATGCAAACAGGACAGGGTCATTTGAGTGAATGAACCCTCAAATTTCTTACAGAGAAAATTCATGCTATGATAGACATGGGAGCCTAGAGAGACCTGTGAAGAGAGTGGGGCAAATCTTTTGGCCCATTTTGTGAGGGGGATTAAAGAATAAGAAGCAAAATATATGTCTTAAGTCTTTGAAAGATGCATATTATCCCTTAACACAAACTTAATCTAATTTTTCAGATTTTGAATATGTTCAGGGCAGGGGTGAGTTCTAACTTACCTTGCTGCCGATTGGCTTCCTCCCACGCCACGCGGGCATGCATGCGCAGTGCCAAAACAAATTATATATATATATATATTAAAAGCCAAAAACATATATATATATATTTTAAAAGCCAAAAATAAGATGGCGACGCATGCGCAATGTCGGAAATTCGGCTTCTGCGCACGCGCAAAAGAAAAGAAAACCAGAAAAAATTCATATGTGTGTGTGTGTGTATACACACACATACATATATATACACACACACACACATATATACATACATACATACATACATACATACATACATACATACATACACACACCATATTTTTCGAAGTATAAGACGCACCTTTTTACGCCCAAAAAGAGGGTGAAAATTTGGGTGCATCTTATACACCGAATGTAGCCCCACCCAGCCACCCCCACCCTTCCAGCAATTTACCTGTTTGCAGCAAAGAGGGAAGAGCCTGTAAAGCCAAGCAAGTCAGTAGCAGCTTCCTGACCTACAGCTGATTTGCTACGTGCTAAAATGAAAGGGAAACTAGCTTGCAAAGAGGCAAATAGCTGGGAGAGACACGCAGATTTTTATTTTCTGCTGAACTGCATGCAAAGAGGTAAGTGAATAACTATAAATGTCTGTAGAATGTTATTAGACTTATTTTTTAAGACTGCTTTATTATTGTTCTAGAGCCAGGGGTCTCCAGCTTTGTTAGCTTTGCTGGCTGTGGAATTCTGGGAGTTGAAGTCCACAAGTCTTAAAGTTGCCAAGGTTGGAGACCCCTGTAAATCTGGACAACTTAACAAAATAAAGAAACTTTTTAAAATAAATGCTTGCTCTGAAGAGGCTCAGTGCTATTGTATCTTCTTTTAAATAATAGAGAATAATGTATACTTCCAGAAATTTTAATTAATTTTAACAGCTCTGTACAAGTATAGTCTGAAATGTGTCCTGTTTAGTATTAGAGTTAAATCCTGACTTACCTTGGATTAGATCTATTTAAATAATTGGGAGGAGTTAGTGTGACTACATTTAAGAAAACTTTCTGGCATAATGTACATTTCTCCAATTCTTTGCTATTTCTATGGGTCAGGCACACATGCACAGAAATACACAGCAAACAGTGTATATCATCTGTGCTATTTGCTGTTTGGCAAATTGCTTGGAGGCAGAGGCCTTTTTTCCTTGTTTTCCTCCCCCAAAACTAAGGTGCGTCTTATACTTCAGTGCGTCTTCTACTCCGAAAAGTACGGTGTGTGTGTGTTTGTGTGTGTGTGTGTGTGTGTGTGTGTGTGTGTGTGTATGTATGTATATGTATATATATATATATATATATATATATATATATATATATATATATATATATATATATATATATATATATATATATATATATATATATATATATATAATCCAACAAAAAGATGGCGGCGCCCACAGACTGGCACCAACCAAACCAGTTCCATGACATCATCGTGACGTCACCAGTGGTTTGCTACCAGTTCGGGCGAACCAGTCCAATCCGGGAGGAACCCACCTCTGGTTCAGGGATAACTTGGCCCCTTAAATATCCCGGTTCCCAAAGAATTCTCCCAAATTTTATCTCTTTCTGCTCTGTTGACATAGAGTTATTCTGCTGTACAAGGAGAATACTTCCGTCATAAGAATTCCTTCTTAAGATTTTTCTAAAGTTTGAACAAGATTTTTATCCATAGAAAACTTTATCTTATAAAGCACTTGTATTTTTATACTACAGATGGAATGAACTAGGAGGATATGTAGTTCCCAGTGGCCGTTTGCAGGTAAATGAAATGAACTTTTTAAAAAGTGTTATTACAGTACTATAGACCAGTATTCTCAGATGGGCAAGCTATATGTATCACTAGGGAAAGCAATCTTTTGGAGAACTATTGTGAATTTACATAAAAATGATGCTTCTAGTTTATATCCATAAAAGCATTTTAAAAAATGCTACACGATACGTATCAATATAGCACATCTCATAACAAGGAAGCTCATAATACAAATATTTGATTATCTGCTCAATGTTAAGGAATTTGGAAAACTGGAAAAAATAGTATGAACAATCTTACTTGGTTACAGCCAATATAGTTAATCTTGGATCAGAAAAAGAAAGCCCAGCATATCCATCAGCACAGCTTTCCTCCTTTGAACAGATGCGCGTTCTTTTCATAAAGAATTGCATTGGCTGCAATACATTTCAATAAACAAAATAACGAAAAACTCTATATAAGTTTTCTGTGTGTCCAAATTGTTTGCAGTTGTTTATTTTATTCTTTTAATTTATAACCTGACTTTATTAATGTTGTTGTTATTATTTTTGCACTTGGGAGAATCTGCACCAATAGACAAATGCGCAGCCTTAAATATTATGTTCTGTGGATTGAGGGCAAAAAAAACCCCAACACCCTAATCTGAAGGAGACTTTGGCATTTACTGATGTGTTTTGAGCTAATTACAGACTCTGCATTTATGAAAATGATTTTTCAGACAGGAGTTCTTCGAACCAATTGTGTGGACTGTTTAGATCGCACAAATACAGCCCAATTTATGGTTGGAAAGTGTGCTTTAGCGTACCAACTCTATTCCTTGGGATTGATTGACAAACCCAATCTTCTGTTTGACACAGATGCTGTTAGGTAAGACTTTCCTTCTGCAAGATTTAGTAAATACAGCCCTTTTTTTTATACTACTAATTCTTTTCTAAACCTCTGTTTCTGCACCTCATTTCACATTAACTTGAATATTTTAGCATATTTAAATGCAGATTCATTTATCTGCCAGCTGAAAAATCTTTTTCTATTCCCAAAGCGTGGATGGATAGATGGATTTATTTATTTATTGCGGAAACATCTTTGTTGTTCCAATTTAATTACTGTAAAGCAGCTTTTGTACTGTTCTAGTTGACTTTAAATTGGCATTTAATCTTTCTCAAATCTGTTTGGTGACAATTATAGTAAGCTTTGTGAAATTGGAGAGGTTCTTCAGTTCCTACAAGGTTGAATGACAAATGCTAATGGATATTGGTTATGAGAAAGATTAAATTAAAATGCCAGTTGATTATTTCTCTTTTTAGTAGAGAAAATAATAATAATAAAAAAAATAATCTATTTATTTATTTATTTATTTATTTATTTATTTATTTATTTATTTATTTATTTATTTATTTATTTATTTATTTATTTATTTATTTATTTATTTATTTATTTATTTATTATGGTGTTCTTATATGCCGCCCAACTCCCGGGGGACTCAGGGCGGCGTACAACAGAGAAAATACAAGACACCAGTTCATAAATATTATATTAAAAACAGATATAAAAGTTAAAAAAAACCATATTTAAAAAACATCCAATACCCATTCAACAACCATACATACTTGGGGTGAGCTCGAGTGGATTAAGCTCTACCCCCAGCCTGCAGGAAAAACCATGTCTTGACAGCTTTTCGGAAGGCCAGCAGAGTGGGGATAGTTCGGGTCTCTGGGGGGAGTTGGTTCCAGAGCGCGGGGCCTGCCACAGAGAAGGCTCTCCCCCTGGGGCCCGCCAGGCGACATTGCTTGGCCGACGGGACCTGGAGGAGGCCAACTCTGTGGGCCCTAACCGGTCGAAGGGAAGTGTGAGGCAGAATGCGGTCCCGGAGATAACCTGGTCCTAAGCCATGAAGGGCTTTAAAGATGGTGATCAACACCTTGAATTGGACCCGGAGACCGATGGGCAACCAATGCAGCTGGCGGAGTATAGGTGTCACGTGGGTGTACCTTGGCACACCCACCACAGCACGCGCAGCCGCATTTTGCACCAGCTGAAGTCTCCAGATACTCTTCAAAGGTAGCCCCATGTAGAGCGCGTTGCAGTAGTCCAAACGCGAGGTGACAAGGGCATGAGTGACCGTGAGTAGAGCCTCCTTCTCCAAGTATGGCCGCAACTGGTGCACCAGGCGAACCTGTGCAAAGGCCCCCCTAGTCACAGCAGAAAGATGGTGATCCAATTTTAGCTGTGGATCTAGGAGGACCCCCAAGTTGCGGACCTGATCCGAGGGGGTCAGTTTCGCTCCCTCGAATACCAAGGAGGGACAGTTTTCATAGTCCTTAGGAGGCAGTATCCAAAGCCACTCAGTCTTGTCAGGATTAAGTCTGAGTCTGTTCTCCCCATCCTGATCCTAATGTCATCCAGGCACCGGCACATTACATCAACTGCCTCACTGAAGTCAGACGGGGTGGTGATGTACAGCTGGGTGTCATCAGCGTACTGGTGGAAACACACCCCATGTCTGCGGATGATCTCCCCCAGCGGTTTCATGTAAATGTTAAACAGGATGGGCGAGAGAACCGACCCCTGAGGCACCCCACATGATAGGGGCCTAGGGGACGATCTCTGTCCTCCTGCTAACACCGACTGCATCCTATCGGCGAGATAAAAGGAGAACCACCGCAAAACGGTGCCTCCCACTCCCAACTCACCGAGACGATACAGAAGGATACCATGGTCGATGGTATCGAAAGCCGCTGAGAGGTCAAGTAGCACCAGGATGGAGGAATTTCCCCCATCCCGGGCCCGCCAGAGATCATCCATCAGGGCGACCAAGGCAGTTTCTGTACTGTAGCCGCGCCTGAAGCCCGACTGATAAGGGTCTAGATGATCTGTTTCATCCAGAAGCTGCAGAAGCTGAGTAACCACCACCTTCTCCACAACTTTCCCTAAAAAGGGTAAGTTGGAGACCGGATGATAGATCTTCAAATCAGCTGGATCCAGGGAAGGCTTCTTCAGGAGGGGTCTCACCACCGCAGCTTTTAACGACTGCGGTACGGATCCCTCCCTCAAAGAAGCGGTGATCACCGCCTGGATCCAGCCGCGTGCCACCACTCTGCTGGCCGAGACCAACCAGGAGGGACACGGGTCCAATAAACAGGTGGAGGTACCCATCGCCCCCACAGCTCTGTCCACATCTTCGGGAGAAACAGGCCCAAACTCTTCCCATAACGGTGGACTAAGACTAGCCCCTGTCAACTCTATGGACTCTGCCCAGCCAGAGTCCAGGTTCGACCGAATCTGAGCGACTTTATCCGACAGAAACTGCGAATTCCTCAGCTCTGCCTTGTAAGTGTTCCTCGCTCCCCCCCTTAGCAAGGAGGGAGCGAGTCACCCTAAACAAGGCGGCTGGGCGAGAATCTGCGGACGCAATAAGAGCGGAAAAATAGGATCGTTTTGCCGCCCTTATCGCCACTAAATAAGATCTGATGTAAATTCTTAATAGTGTTCGGTCAGACTCGGTTTTGCTGGTCCTCCAGCGGCGCTCTAGACGTCTCTTCTGGCGTTTCATCTCCCGGAGCTCCTCGGTAAACCAGGGAGCTTTCCGGGATCCACTGCCACGGAGAGGTCGCTTAGGCGCAATTCGGTCTAACGCCAATCTGTTTGCAACAAGGTTCTCTAATTTAATACCTAAGAATAATATTTTTTATGTTTGGCTTTTAAAATGCTCTCCTCTATGCTCTTTGTTTGGAAAACGCTTACAGATTCAAAGATCAGCTGCCCATATGGATCAGGGGAAACTGAGACAGTAACATGTGCTTTTTACAAAGCTTGTGTTATAGCGATGTCCATGAACGTGCCCATTTTAGTAAGGATTTCAGTGGAGCTAGAGGCATCTTGTCAATGTTTTGTTTTAGCTGATAATTGCCAAGCAGGAACAACAGTCAAAGCAAATGTCTATGTGGGAGCTTTGCTATTGGCCATATGAGGTCAATATCAATTTTGCTTGCTTTGCTTTGAGTCATAGTTTCAAATCTGTATTGTCTGGATATAATGGAAGTTTTTTAAACTTTCACTCTATGTTAGTGATAAAGCCCTAAATTTACTGCATGGCAATATATTTCTGCCTGCTCAAGAAATAGCTAATGGTTTCTCATTTGCATCTGTTCCACTAAGATGCAATTCTAAACTATGTTGCTCTTCCTACTTTAGATTATTTGAAGAATTATATGAAGATCATGGGGATACATTGTCACTCCAGTATGGTGGCTCTCAACTGGTTCATAGAGTAAAAACCTATAGAAAAATAGCACCCTGGACCCAACATTCTAAAGATATTATGCAAACTCTTTCAAGATACTATAGCAATGCTTTTTCAGGTATTGACTTGAATTCTGTGTTTGAAGATTTTTTCCCCATATCATTTAAGAGGCACTTTAGAGGTATTTTTTCTAATTAATAATAATTAATAGCAATCAGGTTTGACAGAGAATATTGTTTTGATTAAAAAGGTTTATCAAATAACCTGGATATGTATATTTTGTTTTATGAAAATAAAAGTATTCTCAAGTTGAGATAAGTTATTGTACATATGTACAATTGTATAATAAGTTCATGGTGTATCCAAATTTAATTTTCCATGTATTGCTGTACTGGAAATTGATTTACACATAATAGCCAAGGTTATAGAATAGAATAGAATCCTTTATTGGCCAGGTGTGATTGGACACACAAGGAATTTGTCTTCGGTGCATAGGCTCTCAGTGTACATAAAAGATATAAGTGATAAATCATATATAATAGATTTGTTACACATAAATTGTGAGCTGTTGAATAGACTCTTCGCGTGATTCCTGTTTTGCTAAGAAAAATATATTAGTTAATGAAGGGATCATTTTTAGAGCAGAGATTTAGAAAACTCCCGAAAAATATAATAGGGAAGCATTCAAGGAAGAACCCAGCTTCCAAGTTTAATGTGAAAGAAATAATTGGAGAATAAGTTTTCTAGAAGATAAATCTATAATTAAACTGAGATTGAAATAAAATAAAATTGATTTTAAAGCGAAAGGAAAATGGAACTACTTGTGTTAGGTATCATGGAACAACATATTACAAAAAATACGGAAAGGCTATAGAAAACATAGAGATATATGCATGAGTGCATGCAACTTGCCACTGTATTGTGTCCTCTTTGTAAGGAGGGTACTGGGATATGTGTGAATTTATCCATAGTGATTGGCTGCTGCAGGCAGGAAGAAATGCCCAGAATATAATGATGACTTTTCAGTGTACTTTTGCAAATATGTTAAGAAATAATTTGAAACAAAAATTCTGTTTGCAGCTGTAGACCTGGGTTTCCTATCATGTTAATCTATCATGTTTAATCTTCTATGAGCTGAAGTGGTGCAGTGGTTAAATGCTGCGACTGCAGGCTGACTGCTAGTTCAGCAGTTCAGCTGTTCAAATCTTACCAGGCTCAAGGTTGACTCAGCCTTCCATCCTTCCGAGGTGGGTAAAATGAGGACCCAGATTGTTGGGGACAATATGCTGAACTCTGTAAACCGCTTAGAGAGGGCTGTAAAGCACTATGAAGCGGTATATAAAGTGCTATTGCTATTGCTATTGCTATCCCCATTCCAATTTTAAGCTTTCTGGCAGTAAAACTAATGATACATTTTGAGTTAACATGTATTTTTTTTAAAAAAAAAATTAAATCTCTTTCCCTGTATCTTTTAGATGCTGACCGGCAAGATTCTATTAACTTGTTTCTAGGAGTATTTCAGCCAGAAGAAGGAAAGTCTCATCTCTGGGAACTGTCTACTGATTGTTATTTGCATCAAAAGGACACAATGAATCTTCTCCAGACAAGGCGAAGGTATTTCATTTCAATATGCCCGAAGTACCGAAAATTCAATAGTTCCACTCCATTTTCTTCTACCTCCATTATATATTTTAATGGGTTGGAGGGAGCTTCAAGAGAAAGACCGTATGGTTTTTCTGCCGCTTTTACTAACGGAAACCTGCGCAAGAGTTTTTATTGCAAGCAGAAACTTCCATTAATAATTTTTTACTTTTTCAAACTTTCCATTCATAGAGTTATTTATTTAGTTATCAAATTTGTGCAGTCACCTATCTCACCCAAAATTGACTCTGGGTGGCATAGTCGAATAACAGAACAAATATAAAAACATCCGATATGGAGATACTGTATAGGCATTATTTTCCTGACTGAGATCAGCAATATCTTTCTGCTCTATCTAAATAATTGAAAAAAGTAATGTTTAAATTATCAAGCAGTAGACAGATGTCACAATGAAAGGAATTGGCAAGGGATCCCTCAAAGATCTTTTTTCAGAACTAAAGTATTTCAACTTCTTTATAAATAAACTGGACTTAGCAGCATGGAGGCGCATTGGCCGTTTTACAGTTAATTCAGGGTGCTAAAAACAAAATAAATACCAAAGAGTTCCAAAATTGTTCTCCAAACTAAATAAAGATTGAAACGAAAAGCTATATTGAAGTAGAAGTTTAATGTAATGTACACGGGGACAAAAATATATTTTAGAATTGGAAAACATGCTAATACTTAGATAAAATGATTAGGAGTATTGAGCAGCTGTACTATGAGGAAGAATGTCAACATTTGTAGAGAGAAGAGAAAATGATGTGAGCTTCAGAATAAAGAATAGAAAATTATAATAAATTACAGAATCATCATCAGGTTGTTGTTGTTAGTTGCGAAGTCATGTCCGACCCATTGCGATCCCATGGACAATGTTCCTCCAGGCCTTCCTGTCCTCTACCATCCCCTGGAGTCCATTTAAGCTCACATCATCAGGTAGTATAAGATATAATTTTAAGAGAACTAGGTAAATTTGTGGATGATGTGACTATGGATGATATGACTGAATGGCTACCACTCATAAATGCTCAGTACTGCTTCCAGGATCAACTACAGCAGTGATGGCGAACCTTTTTTCCCTCAGGTGCCGAAAGCACAAGCGTGCGCGCTATCATGCGCGTGCGAGTGCCCACACCCATAATTCAATGACCCCTGCCCCCACACATGCGTGCATGACCCCACCTCCCACCCCATTTCCCGACTTCCGGTGGGCCTGGTAGGCCCATTTTTTGCCCTCCCCAGGCTCCAGAGGCTTCCCTGGAGCCAGGGGAGGGTGAAAATGTCCTCTACCACCATCCCGGAGGTCCTCCGGAGGCTGAAAACTCCCTCCCAGAGCCTCCGCGTGAGCAAAAAATCAGCTGGCCAGCATGCACATGCGCGCTGGAGCTGAGCTAGGTGCCGGCAGATATGGCTCCGCGTGCCACCTGTGGCACGCGTGCCATAGGTTCGCCATCATGAACTACAGCATGCACTTGAATATTACTTATTGTAGAACAACATGAGTAAGGGTTATTGCATTTATGTTCTGCATGTAAAAGTATCCCATTGGACACTACCTAAAGCAATATTACTAAACGTTGTATTATCATGATACAGTTACAATATGAAGATAGTTTACACTGTAAACTCTCGATCTTAGTGTCAGTTTAGTTGATGCCTTTGAGATATGATTCAGAATTACAGGCTTTATCTCAATTTGTTCAGTCAGAGTGACCATGATGGAGAAAGCAGCTAGAACACATTCTTTGATTATATTGGTTTGTAAAATGTACAGTCTTTGTAGAGAATGGCTTTTTTATGACTAAGATTATTATCCATAGCACTATGAGGAGAGAAATGTTTAGTCACCTTCAGAGGTCTCATCATGCCACTCGGAGAACAAAAACAAAGCAAGAACATGGCTGATGGCCAAAATGACACACACATACAGAAATTGAACAGTGTAAGGATTGGTCAAGAGTAGAAGACAATGAAGCTTTTACACTGGTGGGAAATACCTACTAGTTTTAATGTTAGCAGATAGAGATATTTGCTTCTAATATATTGCTTTACAAGGGCTCAAAAGGTTCTTCACAAAATTTACATATGCCAGATATGGTACTCTACAGTTATGATCATTTTCCATTTTCCGGCAGAGAAAAAGAAACTTTTTGCAGGATTTAGGGGAGTAAAATTAATCCTAGGTGACTGGATGAACAATCCAAACAATTCAATTAACACTAAAACGGCAAGTCTGATTAGTTTTATTACATTTTCAGAATACACAGTTGATTGGCTTGGAATATTTCCCAGCAAAGTTATTTGTAGGCCCTCTTTTAAAGACACCCTTCCATCTTAATATATCCGCAAATAGTCCCAAAGATGCTTTTTTCAAAAGTTAACTGGACTTTGTTAGGTTTTTTTTTCTTTTGAGAACATTTCATTTCTCATTCAAGAAGCTTCTTCAGTTTTCACAATCTCTTTAAATAACTTTTCAGTCTAAGATTTTTGATCACTAACTATATTTTCTATTACGAGACCTATGGAGCAGGGGTGAAATGCTCCTGGTTCGGACGGGATCGGGCGTACCGGTAGCGGTGGCAGCCGGTGGTTTGCTGAGCTGGTAGCGATGGCTGGCTGGCCATGCGCCCAAACCAGTCCCCCGATCACCGCTCACTCGCCCTGCCCCGCCCAGTCTCTGCTCTGCAGCTTGCCTACCTGAAATGCTGCGCCCCTGATCTGCCTGCCAGGTAAGCCTGCGAAGTCGCGGCCTACCTAGCTACCCCTGCCCCCCGTCCCAGCCTGCCTTCCCTACTTTATTCCCTGCGGCCCCGACATGCTTTCCTGCCTTCCATGGAGCCTTTCTGGTGTCCCCATGGCCAGCTTGCGAAGGCAGGCAAGCAGAAGGCCACCTGGAAGGCAGGAAAGAATGGCGGGCCTACTCCCTTCCCTGCAGCCCTGCCATGCTTGGTGGCATTCCACGTGGCCTTCCCGGCAGTTCCTCATACCCGCTTGCCTTCCAAGGTCGGCGTGGAAATGCAGACGTTGAGAGGGGCGGCAGAAGGGCAAGTGGATGCGCCTGCCCAGTTTCTGCAAAGGCAGAGCCCCCCCTTTGCAGGGTGATCCATAGAGGGGAGGGGGATGCTGCAGAAAAGGCCGCCTTTCACCCCTGCCGGCTCCGTGGCACTTGGGGCTCCAAAGCAGTCCACTGTCTTCTCACCTGGACACCTGCCTGCTCTCTTTGTGGATCAGCCCCGCCGACCGCCAGCACCACTCTGGGAAGTCAGTCCGTGGTGCCAGGTTGGAAGCCAGTGGGCTGCTTCGGAGCCCCAAATCCCGCGGAGCCGGCACGGGAGGAACATCTGGAAGGCGGCCTTTTCTACAGCATCCCCCTCCCCTCTTTGGATCTCCCTGCAGGGCTCTGCCTTTGCAGAAATGGGGCGGGCAGTTTGTACAGAGGATTGGCGGGGGATGCGCAGCCCTCTGGGATGGAGAGCGGGGCAAGAGAAGGCACAATAGGCTGCGCTGCCCCACTCAACTATGCTTCTTCCAGCCCATCCGTCCCATGGTGCCGTGAACAAGACAATCGGCCCCACCTCCCCTCCTGCCCTTCCTCGCCGGGTGCTGCTGCACCGGAGGCTCCTCCCTGCCCAGCTCCACCCGCCACCACTTCCCAAAAACTTCCCAGGAGACGGCCGGAGCGAGGGACGGGCAGGAGCGCGTGGGCCTGGCTGGCGCTTGGCTTACCTTCCTGGCGGGGCTCGGAGACCGTGTGGCACGCCCATCCTCTGGCTCTCCAGGCAGCGCCACTTTCTCCCTGCCCCGCTAAGGCCCCTGCCAGCCGGGAGACCGCGCTCCAGGACGGCACATGACGGGACGCATTGCTGCTGTTGCCCACGCCGTCGCTCCCCTCGCCTTCCCGGCTTCGGCTCTGGGACCTTCACGGGCCAGGAAGCGTCGGGGCGCACACCTATGGAGCTCCGCCGGCCTCAGGGGTCCGCTGGCCTCCGAGCCGGTGGAGGCCTTGGTGGGGCAGAGAGGAAGTGGTGCTGCCTGGAGAGCCGGCAGATGGGTGTGTCAGGCGGTCTCCGAGCCTCACCAGGAAAGTAAGCCAAGCTCCAGCCAGAGCACTTTCTTCCTTCTCATGCCACCAAGAAGAGAGAAAGAGAAAGGAAGGAAGGAAGGAAGGAAGGAAGGAAGGAAGGAAGGAAGGAAGGAAGGAAGGAAGGAAGGAAGGAAGGAAGGAAGGAAAAGGCATGGATGTTTCTCATGTGCATTCACACATTCAGGGACACCCTCACTTTCTCTCATCCAGATATACCTGCACACATGGAACCATTTTATAAGCCATAAATTCTATGTCAGGAATCCCCAGTCTTGGGAGTTGGTGAGTAATTTGGAATTTTAGGAGCATCTCATAGCTGCTGTCACAAGATATTTTCCTTGGGGGAGGTTGCTTTCTACTGCAGAAGAAAGAGAGAGAGACAAAGAAAGGAAAGAAGGAAGGGAGAAAGAGAAAGGAGGAAAGATGGTAAGAAGGAAGGAAGGAAGACAGAAAGAAAAAGGGAGGGAAAGAAAGGAAAGAAAGAAGAAAGAAAGAAAGAAAGAAAGAGAAAGAGAAAGAAAGAAAAAGAAAGAAAGAAAGAAAGAAGAAAGACTTGTGACCACAATTGAGCTCAAAATTTTGGTTGCTAAGCAAGAGCGTTGTTAAGTGACTTTCACCACATTTTACAAGTTGGCCACGCCCACCAAGCACGCCCACCCAGTCACATGACCACCAAACACGCCCGTCACCTGACCACCAAGCCATGCCCATCTGAAGCCAGACCCACCTGTCCTCCAAGCCACGCCCACAAAATAAGCCACGCCCACAGAACCGGTAGGGAAATTGTTTAGATTTCACCACTGGAGTGAGAAAGCATACTTACTATCACAGTTGGCTAAATTATGAGTTTTTAAATCATGAGATTCAATGTACATAGTAACAGCATAAGGTTGGCAATTGGAAAGGACAATAGTACCATATCCAAACATATGATTTTACTTTGTTGACATATTAGTAGGTAAAAGATACTGATGCAAAAGAAGACATTTGAAAGAGAATGAAATAACCTCAAGTTCTGAACCTCAAGTTCTGTGAATGATTAGTAGGATTTTAATATCAGGTATAACAAACTAGTCTAGCATAGGAGTGTCTTCAACAATTTTACTTTGTTGACATATTAGTAGGTAAAAGATACTGATGCAAAAGAAGACATTTGAAAGAGAATGAAATAACCTCAAGTTCTGAACCTCAAGTTCTGTGAATGATTAGTAGGATTTTAATATCAGGTATAGCAAACTAGTCTAGCATAGGAGTGTCTTCAACAATTGGTTCTATTTCACAAATGCCAGAAGCTGAAAGAGATGGAGGTTGGGACAAGTTCATTAATGCTAAGTTAAATGTTTGGGAGGAACTATGCAGCAGTACAGTTCTGCAACAGCCAGAAGCTAAACACGTGTAATGCTCTGCTCGATTTCTGTTATTCAGAATTAAGATAGTTTAAACTTTTACAAATACTTTTTGAAAATCATTTATTAATCAATGTTAATATACTGTATAGTTTTTAATATAAACAAGCAATGTTGTAATTGTTCTATGTCACATTTTATAATGCAAGGGGAAGATGTATATTTCTGTTACTTGACTAATTACCTATAATTAAAAGTGGGCTGGATATGAATGATCTCTTAAGGATGTTATGTTGTTTTAGTTTAGTGGGCTTTTCTGTTAAGAATGATATGCATTCTTGACTGAAGTTAGGAATGTATTATATGTAAAAGGGGGGTATTAAGCTGGATAATTATTTAACCTCAACCTCACAGCTAATTTTTCATTTATCTTTATAATGGTTCTAATTTGCTGCATGATATCATAAAGAATTTATCTAAAATTTGACATCAAGACTATTGGAAAAGGAAGCTTGGATAATATGGAATGTGTAATTTTGTATACATATATGTGGGCTTAGCAACTGTAGGGCATGAGGAATAGGGTGAGGGTTTGGGTTCAAGGTTGACTCAGCCTTCCATCCTTCCGAGGTGGGTAAAATGAGGACCCAGATTGTTGGGGGCAATATGCTGAACTCTGTAAACCGCTTAGAGAGGGCTGTAAAGCACTATGAAGCGGTATATAAGTCTAAGTGCTATTGCTATTGGGTAGAGGTATCCGAGGGCAGCAAGAGGAAAAGCATCATGTGGCAAGAGGCAATTGCAAATATAAGATATGTGAAGGATGAATGAATGTTTTTCTCATTTTATGTTTTTTGTTTAAAGCTACACTTTTTGGTGGACTCCTGGTGTTTTAAAATACTTGCCACTGCCTTTCGATGAAGGTAAATTATATTTG
Organism: Diadophis punctatus similis; assembly: GCA_023053685.1. Lineage (NCBI taxonomy): Eukaryota > Metazoa > Chordata > Lepidosauria > Squamata > Dipsadidae > Diadophis > Diadophis punctatus. The sequence continues at coordinate 108,168,268 of JALIGW010000001.1, read as the reverse complement.
TATAGTAATGAAAACTGTATAACCTGTATAATATGCAACATAAAATGGGCATAATAAAAATCATTTCCTAACATAGTGGTGAATTAAGCTTGCATGTTGTTAATAAGGCATTATCTTTTTATGTAGATATATGAAATATGGATTTAGCAGTATGTAATACTCTTGATTATCTCGCTTATCCATCTTAATATATTATGTTTCCCTCGTTTTTCAACTTCATCCATTAATATAACCAAGGAAACTTTGGATTTGAGGGATATTTTGCCTGGCTTCCTCCTGTTTTAATGGATTAAGTTGCATGAAAAGCTATTTGATAAACTGAGGGACAAAAAGGAGAATTGCAAAAAAATTGAAAGAGGGGCAGGTAACTGAAACAGAATGCTAGCAAATAGCCTGAATCTGCCAGGACAGTCAGGATGGCCTCGGCTCAGAATAAATTAAGACTTGCAACGAACACCAAAAATAACAAAAAGGTTTCTGTTGAAATGTAAGGAGAGAAAAAAATCGAGGAAATGATCAGTAACTAATGGAAGACGATGGTAAGAAGATGATGGGCAGCAGGAAGAAAGCGCAAGTGCTTAATTCCTTCTTTGCATCTGTCTTCAAACAAAAGAGAAATATAGTCCTACTTATCAAAAGCATCACTGGGAGACAGAACAGGAATGCAAGTCAAAATAGGGAAAGATTTGGTAAGAGAATACTTATCTGCTTTGGACAAGTTCAAATCTCCTCGGCCAGATGTTTATATTTTAGGATACTGAAGGAGCTGGTAGGTGTGATTTTGGAACAACTGAGTGAAATCTTTCAGAGCTCCTGGAAAAGAGCTGATGTGGTTTCTTCAAAATGGGAAAAAAGACGATCCAGGAAAATAGAGACCAATCAACTTGGCATCAATACCTGCAAAAATCCTGGAAAAGATCATCAAACGGTGGATTAGTAGATCAAGAAAATGATGTGAACATAGTATAACTTAGACATCAGTAAGGCATTTGATAAAGTAGACCACAGCCTACTTCTTGGTAAAATAGAACAATGTGGAAGATAAAATACAGTAGTACCACCAGATGAATTTGCATTTGGCTGACCAACCACACTTGGCATGCGGTTCTCAATGGAACTACGTCAGTGGTGGGATTCAAATTTTTTTACTACCGGTTCTGTGGGCGTGGCTTAGTGGGCATGGCATGGCTTGGTGGGGGTGGCAGGGGAAGGATACTGTAAAATCTCCATTCCCTTCCCACTCCAGGGGAAGGTTACTGCAAAATCCTCATTTCCTCCCAATCAGCTGGGACTTGGGAGGGACTTGGGAGGCAGAGCATAGATGGGGGTGGGGCCAGTCAGAGGTGGCATTTACCGGTTCTCCAAACTACTCAAAATTTCCGCTACCGGTTTTCCAGAACTGGTCAGAACCTGCTGAATACCACCTCTGAACTACATCTATGTGGAGGGAAGCATGTAGTGGGGTACCTTAAGGTTCTGTCTAGGGTTCAGTGCTCTTTATCATCCTCATAAATGACCTAAATGAGGGGACTGATTGATGGATAATAAGGGGTCTGAAGGCCAAATCACATGATGAATAAGTAAGGGAATTATGTATGTTTAGCCTAATGAAGAAAAAACCTGGGCGAGATCTTCCAATATTTGAAGCTGTCACAGAGAAGATGGTGTTAGACATAGCACTTAAGGGTAGGACAAGAAGCAATGGTGGAAGCTCATCAAAGAGAAATAAGGAGGAATTTCCTGACAGTAACAATGATTAATCAATGGAACAGTTTGCCTCCTGGAGTTTTGGGTGCTCTATCACTAGAGGTTTTCAAGAAGTTTGGGCAACCATTTGTCCGGAATGGTATAAAGATTCCTGCTTTGGGCAGGGGATTGAACTAAAAGACCTCGAAGGTCCCTTCCAGCCCTATGATTCTAGGTGGACTTATCTAGCTATAGAGCACTGTTCTGTGTTCTGATGGTCCTTCAGAACAAAAACCTGATTTGTTTTTGTAATATATGTATTGTTAGTATCTAAAGTCATTAACCGAGGTTAATGGGGAAATTGGCTGGGGAAACATAAAGAGGGACTTATTTGCTACTTTTAAAAAAAAAAGAGGAGAGAGGTCATATATTTTAACATGGAAAATGCATAATCCTCAATATGCTAATAAAAAAAATATTAATAAAATGACAAAAAAAAGCAAAATTTAAGTGTTTGGATTTAATGCAGCCACAAATCTACAAGTTAATGCAAGCTGTATTTTTCCTTTTCACTTAGAAGTATGATTTCTGTTTATGTGTTGACGTGTGTTGATGTATGTACCATATTTTTCGGAGTATAAGACGCACCTTTTTACCCTCAAAAAGAGGGTGAAAACCTGGGTGCGTCTTATACACCGAATGCAGCCCCACTCAGCCACCCCCACCCTTTGGCCTCTGCCTGCCAGCAATTTACCTTTTTACAGCAAACAGGGCAAAGCACAAGAAGAGCACAAGAAGAGATTATCTGCTTCCCAACCTACAGCTGAGGCTTGCAAGCCACGTGGTAAAATGAAACTAACTACGGTGGCTGTGATGAGACAAATTGCTGGGAGATAAACTGCTGGCAATATTAGGCTGCTAAAATGAAAAGGAGGCAAGCTATAGTTTCTATGGCTCAGAGCTAGAGCTCTTGCCTCACAATCAGGAGGTTGTGAGTTCTATCCCAGGTACAGGCAGATTCTGTTAATGTTATTTTGTTAAATGTTTGTAGACTGTTCAAATTGTTAGACTTATTTTTTAAAGACTGCTTTATTATTGTTCTAGACAACTTGAACAAAATGAAGAAGCTTTTTAAAATGAATGCTTGCTCTGAAGAGGCCCAGTGCTATTGTATCTTCTTTTAAATAGCAGAGAATACTTCCAGAAAGCCACATCAATTTTAAAGATCTGTAAAAGTATAATCTGAAATGTCCTGTTTTAGTATTAAGTATTAGTATTAAGTATTAGTATTAAAAGAAGGCAGCTGAGAAACCCTGATTTATTCATGTTTGGAGTAGATCTATTTAAATCATTGGGAGGAGTTAGTGTGATTACATTTAAGAAAACTTTCTGGGATTAATATACTGCCATAATGTACATTTCTCCAATTCTTTGCTATTTCTATGGGTCAAGCACACATGCACAGAAATACACAGCAAACAGTGTATATCATCTGTACTGTTTGCTGTTTGGCAAATTGCTGGGAGGCAGAGGCCTTTTTTCCTTGTTTTCCTCCCCCAAAACTAAGGTTCGTCTTATACTCCGGTGCGTCTTATACTCCGAAAAATACGGTATATATTTTGTGGTTTAAAAAATAAAATCTAATTACTTTTTTTTAAAAAAAGTATGATTTACTTGTTTTAGTGACATGTGCTGAAAACCAGAGGAAGTTAATAGTGAAGAGATTTCATAAGTTTGATGATGAGATTGATATTCATAATGATTTTTTTCGACCATATGAACTCAGCAGTTTTGATGACATCTTTTGCTTGGCAATGACAAATTCAATGCGGTATGTTTCATTTTTATTTGATGTTGCATTTTGAACTTGCTTTTTTACTCCAAACTCTTTTTTAATTTTCTTTAAAAAGTATATAATAGAAAATATACCGTAAGACAGAAGCAGCAATGCACTGTTAGAAATTACATACTGTTTCTGTTTTAATTCAATAAATGATGTGCTAAATTCCATATAATTCTGTACTGTGTGCTTCCAGTTTCAAAAGAAACTTAGTTCTTTCAAGTATCCATCATAGTGCATTTATAAACTAACCTAGTTTTACAGGAATTCACCAATATAAGATGTTCTGAAATATTTGCATTTTGCTGATAAGTGTGTGGGATAGGTTGGCTGTGTGAATCAGTTATCAAGAAGTGAATTTGACATGATTTGGATTATTTAACAAGAGGAATGTCATTTAATACATGCAGAAAACTAATGTTGGAAATGGACAGTCCAACCAGTAATACAAATAAATCACTTCCTAACTTGAATGTGTGTGTGTGTGTGTGTGTGTTGGGGGGGGGTGTACAGTATATGTATATGTACACACACAAATTTCATGGCAATTACGTTAATTGCCATAATACTCTATTGTTAATAGAGTTAATAATACTGTTTTGTCCAGAAAAATATTACTCCTAAAAAGTAATATAGCTTTTTATTTGATTATTGATTTTACTTTCTCCTCCACATTTCTTCAGAGATTTTATGCCTAAGAATGTTCCCATTGATCCCAGCCCATTTACTGTACGTAAACCAGATGAAACTGAAAAATCTGTTTTGGGGTAAGGACTTTGTGTCCATTTTTATTTATTTTTATTTATTCCTTAACCTAAATTGGGAATGGAATTTTAGTAATTACAATTCAATACATGTGAAGATCTGTAGGTTGAGATAAATTTATATAATCTGCATACTTCTTGGCTCTATGCTGGATTGCAGGAAAAGACTAGTTCCAAGTGTCTTTGCCTTTTGCAAATAAATCTTTTGAGCTACCTTCACCTAATAGGTGGTATTGAGAAGCATGATTTCTACAGATATGTTTCCCTACTAAAATTTACTGTTGCAACACTGTGTTAACATATGTCCACCTGTTCCCACAGGGCATTAAGCAGTCTTAAGAATTCACAACAAATCTAGAACTCTACCTTCAAAAATTGCAGTGATAACAGTCAGTTAATGATCTTGTGACAGCTGGAGGTACAGAGTGTTCTGTGTTGAGAGATCTTCAAACTCTGTTGATTATCCTAGTTTTGCTCAAATATTTTGTAATGTGTCTGATGAAAGGGTTTACTTTTAATATTATAACTATTGAATCAGGACTAACCACTGCTTCATTTGAGTACATCCAAGAATTTTTTTCTTAAATTTTTACATTCTGTTCTTGTTTTTATTTTTAATGATCCCTTTTAAAAAAAAGAACATAAGGGTAGTTTCATGTCTTCATCTCTGTCCCCAGTCTCTAAAAATCAATTTGCTGAAAGCAACATCCTTCTAGGTCTTTAAGGAGGTAAATACCATAATTGTATGCAAGTGATCAATAAGGCTATCTGTACTAAAATCTAAAGTCATATTTTGTTCTTAATATACCATGCCTCATAGAGAATAGATCAATTGCATTTTCTCCTCTTGAAATAGTTCAGAGGCTTTAAAGCATTACTCTTTCAAGGATATCAGTGTCAAAATGTTCTGATCTTGATCTGGAGCCATTTAACCACTTCACTAGTTTGCAATTTACTGTTTTCTAGGCTGGACTTTTAAGTGTTGGCAAATGACTCAGTTCAGCTAACAAAGTCATCCTTTGCTCTTACCTTTGTTTGTAGAGTTTTACTTGATAATCTAAACATTAAAAGCCATTTTAATTGGGTACTTCTTTCCTAACGTTTTTGCACCTCGGATTAAAATGTATAGTCAAAGTCATAGATGACATGAAGAGCCAAATGGTCCAGGGGCAGAACAAACTGTAGTTGTAGCTGGAACAGAAAGCCTAACAGAATTTAGCCTTAGAGGATCAAGGACTCTAGCAAGTGAAAAGAATGAAAGCATAGTATGATATTTTATGGAGAAATCCATGAAGCTTCTGTTAAAGGAGCATTTTGTGCAATGTCTTACTGCAGCTATAGTGTTCCAGATCTCTTAATCTGGAGGCATATCGGGGATAGTGGTGTCTCTCCTCCCTACTTTTCAAGTTTGAATAGTTTATTTATTTAACCTAGAATATTACTAACCATTAGTTTACTAGAAAAACTACAGCAGTTTACTACAGCAGTTTACTACAGCAGTTTACTATTACTACAGCAGTTTACTAGAAAAACATTGAAATTCAAGACATTGAAAAAGCTCAGATACAAATGTTATATGTCATTGTCAGCTCTTTGAGGTAGATCAGTTCAGGAAACAGAACTATTTTACTATTGTAAAGTGTGTTAACATAAACTTAAAGACTTGCAAGAATATCCCTTTTCTACCTCTTAAACCAAACAGAGTCAAAGCAGGATGATTTTGATCTTTCCTCTCCTCTGGCATTTCTTATCTTTGTACTCCTTGTCTTATTCTTCCACTTCCACAAGCTCTGCAGAAAATGCTGTTCAAAGAAAGAGGAAGCCCAAATCATCCCCAGACATCCAAAATAAATATACACAGCAGCCAAAATAATTAACCAGTAAATAGTATAATAGTAGAAATGATAGAAAAGTCAAGAAATGGAGCCCTTAACACTTTCAGAGTCCTAGGCTTGGGTACAGAGCCAAGTTTATAAAGCATTACAAAAGGCCAGCAGGGTTGGGGCCATGCTAATCTCTGAGGGGAGAATATTCCACAAAGCAGGGCCGTCTTCTGAGCCCCGCCAGCCGACACTGTTAGATCAAATTGGATATTTTATTACCCTTTGGATCAGGGTTATTAACGATATTCTCATTGTAAAAAAAAGGATTGATGACAGACTGAGAGCAGTCCCAGGGGTTCACATGTTCCTTTACCAGAACCTCCATTTTAAATGAATGTTTTCCCACAGCCACCATTCATGCTTACTTGGTTTAACAATTCACATAAACCACAGGTCTTTCCTACTTAGGATATCCTCAGGCTCATATTGCTGTTGTTAAGTTTAGGGAAATAGGACTTCATTAAGAAGAAATTGAATATTTTTACTCCTATCCCCAATGTGTCAAAGGTGTGCAGAATCTGGATGACAGTCAAACACTACCACCCCAAAAGCCTAGGGTGAACTGATAAACATGATTCCAAATTTTATCAAAATTTAACATTTGATAAACTTTGGAAACATGTTTTGTTGTTAATCACAACAAAAGACTAGTTAAGAAACAAGCTACTGTTAATTTCAGTTTATTAACTACTGAATTTTAATGAAGTTTAAATGAAATTAAGTCAGATTTTGGTATGGTTCTTGTCCATCTATTATTTTTAAATGTGTGACTTCTGGCATGTTAATCAAAGGTTAAGGGCAGCTTTGACTCGGATGAAATATCAAGAGGGAAAAACCTAGCACCAATTAACATAAGGCAAAGAAGAAGAATTCTTTTGTTCTGTTTCTGTTTCTTGAATTCACAATGCTGTCCTTCCTCAGGAACAAAAGCAACCGAGGAGAAGAAACGGTACTGCAACGTAAAACGGCTGCTAGTGCTCCTCCGCCACCCAGCGAGGAGGCCGTGTCCAGCAGCTCTGAGGATGATTCTGGAACTGATAAAGAAGACGAGGGTGCTACCTCTCAGCGTTCAACACCTGTGAAAATATCAGATACTGGAGACAATACCAAAATAACAGAAGTAAGAAATTGGGGTGCCACAAAGACGGGCACAGTTTTATATTTGCTCTTCTGCTTTGTATTCAATATGTACCAAAGGCTTACACATCTGATTTTCTTTGCATTAGAGACATTTTTTTCCCTAAGATACAATGGCAATCACAAGAAGATAAAACCAAAATAAAAACACTGAGGAGGGACCTCGGAAGGCAGATGGAGTACTTAAAAAGCAATTTTAAAAGGGATTGTGCAACTGATTAGATTTCATGCAGAAAATATACCGTGAAGTACTTGATATGTATCAGTGTTTTAAATTAAACTAGGTAATTCAGCCAGGAGTGAAAAATGGATTAATTCAATATTGGCTTAATATAGAAATATAGCTTAATACTACATTTTCAAATAGGAATATTAATTTAGCCAGATGATACCCTTGTGCAGACTGATTCACTACCATTATAATGCTTCAATATCTGGTGATGCTAATGAAGATATGTAAACACAATAAGATGAGGCATCTCGGCAATTTTGTTTCAGCACAACTTAGACATTTATGATTGTACAAGGAAAAGTTCAGAGCACAACTGTATGGACAATCAAAGATCAAAATGTGCCTTGTCTTTCAAAACATGATACGCAAGAAGAATTTTATACTTCTGGCCAGATTGGGACTACAAGCCACAGTTGAGGCTGTGGGTGGGGGAGGGGGTTTCCTGTATATTTGGGGGTTTACCATCTCTGGTCTTGGACGGTCTTGCTCTGCCCTATATGGACCTAGTGTAAAGGCTGGGAATCCTCCTGTACTCATGATTCCTGCTTGAGGAGCAGGTGGCAGTCATAGTAGGAGGGCCTTTGTACAACTTTGAATTATACGCCTTTCCTAGATTGGGAGCCTAGATTGTCTCAGTCACTCATCCCTTTCCTAGATTGTCTCAATCACTGATCCCCTGGTCATCTCCTGCATGGACTACTACAATGTGCTATACATGGGACTACCCTTGAAGGGTATGTAAAAGCTGCAAGCTGTGCATGTAATCCAGGGGTCCTCAAACTTTTTAAACAGGGAGCCAATTCATGGTCCCTCAGACCATGGGGGGCCGGACCAGCTGGGTGGGCATGGCTAGGTCATGTGACTAGGTGGGCGTGATCAATTTAACAGTCCATTAAATAATGCACACAAATTAAACTTTAATTTGTTTTGCTCCTGGGGGTGTTTTATTTGCTTTTGTTTGCATGTTACTCTTTTGGTTGACTTTTCTTTTTACTAGATCATTTTTTCAGTTGTTTAGGAGTCTAGTGGTCCACTTCAAAAAACTCAGTTTTGCAGCAATTCTTCTCAGCCCCAAGGAGCTTGAGAAATCTCTCTCTCCCTCTCTTTCTCCCTCTCCCTCCCCCCTCTCCATCTCTTTCTCTCTCTCTTTTTCTCCCTCTCTTTCTCTCTCTCTCTCTCTCCCTCCCTCCCTCCCTCCCCCCCTCTCTCTTTATCTTCTGGAGGCGGGGGAGGTGAAAAACAGGCTATTTTCAGCCATTTTTTCACCTCCTGGGGCGGCTGTGCACCCCATTTTTTACCTCCCCCGCTCCAGAACGTCTCTTCAGGCCAAAATTGTTGGCCTTAACTTTCAGTTCCAGCCTGCAGGGCTCGCGAAGGTACTGTAAGTCCTGTGCTCAGGGGCGGGTTCCTAATTTTTTTTACTACCACTCTGTGGGCGTGGCTTATTTTGTGGGTGTGGCTTGCCAGCCATGTGACCGGGTGGGCATAGCTTCTTAGACTGCTGAAGGGAAGGGAACTGAGATAGGTCCTGCCGCCCGTTCCCTCTCCCCTCAGCAGCTCAAGAAGCTTCAAACGTGCGAAAATGCCTAGGATCATCACCGCACGTTCGTGGCTTCTCGGACTGCTGAAGGGAGGGGAACGGAGATAGCTCCTGCCGCCTGTTCTTTCAGCGTCTCACGCGCTCCCTCAGCCATCCTCCCCTGCTTGGACTCACTGTGGGGTAGGAAGGCAGGGCACGAGCAGTGCCGGAAACTCGGCTTCTGGGCATGCACAGAAGAAAATTTTTTTAAAAATATTTTTTTTTAAAAAAAATGGCAGCACCCAGGCACCTGCAACCGACCGCACCGCTACTGTGACGTCACCAGCGGGCCGCTACCGGTGCTATAGAGTGGACCGCACTGGTAGGAACCCACCACTGCCTGTGCTCGGCCAAAGGGTGGGGTGGGCGGGGCGATGTGGGCAGGGCAGCCTCATGGTCCTGCGTGGGCTGGATTAATGGCTTTGGCTGGCTGTAGTTTGAGGACCCATGATGTAACCTCTGCTGCATGAGCTGCACTGGATGCTTGTTTGCCTCCAGGTCCAAACATTTTTGCTTTTAGTTTTGTATTAATCAGATTAACAGTATTTGATATTGTGATTCCCAAATTTGGAGAATGTAATATGTCCAAATTGTAGTTAGTGAGAACAAGTCAGGACCAAACCATGCTCTTATACTAAGCAGATTGCCCTCAATTAGACAATGGTTTAGTCTAATATCTAAATATTAAATATTTACATTTAGTATATTTATTATGTTATTTACTTTTATTTATTTATAAATTAATTTGAATACATTTGAATTTAAATTTGAAAGTTTATTCTCCCTTTTAGATGCCAAAGAAGAGGTTTGGTTGGATATGTAGCATAATATTCTGATATCTGTGGAATATTAAATATTTTAGTCCCTTCATCTGGAAAAACCATACGATCTCTTTGGAGGTGTGCATTTGAATATGCATACATAGACTCTTTCTCACTGCTGCTCTTTTACCTACTTTGATTTTGCATGGCTATAATTGCAGAAGTTGAGAATGAATGGGAAAATCTTCATTATTGCAGATTATTTGTAGGATCCTTCTAATGCACAACCTCAAAAATTATCTAAAATGTTGGCCCATTTTTAGTTCTTTTACCCTAAGTGCTTTCGAAGAGGAAGTACAATAGCATCCCCAAAGTTTGAATTGCTATGCCTTACTGAAGTTGTGGAAATTAGATGGCAACATGAGTGTTAATGAGCTGCACCTTTTACTCCAATCTTTGTCCCAAAATCACTACTTTGCTTCTAGGTAGATGCCTAGAAAAACTAGAGGAGGATTTTATTCTTTTGTTCTGAGACCAGTACTCTGAGACTATAAAGTAGGTTGCAAGGTTCTTTTCTGTCACTAGTCTTGATACATTGCTAATTATTGGAAATCCTCTAAATTGAGTAATAGTAAATGCTTTGTGTAGAGTATATGTTTTGTGATAATTGATTTTTCCCCTTTTTTCTGGAATCCTGATCATTGATAGAAATATATCATGTCACGCTTAAGGAGCCCTAATGTTCTTAATGTTCTTTCCTCACCCCTAGCAGCAGGGCTAGCAAATTAATTGACCATGGTTTGTTTAAAATTACATGTGTTGGTGAGAAGCAAAATGAAGATGTTTTTGGCTGGAGCTGTCTAGAGAACACAGCTGTAGTTTGGTAATCCATTCTTCATCCAGTTTTATGATTACCCACTCTACTGAAAAAAAAAAGCCCCATGAAGAATTAGAATTAAGCTGATTGTTCAGATAGGAACCAGCATCCACAGGGATGTGTGCTAACCAGCACTTATGCTTAAGTGTGTCCTACAGATATTTTCAATATGAACAAAACTGACTGGAGATATCTTTAATAAGTAGTATTAGATCAGAAAGAAGAAGAAAAAAGGAACAGCACTAATGTGTTATTTATTACCAGAGTCTTTTGTGGATTGAAGCATTGTTTACACACATAAATGAAGAAAAGGTTTTATTTTATAAATTCATACATTACATGTCCCGTTTCTGCTTATCCATTCCTATTCCTTTTCATTCACTATAACATTATACCTCTGAAATACGTTTTTGGATATTACTTATTCTTCTCTGCTGTTCTTTGTGTTCTTATATTTTTTTCTTCTAGTTATTTCTTATTTCATTTCAGTTTCCTGTTTTCATATTTCTGTTTCCTTTTTTCCTTCTCTTTGCGAAAGCTGCTTTACCTTTCACCACAGATCTTATGGCCTGAAGATACTATTAAGAAAATGCATAAGATACACTTATTTCACTACAATTTTTCCCTATATAATCCTGAAATGTTACATCCTGAACTCAGATCTTTGTTCCCTTGCCTGCTTGTCTGTTGGCTTGCCATGAACGCTGGCCATTTCTTTCTCACTTAAGCACCTATCTGTTCCTGACAGCATGGCACAAAATTAACCTTGCTCCATTGCCTGGCTGGCTCATCTTCTCTGCCCTTCAGACTTGTATCTGGAGAAAAAAATGAGTCACAGGGAACTTATGGGAACATGCAAGAGACAAAGAAAGGTAATGAAAATAATTGTTCCAGTAATTTAAAAACGCAAAAAAGTCCCACAAAATTATTTGGATAATGTTAACACTTGTAGTGTTGACACATGCACTGTACTGTAACATTGCAACCATTTATACTTATTTTGAAAAAATGACAATTTCTTTTGAAAATCAATAAAAGTATTACAAATCTCAGACGTAGCGTCTAATTTTCTTGTATAATATTCAGAGACACGTGTCGCTTCCTAAAAGCAGGTGTCTACAACATTTTAAGTCCAGATCATTTATCTCTATTCAGAGATCCTAAAATTCCCAAGTAGCCTAGCCTATTTTTCTTCTAGCATGTGGAAAAAAATCCCTCTTTTTGAAAAAGTAGAACCGGCATCAGAATGATGAAATGCAGTGCACTCCTATGAAGGGTTTTAGATAGCTAATCATGTATGATTCAATATGGCAATTCTCCCATACCTGAGATTCTATTAATTTTCTTCTCTTCCGATGCATTTCAGAATTACCTGCTTAATTGGACATGTTCTGTCCTCATTTGCTTGTTTTGATGGTCTCAGACTTCTTAGGGTTTTTCAGAAGTATTTGGGGTTCTCCCTGTAAAAGTTACCTTTCAGGTGTGTTGGAAGATGTTGCCCTGTTGCAAAGATAGAAATAAGAGCTTGTGTGTGAAATGGAGTAAAGAAGCTCTTGTTTTTGTTCTCTGACATCAAAATATTCAAATACTGTCTCTCCATAGGGTGTAAGATACAGTGTAGTACCAATGTCTAGATAACCTGTCTCACGTAGGCACATGCATTCTAATTAGTAGCTTCTTCTACAGTAAAGAAAGAACAGTAACAGAGAGAGATCTAAGAGTCCTAGTGGACAACCATTTAAATATTAGCCAGTATGCCACAGCTGCCAAAAAAGCCAATGCAATCTAGGCTGCATCAACAAAGAAATAGTATGAAGATCATGTGAAGTATTAGTACCACTATATGCTGCTTTGGTAAGACCACACTTGGAATATTGCATCCAATTTTGGTCACTCTGATACAAAAAAAGATATTGAGTCACTAGAAAGAGTGTAGAGAAGAGCAACAAAAAAGATTAGGTGGTTAGAGGCTAAAACAGTGATGGTGAACTTATGGCATGCGTGCCACAGGTGGCACGCGGAGCCATATCTGAGGGCACGTGAGGCATTGCCTTATGTCAGCTCCAGTGCGCATGTGCGCGCTGGCCAGCTGATTTTCAGCCTTCTTTTCGGCCCTTTTCGCTCTCCCGGGCTTCAGGAAAGCCTCCTGAAGCCTGGGGACGGCGAAAAATGGCCCAACATGTCAACAGGATGTTCGGAAACGAACTTCTGGTTGGCCCATTGGCCCGTTTTTCACCATCCCGAGGGGAGAGCGAAAAACAGCTCAACGGGCCTAGCGGAAGTCCGGAGGCTTCAGTGAGCCCTGTGCACATGCGCGGGGGGCAGCACGAGGGAAGTTGTGCGCATGTGCGGGCAACAGTGCAGGGGGTGTGCGCATACACAGGGAGGGCATTGCATTATGGGTGTGGGCAAGTGTGCACATGCTATCGCATGCGCACCTGAACCAAAAAAGGTTGGCCATCACTGGGCTAAAACATGATGAATGATTGCAGGAACTGGGTATGTTTAGTCTAATGAAAAGAAGGACTGGAGTGACAGTCTTCCAATATTTGAAGGATTGTCACAGAGAAGAGGGGGACTACCTATTCTCCAAAGCACCTTGAAGGCAAGACAAAAAGTAACTGGTGGAAACTTATCAAAGACTTATCAACCTAGAACTAAGGGGAAATTTCTTGACAGTGAGAACAATTAATCAATAGAACAGCTTGCTTTCATAAATTGTGGGTGCTCCATCACTGGAGGTTTTTAAGAAGAGATTGGACAGCCATTTGTCTAAAATGGTATAAGGTTTCCTGTTTGAGCAGGGAGTTGGACTAGAAGACTTCCAAAATCTTTTCCAACTCTCTTATTCTGTATTCTGTAAATCAAACCCAATAGTTTAATTCTTTTTCATTCCCTTTATACAGGGTAGTAAATATCACTAGAGCCAGATTTATGCTTTTGTCCTGATGACATTGCCTAGCTCTGAAATCACTTTAAAATGACAGAAGTGCTTATAAATTGCACTCTCTTATCACAGCCATGTTTGCAGCTTTCCTCAGTCTTCATTGAACCTTGCCTTTCTTTTGTGAGGAAGCTGGAGATGCAGATACTGTAGCTGTGCATTCCAGCTTGTGGTACTTGGTGAGACCAGAGTTCAGTTTCATTCACACTACAACTACTTTGGAGAAGCATAGGATAGCCAAGGCAACCATGCTTGTAAGTTCTTTAGTTGGAGCAAATATATCTCTTGCTGAATATAATAAATGAAGTGGGGATGGAGAGTTGAGAGGAGGTTGAGAGGTCTTGAGATCAGGAGCCAAATGGATTGACTTTGTAGGATGAAAGCTATTTAACTATATCTTGGGGGGGGAGGAAGCATTTAGAGAGTGATTAAAGCAGAAAAATAGCATAAGAATATAAGAAGAGCCTACTCTGTGAGGCTAATCTGACAAAAACCCAGAAATATCAAACAAGTTAAGGTTCTTCTTACACAAGAGGTAGCTGTATAATTGCTACCTTGACTATGAAGAAAGTTCTAATAAAGAATTTGCTTTATAAATGAATTAAGCCAAATCTTTACCAGGACTCTGGACTGTTAGCTGCAAACCCAGATACACCCAGTATATAACTTTGTTTCAAAAGAAATACTCCTGATGAAAGATACTTTTCCTCAAGTGTGGCTAGGAGCATGTATGCAGGGAGATCTCCCTTCCTTTCTCTAGTGAGAAAAATGGTTGGTGTTTGTTTGTAACTATAGAGTAGAAATGGCTAGACAAGAGGCTGGGAACCAGTAAGATTTATTATTTCCATTCAGCCTCAGCTTGAAATGAAAATTGGCAGGAAACAGGACTTCTGCACAGCATAATTGACACTGTGGTAACGTATGCTCTAAGGCAGTGTTTCCCAACCTTGGCAACTTGAAGATATCTGGACTTCAACTCCCAGAATTCCCCAGCCAGCATTCGCTGGCTGGGGAATTCTGCAAGTTGAAGTCCAGACATCTTCAAGTTGCCAAGGTTGGGAAACACTGCTCTAAGGCTAATGTAGCAGAGGTGGGTTTGGACCGGTTTGGACTGGTTCTATAGAACCGGTAGTAAAAATAGGGACTGATTCTTTGAACCGGCAGTAACGGCAGCCTGGCCACGTCCCCGATCTGGTTCCTCTTGCTTGGATGCTCGCCCTGCCTCGCCTTCGCCACGTGCATCCACTGCCTCCTCATGCCTTCACACAGGTAAGCATTGCAGTAGGGACGGGGGCACGGCAGTGGCAGAAAAAGAGGGCGGCGCAGGAGAGGGCAGTTGTTGCGGCAGCAGTGGCGGGCAGTGCCCCCATCCCAGTTGCATCGGGGCATCCCGGAACTCCTGGGGAGTTTTCCCGCGTGGCTTTGGCCAGGATACGGCGAGAAGCAGCCCCAAAAGCTGGCAGGGTCCCCAGCGCCGCAGAGCCGAGTCAGTACCACCTCTGCCAAAGGCTGCCTGCCTTTCAGGTGTAGCGCCCGCTCCAGCTGCCTCTAACCTGCAGTCTACTCGTGAGCACCATGCTCATGAGTAAATGTACTCACGAGCAAACTGCAGATTAGAGGCAGCCGGCAGATCCTGGCTTGCTCGCTCAGCTGCTCGCCCCCTGGATCTCGCAGGCAGCGAACGAAAACGCCTCCTCCTGCCTCCGCGCATCGAGGAAGAGCATGGACTTCAGAAGGAAGTGGCTGCCAGTGATGCCCTCAGGCGAAGATGTGAGCGGGGAGGCTCGATCCTACTTAGGAACCTCAGTTTACTCATGAGCAGTATTGGCCTTTCTCCCTGCCTCTCCCGGCCAATGTTGCTCACGAGTAAACTGCAGCTAGGATCTCCTGTGTGTTGCAACCCCCCCTCCCAGTCTTTGCCCACGCCGAGGCGGGGATGGGGGCAGCCCAGCAAGCTGGACGCCCGAAAATGGAATGGAGCCCGTATGGATGACACACATATGCATACAAAACCCCCATAAAAACCCCTAGTTGTGCAAACCACAGTGAAAAAAAGAGCAGCTTCGGGGTTGGGGATGGAGAGGTCTTCAGCCGACCCCCCTCCTCTCTGCACCCCCCTCCCCTCCCTGGCCAGATCTGTTTCACCATAGTTTGCACATGGACAGGTTTTCCGGCTGGGTCCCGCCTACCCCTTTGACCTGCCTGCCCGAGAAAGCGGCTGCTTTTGATTTCTGCCACTGCTTCTTGAGAAGAGCGCCGAAGAGAGCGCAGGAGGAGCAAAGAGAGCCAGCAGGCAATCCACTGATTTCCTTTGCAAAGACGGTATAAAAGGGGGGAACAGGCAGGGAGAGGGGGCAATGCTTTCCCCCTCCGAGCTCCAGTCCTTCGCCAAAGCTTTCTGAACTTGGGGTGTTCTGGTGGGGCTGGGAGGGTCCCCCTTGTTGGTTCTATCAAGAAGCAGTGGCAGAAATCAAAAGCAGCCGTTTTCAGGCAGGTCAAAGGGGCAGGCGGGACTCAGCCGGAAAACCTACGATGAAACAGATCTGGCTGGGGAAGGGAGTGGAGGGGTGCAGGGGCAGCTCAGGTGAGCCGAGGAACTGCGGGGAGCCTCCCATGTGTTGCACCCCCCTCCCAGCCTTTGCCTTTGCCTCTGCGCCGCCAGCGTCTCCCTAAGCCGCTGCCTTTGGAACCTCGATAAGGACGGGGCAGCCCGGTAAGCTGGGTAACCGAAAATGGTGTGGGTAAAGGCTGGGAGAGGGGTGCAACAGTGGGGAAGGTCCATCAGAGGCGAGAAGGGGCGCTTTTCAGCCAGGAAGGGCAACAACAGAAAGCAGAGACGACCGCCACCCCACGGTGTCCTGACCTGGATATGGGGCTTGAGTGTCAAAAAAAAAAGTCCAAAAAAAATTTGCCACCATTTTGGTGGGTGTGGCTTAAGGGGGGTCATGTGACTGAGTGTGCGTGAGTGATGTCAAGTTGGCCATTCCCACTTAGTTACATGCCCCTCAACCTAGCCACACCAACAGAACCGGTAGTAAAAAAATTTAGAACCTACCTCTGTAATGTAGGAAAAGATTAGCTAAGAATTCCTTTTTCTGTGTGGTGTTTAAGCTTAATTTACTATCTCTGAAGAATTTAAGCTCTTGATTCATGGTCAATAAATTGTCTTCTTTTATGCAACGTGGAACCTTTATGCCACAAGAGTTCAGACTAACAATATCTTATCATTACCCAGAACCTTAATAGACTCTTATGGGGTTGTGAGAGATCCTTTTCTGATATTCTGTCTGTTCTGAATGGCTTCATATTTGCTATCAAAAGTTGTACTTATGCCTTAAATGTTTGTATTCATTTCCCCCACCCTTTTTAAAAAACAAAGTTAAAGAAATTAATTTATTGCTTGTGAGATTGCTCTGTCTCCAAAGAAGGTGGGGGACTGATTATCCCTAGTCACACTCCTCTTGATACGAAAGCAGGAGGTGGCAATAGAAATTGCATTTCTTTTTGTATCAACTTGTTGTTTTTATTATTTGTCAGTAAATCATCCTGGCTGTGAGGAAGGTTAAGTAAGAGGGGTTCTAGGTAAAGGCAATATTCCTCTGTGGAAGATAGGTGATGTTAGCAAGTAACTACCTTCAGCAATGCTACAGCAAGAAGGTAGCCAGAACGTGTAAAATCCAGAGTCCTTCTGGGAGCGGAAGGTTTAGCCCTCCTTTTAGCCTATCAACCATGTTACTAAAAGGGATAAATAAGAAGAGCAAAGGATTAAACAGGATATATTTTGTAGCAACTTTCTCATAAGCCTTGCAGAGATAAGTGAAAGTTGATAATTAGGTCAGATGAATTATTTTGCCTGGTCAAGTAAGATATTCTATTCAGATGTCTGGACAGCAAAATCTGGAAAGTACTAGCATCTGAAACCAGTAACTTTAGAATTAAATCATAATGTACTATACTGGGTAAAAAGCGATTCTATATACTGTACAGAGGGGTTTGTTACAAAAACGTATTTTATTGGCCTTGGTTTTCCTTGCATGTAGCTTCATTGGAGACTGAATTCTGATACTGCTGATGTTGTGGTTAAGAATATTATATTACATCATGTACGAATAACATGCCGTGAACATATATGCACACAGACTCATATATACATAAACATATATGTATAACCAGATGCTTCTCTTTTAAAAGCTAAAAATGGTTTAGGTTGTCACATTTCTTCTTGGGGGGATATGTTCTAGGCTTCTAAAATTATTTCCATAATAACATGGTCATTTTTTGACATATCTCTTAGCTCCATGGTATCATTGTTGAGACAATAGCCCCAGTTGTGTACTGTAATTAATACAGTTACACCCAAAAGTTGTATTAGGGAATTGTTGTATTGGTAGTTTTATACCCAGTCCTTCTATGATATGTATTACATTTAATAATTACTGAATTCTATATTTGTGTTTGGTTCTCAGGTGTATTATACAATACCAATAATAGTTGCCTAATTTGAACACAATGTAATACATGTCCTTTCAAATTTTTTGCATTTAAAGATTACTTCTTTGGGAAGCACTTGTGCTTCTGCTTTGCTATTGGGTTTATTGCATGTCATTGTTTTCTTGGAGGAGGGGGTTGGCTATTGCTGCTTTTTAAATTGTATTTCTTGAAATATTTGAATAAACTTACAATCTAAGATATATCGCCCCTAAGATTTTATCTTGCTTTGTTTCAGAATGTAGTGCAACCTACCAAAGATGTCTGTGGAATTAATCTTTCAGAATCTCCTTCGGAGGACGATTTCAGCATATATACAAGGTAGGTTTTTTATTATCTTGCTAATGCTGAAAGCAAGTAGTGTAGGGTTTCCTGCGTAAGCAGGGGGTTGGACTAGAAGACCTCCAAGGTCCCTTCCAACTCTGTTGTTATTATTATAAAGCAAACCTAAATATTTGAAAAAGAAAAGAAAAATGGAGATGTTTCAACCAGAAGTATGCACACTTACATTGTACTCACCTCAGTGAGAGAATTCACAGATTGCTTATTTTGCTTAAGTTACTGGGTATAGATCAGTGATGGCTAACCTTTTTCTTGTTGCATGCCGACACCCATAATGCAATGCATGCGTGACACCCCCGTGTGCCCTGCCCTCCTGTACATGTGCACGTGACCCCCGGGGCTAGCCCAGACCCTGGCACATGTATGGGTGACCCCCCTGTGCTCCCCCTGAATTTCCGCGTATGCGCGCACAACCTCACGCCCCGCTTTGGGCCTAGCAAGCCGCTCTGTAGCCTCCTGGGACCAAAAACGAGCCCCGGGGGGGCACTTCAACCCCCCCCCCATGCCCCATTTTGGGCCTAGCAGATCTCCCTGGTCAAAATTGGGCTGCCGGGGGGCGCAGCACCTCCCCGTGCTCCCCCACCCCCCACATATGCGTGCATGACCCCCCACCCACCCTCACGCATGCGCTCACATCTCCCGCATGCACCTTGCCTTCTGCGCATGCGTGGCAGATATCTGAAAATCAGCTGACTGGCGGGAGGCGCTCGCACATGCGTGCTGGAGCTGAGCTGGGTGATGGCTCGTGTGCCCGCAGAGAGGGCTCTATGTGCCACCTGTGGCACACATGCCATAGGTTCGCCATCACGGGTATAGATCATTAAGATTAATTATCTCTAAAATAAATTCATATATCTTCTTTTTTTTAATGTCTTTATCTTCCAGAAAATCTGGAAGTGAAAATTATGGGTGGTATTTATCATCATCATGCTTAATCTTAAAACAGCAGTATAAAACAAGATTGATCACACAATTAGCTGCGTTGCTAAATGTAATTTTAAATCTAGATTTCCACAGTCTTAAATCCAAGATGCTAGACCTAAAAAGCCTGCAAAGTGATACTGAGCTCTGCCATCTATTGCATGGCACATCACTCACCTTGTTTCTTGTATTAAGAGCAAATCTCATTGTCTATGGATTTCACAGTAATGTATGGAAGAGAATAAGGAAGACTCCAATAGATATTGCATCTTTCTGCTAATGCTGGTATTTTTAAGCTGTAATAGCATGGAGCTAGAGTATGGTATTCTTTAGCCTGCTTGATAATAGGCCTCATTGGAACCAATTACTGGGCAAGATCTAAGCTTTTGGGCATTAAGTCTAGTTCAACAAGTGAATTGACTAGATGGTGTTCACGTAAAGACTTCTCCAATTCTCTCATTCTCACTAGGAATGTTCTTTCTAGGGAAAGAACGCATATATATATTTCTGCATGTAAGATACATACTACATGAATGGGTTATAGATCTAATAAATAAAGTCTTACCTTTGTACATTAGCATGTTAATAGTAAAAGGTTGTCTTTATTTACTCTGTGACCCTTTGAATAAAATGTATTTGGTTTTTAGTGAAAAGAAAGCTATGAAGACCCTCAAATGTAACTACACTAGCCTAAAAGTATTTCAACTCCTGCATTACTCACTCACAAATTAACTTCAAGGAAAGGATATTGTATTTTCAAGCTGCCTTTAATGGAACTTGATGTCCCTTACTGATGTATGACTCTTACAAAGTCTGCAAGAAACATATTATTTTCATTATTTCAGACAGTACGTTTCCCAGTGTGCTTGTTCTGTCTCTGTTCATAGGTTTGTTCAGTTGGGACAGAGTCAACAGAAGCAAGAAAAAAGTTCCCAAACTTTCTCTCCTAAAAATGTAGAAGGAGTTATAAATTTGTAAGTATGGAATGCTCAGTCTATCTACTTAAAATGTTTCAAAAGTTCTTTTCCAATCTTTTTCGCATTTTTGTTATTGTTGTTGTTTATTTAGTTATTTAGTTATTTATTTAGTTATTTACTTTATTCATTAAACATGAAACTCAGTCAACTGAACATTCAAAAATGCATCACAAATACCATTGACTGGTGCTAATGGTTGATACGGGTTGCTGCCAGCGTCCTAGGTATCAACCAAGTACCTTCTTAAGATGTACGATGTTCCGAGTAGTGCAGTTTTTTACAGTTCTGCTGGTGTTATTGCAGGAAGCTGCAATTTCTTGATGTATTTTGTAAAATTCTTGGACATGGTGCCAAGTGCCCCGATGACAATGGGTATCACTGTTACATGTTTCATCCATAATCGCGTAGTTTCGATGGCCAGGTCACAATATTTCGTGATTTTTTCCCCAGTTCTTTTTCTTTTACTCTGATGTCTCCTGGTACCATGATATCAATAATAATAATAATAATAATAATAATAATAATAATAATAATAATAATAATAATAATAATAATAATAATAATAATAATAATAATAATTATTATTATTATTATTATTATTATTATTATTATTATTATTATTATTATTATTATTATTATTATTATTATTATTATTATTATTATTATTATTATTATTATTATTTCTTCTTCTATTATTATGGTCTTTTCTGTCATGAATGAAGGTGAATATACGTGTCCCAGGATAATGTTGCAGTATTCCATCTGGGTCAGTCACTGGGACCAGAGGTTTTGTCTTCCGAGCTTTTGGACTCATACTGGAGCCCATATTCAGAGAACTTCTCTGTAGCCAACTTCTGTCTTGGCTAGAAAGAAGTTCCCTGAAGATGGACTCCAGCATGAGTTCGAAAGCTCGGAAGACAAAACCTCTGGTCCTGGTGACTGACCCAGATTGGTTCCTGGTCTTTTTTGTATTTAACAAAATAACTAGTAAATATTAAAATGGTACTTTTAAAAAAGTAACACTGTATTTCTTGGAGGAACAGAATTATAATTTACACTTTTACTTTGTAAGACAATATACAATCTGCACAAAGCTAAGTTATTGTCTTCCAGTTATTTTGAACATTAAGAGTTCGTAGTGTTTTCATGAAATGGACCTATGGAATAGTAAAGTAATAGGTGGTGTCATTAGGCAGTTCCTAATGTTCAGAATGCCAAAGATGAAAAGCAGAATCTTCTGAAGACTTTTGAATGGTGGGATCGGAAGAGTAAAATTAATAACATATTGTGTACTTAAATGTAAGAATAGAAACCTAATAGGAAACCAGACAATTAGGAGAGTTTGGCCCTCATGTGGGATCACAGCAAAGCCATTATAGAGCCATGGTAGGACATGATCACAGTAATGAAACAGATGTAATATAGTAGAATGCTGCATAGAAGTGAAAGTCCCAGAATAGATTGATTGAAAAGTAGAAAAGAGATGTCTTTTCAATCAATTATGAAAGCTGAGAAACGCGGGGTTATAGAAAAAAAAAGATGAGAGATATCTTTGCTCAAGATACATAAGAGAAGTTTCTCTTCCTACGCATACTCCTTTCACCAAAATTGGTTTTAACTAGTCCCTAAGCCAGTGATGGCGAACCTATGGCACGGGTGCCACAGGTGGCATGCAGAGCCATATCTGCTGGCACGCGAGCCGTTGCCCTAGCTCAGCTCCAGTGCACATGTGCGTGCCCGCCAGCTAATTTTTGGCTCATGTGGAGGCTTTGGGAGGGCAATTTCGGCCTCCGGAGAGTCTCCGGGGTGGCAGAGGGGAGCGTTTTCACCCTCCCCAAGCTCCAAGAAAGCCTCTGGAGCCTAGGAAGGGCAAAAAACGGGCCTACTGGTCCCACTGGAAGTCGGGAAATGGGGGTGGGGGTGGGGGTCACGCACGCATTTGCAGGAGGGTGGGGCAAGTGGGGAGCTTTGAATTATGGGTGTGGGCACGCACGCGCGTGCGATAGCACATGCGCGCACTATTTCGGCACCCTAGGAAAAAAAGGTTCGCCATCACTGCCCTAAGCCTTCAGAGTCAATTTTTAGTTATGGCAGGAGCGGCAAAGGAGGAATGTTTACCTGTCCCTCTTCTATTGACTAAAGCAGTTGCATAAGCAGAACAATAGGTGCCCAATTAGATTTTATACCATGACTATTATTATGACATTGTTTGTCTTTTATATGTCCCACCTTTCTTCTACAGTTCACTACTGGGAGTAGAAGTTTCTATTTATTTTAACTACATGATAACACTTAAGTTGATTGGGGTGAGAGTTAATTCCTGCTCCAAAGTTGCCTCGAGTTCCATGGTGAAGCAGCAATATGAACTAGTCTCTACAGTCTCATTCCAACATCTAACTTTCTACTGAACAGCGAAATGAAATTGCATTGAGCATTTGTCAGACTTCAGTAACATCAAGTGACATGGAAATAGGATAGAATTAAAAATAAAATTAAGATAAATAAAATAAAATAAACATAGCCAGCACAGATATAAGTTCCTTAAGAGACCATCATAAATTGTAGCAAAAAATAGGGAAACAGAAAAGTTAGCAGCTAGTATTACCAGAGGTGGGTTCTTGCCGGTTCGGACTGGTTCTATAGAACCGTTAGTAACTTGGTGGCCTGGGTCGCTTGGACCGGCAGCGACCCAGGTCTGCCACACCCCCGAGCCGGTTCACTCGGTGGTGCCATAGGCAGTGCCATCTTGTTTTTTGCTTCTGCGCATGCGCAGAAGCTTTAAGTACTGCGTGCAACACACGCAGCCACGCGGTGTGTCCCTGAGCGAACCGGCAGTAGAAGAATCCGGAACCCACCCCTGAATATTACTGCTAAATTTTGTGGAAGTTTAATCAAATTAGATTATTAGTGAAGTTCTGCCAATCTAGCTAGCCATTAAACAGATCACATGAGAATGTTTCCCTCTGATTACTAACTAAATTAATAACCGATAGATAGATCAACCAACCAAGCAACCAGCATATCATGTTCCAGGGCCATGAGAGGCTGTAGCAGCCAGAAGACTCCTGAAAAGTTGGGGCATGTCCTTCCATTTCATTAGGAATAGGCAAATTCTTTCAGGTTGTGTGACTACATCCTTTCCTTCTTTTCTGCATGCTGAAGTTTTGTGAGTTACAGTTAAGTAGCAGATATTTTGGAAACAGGAAGCGTTTAAAAATATGTGATAATGTCACAAAAAAACCACCATAGAGGATAGTAAAACATGTAGGGCATATGTCACTCACTTTTTTTTAATATTGCCATGTGAATAATTAAGAAAGAGAAGGCTTTGAATTGTATTGTTGATGTCTATTAAAGGAAATCTCTGATTAGAATTTCTCTCTTACCTCTTGAAAGTTCTCCCGATTCATTTTATTTTATTTACTTTTCACAGAACACCCATCTCTGCTTTCTCCCAAGACAACATTTATGAAGTCCAGCCACCTAAAGTGGACAGGAAATCTATTGAGATTTTTCATGCTCACATCCAAGCAAGCAAGGGGATTATGCAGCCTTTGGGAAAAGATGACATCTTCCTATACCGAGAGTATATTAGGAATAGATACCTATGAAAAAAATGCCAGTACTCAATCTCTTCTGAATGTAACTCCGCTGAATCTTAGATAGATCTTGAAAGGAAAGTTAGGAGGAAAGAACCTTGAATGCCTCTTGTATGTATTTTTTTTCTCCCACAACTCCAAGGAGGACTGATGACTTATCTTTAATTGCTTTGTGGTACTAATACAAGTAACTTCGAGTGTGAATAATTAGTTTAAAAAAGAACTGAATATAACCTTTGAGAAGGATTGAGAATATTAAAGATTTTGATAAGCAGTATTGTGTACAGATGTAAGCGCTTACACATACTGTATATGTACACACATATATAGACATCATAAGTAAATTTATATGCACACTTTGACATAGAGAGTGAAAAGTTGCCATCAAATTGAACTCTATTTCAACTTTTATACATGGCCGAAGTCCCAGCAACATACCGAAAAAGATCTAAAAACATGTCCACTATAAAGTAACTTCGAATACTTTTCTATTAGAGGTCATGATAAGGAAATTTTTATTTGATAAAGTAGAGTAGTGTTTTATATAGAGAAAATTGGATAATTAAATACCTGCAAACATACAGTCAGCTCAGAGAGCACCAAGGACTCCATAGTTTCTCATTTACTGTCCTCATCTTCATTAGGCCCAATTGATTAGAAAATAAAACGAATGCTTAGTATTTTTTGTGCATTGCAAACAGGAGATTCTACCATTTGCGTTTCTGTGACAGGACCTCTTGCAGATCCCACCGCACGGTCTTCACTGAAACAAGCCCAATAGGCATGGCAGAAGACACTTTTGTTGCCGTCTATTATGAAGGCATTGTTGCACAAATTTAAGAGATGGATGTCAGTTTATATTGCATCTGAATCGCAGTCATATGACCATGGGGCCACTGTAAGTCCCCTCATTCATTAAAGTTTGAATGGTCACCTGAATGAGTGGTCGTCATCTGAGGCTTACTTGTATCAATATGAATCTTTACAGGGATTGGGCACCAGATATAATCGTTCACTCTATATTGTTTTCTAAAGTGTGATGTATTTCTGATATAGTCTATGAAACTTCAGTTCCCTATGAATAATACCAACCTACAGTAATAATACCAACAATAATTAACACTAAGATTAACATCAAACCAAAAATCAAGAAGTAAACAATATCCCAATCAAGGAACTGCCATACCAGCTAACAGTAAACAGCCCAACCAAAGAACCACTAAGACCACTCCCTACTAACACTGACAGGGCAAGCCACTGGAATATAAATTGAGAACAAACCCCACTCCTTACTAGCACTGATGGATGAGGTTACTTCGTTTGGGTAAACCCTAAGTTACAAATATTCTCCTTTCTCAGACCCATTAATACAAAGAAGCAACACTATTTGGCTATAGAAGAAATTAATGCAGCTTGGAAACAATTTACCGAGAAGTTGCTTACAAGATTGTTTGATATTAAAGCAGAAGATATAGAAAGCAACACATTTTATTGGATGAAACGGAGACTGGCCGATTTGATTTTTTTTTAAATGCTGCATTACAAAAGCAATAAGAAAAAAAGATGCTCTAGATCTGGCAAAATTGATTTACAAAGAAAACCAGTTGATGTTTTAATAATTAAAGGGGATTACGGTAAGTGTCAGGATACTCCAGAAAATGACGCACTGAGCGACAGGATGAATTTTTTTTCTCCTGCCGACAAACAACTGATTTAGCTGCCAAAGTCAGCTCTTTGGGAGCATGCTCCCCAGATTTGAACTGGAGCAGCTAGGAATGACCCAAGATGACACACTGATGACTGTGTACTTGCCTGGGAAGAGGAATCCAAATGATTGCAATTATCAATAAGAGCGACCAGAGGGTTGGGTCTCCATCTTTCCCTGTCAGCGTTCGATTTTTATTTTTTTATTTTTAGGTGTGCCTCGGTTTTTAATATCATGTTTTGAACATTTTTGTGTTTTTTTGCTTTTGACCTACATTTTTAATTAATTGTCAGGTTGAATGCTGATTTATATTATACCCGCTTGCTGGACTCTGAAATTTTTACCTTTTTTATTGCTTTGCTTTGGAGTCAGGAAACATTTTCATTTTTGCTGCATGGAAGGCGACAGCACAAAGACTTTCTCTTTGGTAGTGATCTGATTTGATTTACATCCGCACCAGTCTGCTGCAAGGATTTTACATTTTACCAGTTTTTAAAAGAACTTTGCTGCTTTCTTTTGCTTTGCTATAGATCTTTGTTCTCTTTTTTTTCCCTCTGAAGAGATGGGAATTTTCTCTTTATTTACTCTCTATCGTGGGAAATATTACCTTAAATTTTTCTGCAGACATTTTGTTATGGAACATCGTCTTTTGTTTTTGAGTGGAATTGCCTACATTTTATTGTAAAAGTCTGGCTGTGAAAGAAATTTGGATTATATTAAAATGGAAAACAATAAATGAAGGATTAACATTATACATTATATACTCTTTACAATGCCCACAAAAAAGAGATATAAAAAAAAGACAAGAGCCAGATCAATTTATTATCAAAGCCTTCTTGGAAGCCTTCAAAAAAAGATGCTTTTAAACTTACAAGCTCTGAATGAAAATTTAGATAAAAGGTTTGATGATTTAACAACAATCATAAATCAACCTAAGGATGATACTCAGATACAGATAATAGCAGCTAAATCACACTTGCATTTGGGTGGATTGGAAATCTGTTGCTGACAGAATTAAAGGAGGAGGAGCTTTGTTTAAGAATTGCAGGTTTGCTGGAGAAGGCAGAAAGGGGTCTGAATTTAAGAGGCTTAGAGATGGCAGAGTGGATCAGCAATGAACTTGACTTTCTTACAAAAACTGATGGAGATTGTGGAATAGATTTATTATATTCAATCAGAAGGCAACTGTTAAAGAGATGTTGTGGTTCAACTTGTATGAAAAACTACTGAACAACAAGTGCTGTGGAGATAAAACAGAGTATGACTTTGGGGAATGAGATGCAATTGTTGGAAAAGATTCCAATTATAATTTTAAGAAAAACTTCTATTATTAAGAATCAATTGAAGATACTTGATCCTGGACTGATCAAAGATAATGATTGCAGTGGTTTATGGTAAATTAGAAGCCGTCGTGGACTTTCTGCATGTGAAATACAATAGCACTTAGACTTATATACTGTTTCCCAGTGCTTTACAGCCCTCTCTAAGCGGTTTACACAGTCAGGATATTGCCCCCAACAATCTGGGTCCTTATTTTACCGATCTCAGAAGGATGGAAGACTGAATCAACCTTGAGCCGGTGAGAATCGAACTGCCGAATTGCTGGCAGTCAGCAGAATTGGCCTTACAGAATTAGCCTGCAATACTGCATTCTAAACATTGTGCCACCATAGATTGTTAACAGAGGGCTTTGAAATTTAGTGTTGTTGGCTTTACCTGTTAACTTGTTTTAAAAAAGTAAATAGATGGGAAGTCAAATTAGCTTGGCAAATAGAACTGAAGAAGCTTATAAATTGTAGTCCTATTTTGCAAGAGAGGAAATTATTATTGTTGAAATGTATCTCAATATTCAACTGCAGGGGACAATATATGTTTTTTTAATGCACTTTTTGTCTTGTTTAGTTTTTGCTTTGTTGTTTCCCATTTTTCTGTTGAATTTTGTATTTTAGTTTTGGAAATAAAATTAAAAAGTCATGCAAATAATAAAACAGAAGAAAGACACTTGGAAGGCTGTTTCCTGTTGGGTTTATAAAAAGTTGTTCAACTAATCAAACTGTTCTTAAGAGTAGACAAAGAGAAAATATTCAAGCTATTCCTAAAAGGAGTAAAAAAAATAACAAATCAACTTCTGGATGTTATTTGATGGGATTAAAGATTATCCTTTTAAAAAGAAAACAGAAGATTAATAAAGTGAATTTATCTGATCAGGATTAAAATATATTCACTATGGTTTCTGATAGATATTAGTTGGATTTCTTTTTCACCAGGATTGAATAATAAGACTTTAAAGAATGGTTTATAAATGGGGAGATAATTGTTTTGTTTAATGATTTAGAGAAAGTGATAAATTGGATTAAAAAATAGATTTATTGATTTAAGATTACAATATATAGTTACTATTCCTGATAGCTCTTTTGCTGATTAGGACTGAAAGATTTTTTAAAGTATAATTTGATATTGATAAGTGATGAGATATGGGAAGGGTATATTTTTTAAATTATTATTGAACTACTAAAAAGATAACTACCAAAAGAAAAGTTAAGTTACTGAAATGGCTTACAGTATACTTATCTGGAGGGTGAAGGGAATCATATCAGGCACAACCAATCAGGCAGAACCACTTGTGAATAACTTCAAGCTGAAATTTTATTGTTTATCACCTATGTTATAAGAATCTTACCAAACTGTTTGGTTTCCCATAGGAATGACCAGATAAGGTTTCATGGTTTCTATGGGAGGTCATGCTTATGGCATTTATAGCAATGTAATGACTCCAAGTTTGACCCTCGCTTGACCTTCCAATTTAGCTGAAAATTCCTCCAAACTTGTCTTTTGTCTCTTTTCCTCAATCTTTTTGCATTTTTCCAATTTTCATATATTCAGTGGTTTTTATTAGTTTTTTATCTTTTTGTTTATAAACTTTAATAAATTCTTATGTAAAAAATAATAACTTAATGTTTTATATTTGTTTTTATGTATTGTATGCCGTCCAGAGACACACAGCTAAATAAATTTGTTAAATAAAGAAAGAGAGAAAGAAATAAAGAAAGAAAAGAAAAGAAACAGTCCAATTTCTTTTCCTGAATTATTTTTGTTTAAGTTCATGTTTTGTTTTTTGTTTTTAGAAAATTACAATTTCCATGTTCTTAAAAAAAACCCAAATAAAAAAACTGGTTTTATTCTAATTTTTTTTGCAATGGCTTATTGATTGTACTGGTGATATTATCAATTTAGTGATTTCTTTATCAGCTTTTCCTACATTGGAATTGTCGGTAAGGGAATTTGTAATATAATAAAATGAAGTAAAGGTTCCTTTAAATCAGGGGTGTCAAGTTCGATTTTACTGAGGGCCGCATCAGGTTTGTTTTTATCTCGGGTTGGGTGTGGCCAGCTTGACGTCATTCGTGTTGGGGGTGCCTGTGGTGGCCTGAGCACTCTGCCACCCAAAATGGGCTCCCGAGCTCCATTTTCGGCCACAATGGCCTCCTGCAATCCTCTGCCAGGGAAAATGGAACTTGGGAGGGCCATCTGCGGCTCTCCCAAGCTCTGGTTTTGCTGGCAGAGGCAGGCCAGTCCTTTGCTGTTTCCAAGGCGGCCCCGCGGGCCAGATCTAACCCTTGGGCCTTGCGTTTGACACCCCTGCTTTAAATGAAGCTCCATTCCTAGTGAATGCATCAATATTGTATTCCAGCTGCTTTTGGTGTAATCTCACATCCAAATTCTGACCAGATCCAACAAGGTTTGCTTTTCAAGATTAGCTAAGATCAACTAGGTGCTGCCACTGAATTAGATGCTCTTTTTTCATAATATGAAAATGATAGAAAGAAATATGCAATAAAATTTGAGATTTGAACATCTCTTGAAATATCAAGTTCATTGTACATCAGCAAAAATCCATGAGAATTTATGTTAACCATTATTAATTGCTGGCAATTTTTTTCCCTTTGCTATATAAAGCCCGTCCACCTTGAAAAACTTTTATTTCAGTCCTTCCCCAGAAAAATTGAATACAACATTCTTGCTATATTGACCATTGTCCCTGCTCAGCTTGCCTCTATTTGAAATTACTCTGATTACAGTAATCTCCAATGCATTATAGATTTTATTTGCTTTTTTCACTCCTTCTCAAAGAACACTTACTTTTCTAGCATCAATCAGTTCTTGGTTTAACATTACTTTTGAGTTTTGTGAAGTAACTGCTAGTACCCTGTCATAAAAAGTCATAAAATATTTCATTATGCACTACAGAAGTGATGATTATTCCATAAATCCCCAGAGGTTGTTCTTACACTAAGTTTGCTATAAATCAATTTATTTTTTTCTTTGCCTACATTTAAATTTACTGTCTAAATCAGGGGTCTCCAACCTTGGCAACTTTACGCCTTGTGGACTTCAACTCCCAGAATTCCACAGCCAGCTGGCTGAGGAATTCTGGGAGTTGAAGTCCACAAGTTGTAAAGTTGCCAAAGTTGAAGACCCCCTGGACACTATATTCCCCTATCACCATTAGTATCAACCATCCAGGTTAATGTATTCCACATTTTAACTTGCAAACCACTGAACATTATAGTGATAGCTTTACTTTTTTCAGAAATTGTTTAAGATTTCTCTTACGATAACTCATCGACTGTATTGTTATTCATATCTTAATAATCTTGTACTAAATGACACTTAGACACATTAAATAGTTATTGACACTTGGACACATTAAATACTTATGTCATACTGACATGTAAGCAAAAAGGAGAGGTCCCTTAATTGCCTCCTAGAAAACGTTTCTGTGATATATACCTGAGCCTCCCTCAAAAATGCCACTTCATGTTAAGACAAACTAAAGGAATTGACTTTTACTATTTATTTTTATTTTACCTACCTTACCTTTCCCCACAACAACAATTGTCTGAAGTAGGTTGGGCTGAGGGACAGTGACTTGCACAAAGTCACCCAATCACTGGGTGCCCAAGTCAGGATTAGAACTCACAATCTCCTGTTTTCTACCCTGGTCCCTTAACAACTAGACTAAATTAGTCCACTCAGTTCATTTTGGCATATTATTCAGGGCAAGTTTGACAAACAAGTTAGGTAAATGAAATATGGCATAAACAAAACATTTCTGTTCAATGAATGCTGGTTATAGATATTTCATATTTGAGTTGCAGAGATTGTAGAGATTTTTATTCTCTGATA
This sequence comes from Diadophis punctatus similis, assembly GCA_023053685.1. Lineage (NCBI taxonomy): Eukaryota > Metazoa > Chordata > Lepidosauria > Squamata > Dipsadidae > Diadophis > Diadophis punctatus. The sequence goes on along the minus strand of JALIGW010000001.1, from coordinate 108,137,346 downwards.
GAGGAAGAGATTAAACTCATTAATCTGCCTCTTAGAATCAGCCAGAATATTCAGAAAAGCTATGAAACCCAATGACATTTTGATTGGGCTCTCATGAAGGAGCATATGATCATCATTGCCTTACCTGACCCAAAATTTAAAAATAACATTTAAATTTCGTTTTCACAATTTGTCAGGGAAAGCTTGAAGATATAATAAAGCCAGAACAAAAACTCCATGTACCAAGCTTTAGTAGTCCAGTAATGGTTAGGGTTCAAAAGAATAATTTGTCTGTGTATTTGACAAATTTCCACACCTTCTTTTAGAGAACATTTTTCTGTTCCCTAAATGAAAAAAAAATTAGTGTAATGTTGTGGTTTTCTGGGATTATTTACTATATAACTAATTTGATTCTAATTAGGTTACCTGTCATCTGTTCACTATCATTTGTTGCTCTATTATAAACTTTTCCACCATAGTCCTTCCGTATTCTTAATTTTCTAAGCCACTCCAAAGACAATGTGGCAAACCTTGTTGGAAATAGAGAACCATTATTCTCCTTGTGTCAGTTGATTTCTCAACATATTAGTGATGAAGTTTCTATGTGACTTTGTTGACTCAGTAGTAGAAGTGCCAGTCAAAAGAAAGTGTCAATCAATATTGGGTTCCTCCTACCAAATGTATACATTCCAGCAAGACCACAGGACTAGGGCAGCAGTGGGTTGCTACCAGTACGGTACGGTTCTACAAACCGATAGCGGCGGCGGCAGGAGGCTCCGCCCATCTGCCCTGGACGCTTCTGTGCATGCGCAGAAGCAGCGCGCGCGTGCGAACCGGTAGCAATGGGATTTAGAACCCATCACTGGACTAGGGGGACAACAATGAGAAGTATTCATGGAAGTACAGATCTGAGAGAAGCTCAGAGTCTAAGCCTGGAAATGCTTTCATCTGTCAGGAAGGAAGGTTTAAGAATCATTTTAGGGCCTAGGCTAATATTGATGAGATACAGATAACAGATGAGACCCTACTTTTTAGGGCTAAGAGGGAATGAGCAGCCAGCTGACTTTGGGTCTAAGATGAAACTAGAACTCATAATCTCCATGTTTCTAGTCCAGGGTCTTAATAACTACACCAAACTGGCTCTGTCTCTCAAATCCTATTCAACCATTTTTACTCCTTTTTTTAAAGTAACAGACCATGTAACTTTTAATTAGCGTTTGTACATTTTAATAATTCTCTTTCCATTTCTCCACCTTTAATAAACATTCTGCCAATGTACAAAAATTTATCTACTTCCTCTAGTTTTTCATCATTTATGTGTAACTTGAAATTGTTCATTCCATTTTCCCTGTCAAATTCTTGCTCTTTAATACATTAATATTCAGATCCATATTCCTCATTTAATTATACAGTCTTTCTAACATGGCATGAATATATTGTATATTTGTGAAAGTAATAGAAAGGATATGGATTAAGTAGCCTGGTTATGATTTATTAAATGTGCACATTTCCCAACTCCTAACAACTCTAAACTGGTGGATTAATTTTGTAAAATAGAGTTGATATATATTACATGCAGGGAAATGAAGGTGTAGCTTTTATTCAGATTGTTGAAGGGGGTTGATAATGTGGAATTGAAAACTGCTATAAATGTTGGGTCATCATCATTTTAGTCATTATCTATCCATTGCAGGATGAAGGCCTCTTCCGCAGGTTTCCAACTAATATGGTCCTGAACTTCCTTTTGCCCACAATATTTGCTGATGTCATCGATTCATCTTGTTTTAAGTCTCTTTTGCGGATGCTTTTTATCAAGTGGGATCCATTCTATGATTACCTTGGTCCACCTGCCATCAGTTCTTCTTGCTATGTGACCAGCCCATTTCCATTTCAATTCTTTTACTGTCTTGATGATATCGTATACTTTCGTTTGTTCTCTAATCCAAGTGCAGGTCTTTCTATCTTGTCTTGTAATGCCGAACATGTATCTTTCCATGGCTCTTTGCGCTATTCGTAGCTTTTGTATTCCTCCTAAAAAAAGTGGATGAAAAGGAAGTCATAAGTGCTATGAAAATGCTGAAAATGGTAAGGGTGTAACTGTAGATGGTGTAAGAAGAAAAACAATAAAATATGGAAGTGATTTGCTCATGATGTGGCTATGTCACTTGTATAATATGAGTGGTTTATTTGCATCTGATTTTGACAACCAGAAGAATGTTGTTTTTGATTTCTTCCATTAAATGGAAAGGTAACAAGAAAGAATGCAACAAGTACAGGGGGATTCCTTCTTCTTATCCTAACAATTGCTACAATTTATTGGTTTTCTTTTGGTATAGAGTTATTCTCAGTGAGAAGAATAAAGATACAGAAGGATCTTGACAGACTTGAACATTGGGCGCTATCAAACAAAATGAAATTCAATGGTGATAAAAGTAAGGTTCTACATTTAGGCAAGAAAAACAAAATGCACAGGTACAGTATATGTGGTACCTTGCTCAACAGTAGTAACTGTGAGAGGGATCTTGGAGTCCTAGTGGACAACCATTTAAATATGAGCCAGCCGTGTGCAGCAGCTGCCAAAAAAGCCAACACAGTTCTAGGCTGCATTAACAGAGGGATAGAATCAAGATCACGCGAAGTGTTAATACCACTTTATAATGCCTTGGTAAGGCCACACTTGGAATACTGCATACAGTTTTGGTCGCCACGATGTAAAAAGGATGTTGAGACTCTAGAAAGAGTGCAGAGAAGAGCAACAAAAATGATTAGGGGACTGGAGGCTAAAACATATGAAGAACGGTTGCAGGAACTGGGTATGTCTAGTTTAATGAAAAGAAGGACCAGGGGTGACATGATAGCAGTGTTCCAATATCTCAGGGGTTGCCACAAAGAAGAGGGGGTCAAACTATTCTCCAAAGCACCTGAGGGTAAAACAAGAAGCAATGGGTGGAAACTAAACAAGGAGAGAAGCAACTTAGAACTAAGGAGAAATTTCCTGACAGTTAGAACCATTAATCAGTGGAACAGCTTGCCTCCAGAAGTTGTGAATGCTCCAACACTGGAAGTTTTTAAGAAGAAGAAAATGGATAACCATTTGTCTGAAGTAGTGTAAGGTTTCCTGCCTAAGCAGGGGGTTGGACTAGAAGACCTCCAAGGTCCCTTCCAACTCGTTGTTGTTGTTGTTGTTGTTGTTGTTGTTGTTGTTGTAAATAAATAGCATGGACATACACGATGTTGCTTGACATTCCTACCCTACTTGCAAGTTTCTCAGGACAACCATGGTCAAAGACAAAATACTGGCCTTATGTATCTTGGTATGGCCAGAAAGACAATATTTAGATAAAAATACACCTCTCTCCTAAATTACACACATTCTAATCTTGTTATCAGTCATGCTGACAAATCAATTGCATAGAAGATAGACAGACAAATAGAGCCATCATCAGGAAGATGTTCGTACAATAATAAACTGAAGAGACCTTTTGAAATAAGATATATATTGTTTAATATAACTTAATAGACCGCAAAGTTTTTTGCTTGGTATTCATTTTTTTTAAAAAAACTATTAACTAGATTAGAAAATGGGTACTTTTTGGGGGATTTCATATTCCAGATTTTATGATGCAATTCTGAGTTAAAAATATATACATATTTAAAAGCATTTATAATAGGGAAAGTAATAGTCAAAATATCTAAATTAGCAAAGGGTACATGAGAAAGTGAAAGTGAGCTTTCTCATTTTAAATAGGCAAAAAGATATTGTAATGTGCAGACAAAATCTTATGTCATCATTGATTTTTCAGTTTTCTCCATTTTGCTGATCATTTTTCATATCTGGTGACATTATAAATGTGTCTAGTCTTTCAATCCCAGATCCAGACTTTTGATTTTTTTTTCACATTTATCCACTGAAATCCCTCACCTTCTATATATTGACATTTCACACTATATGAATCCTGCTGAATTTTTAAAACAATCTCAAAGGACATTCTGACACATACTGCCAGCTACAGTATAGTTGAAAAGGATTTTCATAGTTTGTGCTTGACAGAACATACTTCATTCAGAATTATGCCAAAGAAGGCAAATACTGATTAGATTTTTATTCTTTTATTTCTCCATTGAGAGTTAAAAACTGCATGGCTTTAACATCATAAGGCCACTGGAAAAATAAAGACAAATCACTCTGCTTGTAGCTTTTTCTTAGCTTGCATCTAAAAAGAAAATGTTTGTTTCAAATGAAGGGGATGTGGGCAATTTTTTCTGGTCACCAGACCACATTTTTTAATTTATTTTTTAATTTGCCTTTTGAAGGTCATGATGGTGATGGACTGTTGTTAATGAGAAGGACGTGGCTTTGGATTAACCAGCTGCATGTTCCAAATAGGCATTGTAAGTCTATCAAAAGCTTAACATGCCTATATGATTTCTAAATTCATCATCATCATCATCATCATTATCATGATGTTCATCATGCATGTTCAAGGTTAATGCAGCATAGGGGTAGGCAACCTTTCATTGGTGTAAAACCAGGGGTGGGTTCTAACTTACCTCGCTGCCGGTTTGCTTCCTCCTGCGCCGCGTGGCCATGCCTCGTGGCCGCGCGCATGCGCAGTGTCTCGTGGCCGCGTGCATGCGCAGTGCCAAAAAATCCCAAAAAATTAAAAAAGCCAAAAACAAGATGGCGTGGCATGCGCAGTGCCGGAAACTCAACTTCTGCGCATGCGCAGAAGAAAAAAAATTAATTTTTTTTAAAAAATTCATTTTTTTAAAAAAAAGATGGCGGTGCCCACGGACCGGCACTGACCGAACCAGTTCTGTGATGTCATTGTGACATCACCAGTGGGTCGCTACCGGTTTGGGAAAAATGGTATGAACCGGGAGGAACCCACCTCTGTGTAAAACTGATTAGGATGATGGGGTTATGATCTAGGTCAGGGCAGCATATTAGATCTGAAGGATGCTTTAGAACAGGGGTGTCAAGCTCACATCATCACATCATCATCATATGACGTATCGGGACTTTCCCCCCCCCCTTTGCTAAACTGGGTGTGGCTGTGGCAGCACACTGCTGCATCATATTTAACATGCTGCATCATGTGGCGTGATGCATCCGGCTGGAGTTTGACAGCCCTGTTTAGAATATGCAGAGATACTGTCAAGGTTGACTCGCAAGGTGCTTCTCCCCACTTGACAAGCTAAGAGAGGGGGGCAGGGTATGATTGGAATGTGTGGGAAGCTGGGAGGGAGAAAAGGAATTTATGTGAGCGTTTGCAGCCTGAGAAAATCTCGCAACCCCAAGGTCAGGCGCTGAAGACTTTTGAAAGATGTGTAGACTGTTTTCCCAAAATAAAATGCTTAACCTGGATTGGTGGACATTGGACACTGGATGGCCCAGGGTAGGAAAAAGGTTTTGTTTTTTTTACTATGCTGCGCTTCACGCCAAAACCTGAGAACTGGCTTTGCTTCTTCTGTGCCTGTATGGATCTGTCAGTAAAGTTTTACTCTTGGTAACAAAAAAATGTCCCAGGAGTTTCTTTTGCTGTACTTACCAATGGGACAGTTGACAGATACAAAGGGATGTCATTTTGCAACTCCTTCCAGAGGACAGTCGTGTGATCTCAAGTTGAAGCTGCTTTAAAGAGTCATAGAAGCATCTGTTTACCTTTCAGTCCCAAGAACTGTACAATCCTTGTATGCATTAGAGGATGGGTTGATGCTTTTACTCATAACTAAGACCAGGCGTTCCTGCATTTTGCTGGTTTTGTGACATCTCCTTATATGAAAGACAGCCTAATGCAGTGATGGCGAACCTTTTTTTCCTCGGGTGCCGAAATAGTGCACGTGCATGCTATTGCAAGCGCGTGTGTGCCCACACCCATAATTCAAAGCCCCTCACTTGCCCCACCCCCTGCACATGCATGTGTGACCCCCCCACTCACCTGTTTCCCGACTTCCAGTGGGCCCGGTGGGCCCATTTTTCGCCCTCCCCAGGCTCCAGAGGCTTTCTTGGAGCTTGGGGAGGGCGAAAACACTCCCCCCGCCACCCTGGAGGACCTCCGGAGGCCGAAATCGCCCTCCCAGAGCTTCAGCGTGAGCCAAAAATCAGCTGGCGGGCACGCACATGCGCACTGGAGCTGAGCTAGGGCAACGGCTCACGTGCCGGCAGATAAGGCTCCGCGTGCCACCTGTGGCACCCGTGCCATAGGTTCGCCATCACTGGCCTAATGGCTCAAGAGCTGCAGAACACTGCTTGGCATATGGAGGCCACACTCTGGTAGGACCAGGACCCTTTGGGAAGTTTTCCTGGGTTTTTAAACGAAGGAAGGAAGAAGATGCAGATGTCGGCAGGACCACATTGCTGTGAGTTTTTCATTACCTCTGCTGCCCTGCTGGCAAGGCTATTGCATGAGTAATTGTTTAACAAGACCGATCTTTTCAGAGCATACAAAAAAAAAAACCTCTATCCTTTTTTTAACCACCTTCTGGCAATGGAAACACTAATTCACACCGTGGAACAGGCAACCTGCTGCAAAGTTTGCCTTTCATTTATTTGTCCAATCGCTAGAAAAATACGGCAACCAAAATCAATTTCACTCAATTGTTCCTCTTCAGAGTTTCAGCACCAATCCAATCTTGGCCTGTGTAATTCACAGGAATACGTACCAATATGAAATTTGGACTCCAGTTAAAAAGAGGCAATAGCTCGGTGACAGAACACAATTCAGACATGTAAACTTCACCCCGGGTCTAAACTCTGGCATCTGGGACTGACCCGCCCCACTTGGGCTGGCAGAAAAGGCATGTTGCAGGCCCCTTCAGCCAAGGAATTCCAGCTGGCAGGGTCCCGGACAAGAGCCCTTTTTGCTGTGGCTCTTGCCCTTTGGAACATCTTACCCCCAAAGTGAGATCTACTCCCCCCTTCTGACCTTCCACAAAGACCTGAAGACCTGGCTTTGCCAGCTAGCCTGGGGCCCCAATGGGAGAGTGCCATGCTGGAGATGGTTGATGGATCCTGCTCTCTCGCTCCTCATCTTCCAACTGTAATCTTTTCCTGATTAGAATGCCATTTCATTATTTTTAGAAATATTTATTATTATTATTATTATTATTATTATTTATTATTATTTTTATTTGTCAAGTGTATATGATTGTATGATTTATGTGTTACGATTTATGTGTTATGCTTTTTTAGCTTTCAATGTTGTAAGCCGGCCAGAGTCGCCCCGAGGCGAGATGGGCAGCAAACAAATTTAACAAATAAATCTCAAGGTAAGAGCTGGAAACATCTCTGTTTGAAATAGTAGAGAGCTCTAGTGGTCACCAATATCCCCCAGGCTTCAGGCAGACTCATGGCTGGCTGCCTGGCTGCTGCTTGGAAATTCACTGGGTGACTTGAGGTCACTTGCCCTGTCTCAAGGCAACCTATCTCACAGAGTTGCTACTGGGATAAAATGAAAAGAGTTTCCTGTGGAGGTCATCTTCAACTATTCTATCAGAATCGAAGACTAAAGAAACATACAGCAAGTTGTAAAGAAAGAAAAAAAATCTTATCGGAGCCCTCAGGAGCCCTCAGATACACAGCATCAATACTGGGTAGCAAAAGATGATCCTGTCACTACACTTACTGTACCATTTTTGCCTTTGAAAAAAAAGCCAGCTAGTCAAACATTCGCCCCCTACAAAAGAGCAAGATTCTTCTTGTCCTCCTGTTGATATTACTGTCAGAGTCCCTTGGACCTTCCAAAACTAACAAAGTTAATCCAGCCAAAAATTAGTTTTCTGTCCATGAACTAAATGCCAGCAGTCTGTCCCAAGAAACCTAGAATACAACCGAATTAAATCCTGAGTATTCTAGGAGTAGGGGACACCTTTTTCTTGGCAATCCATAATGTAACATTTTTTAAAACCCAGAGCTCCATTTTCTCATGGATTCTGTCCAACTCTAAGGGCAAGAGGCTGTCTAGGATAAGGTGACCAGACGTCCCACTTTTGGTGGGACAGACACGCTTTTCAAGCATGTGTCCCGCGTCCTGCATTCTTTCCAAAAAGTCACGCTTTTTTGGAAAGAATGCCGAAACAGCGGGACGTCTGGTCACCTTAGAAGGGGAAGCACAAAAGAGAGGTACTACCACCGAAATACAAACCGGAAGCAAGTCGGGCAAAGCGGAATTTCAGCAAGCCGGCTGCCTGCTGGGGAGAGGGGGAAGGTGGGCTGCTCCTCCTCTCCTTCCCCCGCCCCATCCCTAGCCCTGCCCTCGGAGGCGCCACTGCTGTTGGGATGCGGGTGGAGGGGTGTTGGACGAGGAGCCGTCGCCGCTGCCGTCGTTGCCCTGGGGCAGGGCGGGTGACCGGGAGACCGCGGCGCTTGGATGCCTGGAGTTCACGACAGAGACCTAGCCCCGAGGGCAAAACTCAAATGGCGGCGCCCAGGCGGGCCCGCCCCCCATCCCGCTTTAAAAAAAATCTGGTCACTTTAGTCTAGGAACCGGGCCAGAAAGCTTCACTTGCAGATTGAAACAGGTGAGCAAGCAACTGTCCAAAACTAATGCAAAAATCAAGCTAGAGGGGATCAACAAGAATAAATTGCCAGCCAGCAGCGAGATGTCCTTTTTTTATAAAACCACTGAAATTTCATACCTGTTCCAGCAGTCCCATTAATCCCTCCAGAAGCAACATTTCAGAAAGGAGATTTATCCTAGAATGAAATCTTCCTTCCCAGAAGGCCAATTAATTGGTCTTTGGCTTTGGTCCTTGCCTTTTCCGTAGGACTTACAAATGCCTATACTCCACAGAGATTCTCTGAGGTTTTGTTTACAGTTTGGGGTCTATCCTGTTCTCAGATTGTGGTGAATGGCTAAACCTCATTCCCTCCAGAATCTGCTGTATGCAAGCAAGGAAGCTGAGCAGCCTCGACATCAGGGGTGGCCACCGGGAGGTCCAAAGAGTCATGTGATTGCATATTTAAAAAAAAGGAAGGGCTTCAAATATGCAATTACCATCAGTTCCTCCCCTCCTTTTTGACAGAGAGAATAAATGTTTAGCTGTTAGGCCCAGTACTCTTCAATATCTTCATAAATGATTTAGACAAGGAGATAGAAGGGGAACTCATCAAATTTGCAGATGAAACCAAGCTGGCAGGAATAAGCAACACTCCAGAACAGAGGTCTCCAAACATTGCCGCTTGGCAGTGTGGTTGGGGGGGGAGGACAAAGGAACTGGGTCGCTCGAGCGGTGGGCTGGTGCATGTGGATGTGCGCGCGCAAAGTTCCACTCACACAGGATAAGTCTTTGGGGCACAGTTTCATGCGCCTTCAGGCTTCTCCATGCCAAAAGCTTTTGCAAAGGGACAGAATGCCTGAAATAGCACGAGATTGCTTCCACAAAGCCTTTTGTCCCTTTGCAAAAGCTTTTGGCATGGAGAAGAGAAGCCTTTGGAAGCGCGGTCTTGTGCTCCTTCAGACTCACTGAGGTTGCCCAACATTCCAAAAGCCGATTGGGTGTCCTGCGCAGGCAGCCTCACCGCTCCACTTTTGGAGCATCGGGAGTAGGTAGCTTGGCAGCCCATCTAGGGGGTGAGAGGGGAACCAGGCTATGTGAGCGGCGGGCCAGCACGCACACGCACAGGTGCAGATCCACCCACACAAGAGAGCAGAGGAGCCTTTGGGGTGCCACTTGGGTGAGTGGCGCTGCACAAACACACTGGCCCACCTCTCACGCTGCCCAGTTCTGAATAGGCCATGACCCGGTAATGGGCCACAGCCCGGGGGTTGGGGATCCCTGCTCCAGAAGATAGACTCATATACCAGTCAATTTTTATTCCTTGTTCCTCTAACTCTTGAATAGATTTCAATTTGCCTTCACTCATCAGAATATCTTTATATCTTGGTATACTTTTCCAATTTACTCTTCTTGGGTGCATTAATGCTTCCATTATAGATATCCAGTATGGTATTTTCAAATAATGTTTCACTTTTATCTTTTCCCATACTAAGTATAAAGAGTTCCTTATACTATGTCTCTGGAAATAGCTATGTATTTTATTTCTTCCATACCATATAAGTGCGTACCATCCTAGAAGATGGACTCAAGATACAGAAGGATTTTGACACACTTGAACACTGGGCCCTATTTAACAAAATGAAATTTAAGAGTGAAAAAAGTAAGCCCCAAAATGTAGGCAAGAAAAATCAAATGCACAGGTATAGAATAGGTGGTAACTGGCTCAATAGTAGTAATTGAAAGAGGGATTTGTTAATCCTAGTGGACACTCACTTAAATATGATGCAGCAGTGTGCTGCAGGTGCCCAAAAAAAGCCAACGCAGTTCTGGGCTGTATTAACAGAGAGATAGAATCAAGATCACGTGAAATGTTAGTACCGCTTTATACTGCTTTGGTAAGACCACATTTGGAATCCAGGTTTGGTCGCCACAATATAAAAAAGATGTTGAGACTTTGGAAAGAGTGCAGAGAAGAACAACAAAGATGATTAGGGGACTGGAGGCTAAAATATATGAAGAACAGTTTCATGGATTGGGTATGTCTAGTTTGATGAAAAGAAGGACTGGCGGGTGATATGATAGCAGTGTTCCAATATTTGAAGGACTGCCACAAAGAAGAGGGAGTCAAGCTATTCACCAAAGCACCTGAGGGCAGGACAAGAAGCAATGGATGGAAACTAATCAAGGAGAGAACTAACCTAGAACTAAGAAGAAATTTCATGACAGAGCAATTAATCTGTGGAATGACTTGCTTCTAAAAGTCGTGGGTGCTCCAACATTGGAGGTTTTTAAGAAGAGATTGGACAGCCATTTGTCTGAAATGGAATAGAATCTCCTGATTAAGTAGGGGATTGGACTAGAACAGGGGTCTGCAACCTTAAACACTCAAAGAGCCATTTGGACCCGTTTCCCACAGAAAAAAAAAACACTGGGAGTCACAAAACCTGGGTGGGCGTGGCCAAATCAATGTCACTCACTCACTCCCACCCAGTCACATGACCCCCTCCAGCAAGAATGAGGTGCTGGAGAATCAGCCCCAGTCGCTTCTCCATCCCCCGCCGTTGTCCTTACCTTCTCAGGCTAGGTAAGGAGTGACTGGAAGGGAAGGGCGAAGGGCAGGGCCAATCAGTGATGGGATCACCCAACAGGGAGCCACAGCAGAGGGCCCAAAGAGCCGCATGCGGCTCCAGAGCCGCAGCTTTCAGACCCCTTGACTAGAAGAACTTCCAACTCTGTTTTTCCATTATTCTGTTTTGGAACCCTAACCTCAAGAAAGAGTGGAAGAGGAGGAAAGATGTGCCTGAGAAAAAGAAAAAGCAATTTTCCTGAACCTATCCTTTTTGTTTATAAAAATGTATCTTTAAGTCAGGGGGAGAATTGAGAAAGAGATTGTCGGAAGGCAGAAGAATACTCTGAAGGTTGAATAAAGACCTATGGTGCACTGACCTTGTGGGGATGAGGCAATGCTTGGAAAGGCAGATTGCAATATACAGGTCAACAAGAGTGTAAACTTCCTGGATCGGTTAGTAAAGACCTGTGCTGGTTTCTCTGAAAAATGGAAATAAGGGTGAGAGTGCTGAATTGGGATCCAGAAGGAAAAGAGGAAAAGGGAGAAAAGTTAAATTGCTCCTAAGCCTCCAGATGAAAAGTGGAGATAGAAAATATTATTTCCCAAAAAGGAGCAGTGGAAACCTGGAACCAACTTCCAGCAGAGGTAATGGGTCAATCATCAGTAACTGAGTTTAAACATGTTTGGGATAAACACATGCTCATAATCCAAGAAAAATTAAAAAATAAATAAAAATAATAATCAAACTAAAATGAAAACAAAAATAACAGGAAAAAAACCTCAAAGGACAGACTCGATGGACCACTAGGTCTTTTTCTAGGAAATCTGGTACAAGAAGAATTTATCTAGGTAATCACTGAATCACAGAGTATCAGAAATCTGTAACTAGAATGCGCTGTCATGTTTGATGCTTTATTTTCCAGGAGCTAAGTCTGCTTCCTTGTGTCTGGTAATAGCCTCTCATAAATGTTCTAATGAAGTTTGCTGAACTTGTGAAAAGCAAACTCGGTTCTTGTATACTTTGTTCCATCATAAACTTTGCGCCCTTCTGCCCATGGTGGATCTGTGCCCAGATTGCTTATCTGTGCCCAGATAAGCCACTGATTGTGATTTTATTTTATTTTTTGTCAGCAACCTAGTTCTTATTTCACCCACTTGTAATTGTTTTGGGCATTTGGCCATCTAAAATTAAAAGGAACTTTTCCTTTTCCTGTGTTTAATCCATCTGATTTTTAAAATATAGCCTTGTTCTTGGATCTCACATCTTAAAATGGGTCGGCAGTGGAGCTACAATAGTCAGCTATCATCATCATCCCTCAATTTACTGCCAAGTAAATCTCTGAAATGTGAGTTCTTCATTTGTCTCAAAACCAGTGTTAAAGAGAGGATGTTGGACCACAACCTTCCTTTCCCTTAGGTCAGTGATGGCGAACCTATGGCACGGGTGCCACAGGTGGCACGCGGAGCCATATCTGCCGGCACGCGAGCTATTGCCCTAGCTCAGCTCCAGTGCGCATGTGCGTGCCCACCAGCTGATTTTTGGTTCGCGCGGAGGCTCTGGGGGGGCGATTTCGGCCTCTGGAGGGTCTCCGGGGTGGTGGGGGGAATGTTTTCACCCTCCCCAAGCTCCAAGAAACTTCCAGCTCTTTGCCTCAGCACAAGTGTTCAAACTGCTAAGGATGAATATGGGTGTTCTTTGACTAGTGAAAGTCTGGCCTCCATATTTTTCAATCCAGTGATCTTCGTAGCTGTAATTGTAATGAACAAAGTTAGTTCCGAAACTTTTAGAGCAAGGGCAATGGCAGATTATTATTGGGCAGTGTTTTAGTCACAAAGGAAATTATTTTTGATCGGGTCAGCCAATTCATACATTTAGCCCAATATTGCCAATAAAAGAAACAAGCAACTTCTTGACACTCAATACTTCGCAGGTCGTTCAACTTCCAAAGAAATCGGGATGGGGAGGGGAGAGACAAGAGGCAATGTTTTTAACCCCATCTATTCTGGGCAGGCTCTATGATCCACAGAATTTGCATCTTGAACTATACTGAATGCTACTTTTATGTCATCTGATAGTGAAGAAAAGGATGATAGAAGATCTAAAAATTTGTATTGTTAAGCAAACAGAATAACCCAGACAACACGATGTTTATTAAGCACTAATTAAATGTAATGGTAGAAAATTAATAAAACTTTATTTTAAAAAAGAAAGATCTAAGAACTTTCTCTAAGCCCATCTGCCTGCAACGTATTCATGTGCTCTACAAGAGTACTGCAATCCTTTCCCTAAACACCCATCAGGAATGGCTCTTTTATAGCAGGGGAACTGAAAATCTGCTTTGTTGCACAGCACTTTCTCCCAGTAGGATAAATAAGCATCACACAACCTTAATCTTATTCTGTGCATGCTCTTTTTAAGCAACTGAGTCAATCTGCCTTCTCTTACTTGCAAAATTCCATGAAACCAGAATACACATTGTTGGTTTTCTATTTGTTTGTTTTGGTTGAAGACTATGGTTGGCTTTTGAGTGGTAGACTGGAGATGTCACAGCCAAATTTGTTCATAATAAATTCAGAATTAATTACTATTAAATTAATAGGTTGACATGTCTATTATTATTATTTTCATATTTCCCCCTTCTGTCTAATTATAAATTACATTGGGGGGGGATCCACCTCACTGATGTAGGATAAAGGACACAAGATTGTAATACACTAACACAATTGAAAGTTCAGTATGTATGGCTCATGATTAAAATATGCCATAATACAATATCTGATTGTATTATGCAGTGAGCACCTTCAAATCAAATGCAAAATAAGAGAAGGGAGAGTTAAGAAACCATAAAGCAGCTCTCAGCATTAATCTTGTCAGGGGCAAGTTGTAAGTATGTTCCATTATAGGCTGCAAGAGCGTGAAATGTTCATGTGTTTAGATTAATTAATAGTTAATTAATAATTAGAATATATTAGTTTCTTGGCTAAGCTGGTATCCTACTGCAACATAGGCTGATGGGAAGTTCAGCAACTATTTCCTAGAAATGCAGGCAGCCAAAATACTGACAGCAGGTATTCATTTAGCCAGTAGCAAACACTGTAGAAGCCAGTGTTGAAAACAATTGTACAGATGCAGGTTGAAGGCACAAGGCATAATGTAAACGTATTGAAGATTAATAACCACAGTAAATTATTCACTTGAATATGATCTAAAAACCAACAGCTCTGTTGTACATTTCAAAGGCAGCTAGAATAGTGATGAGAAGAAGCTTGGCTAAATCTGCTTTTTTAAAAACTTATCTGCATTCCCTTTCAATTCTATTGGAGCTTCTTCTTCTTGTTGTTGCTGCTGCTAACATCTACTATATCTTTTGAGTCTGCAAAACTAAACCACTTACAGTAGGCTCCTAATGTACTTCTTAAAGGATCCACTTGTCTTCTGCAGATATACTTGTCAGGGACTGGGAGAAGCAAAAGTTTATTATTTTGGAAAAAGAAATAGTACCTGGTTTTCAGTTTGTTTGTTTTTAATTATACTGGTATGTCTAAAGCTTCTAAGGCAGTGATGGCGAACCTATGGCATGCGTGCCACAGGTGGCACCCGGAGCCATATCTGAGGGCACATGAGGCGTTGCCCTATGTCAGCTCCAGCGCGCATGTGTGTGCTGGCCAGCTGATTTTCGGCCTTCTTTTCAACTGTTTTCGCTCTCTCCAGTCTTCAGGAAAGCCTCCTGAACTCTGGGGAGAGCGAAACACAGCCCAACAGGCCTACCGGAAGTCCGGAGGCTTCAGTGAGGCCTGTGCGCATACGTGGGGGGGCAGTGTGGGGGGGGGGTTGTGCGCATGTGCAGAGGGGCAGCACGAGGGTTGTGCGCATGCATGGGGGAGGGCATTGCATTATGGGTGTGGGCATGCGTGGGCGCGCTATTGCGTGCACGAGCATCCTTTTGGCACCCGAGCCAAAAAAGGTTTGCTATCACTGTTCTAAGGTATACTGTATGTTTCAATCTATGGATTCAATCATATCTACAGTAACTTTATTTCCTGCCTGCCTGCCTGCCTGCCTGCCTGCCTGCCTGCCTATCTATCTATCTATCTATCTATCTATCTATCTATCTATCTATCTATCTATCTATCTATCTATCTATCTATCTATCTATCTATCTATCTATCTATCATCTATTCTTGTTTCAGGTGATGGCCACTCTTAAACAAACTGTGCAATTGAATACCAGCACAATCACACTCTTCAATATCTGTTATTACAATAATATTTTCCTATATGTGACATTGCTCCACAGATACAGTACATCCAAGAGAACTACAGGGATTGAACTAGAACTGAAACACCCTAGATTAGAATCCGGCCTCAGCCATACATTCATTGAATTAATGTATTCATTCATTCATTTTCTCTCCCTCAACCTCAGTTTCCCCCTTTCCAGTAGATAATGTCTTGCAGGATAGCATTCAAAATGGCAGGCAGAGAGTGACTCTGGATATTTTCAAGCAAGTGGAGACTGTTACAGGCTGGATCCTATCTGGGTCAGAATAGGTAGTTTTAAAGCTGCTTTCAGTATGAATGCAACCTGAAGAAATCAGGGACAGCTTACAGTCTAGTAGTTGGTAAGATTTCAGTTAACACATCTATTATGATTGCCACGATGTATCATGTAGATCTTATTATGAATTTCAGGGAAAGGGAGGGATTTAGGAATGGATCTTCCTCTTGGAATACAAATGTCAGATTGTGTAAAACTATCAATACGGTATTGGCAGTTTGTTTGCTTAGCATGGAACATACCCTTAAAAAACAACGTATGTGGTCCCATATCCATGTAGAATATCTTTATTACTAAGAAAGTCCATCAAAAAAACCTTTCCCATCCTCTTCTCTCTGTCCTCAGTATTCAGTAGCCATGATTTCACCACCACCCCAATTATGTGGAGGAAAAAGATAGGAATTAATTTCTTCCATTAATTTCCTAATAATAATAATAATAATTTCTTCCCTTAATTTCATTCAGTCACTTCAACATAAAGTCTTGGATTCTGAATGATGAAAAGACTTGAAATAAGTATTATTTCCATGCAGAAAAAAATATCTTAGGAGAGAAAGTAAAAGCCAGCCAGCCTTCATGTAATATTTGTTTTTGGCTTAGTGCAATGTGACAGCCAAATGCTATGGTTTGTGAATTAGTTTGTGGCTTAATTAACCCCATCAATTGTGGCTAAATCAATAACCATGATTATGACTGAGCACAATGTATAAGTCCAGTGTGTTGTATCAGCTGATATCCCTTCATGTTCATTTTTGTTCACACTCTTCTCTGTAATGCATGAAACATATTGTAGAATCCATATTTCCCCATGGCTGAAACATCTCATTTGGGTAGTTTCACTTTCCACTCAAGGTCATAGTCAGCCCGGCAGCGTTCACACTAATTTTCCATGGGAGAATGGGGCTGTTTAACAGGCCGACTGATGTTAGCTTACATGCTGCAAAAAGCACAACAAGAGAGGACATAGACTCCCTTTGTTCTGAAGCCATGCACAACCTGTGTTCGCTTTCACCGTCTCTCTCCTCCTGTCCTTTTTTGAGTTTGCCTGTGCCATCTCAGATTCGTCACCTTGTTCTCAGAAGCAATAGCGCAACTTTTTCCTCACACGCCTGGGAAAGTGTCTGTTTCCAAATGACACCTCCTGCCACTTTTTAAAATCTTTGTTCTTGCACTTGGTTTAATCTGCACAGTGTTGGCTGGCAGCGCTTTTGAAATTTCCACCTTAGTATTGAGCCAATCTTCGACGTGTCAGCCTCTGTTTTCAAACATCTATGAAAGTGAATCAGTGCGGTATCCAAGTAACAAGAGAGATGGCCATATTGAAGGATCTTGAGACAGAGCTCCCCCCCCCCGAACTCCAAAAGCTGAGGAGTATCACTAGAACTTAACCATGAGGGAGAACAAATTCATTTTTAATTATTATTGCCATCCTAAGTCCTACAGGGGTCCCCAAACTTGGCAACTTTAAGATTTGTGGACTTCAACTCCCAGAATTCTCCAGCCAGCTGGCTGGAGGATTCTGGGAATTGAAGTCCACAAGTCTTAAAGTTGCCAAGTTTGAAGACCTCTGTGCTATACCATAGGACTCCAACTGTGGGAAAACCATATTGATTGGTAACAGTTTAGATAAAACATGACTTTTTCTGTTTCGTTTCTACAGGAATCCCTCACGTGTGATATAGCATAGTGTCAGAAGTTTCCAAGTTCAATCCTGGAATCCTTTCAGCCTTGACAAAACCCCTCTGAGGAAATCAAAATAGCTGTTCCAAATATTGTTCTTTTTATGGGTGTCTGGTATGTTCTGACATAATTTTTCCCCTGCCTGCATGGAAAATCATTAAACATCATAAGAAATTGTAGGTAACTTCAGCTCTGTGTGGAGTGTGCCTTGCAGCTTCTCCAGCCATGAGAAAATAACAATTATACACAACCAATTCAGCAAAATTACTACTTTAAAACAACAACAACGAATGCAACAAACTTTCTAAGACAGAAAACGAAAGGTATCGGAGAAATAAGAAAGTTTAAAAGTTATCTTTTTTGCAAACCATGGCACTGAAATTGCATGGGTCATTTCCTGCTTTGTGCTGAAGTCCCTGTAGTGTCTGCAAACCTGCAGAGGTATGCAGAAAAAGCAATGACAAAATATTAAAAACTGCTTATTCATTGGATCACAGGTTCCTTATTTTCCTTTTTTGTTGTTGTTGTTGTTCCTGCAGAGATAAAAATCATTCTGAATAAAAATATTGACAATGTTTCACTGTGGTCTTCTGGGTGAGTAATGATAAATTAAAATGTTTCTGAATGAGTGGAAACAACTTCTGCAGCTAAGACCAAAGGACTGTCAAATAGATCAGTCCCATGGAATCTCTCTGGATAAGGAGAGTATGGGAAATTACTCATTTGTACTCCGGATGCTACATCTAGTGAGATTATAGGACATTGGTTTTTTTTTATTTATTTATTTTATTTATTTATTTTTGTCAAGTACGTGTTGGTAATATACATAGATATAACATTGTTTATATACATAAGATGAGTACTGATAAGAGGGAACATTAGGACAGGGACGGTAGGCATGCTGGTGCACTTATGCACGCCCCTTACTGACCTCTTAGGGATCGGATGAGGTCAACAGTGGACAGTCTAAGGGTAAAGTTTTGAGGGTTTGGTGACGAAACCACAGAGTCAGGTACTGAGTTCCAGGCATTAACCACTCTGTTGCTAAAGTCGTATTTTCTACAGTCAAGTTTGGAACGGTTCACTTTGAGTTTGTATCTGTTGTGTGCTCATGTATTGTTGTGGTTGAAGCTGAAGTAGTCGTTGACAGGAAGGACGTTGTAGCAGATAATTTTATGAGCTATGCTTAGGTCGTGCCGAAGGTTTTCCACAGGTTTGAGCACTGTGAGACAAAGGGAGCCATCATGATCTTAACCTTTTACAGGACACTGGGCTTTCTCATTTCCTTTCTAAACACTTTCAGAAATTATCTATTTTTAAGGACATTAGAGATTATAAAAATCTTTTGCTGACACTAGCACTTAAATGTTAATGATTTATGGATTTGCATGTCCGTAAGGGATGGGTTAATAAGAAGAGATACTTGCATTTAATGTTACGGGGTAATAAATTAGTAGGTTTGTACTTGTGATGAAGATCAGGAGCTACTTCTTTGCATTTCTTTTCTTCTTTTCTTTTTTTATGTATGTCGACTACTCTTTTTTCTTAACTTTAACCTTCTTTCAGAGTTTAATTGCATTAAAAAAATGAAAGATACTGACCATTTTTCCCAGGACAGGTTAGGAACTGAGATTTTGCTTCCTTTTGTAAAAAATAATCCTTTGGTGGCTTCAATTATGCTGTCTGTGCTTAGATGAAAGAAATAGTGGTGACATCTGCAGCTGTCTCTCTTCACAGAGGGAACACTGAAGCTGTGCGGAATGCCTTTGATGGAGAGAATAATGGGGGGGGGGGTTTAGCTACAGAGCCAATGCTGGTGGTTCCATCTTCTCTTCTCCCCCAATCACACAGTCTCAGGAGACGTTATTCCAGAAGGCAGGTGCCACAATAGAGAAGTTATGTTTCCTAGGTCCCAATGAATGCCATTTTTTAATCAAAGTCTTCCAGAGCATGACATTTGTTAGACCAATTCTTTTTTTTTTATTTTTTTATTTTTTATATATTTTTCTTCATTAAACATCTGAATATTTTGATACAGATCTACACCCGTTTTTACAACATTGTTATATCTCGATTATGCACATTAAATCATAAATTTACAGTCTCTTCTGTCTTTGTTTTCTTCTCACGTTGTCACACAGTCTTTCCTCTTTTTTTTAGTCCAGTTGTACCATCTAGTCCATGTTTTGTAGTATTCTGAGTCGCATTGTCCTTTGAGTTGAATAGTCAGCATGTCCATTTCGGCACATCTATATATTTTGTCCATTAGTATATTTTCTGGTGGGATTTGATTGTCTTTCCAATATTGTGCATATTGTTAGACCAATTCTTGACCTGTCTGGATCTGATCTAAATATAGTTCATAAAATCATATATCAAAAAGTCCTTCCTGTCAATGATTACTTCAGCTTCAACCGCAACAATACACGAGCACATAATAAATTCAAACTTAATGTAAACCGCTCCAAACCCGACTGCAGAAAATACGACTTCAGCAACAGAGTGATCAATGCTTGGAATGCACTACCTGACTCTGTGGTTTCCTCCCCAAACCCCAAAAACTTTAACCTTAGACTGTCTACAGTCGACCTCTCCCCATTTCTAAGAGATCTGTAAGGGGCATGCATAAGCGTATCACTGTGCCTACCGTCCCTGTTCTACTGTCCTATTGTCCTTTATTATCGGTACTTTTTACTTATGTTTATACAACTATCCTGTACATGTTTGACAAATAAATAAAATAATAAATAAATAAATAAAATTCTGCCAGCTCATTCTGCCAGCCCCTCAAATTACCTGGTCCCATGTCATGTAGAGGTTTATAGGTAATAACAAGCACCTTGAATTACACTTGGATGCATAATTGCACCAGATGCAGCTTGCGAAACAGAGACATAGCATGGACATACTGAGGCATGCCCATCATTACCTGTATCACTACATTCCAAACCATTGAAGCTTCCAAGTGGTCTCCAAGGGCAACTCCATGTAGAGTGCATTGAAATACTTCAGCTGTGAAGTGACTAGAACATGAGTGACTGCCTGAAGGGCTTCCCATTCCCAGGAAATGACACAACTGGCTCACAAGATGAAGCTATGCAAATGCCTTCTTGGCCACCGCTGCCACCTGCTCTTTGAGCAGAAGCTGTGAAGCTAAGAAGACCCCCAGATTGTGCACTACTCTTCAATAGGGAAGTACAATCCTAAGGTTAAAGAAGAAAAGTCACCAAGTAATCCAGAGCCATTCAATCTTGATAGAATTGAGAGGTGGGGTGGGACTTAGGGTCAGTTTTTGACAGTTTCTAGCCTGATAATTTAATCACTGTACCAAATGGCTCTTAGGAACCTTTTGGCTATGTTTGGTCAAAATCAAAGTCAGAAAAGCTATTACAAATATTGATGTGTGTGTGAGAGAGAGGGGGGTGAGGAGGGAGGGGGAATGAGAGAGAGAGGGAGGGAGGGAGGGAGGGAGGGAGGGAGGGAGAGATAGAGAGAGAGAGAGAGAGAGAGAGAGAGAGAGAGAGAGAGAGAGAGAGAGAGAGAGAGAGAGAGAGAGAGAGAGAGAGAGAGAGAGAGAGAGAGAGAGATGCAAGAACTTTGTGGTTACCTCTGTGACATAAAGCCCCATTTCTTGGCACGTTCCTGACAGGAACATTACTACAGATCACTTCATCCACAGAACAAACAGTTACAAGTGGCCTTGTAGTTATTTCTGGGATCTGTAGAAACAGAGAGTCCTTTGGCACCAATTGTGCTTTTCAATTTCAAGAGATACTAATGTGAAAGGAGGGCTGAGAACTTCTCTAGTAAGTGATTGACTCGAGAAGCTGTAAAAATAAAAGTGCAGAGAGAGGTGCTGTTACTGGCTGAATCTCTCTTGTCTTGGAGGATATATATATATATATATATATATATATATATATATATATATATATATATATATATATATATATATATATATATATATATATATATATATATATATATATATATATATAAATCTATATATATGTTTTTCTGTCATATTATCCTGGTGTACCCAAATATGGGAGAAAGCATCACAGCTTTCATTTTGCCTTTCGGCCCCTCTTTGGGACCATCCAGGCAGTTTCTATAGCCGACACAGTATTTTCTATATGTGTAGCATTTTCTGCTGATAAATGAAAATAAAGGGATACTATTATAGATCTATTTCGAGCTATTTAGCTCTCATCAGATAGCCATACCCTTACTGGGATTTGAACCTGGGCCGCCTGCCTTGTAAGTAGTAAAGATATTTTTACAGTAAAGGTATGGCTATCTGAGAAGAGCTGAAAAGCTCGAAATAGATCTATAATAGTCTCCCTTTGTTTTCATTTATCAGCAAAAAATGCTGCTTGTGTGTGTGTGTGTGTGTGTGTGTGTGTGTGTGTAGGAAATGGCTGTATTTGTGGAAAAAGGCTATCCTGATATTTAACTTGACCCTGCCTATAATAAAGGAAAAGAAGACCAAACCCAAACAAAAATTCTCTTTACAAGAAATTCAGAGCATCTCTTATTTTGAAGACAAATTATTTGGTGAAAAAAAAACTAGATATCTTTTCAGATAAATAGAGGGGAAATCCTACCTCTTATTCTGCTGCAAATATATTCATCAATCAAAGCAGAAGTTTCTGAAATCCATTGGAAGTGGCCAGTTGCCCATCTTGGCATTTGTAGCCCACTCTCAAGATTATGCATGCTGCCTACAGAACAGATGCTGCTCTGGGGACATTTCCATTCTGAACATAAATCCTGTCAAAGGCAAGAAGTACATTTATGTGCATCTATCATGTACATCTATACTATTGCCTGAATCCAGAAATGACTGACACAGAGTTCATTCAGACAAGTTTTTGGGGGGCTCCTTCCTCTTACTACAACCCCTCCCCACACTCAACTCCAACCAAGGTTACCTAAAGCCAGTAATCTCTAATGGCCCAATAAGAAATACTTGATGCTAAAGCAGCCTGGGCAACTATTACTGGTGAAATTACTTTCCATATGTGTGGGGAAAATATTTTACAAGTAAAAATAAAAAGGTCAGGTTTCCTTAATTTTTGACATGTTTGTTTTGGAAAAAATAGAAGCTATTGGGGAAATTTGGCTGACTACCACAATATCACAGACTCTGAGGTTGTTTAGGTGTTAAATTTATCTGCATTCTACTCAAGAGATCTTTTAACAGAAATGGGAAACATCAAAATGAAATGAAATAAGTGCGGTCAGTTTGCTTTTAAATTCAGCAACTATGGCTAAAGTCCTCTGTCCCACTCCTATACCAACATGGCTTATCTCAATTATTCTGTTCATCTCGGGCATTTAAAAATTGCCCATCTGCATTCATTTCAAGCGCAGTGAAAGAAACCTCAGATGATAGTTATCGCTCTGTTTATTTTCAATCCGTTTCTTCAGAGAGATGTTCCAAGGCATATCATTTAAACTGTGTGAATGAAAAGCAATCAAAATCGGCTGCACGCAATGACATTTGGAATCATAAATGCATCATTCAGAGGAAACAGATTGCCAAACAATATTGCTTCATTTGTACCTGGCTTAATAACGATAACTCGATTTAAAAATTATGAAGACATCCCTGATCCTTCGAATCATCCCACAGTCTGCTTCAAGCTTCCCTTTTTGGCAATAGTGTTTCAATCAACTCACGCCTTGCATTTTTAGACATAGATTCAATTTACTGGAACTTGTCCATTCAGTATTCTTATTGTTAGTAGCAGCATAAAAATCAAATAACAATCATAATGTTATCATCATCTTCAACTTCATAAGTATCCTAGCTACTAGATTAGATTGGTATTAATATTAGGAAGGGTTGCGGAATTGGCAGTCAGTAAAATAAAGCTTAGCTAGTCCCAATGGAGTGTATCTGCCCCTGCAAAGATCAGATTTGTGCAAGCAACGACATTCCCTGCGAAAATTGGATTTTGAAGAAGCAGGATAGGAAGAGTATTGAGCTTTAGTATTGGGGAAGACTTCTAAGAATAGCCAAGAAAACAAACAAATGGACCACAAACTAATTAACATAAAGTTCTCACTTGAGACACATGTGAGCAGGCTCAAATTATCCTGGCTCAGATAATTCAAGCCTTATGCAAAGACCCAGCTCTCTGGTGCTAGGAAGTGTAGAAGGAAAGAGAACAGGATAGCCAGCCGCAAGGTGGATGGGCTCAATTACAATAGCAATCAATGCACTGTTGGAAGACCCAAAAGTCTATCTTAGGGACAGATCACCATGGGGGAAAAAACTAATTTGGTCATTAAGAGTCGAAATCAACTTGATGGCACAGTAGCAATAGCAGTCCTACAGTGGGGTTTGCCATTCTCTTCCTAATACTATTATTAAATATTAAAATTAAATTAATAAACCTTTTAGACAGTTGCCAAGATAAATAATGTCCACCTTTTCTGGTAGCCTGTGCCTTGGTCAATGTATCAAATTTTATCTAAGCAGAAATGAAGAATTGGTAGCAACTCTTCACTATCTCAAGATTCAGTAACATTGCTGCTGCATTCTGCCTTAGGCTGTTTTTTTCATGATTTTTGTGGAAGCTCAGCTGATGCCAAACTCAATAGATCAGGTTGTGATGAGTTATAAACTGCATGAATGCTTCAGTATCTCTGCTGGTTCTCAATAGATACATTTCAATGTGACGGAACTGTTGGGGGATGAGAATAAATCTCATGGAGGCGATTTGGATCTTTGCTTGGAATTCAGACAGTT
The DNA here is from genome assembly GCA_023053685.1 of Diadophis punctatus similis. Lineage (NCBI taxonomy): Eukaryota > Metazoa > Chordata > Lepidosauria > Squamata > Dipsadidae > Diadophis > Diadophis punctatus. The sequence goes on along the minus strand of JALIGW010000001.1, from coordinate 108,113,297 downwards.
AGAAATAAAGCCGAGATTAAAAGTCTAATAGAAATATTTATTTCGGTACAAAAACAATAAATTCTGAATAATTACATCTTTGCTAAGAAAACGCGACCGTTCCGGTCAAGAGCCAAGTCAAAAAGTGATTAATGGTGGTTTAGGAATGTGGACATGCGCACTCATCATATCTCGTGTTCTGCTTATATTGGAATATACCATAATATTAGAATAGGAGTGCATCACCCTGCATAGACATACAACTGACAATATTCACACCGTAACAAGAACTGATACTCAAAACTCTTAGCAGCTTGATTCTGCATCCCTAAACCTGCCTTTTCCTCTTTGTCTGGTTACTGTCATTAATTGTAAATTATGACTGTCTTCTTGGAGATGCTTTCCATGCAGCCAACTTAGAAAAGAGAAATTGTGTGCTAGAGGTCTTAGAATTAAGTGATATTCCCTCAGAGATTATTTAAAATTGAAATCTAAATAATTTCCAGAACAACTAAAAGACGTTCCTCTTGGCTTGTGTGATCAGTTGCAAAGATTCGCCAGGAATCCAAATATATTACAATGTTTGCAAAAAGATATGTCTTTGAGGGTTTTTTGACCATTTTTTCTTGCAGATTTCCACAACTTTATCAATATCTCAAAGTTGAATGCAGTTTTTGTTGGGATGAGAATAAAATCTCATAGAGGCGACGTTTGGATCTTTACTTGGAATTCAGACAGTTAGAAATAAAACCGAGATTAAATGTCTAATAAAAAATATTTATTTCAGTACAAAAACAATAAATCCTGAATAATTACATCTTTGCTAAGAAACACGACCGTTCAGGTCAAGAGCCAAGTCAGAATAATGATAATGGTGGATTAGGAATGTAGACATGCGTAGAATGTCATATCCCGTGTTCTGCCTGTATTGGAATATACCATAATATTAGATAGGGGTGCATCACCCTGCATAGACATACTGACAATATTCACTACGTGACAGTTTTATCCTATGACAAAAAAGTGGGTATCTCTGGAGAGCATGTTCTGTCCAATTTCCAGGTATTATGATGGCCTTCCATTTCTATTCTCTCACAATTTTACAGATTCTTTAATGCTTCCAATAAATAAGCAAGAATTTGAAATCATATATAGAAAAATATATTTCCAGGTGAGAATAATGAGCTAATGCAGGGGTAAACATACCTGAGGATATGCTTTAGCAGGTGAAAAAAATAATTTAGGCAAGATGGTATATAGGAAGTCTTTTGTCAGGAAGTAGTGACCAGTATCAAAACTTGAATTCTTAAATTTTGTCATGTGAAAATCCTCTCTGAGGTTGTCATTCTCAACCTGGGTTGAGGACAAATGTTTTTTGGGTTGTGTTGCTATCATTAAATAACTGAGAATCAGAACATTCTGCTGACCTAAATAAAATTCACCAGGCCTCAACTAGTAATTTTTTTCTGACATTTTCCTGACACTAGCCTGAACAGACACAAGAGTAAAATTATGTTGATATTAGGAGTTTCTGTGCAACATATTTCTTTATAGTGGAAAAATGAAAGAAAAGATAAGAGTAAAATACATTTTGTTAAGCAGGCCATGCCTTTTGAAGGAAAATAAGCAATAAGCAGCTCAGACATTTTTTTCAGCCTCTTATCCTGAAGATTTGCAATTAAAAGAATTGAAAATCATTGAAAGAGTATTAAAAGAATTGAAAATGGATCCTTTGATATGCTACTTTCTGACAGTTTATAGATTTTATCTCCTTGTGTCTCATGTTAAACCAAGTTCAAAAATCTTTAAAACAGCACAAAAGTTTTCAAAGATTTATTGACTGAAATGAAAGTGTGATAAAAGCACATATTTAATTTTCCCTTTTCCCCTGGGAGGAAAAAGAAAAAAGAAAATATCCCTTCAGTCAACAACCAAGTGGCTCAGTGGCTGAGCTGTCCTTGGTGCTAAATTTCCAGCCTTTGCGCCTGAATTTTGATCATGTGACCATGGGAATGTTGCAATGGTCGTAAGTGTGAAAAATGGTCATAACTCACTTTTTTCAGTGCCGTTGTAACTTTGAACGGTCACTAAGTGAACTGTTGTAAGTCGAGGACTACCTGTAGAAGAAAGCGTGTAACCCTTTTTAGCTTAGGAAACAAAAAGCAAATAGATGACAGGCAAGACAAAAATGTATATAATTATTTATAGTACAGAGAAAACTATGAGGGAGATTTTCTATATCTTTCTCTCATAATCTAGGAAACCCAGAATCTTCATTGCTGCTGTGGCGAGAGACTTGAGACACTGACAGATAAAAGGCACATGTTCTTTAAAACAATCACAACAAGCAAGCAAAAAACAGCACCTGCTTAAAATTATGGAATTCGCCATTACCAGCTGCAGTAGAATTTGGCCTTCCAAAGAAGATTAGACACAATATAGAAAATAAGGCTGTCAATGGCTACTGGTGGATTTTATTCAATTATTACCCTCATAACTTTGAAGGACCAAATGAATTGCACATAGGATACTCAAGGAACTTGCTGGTGGTCTGACCAAACCTTCTTGCATTATATATGAGAAATACTGGAGAACTATTAAAGTGCCAAATGACTGGAGGAGGGCAAATATTGACCATATCTACAACAAGGTGGAAAAAGAAGCAAACTATGACCAGTCATTTGGATCAAGGATGTTAGTTTATGTTTATGTTAAAGCAAATCCTCAAGGATCCTGAAAACAATGTGGCACTGCAATTACCAGAAGTCAACATGGATTTGTGAAGTATAAGCCTGAACAGACTAATCATAGCTCACTCTTTTCGGTTTAACTCTGATAGATAACTTCTTTAATGGATTCTAGGAATGTTACAGCAAAATATATGGTACGGTATCCCATAAGCTACTTTTCCAAGTTGGTTAAATGGTGACTAGATGGCATGGCTGAAGTGCATACATACGGTAACTGTTTTGAAAATCATACTTAATGAAAAGGAACTAGCAGTAAAGGGCTAACTTGTGGGATCAGATGGACATTTGGCTGGCTGACGTGGGCAAAGAAAAGTTAATTATGTAATAATTGATTTGATCATTCTGATACCCTTTGAATCTTATCAGCATTTCACAGCCAAAGATGAAGCCAGTAGCATTAGCACCAGTTACTTATACCACTAAGTCAGGAATCCTGGTAAGTCCCAATATCACATGAATGAACTTCATATTAGTGCCCATTCATTTATACTACTATGATATATCTGAATCATAAGCATAATGTTTCCAAGTAAGATAGTATTATGGAAAAAGAATGTCAGTATTGGTTGAATCTTGGCTTGTTTGGAGGAGGTTTATTACCTTTGATAACAGAGCAAAGAAGTTGCAGGTGGAGGCAATATCTGATGAAATCTAGTATGTAAAGTCTAGCAAATAAACCATGTTTGACATTTAATGTGCAAGAAATGCTGCTATTTTGCCATATTGAATTAGTAATAGTCTATATGAAATTATAAATATCAGAATTAGATGAGTGTATATTGATATTACTCATACATTTAAAGGCAGTACCTTATTTTAAACATTTATTCTTAGTTTGCATTCCAAATTCCAAAACTGACATCAAAATTCAATTCTGGAAATTTGAAAGATTATTTTGCAAATATTTTGTAAAAATATTGTTTCACCAGTAGCAGATTCTCATACACACTTTGATTTTATTTACTGAAGGCATCCAGGATATTAGTATCCTGTTCTTTGCCCTGTAAAAGAACCTGTAAACATGTTCTTTTGACTTAGTTATTTCAAAGTAGTGAAATCATTCTTTGAGCAGCAAGCAGAGTTTGCCACAAAATTAAGAATATCATGCTTGCAAATGTGTATCCTTGTCTGAAGTTTGCAACTGAAAGCACATCACATGCAATACCAGTATAATAAAATGAATTTCCCTTGTTGCTGTCGAAACATGTCTTTGCTGATTTTCTAGTCACAATGCTCAAAGATGCTTGTTTTATTTAGAACATCTCAAACAAAAAGGTTTGCTTTTCAGTTTGTTCAGAACACAATAAGGGCAAAAAGATTCTACCTTTTGTTCAGCAAGCAGTTTTAAAGCAGGCTGGGATGAATCTTGCTTTGTTCAGCTTGTAAACTAACTAGTATTCAGCTTCTAATATTAGAAACTCCCACAGAGCTTGCAAACTTGCACCTAAGGCTTGTTTCCTTGGTGACCAATGATTGGTTTACTGGGGGATAACATTGGCTCATTTTGAGGAATGTGTCCTTTGAATACATCTTGCTAACAATGATTCATCAAAAAAATACCCAGTCACTAACAATTCAGAGAATAAAATTTATTTTATGCTGGGTAATAAGGATCTCGAGGTTTGCTTTTAGTGTGCTGCATATTGTCCTTCTGCTCATTTCATAGGGATGGTCAATTTGCAGCTGATGGCCCACCTATTGATTAACACCATCACTTGGGCAATTGCATTCTGTCAAAGAATGTCAGATGTGGTCCAGCTGACCTCCTGCATATTGTTTGATTTGTTGTCAAGACCAGTGGTGAAATCCAATTTTTTTTACTACCGGTTCTGTGGGCGTGGCTTGGTGGGCGTGTTGTGGCTTGGTGGGTGTGGCTTGGTAGGCGTGGCAGGGGAAGGATACTGCAAAATCTCCATTCTCACCCCACTCCATGGGGAAGGATACTGCAAAATCCCCATTCCCTTCTCACTCCTGGGGGAAGGATATTGCAAAATCTCCATTCCCACCCCACTCTGGGGCCAGCCAGCGGTGGTATTTGCTGGTTCTCCAAACTACTCAAAATTTCCGCTACCGGTTCTCCGAACTACTCAAAATTTCCGCTACCGGTTCTCCGAACTACTCAAAATTTCCGCTACCGGTTCTCCAGAACCTGCTGGATTTCACCCCTGGGACTCAAGACCATCTTGCCTCTCTGTTTGCCTACACAAGAAATGTAGGTATTCATTAGCTTCTTCCATTGCAATTATTCCTTGCTGGGGAAAAACTCTTTCTGTCATTTAAACGAATGGCAGCCATGTTCATAAGTAGGTTTCATTTGTGCAGCTTTAAATCTTATATCTTACTTTATTGAACGAATAAATCGAAGAAGGGGCTAAGAACTGTATGGTGTAAGTGTGGGTGGAGACAAATATGACCGATGAACACTGCCAGTGCCTTTCCCCTTACATGGTAGGATGCACTCTGACCCTAGATATTTATCAGCATCCTTTGACATCTCCAGTCAGAAGAAAATAGCAGCAGGAGGAAAAGTCCTGTGCCTGAAGGCAGAAGAGCCACCTCAAGTTACAATACAAAGCTTTTTGTTATTCTCCTGTTTATGAGGTGAACCCAGACTTTGACAGCAGAGTCAAAATGACACTGCTACCTTGAATAAAAGAAAAATACAAATAAACTTGAGAAATGGCACAAAATCTTTAACATTCCTTAGGGGGGAAAAAAACCCAGGCTCACTAAAAACCAAGCTTAATGGTTAGGCAACGCGGAGTGACAATACCCTGATCATAGAGGAAATGAAATAGAGCATCTTGGATGACAACTGACATACTATGGACAGTACACTGATTGGATCCTGGACAGTGCAACATCTAGTTGTAGATCCCACTTAGTTTTATAAGTGTGGTTTCATGGTATTAGAGCTAACATATATTGCAATGTAAGGATACTGATCATCTAGTACAGGGATGTCAAACTCACATCATCACGGCAGTGTCACATGACATATCAGACTCCCCCCTTCGCTAAACTGGGCATGGCCGTGGCCAGCACATGACGCATCCGGCCCATGGGCCGGGAGTTTGACAGCCCTGATCTAGTGGGCCAAGATCTCAGGGCTAAGCATACTTCCAAAGTGATTCAGAAGAAATACTTTGATCCTTTTATAAGCCCTTCAGGCTTTTCTATAAACGTAGGGAAAAATACATCATTGCTTTAAAGTAACATTAACTTTAATGACTGGATTGGGGGGCATTAAAATTTACCTCTTATTTGTTTTGAAGATCAGTTGATTATTATTATTGTTATGGTTGTTGTATATTCAGCCAGATGTTCAGACTGGATTTAGCATTGTTTGTTCACCTATCCAGTTTTTCTCAAGGATCTGGAATAGGCAGATGTTTGATAGTGTTACAGATATCATCACAGGATGTCAGCTGTTCAGATAAAACTGCCTTTGCAATGGACTCATGGCGAATTTGTCAGTGCTGATGATGTTCAAGTGGTGCTCCAGTTGTTTTGGGACCCAAGGCACCTATTACTAGTATTATGTGGCACTACCTTGATGTGGTTGTGTGTGTGCTCTGAAGAAGATGAGAGCTATGCCAGATGTTCTACCATACTGGACAGGTCTCATCAGAGGAGACAGACAAAGAGTGTCTCTCACATAAAAAAATATAGTGAGACATAAATTACAGAAAACCATACTGACTCTGTTGTCTCCCTAGTCAACAAGGACCACACTAGATGTTGGAATTCCTGGACATCTGGTGAGAAATGGGCTACAGGACTCAGGACAAATGCTTGAGCAACCAAGGCCAGCAGCTGTAGAACTACAGCTGTAGAAGGAAAGATGTTTACCCATCACAAATAGACAGTGATTGAAAGCAAAGAACCATTGTTGGTATTATGTTATTATTAGGTTTCTATTCCACCTTTTTATGTAGACCACAAGGTGGCGAATATACTTTATACTCCTGCTTCCTATTTACTTACAACAACTAAAACTTTATTTAAAATAATTTTACATAACCAGTTATCTTAGGATGTAAGTTGTTTCTCTTTAAACAACTACAGCAAAATGAAAAACAAAAAACCCCTGCTGTTGGAGAGAAACTCATGAGTAGAGCACAGCTCCATCTCCCTTCTCAGTTATTTTTACAATGATGACCCTGGTCCATTTGTCTAAGTCAAACCCAGGACCTCAATAGTCTGTCACCAAAATAACTTAGTTATAAGGATCTGCAGAACTGGGTCAGTCACAATAAGGAGACATTAACAATGCTCCCAAGGAGAAAGACCTCCCTCCCACCACCAAATACAGGCTGTATCTACTTTAAAAAAACAAAGAGACTGAAATTACAGATAGATTATTGATTATAAGGCAGCTGTCAAGCAGCCCCCTATCTGGATACAATTGAAGCCATGGTAAGATAAGCATGTGTTTTACATTTGAGAAAAATACGCACTAAGTAATTTCTTATCTCTAATATGCTATATGCCAGACTATGTTGTGTGTTGCTGTGCTGTGTCCATTATGAGGCTTAACTCTAACTAAGCAAGCACAAACTTTTCTATTTTCCTACAGTCCGTAGTCTGAAAAATATTTACAATAAGACCTAATAGATTCTCTCTCTCATTCTGTCTCTCCCTCTCCCTCTTTTCTGTACATTTATCATTCACATTTTCTTTTCTTTTATCCTATTCAATGATAAATTGCCTGGTTGCTAAATTCATCCCTCCAATTTCTCATAGTTTTTTTTTAAAAATCTGCCTTGCTCATAAGAAACAGTGGTGCCTTAACCATTTACTTGCTTGGTTGAATGCAGACTGTTTCCTGTTTAATCTCTTAGGAGTTTTCATCTGGAAATATAATGAATGAATGACTCAGTCACATAAGGAATTCAATACTTGATATCAGACAATAGAAAACCTGTGCCATTTGCCAATCTTGAAAAAATTAATCATTGTGACAGTACTATATTTAATATATAATAATAATCTTTACTAGCACTTCAATTAAGTATCAGAAGGGATTTCCTACCATAGTCTTACTGATCCCAGCACAAAGTCTTGACTGTCATCATTAAGTGAGGCAGCAGGTATTTCCAATCAAATCAGAAAATCTAATTTTATAGAAAATACAGATAATCCATCTAGGATGAATCATATGAATAGTCATATTAAACATTGGGTATTAAAAAAGAAAAAGAACAGGTAATTGTTTTGCTTTCTGGGATCTCTCTTTCTTCCTTTCACTATTCATCCATCCACTTATGAGTCCATTTACAACAATACTTTCATGGCATAGTCTTCAAAGAATTGTTACAGCTCTGCTATTCAGGAGGAATCCAAATTGCCTTTACCTCTAAAGCCTCGCTTTAACTTTTGTTCCTATTTTTACATTCATTTGGACCGATGAAAGAAATGACTCCATCTCTCTTTCTGGTTATAATCAAATGTTTTTGTTGACAGTAGCAACCAAATAGCACTGATAGAGCAGAAGCCCAGGTTGTTTGTCACAATGACTCTGACTAGTAACCAGTTTTTCTAGGTCAGTACTCAAGCTATTTTTGGTGGTTCTAGAGCTGCTTTTCACATACCCTGTTGGGGGATTTGCACATAGTGAGCTTTTGGAATATTTGTAAATATTCACAAGGGATAACTAAATACATACAATAAACAGCATTAGGGGATTGTAGAACAGAAGACAGAATTGGAGAAGATCACCAAGTATCAAGATCTGAAAACCAAAATTGAAGCAAACTGAGTGCCATACAAAGAAAAGCTTGAATGGCACTTAGAAAATCTGGGACTTGACAATTTTTTTATCAGTCAATTGCAAAAGGCCACACGGCTTGGATCCAGTGACATACTATGCAGATACATTGAGATATCCTAGGTCAGTGATGGTGAACCTTTTTTTCCTCGGGTGCCAAAAGTGCATGCGCGCGCGCTATCGCACATGTGCGAGTGCCCACACCCATAATTCAATGCCTGGGGAGGGCAAAAATGGCCTCCCCTGCCCCCCAGAGGCCCTCTGGAGGCTAGAAATGGCCCGTTTCCCAACTTCTGGTGGGCCCGGTAGACCCGATTTTCGCCCTCCCCAGGCTCCAGAGGCTTCCCTGGAGCCTGGGGAGGGCAAAAACGCCCTCCCCGTCCCCCCAGAGGTCCTCCGGAAGCCGAAAAAGCCCTCCCAGAGCCTCCGTGCAAGCCAAAAATCAGCTGGCCAGCGCGCACATGCGTGCTGGAGCTGAGCTAGGCAACAGCTTGCGTGCCAGCAGATATGGCTCTGCGTGCCACCTGTGACACGCATGCCATAGGTTCACCATCACTGTCCTAGGTTCTTGGGAAGAATTCAAAACATAAGAAGGCCAACACCAGCTAAAGAACTGGCAGTTTTGATTTCACATTATTGTGCATACAACAATAACAACAATAACAACAACAATAACAACAACAATAACAACAATAACAACAATAACAACAATAACAATAACAACAATGACAACAACAATGACAACAACAATGACAACAACAATGACAACAACAACAACAACAACAACAACAATAATAAACAACACGAAACAAAATGGAAAATATTATAATAAGAACTAACATGGTTGCAAAACAAGCAAAGAAGGTCAAGAACTGGAGTGCACCTGGCCTGAATGAACTGCATGGATACTGGCTAAAACACCTGACCAGCCTCCATCACCGCATGGCCACTCAATTTGATAAAATGCTTCAAAATGCAACAAGCGAAGAATGGTTAACAGCTGGCCGAACATTCTTGATAATGAAAGATCCAGAAAAGGGCACACAGAACCAAGCAACTATCGCCCAATTACTTGTCTGCCAACAACGTTCAAACTTTTTACAAGAATACTGGCAAATTCAGTATTCAATCATCTGATGAAAAACTGTTTGTATCCAGTAGAACAAAAAGGAAATTATAAAAAATCAAGAGGAACAAAAGATCAGCTGCTCATTGACAAAATGATACTAAAAAATGCAAAACGAAGAAAAATGAATTTAAATGTGGCCTGGATTGATTACAAGAAGGCATTTGACTCTTTACCCCACAGCTGGATTAATACCTGTCTGGAAAACTTTGGAATCAGCAAAAATATATGTTCATTTTTGAAAGCAAATATGCGAAAATGGAAAACAGTTCTAACAGCAAATGGGGAGAACATTGGTGAAGTCAACATCAGACGAGGAATTTTCCAGGGGGACTCACTTTCACCACTACTGTTCAATATCGCATTAATTCCACTGACAATAATCCTACGAAACACAAAACTGGGATACCAAGTCTCAAGCCAACATGGCAAGATAAACCATCTACTCTACATGGATGACTTTAAAATGTATGTAAAAAGCCCCACTGACCTTAAATCAATACTCAACACAATTCAACTGTTCAGCAGTGACATCAAAATGAACTTTGGACTTGAAAAATGTGCTATATTATCCATGCAGTGAGGAAAAATGAAAAAAAATATATAGAAGGAATAGAACTGGGAAATGGAACCATAATGAAAGCATTAGCAAAGGATGATGGTTACAAATACCTAGGCATATTGGAAGCAGATAACATCTTGAATGGAAAAGTCAAAGAGTCAACACAAAAGGAATACATCAGGAGAGTCTGCAAAATATTAAAATCAAAGCTGAATGCTGGAAACATAATTAAAGCCATTAATACATGGGCAGTTCCAGTGATATGCTACTCAGCTGAAATCATCAACTGGACTTTGGCTGAAATGGAAAACTTGGATCGGAAAACGCACAAACTTTTGAATATGTACCATGCTTTACATCCACGAAGTGACATCGACAGGTTGTACCTGCCAAGAAAAATAGGAGGCAGAGGGCTATTGCAAATCCATCAAACTGTAGAAGAAAAAAAACAAAGTTTGAATGATTATATGAACCAAAGTACAGAAAAATTGCTGCAGGCTGTGAAAACGGAGAACATTATAAAAACAACAGAAACAAAGGCAGAATATAAGGAAAAACAGCTGGATGACAGATTAAATAGATGGAAAACCAAAGCTTTGCATGAACAACACTTGAAAAACATTGAAGGAAAATGTGATGACAACCTTACATGGGCATGGCTTAAAACGAGAAGGTTGAAACTGTTTCACACTTAATATGTGAGTGCAGCAAAATCACGCAAACTGATTACAAAGTTAGACATGATCGAGTTGCTAAAACAATCCACTGGTCATTATGTAAAAAATATGACATACCTGTATCCGAAAAGTCATGGGAGCATGGAAAGTGGAAGTGGAAAAAGTTACTGAAAATGAGACGGTGAAGATCTTGTGGGACTTTCGAATACAGACAGATCATCATTTGGAACACAACATGCCAGATATCATGGTTGTCAAGGGCCGAAGAGTACAGTTTATTGATATCGCTGTACCAGGAGATGCCAGAGTTGAAGAAAAAGAACTGGAAAAAATTACGAAATATCACGACCTGGCCATCGAAACTACACGGCTATGGATGAAACATGTAACAGTGATACCCATTGTCATTGGGGCACTTGGTACCATGTCCAAGAATTTCACAAAACACATCAAGAAATTGCAGCTTCCTGCAACAACACCAGTGGAACTGCAAAAAACTGCGCTACTCGGAACATCATATATTTTAAGAAGATACTTGGTTGATACCTAGGACGCTGGCAGCAACCCGTATCAACCATTAGCACCAATCAGTGGTATTTGTGACACTTTTTAAAATCTTCAGTTGACTGAGTTTCATGTTTAATGAATAAAAGAGATGATGATGATGATGATGATGATGATGATGATGATGATGATGATGATGGTGATGGTGATGGTAATAATAATAATAATAATAATAATAATAATAATAATAATAATAATAATAATAATAATAATAATAATAATAATAATAATAATAATAATAATAATAATAATAATAATAATAGACAAGAGCTTCTTCGGAACTGTATAAAGACATGGTTATATAGCCATTCAGTGTATAATGAGAAAAAAAAGAAATTAAAATAGATTAATTTTTGCTCATACAAATTAGAGTTAGTTTAGGATTGTGCAAAGAGAGCACTAGAATTTATGACAGTGAAGAAAGAAATGAGGGAAAATAGCCCACAATTGCTTGAATGAAACAAATAAATTGTCCTACAAATTGTCCTGTATGTTCTTGCAGTATTGTGCAATATTAGCAGTTTGGTTTCTTCATTTAACAGAAATATAAAGGAATTTAATATGTGCCTGCGGGCCGTATTTCTAAACAGTCCTCACAGCTTGATCACAATGGTGATCAAATACAATTTTTCCAGTATAACAGTGAGTTGTGTAACGGAGGGAGAATTGATCTTCTTTAGCATTGTAATATCAGTTGTTTTGTAACTATAAAGGCACACACTTCATTTCCGCTGCCCCCCTGGTAGCTTCCAAATTCTTGGGATTGAACTGAAAAGAACACAAGCTTCTGAAAAATAAAAATCAATGAACCTTCCAGAACAAAATTAAAATGTACTTAGTTTTTTCAAAAGTCAGCAATCACAAGTCAAAACACCGACCAGAATTGTATTTTAAGTATATCAGCAACAATTGACTGAAGAATCTGAAATTCTTAGTTCCTTGGCTACAACAAATAAATCCTGCTTAATCAGAAAGATTCAATTTGATTAAATTAAATTAAATCAAATACCGGTGATTTGGGGAGTATATCTTTTGGCATGCCATCCAAAAGTCAAAGTTGTGTTTCTCTGGCTCAGATTAAAAAAATGCAGAGCAAAAACTATTTTACTATTAATTAGGATCTTTTGCAGTCAGTTAGCATGAATGCTGCATAACATTTTAACAACTACATTTGTAAGTGGAATAGACCTATAATTTGCACAAAGTTAATGATCATTATCTGATTTAGGAATTAGAGCGATATGAATTGCATTAAGAGATGCCAGCAAAGAACTAGATCAAAATATATAATGTTGATTTGCTAATGAGTTATTAAAAGAAATGCAGAGTCTTCCCTTCCTTTCCTTGCTCTCACTTCTGCTTTTGAATCAGTGGAAATAATATTCTAAACTCAGGGTGAATTCTAGAGGCTTGGGAGCCACAGATCTTCTAACCATCAAATGAAACTCTTAAAATACCTTTTAAAGCCACTGGACAAAATGAAGATGTAGCATTTCAACAATGAACATGGGGGAAGCTTTATATGCTGAATTTCTGCCTGAAAGTCTCAGGGTTTGGGGGTTGTTTAAAGAGAAAAAAATGAAAGAAAAAAGTGGAAACTCGACTAGGCTGAGTCGGCTTTGTGGAGGTTTATACACAGGCAGACCAACTGATCAAGAATTGCTCTTCTTTATAGCATCTTTAGAAGCACACAATCACAGCAGTTTATATGCCATTTCTAGTGTTAGCTCAGCACTCCCCTTTTATCAAGACTGACTTACGGTGGAAAACTTGCTTTTAGCAATAGCACTTCGACTTATATGCCGCTTCACACTACTTTACAGCCCTCTCTAAGCGGTTTACAGAGTCAGAATATTGCCCCCAACAATCTGGGTCCTCATTTTACCCACCTTGGAAGGATGGAAGGCTGAGTCAACCTTGAGCCTGGTGAGATTATTTGGTAATCGGCCAAATTTCAGGCAGCCACAGTCAGCAGAAGTATCCTGCAGTACTACATTCTAACCACTGCGCCACTCTTTTGATAGATATTCAAATGCCCACAACTCTTGACCAAAAAGCATATTAATAGCATAATGGTACAATTGTCAAGGGAGCCATATATTTTAATTCATTTTCTCTCATTAAGACAACCGTCCCTTAAGCTGAGAAGCAAATGAAAAGGACTTGAGGGCCCCTTTCTCCATCTTCTCATTACTTATATAAAGCAAAAGATGCGGAAAAGAAAGGGGGCTCAGATCAACTCCATCCCAAAGGAATCTTCTGAATTGTTTTCAAGTGACTCAATCAATAACACCCATGCTAAAGGTCTGCTTAGCACTTTGTTTGGCCAAGTTTCTGTCCATGAACTACTGAAGTCACTGTCTCCTGTGCCCCTTAGAGAATCACAAAGAATAATTGTTATTGTTATTGCCGGTGCTGCTTGGCACTTAAAAGGCAGTGCTGGAACACTGAGCTCAGAAAAACTAGGATGAGAGACAGGAATTGTCTGGGATGCAAAAATGACTTACTTGCTTCAACTAACGATCCTCTAAAATAAAGCAGGCAATTTTTTTTTGGCCGAGGATAATTTGTATTTGTATTTGTTTATTTGTCAAGCATATATGATTATAAACAAAGTATAAACAGCAAAACATGATTGAATATATATGTAATAGTACAAGCATGAATAAGAGTAAAAGAGGTATGAATATATGTGTACATTAGGACAGGAATGGTAGGCACGATTGTGCGCTTATGCACGCCCCTTACCGACCTCTTAGGAATGGGGTGAGGTCGATGGTAGATAATCTGAGGTTGAAGTTTTTGGGGTTTGGGGAAGAAACTACTGAGTCAGGTAAAGTGTTCCAGGCATTGACAACTCTGTTGTTGAAGTCGAATTTTTTGCAATCAAGTCTGGAGCGGTTTACATTAAGTTTGTATCATTGTGAGCTCTTGTATTATTGTGGTTGAAGCTGAAGTAGTCATTAACAGGTAGGACATTGAGGCAGATAATTTTGTGAGCTACACTTAGGTCAGAACGAAGGCGGCGGAGTTCTAAGTTTTGAAGTCCCCAAATTTCAAGTCTGGTTTCATAAGGAATTCTGTTGTGAACAGAGGAATGTAATACTCTTCTAGTGAAGTATCGCTGGACAATCTCAATTGTGTTAATGTCTGATATGTAGTGTGGGTTCCAGACTGATGAGCTGTATTCAAGAATCGGTCTAGCAAATGTTTTGTATGCTCTGGTTAAGAGTACAATGTTACCAGAGAAGAAGCTGCGCAAGATTAGGTTAACCACTCTTAATGCCTACGACATAATGGCAACGACAATGATGATGGTGGTATTATCTTCCTATTTTCTGAGAGTCATAGTGTTTGGGGCAGTGGCATAGTAATATTACTACAGGGGCCAGGTAGGATTTGGCATTTTTCTTTACCTACATCGGCACTGGGTACAGTTCAGAGATGCATTAAGTTTACTAAAAGCTCACTCTCCTGTTTATTTTCACTTTCAATGAAACAAGATCTGGAAATGGCATCACTGCTTTTCAGTGATTTGCTGCTGCATTTCTTCAGTCTTGGGCTTTGAGGGGAATAAATGGGTCCCGGGAGATGTGTAGTTAAAGGATTGTGTTTTGCTTATCCTGCTCCAAAATGGGTATTTTGTAAAATGAAGAAAAGATATCGCTATCCAAGCTGTCTAAACTACAACAATTCTTTATATTACTTTGCATTGTGGCCCCCGTTGCTTTAAATCAGTGGTGAAGAACCTGTGCTGTTTACATCTGAATAAATAACTTTCAGAACCTCTCATTATTGGCCACCCTAGCTGAGCAAAATTTGTCCACAGGTTCCTTCTTATGTGGATAAACACAACTATCACACCTAAGAGAAATTTAGTGGCAAGTTTGGGAGACCCCTGACATGTGCAGAAATATGAGATACCTAATGACTGTGCATTCTGAGTAGCCATAGAAAACGAGGGATAATTGAAAACTGGAGGAAAGGAGAGGAAATGGAGTTGAGTGGTTGATAGCTGAACAGAGACCACTCTATGCTGCAACAGTTTGCTTCAGGCAGGCGCATTCTGAAAGCTCAAGATGGCGGCCAAGGCATGTCTTTAAGAGCCTTTCCTTGAAGGAGGAGGCAATGGGGAGAGGCAATGGGGTTTTAATCACATAGTTGCAATCAACACCCTGAGCTTTTGAGCCTTTGCAGATGTTTCTGTTTGCAGGTCCCCTTTCATTTATTTCTATTTAATTGAAGCATATCTGGATTCTATTAGAATGAACATGTAGTAGTCAAGATGTTGGATGAAGATGGAGGAAACCAGGTTTAGGACCAACTGAGTGTGTTATTCTCTCCGTCGTGCCAAGGCTCGACATATGCACCTTGGTGGGAGGGAGAGACACTGGACCGGGGATCGATGGTTGCCAACACAACAAACTCTTCTCAGAAGTTAAAAGCCTGACGCCGGTGATTAACGTCATGTTACATGAGACGCAGAGAAGTCCGAGCACAGTGAAGCTGCAACCGGAAAGAGACAATCTAAGCCATGACCAGCCGAGAGGGGAGGGCTTCACAGCACCGGATGGTGGTTTGGGGGGAGGGAATGGTGAGGATTTGCATAAATAGCACTGAGAGGAGGAGGATCTCAGAGCTGACTTTGACCTGAACTGGTTCGGCATGGTCTGAGTTCTTATCTGTAGCGGGATTAAAGCTGAAGTCCATACTTTTGAAAGTGTCTTGAAGTCATTAACACACGGGTTTGACTTAGCCAGTCCAAAACTCTCTCAGACCAACCTTTATAATACTAATACCTGAATCTGAGCTGGAATCACTTGCACAAAGAGGAGCAAAAAGATAGCAAGCCTATTTACATTTTAGATAGCTAATGGTACTAATTCAAAATATTGCAGATCATACTTAGAAAGAAATAAAGTTGTGGCAGGAGAGGACTTATGGTTTAGATGATGAAGTCCATAAAGTTATCTCCCCAGAGTAGGATTGTTCAGCCAGTACCCTCAACGCCACCGCATTCTGCCCACATGAAACTCCTTTACACAGGGGTGGGTTTCACTTACCTTCGCCACCGGTTCGCATTGTGACATTTCACGTGTGCGCGCCCGCTTGTGCGCGCAGCCCCTCATGCAATTCTGCTTCTGCGCATGTTCAGTAGCTATAATCAGCCCGAAACACAGCTGAGGAGTTGATCAGCTGTGCTTTGGATGAAGGAATAAATCTAAGTATAAAACCGGGGGCGGGTGGGAGGGCTGTTTTTCAAGCAGCAGCAGAGGGAAAAAAATTGGAAAAAAATCCCCCCAAAAAAGATGGCGGCGCCCACAGACCGGCACCGACCGAACCGGATCTGTGACGCCATTGTGACGTCACCAGCGGGTTGGTACCGGTTTGGGCGATCCGATCCGAACCGGGAGGAACCCACCCTTGCCTTTACAAGATATCACAAATCAAAAGCAGGAGCAGCTAAAACAAGTGACTCAGCAAGTAAGAAAAATTAATTTCTGAAATTGGAGGTAGGAGCAAATGTGTGGGAGGGAAGCAAGATTGCTAATACACCTGATCAAGAGGCAGGCAGAACTTTTCTATCCCACTGGATGCAATCATTTAAATCCTAAGAGTGAAGCAAAACTCATTACTCCAGCTCCCTTGCGGGAACATATGAGATCAAACAAATGACTTACTTTAACTAATGAATTCTCTGATGTGCCCAGAAAATGCAGGGAAAAAGAACCCCAGATAGAAAGCAAATGAAAATACACTCCAAAGCCAAGAGAAAATCTTGCTCTGACAATATTTTCATGTAACTTATGTCTACTTTCCCAGGGCTTTTATCTTCATTCCAGTTTAATTAAAAAAAAAAGTACTACTCTATAAGATGAACCCTCATCTGTGCTTTACCATAGCAGGAGAAGGAGTTGTCATGGAAATATTGCCTACTTGCACGAGCAATGTGGCGGTCCCGTATTTCAGATGCTCGGTAAAAATATGCTGGGCCCAGCTGCTGAGTCACATGAGGTAAGGAGGGCAGGTTTGTTCAACAAATTCATTTCAGATTTGGCTGCAAGTTTGTTCAATTACTCTACCTCCAAATCAAGTCAGGGGTTTTTCTTTTTGCTACAGCTGCTGAAGTATAAATGTCATCACTAACAAAGCTTTGCCATGAGAGCAGTTGGTGGATGGGCTGGTTTCAGTAGCTAGCTAAGATAGCCTTCATCCAGGGTCTTTCATTCAAACCCCCACCATCCCCAGACAACAGAAGTTAAAACACACAACTCAGATTTCACAATATCACACCATCAGTAGTGGGTTCTAAAACCCCATTGCTACTGGTTCGTGCATGTGCAGAAGCTTCTGCGCATGTGCAGAAGTGTCCCGGGTGGGTAGGCGGAGCCTCCCACCGCTGGTACTACCAGTTCGGAGAACTGGGCTGAACCGGGAGCAACCCACCACTGCACACCATGCTTTCAACATTTTTTAAGCAAAATGTCAGGAGGGATATAAACCTGTCCATGTGTAGTGATGGTGTTGCACAGTGGCTCAACTGACATTAAGGGCCAAGATGAATAAGGATGAAACAAAAGCTTGGGACATAGGTGACAGTTTGTCTCTCCCATTGATACCACATTGCAAAATAGCCACCTCAATGGACAAATGCACCAAACCGATTGAAAGTCAGCTATCGAGTTTGCCGTCGGAGGAAAGTTAAGCAGCACACTTACTTTACTTCACTGTTGGAAGCAAGCAGACTTCATTAGTTTATGAAGCAACTTTAAAGGGAAGGGGTGCTTCTCTTGAACCTTCCCTGAAGGAAGCATCTCTTCAAAAACCAACCTGGCCCTATGATTTATGCTGTAACTGAGTTTGTAGAAGGTATCCCAGTGTACATGGCTGCTTCTCATAGCACACTGAGCAGAAAAGGGACTGTATATGTTTGGAAAAGGAGGGGCACACGGTTAGTTCTCTGTTTGTGTTAGCATATCGATACCAGTGTTAGCATATTGGTTGTCACTAAAGAATTATATCATATACTGATTTTTAGCTGTTTGGTTCCAAGGTATATATCCCTCGATATAGTCCCTTGATATCGACACCACCTCCTGGGAAACCCTGGCACAAGATAGATCAACATGGCGCATGCTGACCCACCAAGGCTGCCAAATATCTGAGGACAGAAGAACAGCCATAGCAGAAGAGAAGCGAGCACTCCGCAAAGCCAGAGCTGCAAATGCTGTGACAATGGTGCCCATACATGTCTGCCCAACATGTGGCAGAACATTTCGTGCCCATATAGGCCTTACTGGCCACCTGAGTACACATCATAAACAGCCCACAACCTGATAGATGTCAAGGTCCTCTTCGAACACGATGGACGAACATCATATATATCCTATGCCAGTGATGGCGAACCTTTTTTGGTTCACGTGCCAAAGGGGGGGGGGAATGCGGGGGATCACGTGTGTGTGTGCCCACACCCATAATTCCATGTACCCCCGCGCATTTACGCATGACCCCCCCTGCTCCCAGCATGCAATGGCACGCCCATTTTTTGCTCTCCCCAGGCTCCAGAGCCTTTCTAGGAGCCTGGGAGGATGAAAACGGCCTTCCCCACCCCCTCTGGAGGCTGGAAACAACCTGTTTCCCGACTCCCAGTGGGCCCAGAAGTCCCAAAAATCAGCTGGCCGGTGCACACATGCGCGCCGGACCTGAGCTCGCGTGCCCACCGATATGGCTCCACGTGCCACTTGTGGCACCCGTGCCATAGGTTCGCCATCACGGTCCTATGCCATCTAGTTGCATAAAAGTATGAAAGAGATTGTGGAAAAAATGTGAAAGATAGAGTACAAAGCAGGTCATAGAAACGGAAAGTTTTCTTCTAAAAAATTTCACCTTCTGCAGTGTGCAGATATAGCAGAATGAATATTTCCAAGATTCAATAAAAATGGTTCTGAAAATATGAAGTGGTTCTTAAAGTGCCGAATATATGGGGACAAGTGGTGGTTTCCATACAAACTGGATGAGGTGCTGTCACTCAAGAGTCAGGGGGTTTGAACAGACACAAAGCTGGAACTAGTGAAACCTGCTTAAACATTAAAAAGGGGTATAGGAACTGTTGTATGTTGAATGATTAGATAGAATGAGATACTGTGCTCAATGGGCACTGAGTTTGATTCTTCTGGAACTCAATCTGGCCCAGCCAGCTAGACTTTGAGTTGGGTAAGGAAGCAGGGATGTTTACAGGAGGGACTGATATGTTTACTTCAGAAAGCAGATAATAAAGTTGCATTTATTTGTTATAACATATGTTTCTAATAAAGGAGAATATTTGTAGCTCAGGGTTGAGATGAGGGGGTCCTTGGTGCTCTCTAAGCTTGCTTTGTTTTCTTGCAGACATTTTATTTATTTATTTATTTATTTATTTATTTATTTATTTATTTATTTATTTATTTATTTATTTATTTATTTATTTATTTATTTATTTATTTATTTATTTATTTATTTATTTATTTATTTATTTATTTATATACCGCCCTTCTCCAGGGGACTCAGGGCGGTGAACAGCCAAGTAAAAAACATTAAAATACATTTAAAATAAAATATTCAATATGGCCCTAATTTAATACAATTAAAATTTAGTAAAATCTTAAAATTTTAAAAACCCCAAAAACTTTTTCACGCCAGCCCGGCTTGATAAAAATAATGCGTCTTGAGGGCACGGCGGAAGGTGGACAGGTCGTGAATTGTTCTTAAGTCTGGAGGGAGCTGATTCCAGAGGGTGGGTGCTCCCACAGAGAAGGCCCTCCCCCTGGGCGTCACCAGCCTACACTGCTTGGCTGATGGCACCCCGAGGAGGCCCTCTCTGTGGGAGCACACTGGTCGATGGGAGGCAGTTTGTGGCAGCAGGCGGTCTCGGAGATACCTAGGTCCAATGCCATGGAGCGCTTTAAAGGTAGTAACAAGCACCTTGAAGCGCACCCGGTAGACCACCGGAAGCCAGTGCAGCTCGCGCAGGAGGGGTGTTATATGGGAGCGCCAATTAGCCCCCGAAACCACCCGAGCGGCCGCATTCTGGATCAGTTGGAGCCTCCGGGTGCTCTTCATGGGGAGCCCCATGTAGAGAGCATTACAGTAGTCCAGACGCGACGTGACCAGGGCATGGGTGACTGTGCACAGGGAATCCCGATCCAGAAAGGGCCGCAACTGGCGTATCAGGCGGACCTGATAAAAGGCCGCCCTGGTCACAGCTGTCAGATGGTCCTCTAAGGACAGCTGTGGATCCAGGAGGACACCCAGATTGCGAGCCCTTTCGGCGGGGGCTAGAGACTCGCCCCCGATAGTCAGAGATGGAATCATCTGACTATATCGAGACGCTGGGAACCACAGCCACTCCGTCTTGGAAGGGTTGAGCCTGAGTCAGTTTCTCCCCATCCAGATCCGCACAGCTTCCAGGCACCGGGACATCACTTCAAGGGCATCATTGGGGTGGCCTGGGGTGGAAATGTACAGCTGTGTATCATCGGCGTACTGATGGTACTTCACCCCAAAGCCACGGATGATCTCACCCAGCGGCTTCACATAGATGTTGAACAGAAGGGGCGAGAGAATCGACCCCTGGGGCACTCCATATGTAAGAGGCCTCGAGGACGACCTCTGCCCCCCTGCCAATACAAACTGCGATCGGTTGGAGAGAAAGGAGGAGAACCAACGAAAAACGGTGCCCCCTATCCCTAACTCTTCCAGCCGGTGCAGCATGATACCATGGTCGATGGTATCAAAAGCCGCTGAGAGGTCTAATAGGACCAGGACAGAGGAACAACCCCTGTCCCGAGCCCTCCAGAGATCATCAACCAATGCGACCAATGCCGTTTCCGTGCTGTGCCCGGCCCTGAAACCCGACTGGAACGGATCTAGGTATGATGATTCCTCCAAGTACTGGGGAAACTGTCGTGCGACCACACTCTCAACAACCTTCGCCACGAAGCGAAGGTTGGAGACAGGGCGATAGTTAGCTAAAATTGCTGGGTCCAGGGAGGGCTTCTTGAGGAGAGGCCTCACCACCGCTTCTTTCAAAGCCGTGGGGAAGTAACCCTCCCCCAAAGAGGCATTAATAATTCCCTGGAGCCAGCCTCGTGTAACCTCCTGGGTAGCCAGCACTAACCAGGAGGGACACGGGTCCAATAAACATGTGGCTGCACTGAGCCTCCCCAGAATCTTGTCCACATCCTCAGGGGTCACCGAGTCAAACTCTTCCCAGATAACGTTCTCAAGACTATTCCCTGTCACCGTGTCCGTATCCACCCAGTTGGAGTCCAGTTCCCCCTGAATCTGAGCGATTTTGTCATGTAGATATCGTCCAAAGTCCTCAGCCCTGCCTTCCAGGGGATCCTCCCGCACTTCTTGATGGAGTAAGGAATGGGTCACCCTGAACAGGGCTGTTGGACGATTCTCTGATGACGCGACAAGAGCGGAAAAATACTTCGATTTCTCCGCTTTTATCGCCACTAGGTAGGTCTTAATATGCGACCTTACCAGTGTTCGATCAGATTCAGAGAGACTGGCCCTCCAACCGCTCTCTAGGCGTCTTTTCCGGCGCTATTATTATTTATTACCCTAATTAGGTGACATCATCAGTGCTACGGTAGTAAGGAGTGCTGTTTGCTGTCAGTTTATATTGTAGTGTCTTGCCTGTCTATGTGGGTGGGGGCGGTCTTAGAGATTCTTTGGTTGAGCTGTTTACTGATGGCTCTTTGGCAGTTTCTTGATTGGGGTATTGCTTACTTGATTGTTGGTCTGAAGTTGACCTTGGAGTTAATCTATGCTGATCTGAGTGCATATTACTGGTGGAGAAGTGCTGGAGTCTTTTTCTCTTTTGGGCTGGTTGATTGTCTCTTTTGCATAGAGTCTATAGATGTTAATGTTTATGTGTCTATTGATGGCTAATTTGTCAGAGTGCCAGGCTTCTAGAAATTCCTTGACATTTTTGGATTTGGCCTGGTTCTAGGATTGTCACATTTTCCCGATATTTGTTTCTATGTATCCCAAGTATCTAGCTAAATAAGAATAACAAGTAATACTGGAAGTATTATAAAGACTTATTTTATTTTATTTTTATTTATCAAGTTTGTCAAACATGTACAAGATAGCAGGTATAAACAGTTTGTCAAACATGTACAAATAGCAGGTATAAATATGAACATGGACATGAACAAAGGAAATGAATACAAATAAATGGGGACAGTAGGACAGGGACAGTAGGCATGCTGGTGCGCTTATGCACGTCCCCTTTACAGACCTCTTAGGAATGGGGTGAGGTCCACGGTAGACAGTTTAAGGTTGAAGCTGTTTGAGGATGTAACAACTGAGTCAGGTAGAGCATTCCAGGCATTGACCACTCTGTTGCTGAAGTCGTATTTTCTACAATCAAGTTTGGAGCAGTTTACCTTGAGTTTATATTGATTGTTAGCCTGTATATTATTGAGGTTGAAGCTGAAGACTTTGTTGACAGATAGGACATTGTAGCAGACAATTTTGTGTACTATGCTTAGATCAGACTGCAGGCGGCATAGTTCCAGATTTTCCAAGCCCAAAATTTCAAGCCTAGTAGCATAGAGAATTCTGTTGTGAGTAGAGGAGTGGAGTACTCTTCTTGTGAAATACCTCTGGACCTGCTCAATTGTATTAATGTCCGATATACAATGTGGATTCCAGGCAGATGAGCTGTATTCGAGAATTGGTCTGGCAAAGGTTTTGTATGCCCTTGTTGCAATACAATGTTACCGGAGAAGAAGCTTCACAAAATTAGGTTAATAATTCTTAATGCCTTTTTGGCAATGCTGTTACAGTGAACTCTGGGGCTTAGATTGTTTGAGATGAATACTCCTAGGTCCTTGACAGAGTGAGGGTTGTCTACGAGGTTATTTCCATCCAACTTGTATTTGATGTTCTGATTTTTCTTGCCAAAGTGTAGGACAGAGCATTTATTAGTTGAGATTTGGAGTTGCCAATTGCGCAACCATTCTGACACATGGTCAAGGTCGCTTTGTAGGGCAGCAGCATTGTTGGTGGTGTTAAATAATTTTATGTCATCAGCAGGGGTGGGTTCTAACTTACCTCACTGCTGGTTCACTTCCTCCTGCGCAGCGTGGGTGCGCCTTGTGGGTGCGCATGCACTTTGCGCGCGCGCATGCACAGTGCCAAAAAATTCAGAAAAAAATTAAAAAAAGAGCCAAAAACAAGATAGTGACATATGCACAGTGCGGGAAACTTGGCTTCTGCACATAAGCAGAAGAAACCCCCCCAAAAAAATTCAAATTAAAAAAAAATTACAAAAAATCCCCCCCCCCCAAAAAACAGATGGCGGCGTCCACAGACCGGCACTGACAGAACTGGTTCCATGACATCATTGTGACATCACCAGCAACTTGCTACCAGTTTGGGCGAACCGGTCTCAACTGGGAGGAACTCACCTCTGGCATCAGCAAAGATGACACAGCTGCTTTTAATATGATCACATAGGTCGTTGATATAAAGCAGAAAGAGTGTGGGTCCTAGAACGCTGCCTTGGGGGACACCGCTGTTAACTGGTGCCGGATTTGATAGGGCCCTCCCTATTTTGACTACTTGTTGCCTGTTCGATAGGAATGCGGCTATCCATTTGTGTAGAGATCTGGAATTGCCGTAAGAGCTTAGTTTTAACAGTAGTTTGTCGTGCACCACTGAATCAAAGGCTTTGCAGACGTCTATGTAAATTGCGTCTATTGATTTACCCTGGTCAAGATGTGTGGTCCAAATATTTCTGCAGTGTAGGAGGTGCAAATTACAGGACAAATGTTCCCCAAAACCAAACTGTTTGTTAGAAAACAGGTTAGACAATCTTGTCTATTATCTTTTTCATATTGTTTACTGTAGTTAATTGTTGCTAAGCCAATATCATAAAAGCATGGATTAATATTCTTCACACTTTTTATAATGGACATCGGTACTATTTTAGTACAGAAACTGTCCTGGGTTGGAGAAACTGGCTCCTGCTTCACTTTAAATAAACATGGTGCAGGAGGGCTTGTGGGGTGGGGGAAGAAGTTTCTTCATATATATATATATATATATATATATATATATATATATATATATATATATATATATATATATATATATATATATATATATATATATATATATATATATATATATATATATATATATATATATATATATATATATATATATATATATATATCTGTGTGTGTGTGTGTGTGTGTGTGTGTCAAAATTTTTTACAGCTTATAACATCCCCGTACACAATTTTTATATATTTCTGGCATAATATTCTTTCTCTATGTTTTTTTAATTATATTAAAGTTTCTTTACTCCCTCCGTCAAACAGTCCAAATGTTATGAATAAACAAGAACAGTTCATTTGCATAAAAGAAGCAGTAACCATACATCTATAAACAGGATCACTCAGATACAACAATAACTATAAACAAAGTAAGCTATTAAACTCAGCGGAAGTGCCATTCTCTGTCACACTTACACATAACAGATTGAATAGGTGCCTTAGAGATGCAGTGTGTTTCAAAGGGCCATCATACATTAAATCAGCCAATTCTTTCCTCTCTCACACACAAAATTCTCAGCAGAACAGCTGGGTCACGTAGCAATTTTCCCTCTCTCTGCTTGTTCCCTTCTTTTGAATGTTGAATCTTCTCCATGCTGGTCCATCTGATTCAATCCACTTCTTTCTTTGTCTCTTTAAATCTTGGGGTTCCCCCCCATCAATTCATGGAGCCTTTTCTTTACTGGCGAAGCAAGCAGACATTCTCTCCATCTTGATTGAGCACAGCCAATCAACACTCCTTATTCCTTTGCATCTCTAAGCTGACCTTTTTCCTCATCTTCTGTAAGAAGTAGAATCCTGTATGGCAGGGGTGGGTTCTAATATACCTCGCCACCGGTTTGCTTCCTCCCCTGCCGCATGGGCACACACGCTTTGTGTGCACACGCGTACATGTGCAGTGCCGAAAACCAAGCTTCTGCACATGCGCAGAAGCCAAAAACAAGATGGCGGCACCTATGGCACCGCCGAGAGAGCCGGTTGGGGGCATGGCCAGCCGGTGATCGCTCTCGGTTCAGTGAGTGGGGGAAAATTCCCGGTACCAGTTCCATAGAACCGGTCCAAACCGGGAACAACCCACCTCTGCTGTGTGGACGTAGTGCTGGGGAATAATAACTTTGCCTGTTGAAATTATTAATTATAATAGATTCTATTATCTGTTAATATGTATGCTACTATTTTCCATATTTGCATTTTCTATTTTTTCTTTTTATTAATATATTTTATCATTATCCATTATCTCTTAACCTTTTTGGAGTTCCATCATTTATTGACTTTTTAATCACCCTTTTATTTCTCTTTCTTGGAGTCTTATAGCTCTTTTTGATATTTTTATACCTACTGAACATTCCCTTTGGGTTGCCCTTTGTCATTTTCTGCTGTATTATTTGAACACTTATCAATAAGACTTTCTTTTTTTTTAAAGAGAGTTTTCTTTTTTTCACTCTAAACCTTTCCTTTTTTTGAAGAGATTTCCCTTTTTTTCTCTATTATATTCTAAGCTTTTAAGGAATTATCTGATTGATTCCTACTTATTAATCCTTTCTCTTCATTATCTTTCTCCTTTTGCATCTCGTTTTGATGTTTTCCTTCCACTGCTTCTTCTAATTTCTCATCTATTTCCTGAATATATGTTCATCTTTTTCCCCCAATTGTTGAGTGGGCTCTACACTCATTTCTTTATCTTTAGACAATCCCCTTATCTCCTTATTGTTCTTTATAGTTTCATGCATGTTTATGAGCATCAAAATTATTTATTCATTTGCCTCTATTATCCCCTGTAGATCCATTTACCTCTTTGGTTCCAACATCTCAATATTTAAAAACTCCAACTTAATAAAATTCAATCAATCCCATAGCTATGCCTCCAAATCCCCTAAATTTATAATCTTTAAAATTCTTTAGTGGTTTACAGCCTTTTGATTTTCCAATTACATATCTTCCCAATTGTCCAAATTTTAAAATCTTATTTAACTTTTCTTCTTTTCTCTTTTCTTCTATCACCTTTCTTCTTTTGCCTCGCAGAATGTTTTGTCAAATAGCCTTAATAATCCAAATCCAAATTAATCCACTAGGTTCCTCCAGTAATTCAAGTCCATAATCCAATAGCCAGTTTCAATAAAGTTTAGTTATTTGCAATTTAGTTCATCTTGGAAATCTTCAAGAAGAAAAAGAAACTCATTAAATATTTTCAAAATATCCAAATCATCTTCTAGAATAGAGTCAAGGTAAGGCTGCCTTCCAGGTGTTATTTACTTTCTTCTATTTTGTATATTAGACTTTATGTGTATTGGACCTCACTTTCACTAAGAGTACTGATGCTGTAGTGCTGTAGTACTCCTCTTCTTCCAGTAGATGACTCTCCTGCTCCCAAGTCCAACATTAAACAGTATGTAAAAAACAGCTGATTATCCAATAAGTCCAGGGGGTTTAAAAATACAAATAAGCAAGACAGTTTTTCCCAAAAATCACCTTTCAAATTGTTTAAGCTTTTTTCCAGGCTTACTGTATTTTAAAGCTTTCCTTGGGCATTTCTTTTGCCTCTTAATTTTCAGTCTTTAATCTTCTCTGTGTGTCTTATTGCCGCTTCCTTAAAGCTTGGAGAATATCTTTTAAAATTCTTTAATTTAAATTAAATCTTTGGAGTAAGTATTGGAAGTTATCTCACCCAGTTTCAATGCTTTGTCCACGGACCACTCCAGCACAAATCTTATGGTCCTGGTCAATGTTCCCTGTAAAATTAGAAAACAGCGCGCGGCAGTTAAAAACTGCTGCGTGGTGTTTTCTTTTCATGTGCGCGGCTGCGCAGGTGCACAGCCTCTGCAATTAGAAAATGCCGGGTGGAAGTTAGAAATTTCCGCGTGGCGTTCTCTCATTACGTGCGTGGCCATGTGGCCGCGCACCTTAGAGGGAACAGTGGTCCTGGTTGTCCCAGCGTGTGACTGCCAAAAACGGCCATTGTCCCTGTTGCCGTTCAGGAAAGCTTGCTTCGGACCTAATGAGGAAATTGCGAGTTCCTCGTGGCCCACAAAACACCTCTCCTTTCTTCGCCACCCCTACAAGGAGCCCACTATTTTCCAAGCCATTCTCGCCATAATGTCAACCGGAAGTCGATGGTATTTTTTAATTGAGACTATTACTTTGTACATATATTTTGTTGATGCTGTTAGTCCTTCTCTAATTATTGGGTGAATGAAGTTGGTTATTTACAGATATGGTACAGTACAGATCAGTAACACAGATTTTCTAAATCAGGAGATCTTAATCTTTTCTAAATCAGGAGAGCTTAAGCTGTTCCATTGGTTAATCAACCAATGGAACAGCTTGCCTTCGGAAGTTGTGGAAGCTTCATCACTTGAGACTTTCAAGAAGAGATTGGACTGACATTTGTCAGAAATGGTGTAGGGTCTCCTGCTTGATGACCTACAAGGTCCCTTCCAACTCCATTAATCTGTTAAATCTGTTAAGATCTGCTGACTCTTTGAAGTCCAAGAATGAGAATGAGAAAAAAATAACTCTTAATCAAGATTATTTTCAACACCAGTAACCACCATAATAAAAAATTGAAATTGATTATATGTTGAACATATTCAAAAAACTTTATCTTGTCTATCATTTAAATTCATTAATATCTTGTTACTGATTTAACAAATTAATAAAGAAGCACTTATTACTTACTGTGATATATTACTTGTATTTCATGTTTGTTATTTTTATTATGTGTTTAATTTTGTTTGGGCACGATTGGTTTCCTTTGTAATACAATCCATATCAATATATTTATTTTATGCATTTAAATATATTTTTGTGAAAAAATGTCCACAGGTTTCACCAGATTATCACAGGGGTCCATGGCAATAGAAGATTAAGTACCACTATTCTAGAGGGTTGTGTCAGTATACATTGTTCGATTCTACTTTGGTAAATACTTTTTTGACTTAGCTAATTGGTTTATTTCACTGCTGAAATAAAAATTTTAAAAAAAAACCACCTTGAGAATGATGTTTGGTTCAGTTTAGATCACTAATTGTGGGCAATGAGGAAATGAAGCATTATAATCTTGTAAGGGAGAGAAACATCAATTAAATGAGATGTAAATAAATTTAATACACAGAGTTGAAACATTTTTAAGTGGATTTTAATTTAATTGAAACTATCTTTTTTATGCAATGACTTTTAAAATGAGCTTCTACTGGGTAAATAAATGAGGAGCCGAGGTGGCGCAGTGGTTAAAAGCAGCACTGCGACCTTCAGCGGATTGCTAGTTCAGCAGTTCAGCTGTTCAAATCCCACCAGGGGCTCAAAGTTGACTCAGCCTTCCATCCTTCCGAGGTGGGTAAAATGAGGACCCAGATTGTTGGGGGCAATATGCTGAACTCTGTAAACTCCTTAGAGAGGGCTGTAAAGCACTATGAAGCGGTATATAAGTTTAAGTGCTATTGCTATTGCTATTGCTAATTAAATATAGAAGGGCATTAAACACAATTACACTATAGAGTAATAGTATGACAGATATATTTTAACATTAATTTGCAACTGGAGTGTTTGAGGGTGAGTTTCTCCAGTGCTGGGAAAGCCTTCTGGTGGAATTTGGGCAGGGAAAGCATAGAAAGCACAGAAGACAGGAAGGCTTCTAGGAAACACTCAGATTTTACTTCATGATCTATCCCTAACCTCTTATTTCAAGTCTCCCAACAGTGCACTCATGACCACTGTAACCGAGTCCTTCCATCTTACTGCTAGTTATCCTTTTCTCTTTCTTTTCACCTTTCTGAACATTTGCTACGGCCTTCACGGCTGCTCTACCAAGTGCTTGTCTGCAGCTGATTTCTTGACTGCTTGTTCCTTTACTGTTCATGGTTCATACTGTTCATACTGTTCATACAAAGTAGACGCTGTCCACCATTTTGATTTCTTCAGTGAACAGTTCTACTGGTTGCTCTCCCTGTTGTCTTCTTTATGTTTAATCTTAGTCACTTTTCACAGAGCTCTTTGACTTTTAGTTCTAGGAATATACTCTCCCCTTATTACCATTGTAGGAAGAAAGTGTCAAGTCTATTTGAACATCGGGTTCCAACAGATACATTTATTTCCCCTCAGATATTGGAACCAGATGCGAGGAATTGTGTGTGTCTAGTCTGCCTGCTGCTGAGTTGTCCCAGAAAGACTTAAGCCTGTGTGGATACTGTCACACTGAGATGCTAGAACTGGTTCACACATAGCAATGAGGTGAATGATGCCATAACATATGTAAGGCTTCATACCTGTGCTGCCTTTCTGATGATAAAAAAAGTCAAAATAAAAAAATGGAAACAATTTGATAATGTTACGTCCCGATTATACAGAGCAGAAGTGTGATGACTAAGGGATTCAGTCCTTTAATAAACCAATCACACAGAAGAAAAACAAAGTCAACCTTTAAAAAGGAGAAAATATAAGCCACCTTTTCAATTTTAAGTATTAAAGTGCAAACATTCAGTGTAGAAGGAGACAAATTACAGGTCACAGTCAAACAGGCTAAGTGGTTAAAAAAGGAAAATAAAAAAGAAACAACAGTACTTTGCACAAAGATGGCGCTTGTCTACTATAAACTGCCCCAAATACAACATCATAATGAGACACTTCAGAAATATTATAGATCCCCAAGGTGATTCTAAAGAAAATATATACTTCATCATTCATGAATATAGCCTGAGAGACTCATGAAAGGTTAGTTGAAATGTAGAAAATACAACTAAAAAGTCTAGCTCAAATTCATGCCTATGTACTTCATTTATCTATTTCTACAAAAATAGAAAACCTAAGCACCTGGCTCTTTGCTTTAACTTCCAGAGCCATCAAAGCTTTTTAGTAATTTCTAACTTTAATTAGAGGCTGCTGGGAATGGTGGAAACTCAATTCTTCATCTGCCCTCTGTTAATGGACTTTTACTCTCTCTTTTGGAAAAATAACAGACTGAGAGGCTGGGGTGACCTGACTCTGTATATGAACCAATCATAATGTATTTGCAGGTTCTGAGAAGTATAACCTTTGGTCCTTAATAAATTTATTTCTTGGTAGAACTTATATGGTTGCTCATCTTGCTTACATAACAGTAGATGAGACACCATAACAAATTCACAACACAGGTACATTTTATTGGGCTCAACTAACATCCCACCCCAGCCCCTAGGGAAGGACCAGGCGGGAGAATGTTCTATAGGGCAGGAGCCGTAACAGAGAAGGCAAAGAACCATATTCTGAACTTTTTCAAAAGTAAAAAACTAGCTAATAAAGTAGAGATGATTCAGAGAAAATGCGATTAAAACAGTAAGTTATTAATCCAAAAACAACTCAAGAAAATTGAGAAGAAAAAGAACTGCGTATACTATGGGAACAAGATGCTTTTGTGAGGACGTCTATAACACCTATAAAATGTTATAATGAAAGCAAGATGGGCTTTTCTATTATCACAACTGGAAATAGCAGAACAAACAGTTTCAGAGTGGATCTGTTGGTTTCAGATTAAACAAGGATTTCACTGAAAATTCAAGCTGAATTCTTCCTTGTGTCGTGACAGCGTCACAGTATGTGTATCTATCTCTTACAGAATGTTGACAACAATTAAGAGAGAAAAATACACTCCTCTTAGATTTCAGTTTATTAGTCCATCGCCAGTTAAATTATACAATGAATGTAAAAGCAGAATAACTTTTGTATATAGATAATTCCAATATTTAAAAATGCCTTCCCAGTACCGCTTCTTCCCAGTTTAGGAGTCAATTTTCAGTTTATTTCAAAGTCTATTATTTATTCTCCTGCACCTTTCATTTCCGGTTAGTTATTTCTTCAAGGGAAACTACAAGGAAGTGATTTAACTAAAGAGACATTATATTTTACTAGAGGACTGAATTTGCAAAGAGGACATAATGGGGCTTTTGATAACCCATGGGACTACTCAAATGGAATTGAGTATTAACCTATGGGACAAAAAAGAACTGGGACTAGTGTACTCCTTGAAGGATAATTTAAAAACCAAATAAATAGTTCTTGGACTGGATTAAAATTAACTTTCTTTTAAATACAAAATAAGATACTTAAGAAGGAGAAATGAGTGGGATTGTACAGGAGATGGATTTACTCTTTCAAAATACAAAAGACATTATGGACAAAGGATTTAAGGACATTATGGAAAAAATGGAAAACACTATACAAGGGATGATGAGCACAGATCAAGACGCCCAGGAAAGGGAGGAGTCAAAAAAAGAAATGAAGAAGGAAAAAGACAAAAGGAGAAAACAATGGAAATAATAGTGATTGATGAACTAAACCAGGGGGAAAACATGTTAAGAGTGTTGGAAGATATGTTTGAAATGGTAGAGGTGGGAGGAATACTTAGATTGGACATCCAAGAAATAGATATAGATGGAAACTTAAGAGAGGAATGTGGGAGGCAAGTAAAAAAAACCATAGCAATTAAAGTATTAAAATGGACAAGAGACGATGGGTAGATGATCTTTATTCTTATTGTTGTTCTGATTCGCCTTTACGTTTTCCTCTCTTTATTTTAAAACATAGCAATCAAAGTAGAAGTGGGCAAGAGATGCTGGATGGATGATTCCTCTTTTTTGCTGCTGCTCTGAGTTGCTTTTCCCTTTCTCTCTCTCTCTATTCTTTCCCCCCCTCTTTTTTTAGGCAGATGACGTAATTAGAAGATAGACAGGAAAGAAAGAAAAAGTTTCTTAATAAAGGGTGACATGATTAAAAACTAGAATAAGTGATAGAAATAAAGGGAATATTAATGTATACACTTTTATTGGATAAAATGAAAGTAATAATGAGAAATAGGTGGAATAATTGAATAACGATAGTCTGTAACATAATATAGATGTGTATTTTCTTAGAAATATATAAGTTGATTGAATGTAATAATGTTTAATCTGATCAGTCTTATATTTATTGGAATGCATGGCACTCAGTTGCCACACTGTTCACACATTGATTTGACATTTTTTTAAAGAAATAGAAAATAAAAAACTTTTTAAAAAAGGAGGAAAATGACAAAAAAAATTTTTAAAAAAAGTTCCGGAGATCACGATCTCTGTCGTTCCTGGAACTCGCATTTTTAGGACAATGGGAAAGAAAAAATTCAAGATATAGATACCATTTTTGATGATATGAAGTCTTCCTCTGAAATACTCTGCAATGAATTCATTCTCTCTCTCTCTCTCTCTCTCTCTCTCTCTCTCTCTCTCTCTCTCTCTCTCTCTCTCTCTCTCTCTCTCTCTCTCTCTCTCTCTCCTTCCTTCTTTCTTTCTTTCTTTCCTTCCTTCCTTCCTTCCTTCCTTCGTTCCTTCTTTTTTTGGGAACCCAGAAGACTTGCATTTGTATTGATATGAACCTTTTGTATAGATATTTATTAATATAAATAAAGTATGTGCAGCATGGTCTTTTGGAAACTGAGAAAGGAATAAAATATTAAAATGTCAAGTGATATAGGAGTGTGTCTTTTAGGTTGCTTCTTTCTATCTCAAAAGTCTCCAGCACCCTGTTATTGTCATTAGCTGCTCAACAAATCAAGAAAAAAATATAATTGTATAAGAATGGAACAGAACATTTTTATTACTGTCACTGACCAGTTATGTCATAGTATTTACAGAGCTTGAATGGAAATACATAAAAATGTAAATAAATGGGAAATAATATCAAAATAAAAAAATCAGAGCAATAAAGTACAAGTCAAAGTGGTGTAAAGTTAAATACTTAAGACTAGTTACTACTACAACAAAAATAGTTTTCAAGGGAATAAAAGAAAAAATGTAGTATAAACTGACATAAAAGTCTAGAAGTTGCCTAATTATTTCCTTTGAATAATAATTAATATCCTATCTGTTCCTGATTGTATGAAGTCTGAAGCAGAATTTGGCAACTGTAAAAGAAGCATCATCATTATGATCTGTGAGCAGAAATGCAATATAAAATTTGTCTGGTCTGTCAGGAAACTGACTCAAAAGTGGATACAGGTGATGAATTTCATCATTACATCCAC
The DNA here is from genome assembly GCA_023053685.1 of Diadophis punctatus similis. Taxonomy (NCBI): domain Eukaryota; kingdom Metazoa; phylum Chordata; class Lepidosauria; order Squamata; family Dipsadidae; genus Diadophis; species Diadophis punctatus. Next base: position 108,079,730 of record JALIGW010000001.1, on the reverse strand, counting down.
AATACAACAACACATGAACTCAGTTTTAGCTCCTTCTTCCTGAATAACAAGGCCTCTCTGTAAACTACAGTGGTATCTTGGTACTCACTGTTAATTGGTTCCGGGAGGCGCAATGAGTACCAAAAACGATGAGTACCAAACAATTTTTTCCCTAAGGAATAATGTAGTGAGTCACAAGGCAGCTAACAAGTTCTAGCTTGTGCGTTGAGTATCAAACAAATGATGAGTACTGGGACAAATTTTTCATGTCAAAATGCATTGAGTACCAAATTCGATGAGTTTCAAAGCAGTTGAGTACCAAGGTACTACTGTAGATATGTAGCAGTGGTGGGTTGCTACCGGTTCGCACCGGTTCAGCGAACCGGTAGTGGCGGTGGCGGGAGGCTCCGCCCACCCACCCGGATGTCATCAAAAATGCTCTGAGCTTGCGCAGAAGTGTTGCACATGGGCAGAAGCGTTGCGCACATGCAAAATGGGCCCACACGCTCCCGTTCCCGAACCGGTAGCAAAGGTAAGTGAAACCCACTACTGATATGTAGGTATCTTTACACCCTGAAGGTTGAAGGTAGTGAATTAAATGTGCCAAGCTAAAGATCATAAATTATTTTGCAGGAGCAAGTTTATAAAGCTATTTCGCTGGGACAAAAGTTTTAATTTAAGTTCTCTTCTCAAAATAAGGAAAGAGCTATTGAAAGAGATAGTATTATCTCTCAACGAATCAAATCCATTACATGCAGTTGGACCTCTTCTTTAGCTTTAGTTTAGACCCAAATAATGCAGAGCTAGGACGATATTTTGTACTTTTGCCTTGCAAGTCTTATTGCAAATTGAGTAAATGTTATCTAATAGTGGGCTAATCTTCAGGAAAAATATATCAATTTAATCAGTAAATGATATTTTTCATCCAAAATCCTGCGTCTACCAAACCTGCCTCCGATTCTATGAGAAATATATTATGGGAGCTCAAACATAGCTCTGAAAATCTTCTGCGCTAATCTCCAGATGATCTAAATCAATCTGTTCACACTGCAGAGATGCAGGTGACAATTTTTATTATCTGAACTAGGACTTGATTTGACCATGGCAAAATGCTAAATGTTAAGTCCTTTATACACATGCCCATACCTATACCCATATCCATTGTCTATTATTCTATAATACTTGGAAGAAGCCATGATTGCCATGAAATCCTGCCATTTCCCAGCCCCGACCTCCAAGGCAGGAGATCCAAGTCACCCCACACTTAATACAGTAGGCACAGAGACTTCAACGCCAACCTTGAGGCTAGATCCACAAGCTTGAGCAAGAACCTTTTTGACAGCAAGGCAGACAATACCTCAGTAGGCCCTCTAATTAGTCTATATGCCCCACTTTTTTGCAGACATTTACAGCCCACAATTTAAGAGCAGAGTCCCTAGTCCCAGAAAAGGTGGCTTTTTCAATCAGTGCCATTCCCCCTTCCCAATTTATTATATAAATTTCGTTATTCATTAATATTAATTGCCTATAAAATAAGATACTCCGATTATAAATTTCATTTCCTTATACATACAGACCATTTTTTTCACAAAAAACACACAAATATGCATACACACACACATACATACATATACATACAAACACAAATTAACATACAAACACACTGACAGAGAAAGAGAGAGAGAGAGAGAGAGAGAGAGAGAGAGAGAGAGAGAGAGAGAGAGAGAGAGAGAGAGAGAGAGAGTATATACACACACAGAGTATATATGCAGTATATATAGTATATATATAGTAAACACACACACACATGTATATATATTCCCAATTTATTATATAAATTTAGTTATTCATTAATATTAATTGTCTATAAAATAAGATACTCCGATTATAAAATTCTTTTCCTTATACATGCGGAGCACGCACGCGCGCACACACACACACACACACACACACACACACACACACACACACAGAGTATATACAGTATATATAGTTTATATATATATAGTACACAAACACACACACACACAGTATATATACAGTATATATAGTTTATATATATATAGTACACAAACACACACACACAATATATATAAACATGTATATAATATCTGCAATTGAACAGCAGATGATACAGTGATGTAGAAGTGAAGTTTCCCTTCCATCAGGTTCTGCTCCTTTTTAGTGGAATGTGCCCTAAAAAGCTGACTTTATTCACCCATTTCAAGAATTGTTGTATGGGGGGAAACTTTCTATTTACATTTACCAAGAAAGCATGAACGTGCATTTGTTTATTCCTTTAGATGTACATGGCAGTGCATTGATGCAACTGGTATCACTTTCCTTCAAAGAAAACATCACTGAAGCCCTTTTAATATCACCTTCTCAGCCAACTGTAAAAACTTATACAGTGTTTCTATTTTTACTTCATTTCCACTTCACTGCTACCTTGAAATTTAAAATGGTTTCATCTTAGCCTTTAACCTGACTGAAAATATTTTATTTAGCAAGTAGCCATCAGCCTTCATGGGCCTAATGTTGTTTAAGAAACATTTTCCAGGAATCAAATGTTAAAATAATCTATTTTGCTTTTAGCTAAAGAAAATTATCTCTTAACTTTGTATGGCATTTCCAGTGCCACATATACCATATATGATTTTTGTGGGTAGGTATATTAAGATATTTTGTGTATACAACTATGTGTACAATGCTTACAATTTGCAATATTTAACATGCATGGATTGATTGATTGGTTGATTGATTGATCAATCGATCAATTGCACATTAATACAAATTATCTCTGTGTCTTCTAAAACACTATGAACTGTGATTAAGACATGGCTCCTCCACACATAACGTTTTATCAGTTGGAATTGGTTCTATGCTCCTGCATTGTGACACTAGAATTCTTCTTCAGACGAGTCCATGAACATTCCTGCAGTCAGCATAGGGTTGATCTTAATGACTTAAATGGTTCCTTCCAACTCCATGGTTCTATGATGGCTCAGCTATGGTGCAGGAAGAAATATTGTGAAGGTAACTTTCAGCATTATTGGTAAAGGTGCAAAATAGATTGATTCCGATTGGTGAGAACTCTCTTGCCTCCTCCCCACCCCAACTTCTTGGCTGTTTTCCCACCCTGCTAAAGTCAAAGCTTTACATCAAGCCCTGTAAAGCTTTCAGTGTTTTACATCAAGCTATAAAAACGAGCAGCCCTCATTTTGGTTAAAGTGCAGGCATTGTATGGAGGGTATGGTTAAAGATGCTGAGCTTGTCAGTTGGACAGCCTGGGTTCGTGACCCCAGCACCGCACAATCAGGTGAGTTCTCCAATTCCTTGCTCCAGCTCCTGCCCACCTAGCAATTGGAAAGCATGTAAATGCGAGTAGATTAATAGGTACCATTTTGGTGGGAAATAACAGCATTTTGTGTAGCCTTTGGCATATAGCTATGCTGGCCACATGACAACAGAAATTGTCTTTGGGTGACACTGGTTCCCTCGGCCAAGAAACAGAGATGAGTACCGTACCCTAGAGCTGGACATGACTGGACAGGGAAACCTTTACCTTTTTGCAGGCATTGTGATTTTTAAACCGAGTAATTGGGTTTTTTCCCCCTTTGCTGGGAATACAATGCAACCAGACAACCCTGAAGGTGGAACTGACTACCCTGTTTCCCCCAAAATAAGACACCCCCTGATAATAAGCCCAATCGGGCTTTTGCATGCATGGCAATAAGACCAAGCACTTATTTCAGGGTTCAAAAAATATAAGACAGGGTCTTATTTTTGGGGAAACACGGTAGAGACCAAGTTTTGAGCTGCCCCATTATTTGACTGGAAGGCACACTGGCCTTCTTCTGAAGAATGGTGAGTGTTGTGAGTGATCAGTGTCTAGTAAGCTGTTTTCAAAAGGTTTCAAAATGTTTAGAGAATGAAAATCTCATCAGTTTGCTAAAAAACCAAACAGTTCCACCAATGTTTATAGAGATTCTCAGCCATCGAGGTCAGGGCTGACCCCTGCTTTTTCAAGAGGCAACTGGACTTTCTGATTTTTCTTTGAAGACATTTCGCTTTTCATCCAAGAAGCTTCTTCAGCTCTGACTGGATGGTGGGGAGTGGAAGGATTTATACTCCTTGAAGACAGCTGGTCATTTGCATTCTCAGTTCCACCAACAGAACTCATTAGGGCTGTGCAGTGCTTAGATGCAAAAGGACAAAGGTACTTTGGAGCTTGTGGGGGCACATCAGTTTAAATTCTTGTAAGCTATTATGTATTGAATATATATAGTTATGTTAAGCCCTGCTAAAGTGAAACTAACCTTTAGATGACCCTAACTGTTAACTCCGACTGTTTTGGAGGGAAACTTAGAACATTCATATTTGGGCGGGCTTTTTCAAGGATTATGATTGGTTAAGGCCCTGTGGGCCTAGGGTATAAATTACAGGCATTGCCTGCTGTTCCTCAGTTCCAGTTTAAGTCAATAAATGCTGTTGTAGCTATGCTGGTCTGCTTCTTGCCTACTGAAGCCCACTACACAATAGTAGCTTTTTATGTTCTCAGATGAATGTGAGAAGGCAATTTAATTGTCACCTTTGTTTTAACAAAGCCTACATTTTCTTTGGGATGGGAACATATATTGAATATATATGTAATAAAAATATAAGAGAACTGCTTCCTGTTTTGAATATTCTTTCTTCCAATATTCCCTTGAAGAGAGTTGCATAAGACCACAATGGATCATTCTGAACTATGACTACAATTTAAGTGTGAAGTTATTTATTTTGTCATTTGTAAAGTTATTTAAAAATCAGTTCCATAAAAATATGTTGGAGTTTACACAGGGCATAGCAGTGGATGTCTGAGAGCAGTTTCAAGCCCATTCATTTAAATATTTATAAAGTATTTTTTGCACCTTTGACCAAAGGGCAATGAGCAAAATACAGACATAAAAATGCAACAGCATATTAATGAAGCTCTAAAATTTAGAAAACAATACTAAATGAATGCATAAACTATAAAGCACTCTTTCCAGAACTTCAGCAATAAAATACTAATAAACAGCAGTATTTATATTATTAAAATATACGGGTTTGACCTTTTAAAATTCTGCTACTGAAGGAACTGTTGTGAAAAAAAATGCCCACTTAAGTAAAGAAACAAAGTGTTTGGGGACAGATGCAACAAAGTATCTTTTATTTGCATCCACAATTACTATAATTACTGGGCTTCTCACCAAAAGAATGCGGAAGAACCCTAAATCCAGCAAGGTTGCAGGTTATAAAGGTGAAGGTTTCCCCTGTCTATTCATTATTCAACTCTAGGGGGCAGTGTGCTCATCTCTGTTTCTTAGCCGAGGGAGCCAGTGTTGTCCGAAGACATTTCCATGGTCATGTGGCCAGCATAACTATACATCGAGGTGCACAGAAGGTGTTGCCTTCCCACGAAAGCGGTACTTATTTAGCTACTCATATTTGCATGCTTTCTAATTGCTTAAGTGGACAGGAGTTGGGGCAAGTAATGGGAACTCAGCTCATCCCATTGCATGGTGCTCAGGTCAGCTCAGGTCCAGCTGACAAGCTCAGCATCTTTAATCTCTGAGCCATCATGCCCTGCCCCCTTTATAGGTTATATACCCTTTGAAATGGTGAGATTTACAAAAACAATGTAAGCAATTACAATGTGACCTTTAATGCAGGAATGTAGAATCTGATAACATAGGATGACCTTACTATGGGCTGATCCATTGCCTCTACATTCTGCTTTTCTAACGAGACTCCAAGCCAGCCCTTTCTACTGATACTGAGGGACCGTCTCTTGCCGGTCACATCTACCCAACCCACTAGAGTGGGGAGGCAAGGAATGTTGCGGGTCCCATCCCCTAAGGAGATACATCTGGCAGGACCCAGAAGAAGGGCCTTCTCCATGGTGGCTCCCTCTCTCTGGAACATCATCCCCCCCCCCAGAGATTAGACTGGTCTCCACTCTAACACTCTTTTGGAAGGCTCTAAAAATGTAGTTCTGCCAGCAGGCCTGGAGAACCCAGAGTAGGATGGAGCCCATTAAATGGCTAGTATGAATGTGCGTGGTCGCCAGGGTGGGGGGTTATTATTTTTCTTTTTATTATTTTTATTTCTTTTATATGGTGTTTTTATATACTTTTATATACTTGTAAGCCACTTTGAATCACCATGTGGGAATAGGCGGCAATATAAAATTTCTAAATAAATGCAATAAATAAATACTAGCATCTTCTAATACAAACATTGTCCCTTCCCACCATGAAAAAGACAAAATGGTTTTTATTATCTGTCTTCTTCCCTTCCAGGGTCATGAGACAATTTCAGTTTGCCTGTTCTATTATAAGCAACTGTGTCCTCTTCGCTGTGTGTCAGAATGGTCAAACAATTGGCAACTTCAAATCTCAACCAACAAATGCTCTGTCTTACACATTGGCACAAAAACCAGAACACCAAATACAAACTGGGAGGATACGACCTTGTAGACGACCCTCACTCTGTCAAGGACCTAGGAGTACTTATTTCAAAATATCTAAGCCCTAGAGCTCACTGTAACAGCATTGTCAAAAAGGCATTAAGAGTTGTTAACCTAATTTTGCGAAGTTTCTTCTCCGGTAACGTACTGCAAACCAGGGCATATAAAACCTTTGCCAGACCAATATTCGAATACAGCTCGTCTGCCTGGAATCCACACTGTATATTGGATATTAATACAATTGAATGAGTCCAGAGGTATTTCATGAGAAGAGTATTCCACTCCTCTTCTCGCAATAGAATACCTTATGCCAGCAGGCTTGAAATTTTGGGCCTGGACAACCTAGAACTACGCCCCTACGGTCTGACCTAAGCTTAGTGCACAAAATTGTCTGCTACAACGTCGTATCTGTCAATGACTACTTTAGCCTCAACCACAATAATACACGGGCAAACAATAGATTTAAATGCATAGTAAACCGCTCCAAACTCGATTGAAAAAAATACGACTTCAGCAACAGAGTGGTCAATGCCTGGAATACACTACCTGACTCTGTTGTTACATCCTCAAACCCCCATAACTTTAACCTTAAACTGTCTACCGTGGACCTCACCCCATTCCTAAGAGGTCTGTAAGGGGGCGTGCATAAGTTCACCAGTGTGCCTACCATCCCTGATGTCCTATTGTTCCCATTTCGTACTAATTTCTTATGCTTTTACTTATATCTGTTTATACTTATATGTTTATATGTTATGTTTATACTTATACTTATTTTCTCATACATGCTTGACAAAATAAATAAATAAATAAATAAATAAATAAATAAATAAATAAATAAATAAATAAATAAATAAATAAATAAATAAATAAATAAATAAATAAATAAATAAATAAATACAAGGTTGGCTACATGCTGCCACCTATTGAGCAACTTGCATGCAAGTACTGCTTTTAAAATGGCCAAGGCAAGTGCAACACAGCACAGGTTTGTCAACAGGCATAGATCCTATGAAGGAGCTGGAAGATTAGCTGCCAATGGTATTCCCTTTATACTTCGTGGGTCACCCTACTGCTTTCACTGAAACGTCTCAGGCTTCGGGGAATATCTAATCTTCAGAAAGTGGTTATCGTTGGCATCAAAGGTTCCATACGTCTGTCTGGGGGCCCTTTACCATCAGTCCTTTTGCTCTGCCCTCAACGCTGAACACCCCTTATGGGACCCCCTTCTCTCCATTCCCCCCCCCCATTCCCCTCTCCCCCAGGTTTATGATGGACCCCTTCCACAACACGGCACTTTCCTCCGCTCCAGCTAGGTTCGGCTTTCCTCCTATCAGTCCACACGTTCTCTCCACTCTTCCCTTTCTCCCAATTGTGACTGGGATTACTATATGCCCTCCTTTTTTTCCGTTCCCCCTCCCCTCCCCGGGAGCTCGGCAGCGCTTTCCCTTTCCCTAGTTTTATGCCACCGTCTGGGGAGTTTTTTTTCCGCGCCCTTTCTCCGCCCCCCCCCCCAATCGCTTGTCTGGCGCTCCCAGGCCAGAGCTCCATGTGAGCGCACGGAGAGTTTCGCCCTGCCCTCTCGCCTCGCTCTCTCATTTACGTCAGACTCAGCACGGTCTCAAGGCTCCCGCTTTTTCTCCCTCACTCTTGAGCTACGGAGGGTGAACAGCAGCGCCAGCCAATTCTCCGCCTCCTCGGCTCCTGCCCGCCAAAGGCAAAGAGGAGACCGCCGGGGTTTGCAGCCACGCGACGGGAGCTGATTTGCGGCGGCCAGCGACCGAAAGCAGCGAGACCCATGAGAAGCAGCCGTCAGCTTTGAGATCGAATCCGAGTAAGAAAGTGATCTGCCGGTTCGGGGGCTTGTAAGGTGGGAGAATTGTAGCCCTGGGGAGAAGAAAGTGCTCGGCGCGTTGCTCCTGGTAGCAAATAGAGGTTTTTTATTTTTTTAAAAAAAGACTGGGGTCTAGTCCATCACTTAGGCTTGGAAGGCGCCCGACAACTCTGCTCTCAAGAGGAAGATGGGGCGGGAAAGGAAACTTGAAGTTCAGCACCACGGACAGCACTCCGCGGCTTCTGCAAGCTGGGCTCGGTAAACCGATGCGAACCGGCTTCCGTTCATTTGTTTCTTCCTCCTGCTCCGATTAGACTTAGAATAATTCTCCCTCCTTCATCTTCCTGATGGATTTCACTCTTTCTTCTTCATTCTTTTTCTTTCTCTCCCCCCCTCCACCTCTTTCACTTCTTATTTATTTTCAGAGGCTGCAGGGAAACGGACTTTGCCTTATTTTAACCGCCGCCCCCCCTTTCTTCTTTCCCGTCTTTTCTCCTTGCACAGGTGGCTTTTGCCGGCGGTGGCAGAAATGAACGAAAGCGTCCCCTTGAATGAGACTGGGGCTCCGGCACCTTGGATTCAGAGCAGCAGTGGCAATTCTTCGCTGGAATTCTCCTCCAAGCTCCCCATCTTTATCCTCAATCCTTGGGATATTATGCTCTGCATCTCTGGAACCATCATTGCCTGCGAAAATGCCATCGTGGTGGCCATTATATTCTACACTCCCAATCTGAGAACCCCAATGTTCGTGCTGATCGGGAGCTTGGCCACAGCAGATCTCCTGGCTGGAGTTGGCCTGATCCTTAATTTTGTATTCCAGTATGTGATTCAGTCAGAAACCATCAGCCTTATTACCGTTGGTTTCCTAGTTGCCTCTTTCACTGCTTCTGTGAGTAGCTTATTAGCTATCACAGTCGATCGCTATCTTTCTCTATACAATGCACTGACTTATTACTCTGAGAAGACTGTTTTTTGTATTCATATGATGCTAATCATCACCTGGGGGGTTTCACTCTGTTTAGGACTATTGCCTGTCCTAGGCTGGAATTGTATGGAAGATTATTCATCATGCAGTATTGTCAGACCTCTGACCAAAAGCAATGTGACTTTGTTGTCTGTCTCCTTCTTTTTCATTTTTATCCTTATGCTCCACCTGTACATCAAAATCTGCAAAATAGTTTGCAGGCATGCACATCAAATTGCACTCCAACAGCACTTCTTAACCGCATCTCACTATGTTGCAACCAAAAAGGGAGTCTCTACTCTTGCTATCATCCTTGGGACCTTTGGAGCCAGTTGGTTACCTTTCGCTATCTACTGTGTCATTGGAGATTCAAACTACCCTGCAGTGTACACTTATGCCACACTTTTACCTGCTACCTACAACTCCATGATCAATCCCATAATTTATGCCTACAGAAACCAAGAGATTCAGAGGTCCATGTGGGTTCTCTTCTGTGGCTGCTTTCAATCCAAAGTGTCCTTTCGTTCAAGATCCCCCAGTGATGTTTAAGTGACTTCTCCCTCTGTGTAGGTTTGCACAAAGTGACAATTTTCAACTTTTTGTGAATTACAGTGCCTGGTATGAACCAGATCCATGTTGTGAAATTGTTTTGGGGGGAGATGTTTAAACAGTAGCACTTTATGTATGTGTATTCCTGAGAATGTGACAGGTCTGGAGTTTCTGATTATGTGAAACTAAACTAAAAACAAACAAACAAAAAACCATGGATGTATACAAGATTGTACATTGTATTTGTGAAGTGAAGGCATTCCAAGACTGCATAAATTATAGCACTTTATTTTTAGCTGCTGAACTGCCAAAACAGTATTGCCATTTTCAAAGGGCAAAGAGAGAATGAAAATAAGTGAAATGTTGTCTAGTTTGGGATGTGAGTGATAATATATTTTGCTGCACAGTATTGATAAATTATGACATTTTGTATACAAATAAACAAATTCATTACATTTTTTCTTCTGTGTTGAACTGTTTTAATGGCTTTAAAAACACAATCAATGTTTCACACTGCCTCACCTTTATTTACAAGAAACATTCACATAAATTCTTTACAAAGAGAAATCATATCATAAAACAAGGAAACAAAATAAAACTATTTTGTTTGTTTACTTTCTGGCAAGTAGTAATTTATTTTCCATTTTAAAAAAATGAGCAAAGCAAGCTTTAGAATACTCGCTAACTTTGCTTGCTGGAAATTCCCAGCTTTAACCTTTGTTTATATAAAATATAATTCATAATAAACATAATTTTTAGAAGGGTAAGGAGAGATAAAATACCAATCCTCAAATACTTGAAAGCCTGTCACAAGGAGGAATGTGTAGATTTATTCTTCGTAGTTCCTGAAGGCAAGAAAAGAAATACTGGGTGGAAGCTTCACAGAAGGAGAGCTAACTTCAAAAGAATGAATTTCCTGGCTGTGAGAGCTCTCTGCAGAGAGCAGGCTGCCTCCTGGAGTTGTGGATGCCCAATAACTGGAAGTGATCAAGCAAAGGCTGGACAGTCATTTCTTGTCTGGGTTGGTGTGATTCCTGCCCCAGAAAAGGGGTTGGACTAGCAGACATTTAAGGTACCTTTCAAATCTTATGATTCTCTGAATGTAACATTTTAACTCTTGCAACATACTTCAGACTGGGCAATATGTTCTGTAACTGGAAGTCAAATTATTATTTATCAGTTTTGCATTCGAATATTGCAACGTATGTTAAGGCTAATTGCTATATAATCAATTTTGCATTTGAACACTGCAACATTTATTAAGGCTAATTGCTATATAATATCTCCCCCAGCCCCTTCCCAATCTTAGATGTTTTCTAAAATCTAGAATTCAGATCAAACTGGCTAATATTTGCATTCTGCAGTAGCGTATTCTAAAGAAGGAAGGAAGGAAGGAAGGAAGGAAGGAAGGAAGGAAGGAAGGAAGGAAGGAAGGAAGGAAGGAAGGAAGGAAGGAAGGAAGGAAAAAGTCAGAGCTAACTTTATTAACATTATGATCCAATAACAGCAAAACTGAGACAGAATATAATACCAGCCTGGTAACTGTAATGCTAACAGTACATGGACAAAAACATTAAATGCCCCATTTCAATCTGCATACAGAGGTGAGATGAGTTTTCATACCTAGATTTTCTACAACTTGAACTACAGTTTGAAGGATCAGAATTTCATTCAGGAACGATGAGTATAGCCTTGCAATGTGTGTGCATGTGCATGTATGGGTGTATATATTATAGCATACCCTTGTCATTTTTGAAGGGATAATGGAGCACTCTGTCTTACTGAAAGGTCTCTGTGGCTCATGTAACCTCCCCACCTGCAACTGCTGAACAAATGAACAAAATTTGTCAGCATTACTAATCCAGCTAACACAGAAAAATGAGTCCTCTGGTGTCTTCTAGCTTGGTATGAAGGACTATTATGGGGAGCTTGAGTTTAGTAGTAATGGAATGTGAATAATGTTTACTAGCTGCAGTTGTACTTTATTGTTTGACAATAAAGATTGTAAAATTCAGAAGGGCTATTGAGGACTATTTGATTATAAATATAGGTCTGCAAAACAGGAAACAAAGAAGCACTGCAGACATATAAGCCTCCAAAATATTTCTCATTGCTTGACTGCAGTACTGTTCTCTGCCCTTGGGGTAGCTTGCTATGAAATGTTTAAATAGTAAAGTCTTGCATGTGAAGTGATATAGAAGCTGGGAAAACAGTTTCATTTAAAGAAACCACCACATCATATGCCCTTATCAGTAAGTATGAACAGGCCTATCAATTGCACTAATATTCACAAGTCTAACTTCCTTCAGATGAGACCTTTTGTAGCCTCTTCTGTAAAATGTTGGTAATTTCATACTTACGGCTGCTTATGATGGATATAGAATACGGTAGCAATAGCACTTAGACTTATATACCGCTTCATGGTGCTTTGCAGCCCTCTCTAAATGGTTTACAGAGTCAGCATATTGCTCCCAACAATCAGGGTCTTCATTTTACCGACCTTCGATGGATGGAAGGCTGAGTCAACCTTGAGCCGGTCAGGATTGAATTGCCAAACTGCTGGCAATCAGCAGTCAGCAGAATTAGCCTGAAATACTGCATTCTAACCACTGCACCACAACCATATATAATGTCTTTGGTCACTGCTTATCTCCTGTTCTGCCCTGGATCCAGAGCTCTTCAACATTTCCACAGTTTACTTTGCTGAGGGGATACCAGGGATGCTCAACAAATTTACAAATGACACAAAGTAAGGGAGGAAGCAGTGGTGGGATTCAACCGGTTTGCACCACTTCAGCTGAACCGATTGTTAAATTGTTGGTTGGCCCAACCCCACCCCTCACTCTTTATCTCGCCCTGCCCACCTTGACCGATGCCTACAGTCATGCCTGTGGCATAGCTGCTGCTGCTCTCTGGTTCCCTCGCTTGCCTCAACCGCGGCCCCCGCAGCCCAGCTGATCTCTGCCTGGTGAGTCTTCCTCCCTTAGCTGCCTCCCACACAGCCCAGTCTGCTTGCTCTATCGCACCGGTAGCAACCGGCTGGTGATGTCACGGTTGGTTACAGGTCCCTGGGCACCGCCATCTTTTTTTTAAATTTTTTTAAATTTCTTTTCTTTTCTTCTGAGCATGTGCAGAAGCCGAGCTTCTGGCCCTGTGCATGCGGTCGCTATCTTGTTTTTGGCTTTTTTTAAAATTATGCATGCATGCATAAGGCTGTCAAAACTCAAAAAACAGGTCAAGTAGCTCTGAGGAGGTCAGTCATAAATTTGAACACTTGCTAAGCAAGTGCTAAGCCATTAAGCGAGAACCACTTGTATTTGGTTTGCCTTAAGGGTTCAGAGCTGTATGGAATCTGGTTTCTTTTAATCCTTTGGGGGTTTGTAAAAGGTCCGGATGCAGGAATCCTTGTAGGGGGAACTAGGATCATGACCACTTAGCCACACCCGCCCAGTCACATGACCACGAAGCCATGCCCACCATCACATGACCATCAAGCCACACCCACATGACTGGTCACATGACCATCAAGCCACACCCACAAAATTAAGTAACGCCCACAAAATTAAGCCACTCCCACAGAGTGGTAGTAAAAAAAATAGGGACCTGCCCCTGCAGTGTACTCATAATATCAATCAGAGGTGGGTTCCTCCCGGTTCGGACCAGTTTGCCCAAACCGGTAGCAAACCACTGGTGATGTCACGATGACATCATGGAACCGGTTCTATCGGTGCCAGTCTGTGGATGCCAGCATGATTTTTTGGGATTTTTTTTTCTGATTTTTTCCCTGATTTCTTCCCCGGTTTTTTTTCTTCTGCGCATGCGCAGAAGCCGAGTTTCCAGCACTGTGCATGCGTCACCATCTTGTTTTCAGCTCTTTTTTGGCATTTTTTTGGATTTTTCGCCACTGAGCATACGCGTGCGTGTAAAGCGCTCGCACACACACACGGCGCAGCCACGCGGCGCGGGACAAAGCAAACCTGCAGCGAGGTAAGTTAGAACCCACCCCTGATATCAATGTCCTCCACAGTACATACACAACTGAACTTCATTCCCTTAGTCCCCATGTCACAGCAAACATCATCAGGGTTTTATATATATATATATATATATACTTTGCTTTACTAGAGTCAGATATTTAAATCTATTTACATATCATGAATGTAACATACAAATATAACACTGCCTTCCAATATTTTCTCACAGCATCAGTCCAATCAGATAGTCTGGGCTGAAAATAACTTGACCTTCTGTAACTGAAGGTGGACTTAAACCTGGTTCTCCTTGCTCATATTCTAATGTCTGAGTTACACGACACTGGCTCATATATTTTTTTGGCACAGAGCAGTGAGCTTTTTTAATTTTAGGAGGTATCCTGTATAAAGTTTGGCTCGTTGTCATTCCAAACATTTTAGGATTACCCTGGATCTGCTGAGAATTTACTCATGCATTGGGTGGTAGGGAGCTGTTATTTGGCTACATAAACAATGCTGGAGTTTGGAAAAGAAGTACTGATTATCTTTTTTACTGCACCCCAAAGACATTCATAATTATAAACTCAATTTCAAACTGAGGCGAAGTGAGGTCACTATCACAAATTAGTCACCAGTATGAGGAAGTAGAAAGATGGAAATTGAACTTGTAAACTCTTGTTATAATCTCATGGCTGCCTTACTGGTAAATTGCTGATCCTTCCTTTTCTCCCCCAGCTGGCTGCAGTTTCAAACACCACTGGCTCTTGCTAGTGTTATTCAAGCTTTTTGAAAGGTACCCTTATTTTCCATAGTAAAAACCAGAGGTGGGTTCCTATCGGTTCTAACCAGTTCTTTAGAACCGTTAGAAAACCAGTGTTGACGTCACGGAGTCGGTTCTGTCGGTGCCGGTCCATGGGTGCTGCCATCTTGGATTTTGCTTCTGCGCATGTGCAGAAGCTAATTTTTGCTTCTGCACATGCGCAAAAGCTATTTTTAAATTATTTTCTGGGAAGGGACACGCACGCGCAAAACGTGCACTTCCGTCACAATGCAAACCAGTGGGGAAGGTAAGTAGAACCCACCCCTGGTAAAAACCCATATATACTGTATAGCACCATACATGAGGATCACACAGGTGTCTTTCTTCTAAGAGCTGCACTCATTGAGAACCCCTTACTAATTTTATATTTAATGTTTACTCAGCAAGTTAGATACTGGCATAACAAGTCATACAAGCAATTCTCTATGTTTTAATACAAGAGGTTTCTCCTTCAGGGTAAATATTGCATTAGGCAAAATTCAGAATGTTGACCTTGGGGGGGGACATGGCCAGGGGGGGCATGGCCAGCTCAACGTCACTCATGTCAGGGGCACCTGTGGCAGCCCAGTTGGGGCTGGGGAGATCCATTGTCTCCAGCAGAGGAAGGCGAGACCAGGGAGAGGGCCAAACCCTTGTCCTCCGGAGGATCCTCGCCATCCCACTCAGGCCACACGGAGGACCCCTGGACGGCAGTTCAGGCTGTCCAGAGCACTAGGCAGTGGAGGGCAAGCTCCCAGGGCACTGTGATCCCATAGCCCACCCCAGCCCTGCTTCCCCAAGGGGGTGCCCGGCTGCGCTTACTTCCTCCTCAAGGTGGCTGCTGCTGTGCTTGCTCTCCTTGGCCAGGTTGCTCATGGTGTGTGCGGGAGGGCAAAGTGTGTGGATCAGAGGGAGGCCCACTCCCTCTCCATGCGAGGAGACTCAGCTTTGTAACCAAAGCATAAGCAGTGATAGGATGGAAGACCATCAGGAGAGGTCAGGAGAAGGACCACTAATAATCACCAAAAGCAAGAAAAACAAATTACCCATAAAAATAAGGAAGCTCCAATCCCAAAAAAGATATCTTTGGAGAAAAAACAAAACTGGCTACATAACTAACTTTAAAAGCCGCTACAAAAATCTATGCTATCAAATAAAGACTGAATGCACCAATTATCACATCATTCAAGAATAGAATAGAATAGAATAGAATAGAATAGAATAGAATAGAATAGAATAGAATAGAATAGAATAGAATAGAATAGAATTCTTTATTGGCCAAGTGTGATTGGACAAACAAGGAATTTGTCTTTGGTGCATATGCTCTCAGTGTACATAAAAGAAAAGATACATTTGTCAAGAATCATGAGGTACAACACTTAATGATTGTCATAGGGTACAAATAAGCAATCAGGAAACAATCAATATTAATATAAATCGTAAGGATACAAGCAACAAGTTACAGTCATACAGTCATAAGTGGGAGGAGATTGGTGATAGGAATGATGAGAAGACTAATAGTAATAGTAATGCAGCCTTAGTGAATAGTTTGACAGTGGTGAGGGAATTATTTGTTTAGCAGAGTGATGGCGTTTGGGAAAAAACTGTTCTGTTCTGTTCTAGTTGTCTTGGTGTGCAGTGCTCTATAGCGTCGTTTTGAGGGTAGGAGTTGAAACAATTTATGTCCAGGATGCGAGGGGGTAAATATTTTCATGGCCCTCTTTTTGACTCGTGTAGTATATAGGTCCTCAATGGAAGGCAGGTTGGCAGTAATTGTTTTTTCTGCAGTTCTGATTATCCTCTGAAGTCTGTGTCTGTCTTGTTGGGTTGCAGAACTGAACCAGACAGTTATAGAGGTGCAGATGACAGACTCAATAATTCCTCTGTAGAACTGTATCAGCAGCTCCTTGGGCAGTTTGAGCTTCCTGAGTTGGCGCAGAAAGAACATTCTTTGTTGTGCTTTTTTGATGACGTGTTTGATGTTAGGTGACCATTTTAGGTCTTGAGATATGATAGAACCTAGAAATTTGAAGGTCTCTACTGTTGATACTGTGTTGTCTAGTATTGTAAGAGGTGGTAGAATGGGAGGATTTCTCCTAAAGTCTACCACCATTTCTACGGTTTTGAGTGTGTTCAGTTTCAGATTGTTCTGGTCGCACCACGAGGCTAGTTGTTCAACCTCCCATCTGTATGCGGTTTCAAAAACTTCTACGCACGAAATCCACCCACGCCTTCTATAACTTTGAGTTTGTTGTTTACAAAGTTATAGAAGGCGTGGGTGGATTTCGTGCGTAGAAGAACGAAATGGTAAAGACTGTAATGATGAAGCCGTTAAAGCCAACCTCTTTACCACATTCTTCGGCTCAGTCTTTGTAAACAGCAATGGCTCATGCCCAATATTTCCTAGTTGTACCACAGATAATTACAACCATCTAACTCAAATCGATTTTACAGAAGATAACATTGGAAAGGCATAATGGAACCTAAAACCATCTATATCTATTGGACCTGATGGACTATGTGCATACTTCTTAAAAAAGCTCTCCACACTCATAGCTGAACCTCTAAGCATAATCTTTGAAAAATCTCTCAGAACCAGCTCCTTACCCAACTTATGGTCACTAGCCACGGTCATCCCTATCTTCAAAAAAGGAGAACCCAGCAACGTTGAAAATTACATACCAATCTCATTATGTTGCGTCACCTCCAAAATTATGGAATCAATCATAAACCAATCCATTACCTTCCACTTAGAAACTAACAACCTAATCTCTAACAAACAATTTGGTTTCAGGAAAAATTATCCTGTAATCTACAACTCCTACACTGCAAAAACATATGGACTACACAACTTGATCAGGGTAAAGTAATAGATGCAATTTACATAGACTTTTGTAAAGCCTTTGATTCAGTAGTACACGACAAACTACTTCTAAAACTAAAATCTTATGGCATCTCTGGACCCCTACATGATTGGATAACTGCATTCCTGTCAAACAGGAAACAAGTAGTCAAAATAGGCAGCACTCTATCAAATCCTGCATCTGTCAACAATGGTGTCCCTCAAGGCCGCTTTCTAGGACCAACACTCTTCATACTTTACATAAATGACCTTTGTGATCATATTATAAGCAACTGCGTTCTATTCGCTGATGATGTTAAACTGTTTAACACCACAGACAATGCTACTACCCTTCAAAAAGACCTTGACTATGTATCAGAATGGTCAAACAATTGGCAACTTCAAATCTCAACCAACAAATGCTCTGTCTTACACATTGACAAAAAGAATCAGAACACAAAATACAAGCTCAGAGGACACAACCTTGTAGACGACCCTCACTCTGTTAAGGACCTTGGAGTACTCACATCTAATGACCTAAGTGCCAGAGCCCATTGTAACAACATTGCCAAAAAGGCACTAAGAGTTGTTAACCTAATCTTGCATAGCTTCTTCTCTGGCAACATTACACTGCTAACCAGAGCATACAAAACATTAGCTAGACCACTTCTCGAATACAGCTCACCTGTCTGGAACCCGCACTTCATATCAGACATTAATACAATTGAGAGAGTCCAGAAATATTTCACGAGAAGAGTCCTCCACTCTTCTGCTTGCAACAAAATACCTTATATCACCAGACTTGAAATTTTGGGCTTAGACGATTTAGAACTACTCCGCCTTCGGTCTGACCTAAGCGTAGTTCATAACATTATCTGCAACAATGTCCTACCTGTCAATGACTATTTCAGCTTCAACCGCAACAATACACGAGCACACAATAGATACAAACTTAATGTGAACCGCTCCAAACTCGATTGCACAAAATACGACTTCAGCAACAGAGTGGTCAATGCCTGTAATGCACTACCTGACTCTGTGGTTTCTTCCCCAAACCCAAAAAACTTTAACCTTAGACTGTCAACTGTCGACCTCACCACATTCCTAAGAGGTCTGTAAGGGGCGTACATAAGCGCACCATTGTGCCTACCGTTCCTGCCTTCCTGTCCTCATTTATCTGTACTTACTTTGTATATGTTTATGTGTATACATATACCTGCTATCTTGTACATGTTTGACAAACAAACAAACAAACAAATAAAAAAAGGATGAAGTGCTTTTTCTCAGAACAGACTGGGGAACACGAGAGAACACAGAGAGAAGAACAAGGTGGCGTTACATATCTTGAGCAGAATATTCCATGGTTTCCGGCATCCACACAGTTCTGTTTTGGGCCATTTCTGAACAATGTATAAGTAAAATAGCCATTACTGTTCTCAAAAAATTGGATAAACTATTGTTAATTTTTAAAAGAACCTCCCCCTACGATCATAGCAACCCAGGTCTCTGAATGCTTCTAACAGTCACATGAATAATAATGTAAATGGTCTGGTATAGAGACAATTGCAAGAAATCACTCTCTGCTTCTAATGATTTCTGGGAAGAAATCATCCTAAATAAAGAGGATAGATCAGTTTTGTTCTGGTTAACTCTTAGACTAGAATTGACGTCAGTCTAGTTGCAGTAAAAAGGTGGCTTTTCATCAGGCACAGTTCTGAACTGCAAGGATACCTGAGCAGAATACCATTATTACCAGCAACAACATTTCTGCTTTTCCAGATTAGAAAAGCCTTGGGTCATCTATGCAAATGCTGAAAGCATTTTCAGGAAGAAATGATGTGCACTGTGTAATTGTATATATGTCATTTTTAAACTCTCTTCACCCTGTTTGGAGAGCTATTTAAAATTCAGAAGCATGTAATGATTGCTTACATGGCAAGAAGGCTCAGTATGAAATAATTGAAGCAGAATTTATTTACAGATAAATTTAGACTTAATCAGTTTCATGACTTAGCTACAGAGGTTAAATTAGTATCACCTGACTGTAAAGTTAATATTGATTCTTTATAAATCATTCCTGATGTGAATTAGACACTGTTCTACAGTGTTCCCTTTAGATCAGGGGTGTCAAACTCGATTTCATTGAGGCATCCACACATCAGGGTTGTGTTTGAGCTCAGGGGGCCAGGTGGGCATGGCTGGGGTGAACATGGCTGGGGTGGGCATGGCCAGCTCGATGTCACTCATATCGGGTGCTCCTGTGGTGGCCTGGGTGGTTCTATTGTCTCCAGCGGAGGAAATCAAGACCAGGCAGAGGGCCAAACCATGGGTGAAATTCAGCAGGTTCTGACAGGTTCTGTAGAACCGGTAGTGGAAATTTTGAGTAGTTCGGAGAACCGGCAAATACCACCTCTGGCTGGCCCCAGAGTGGGGTGGGAATGGAGATTTTGCAATATCCTTCCCCTGCTACGCCCACCAAGCCACGCCCACAGAACCGGTAGGGAAAAAAATTGAATTTCGACCCTGGGCCAAACCCTTGTCTTCCAGAAAGCCTTGCCGTCCCTCTCAGGCCACACGGAGGCCCCCCAGACAGCGGCACAGGCTGTCCAAAGCCCTAGGCAATGGAGAGTGTCACGCAGTGATTTTATTGCCTGTTATATGTATATGCAGGGAGATGCATCCCTATTCATTATAATGGTTTATTCCTGAGCACGTGATTGATATGTTCTTGTACGCATGTGTGCATTCCATTCTTTCCTTCTGTTCCTGGCTTCCATCGAAGGAAGACCTACTTTTATATCAGAGATGTAAACAAATAAGGATGTATTGTTTTTGTACCGAAATAAATATATTTACTTAGACTTTAAACTGCGGTTTCTTTTCTAATGTCAGATGTCCGGGAAAAGATCAAGCTTCTCCTTTGTGAGATTAATTATCACCTCTGTCAGAGAGCAATCACCCAGTCCGGCCCTTGAACTCCCAGGACACTGGGACCCCACAACCCAGCTCAGCCCAGTCCTGCTTCCCCCAGAGGGTGCCCAGCTGCGCTTACCTCCTCCTCGAGGCTGCTGCTGCTGTGCTCATTCTCCTTGGCCAGGTTGCTCATGGTGTGTGCGGGAGGGCAAAGTGTGTGGGTTAGAGGGAGACCCACTCCCTCTCCATGTGAAGAGATCCGGCTTTGTAACCAAAGCATCCTCAGCGATAGGATGGGAGACCACCAGGAGAGGTCAGGAAGAGGAGAGAAGGGGGTGGTGAAAGGGCAGCAGGGCTGCTGGTGCCCAGATGCTAAGGCAGGACTTCCCTCAGACACTCCCTCCCTCTCATTATTCCTTCCTTCCTTCCTTCCTTCCTTCCTTCCTTCCTTCCTTCCTTCCTTCCTTCTTTCCTTCCTTCCTCTTTTCTTCCTTTTCCTTCCCTCTTCCTTTTCCTTTCTTTCTTCCCCTCTTTCCTTCTTTTTCCTTACTTGCTCTCTTCCCCTCTTTCCTTCTTTTTCTTTGTCTTTCCTCCTTCCTTTTTTCCTTTCCTGTCCCTTCCTGGATGCTCAAATGCAAAAGGCATTTCTTGATGCCTCCTTGCCTTGTGATCAAATGTCACTTTTGCTAGTAGTTTGTTTTGCTAGCACTCTGCCAGTGAAAACGGAGCTCGGGAGGGCCTCTGCCACAGTCTCCTCCAGCACTCTGCCAGTGAAAACAGAGCTCAGGATGGCCGCGCATGGCGCTCCTGAGCTCTGTTTCTGGCAGCCACAGCCTCCTCCAACACTCTTGCAATGAAAATGGAGCTCAGGATGGCTATGCGTGGCCCTCCTGAGCTCCATTTTTGGTGACCACGGCCTCTTCCAATATGCTGCCAGTGAAAACGGAGCTTGGGATAGCCATGTGCGGCCCTCCCAAGCTCCATTTCCAGCTGCCACGGCCTCCTCCAGCACACTGCCAGCTGCCACCAGATTGTAGAGGCACCGTGGGCTGATCCTTCGCTGTTTCCAGGGTGGCCCAGTGGGCCAGATCTAAGCAACCCATGGGTCAGATGCGGCCTGCAGGCCTTGAGTTTGACACCCCTGTTTTAGATACTCAGACCTTTTTCTTTGATTATTTTCTCTAGGTCCATTGTATCTTATCTATGTGAGTGGTGTGGTGGCCTAGTGGTAAAGACACTTGCCTCTCACTCAGAAGATTGACAGTTCAATCCTAGGTAGCGACAGATGTTTTTCTCCTAGTGCACAAAGAAAAAATATCTGCTGCACATGCCACATGGCATCAGGACGGGCAATCGGCCAGTAAATGCTCAGTTCCATCCAGTTGCTCCAACTACCCCAAGTTAAGGAATTATAGGTCGTAAAAAGGGAGACTTTTTTATTGTATCAGGTGTGTGTGTGCATGTCTGGGTATGTGCATACAAATCCAAGAATGGCATTGCTAATAAATAATAACACTTCCCATGTCTGATGAACTGTGGGGATTTTTACATATTCATTCATCTAGTAATGAATTTAAAATCAATTAAACTTCATTCAATGATATTATGGAAAATGTATCTTTTCAAAACTATTTTCAAACTCCATCGTTTTGAAACATCAATTTAATACCATGGGCGAAGGTGCTGGGAGAAGAGTAGAGTTGAAATTCAAGGGCATAAACCAACCAAGCATGTTTGAGTCTTGCTGTTTCAGAAGGAAAGAAGAAGAAATTGTAAAAGTATTTGCTTGTTGCCTAACTGTTTAAAGAATTTTTTTTATTATTTTGAAATTAGAATACGAATGTGGCCACAATCCAGTCCACAGGCGCTTTAAATTTATTTCTTAGATTTAAATGTTTTTTAGCTTTTCCACTGGACTCTGAGCAGGGCAAACCCAGGGGCCCAATGTAAGCTTCATCAAGCTTTGGTGTGGATTCTAAAACTTCTGAAATGCTCATATTCACTTGTCATCAAAGTTCAGCACACTTTTTACCATTTTAAATCACTTGGACTTTACCAGACTTAATTCCCGTTTGACTATGCCCAACAATTATAGAAAAACAATTTAGCATAATAACTTTATTAAAAACTGTTGTAATAATACTGAAAATACTTCTGACTGTTGCTTTATTGTAGACTTTTTAAAAATTGAATGACAATAATCTCATTTGTACAGATATTTGGGGTGTGGGGGGATGAACATGCTTTCTAAATATTTTTTATAAAGATCTCGCAATACATCTAATGATGCATGCCAATTTACTTCAATAACCTGAAGCATATTATATTTTGTTCCAGACAGAAATGAGCTAACTATGAAGTAAGTACTTGGCGATTGGTGGAATCAGCTCATTTCCAGCAGTGAGTTGATATCCTAGAGAGGTTTCATAAAATCAAATATTTCTAGAACACCAATCGGTATTCCTCCCCTCTATTGCATCCATATGGAAAAGTGGAAGGAAGAGGGTCAAGTCTAGCCTGCTGAGTCTCTTTGGTGGCTGTACCTTGATAATTATGCTGATTTAATAATAATAATTGTAACCATCCTAAGACCTTGAGAAGAATAAAATTATCCAATTAAAAAAAAATACAAATCCAGGCAGTTCTATCTGGTGGATTGTGTGTAAATAACAAAAGAGAAGGAGGAGGAGGAGGAGGAGGAGGAGGAGGAGGAGGAGGAGGAGGAGGAGGAGGAGGAGGAGGAGAACAGTGACAGTACCCATCTTCTCCTTTGGAAACTGGGAAGATGCAATCTGGTCACTGCAGGAGCGACCCTTCCAGCCTGTGATGTGCATGTTGCTGGCACTCAAAGTGAGTCTAATGATTGGTTGAGTGTCGTGCAAAGAGAGAAACCTCTAAATTGCAGTGCCCTACACACGCATCAATAAAGCAAGGCTTTCAGACTTAAATGGATGAAGCTGGTAAATGTCTACATCTGCTCTGCATCAATTTATGTCATAAAATGTTCACAAATATATAAGTAAATGAATAAATTGACAGCACTCCAAAGCCAAGCTTTTTATTAGATGAGCTATACCAATAGGTTAAATACCAGAGCCTTTATCCAGACCTTATTCAATCCATATACAGCAGGAGTTTTGCCTGGGGATAAAACCAAAGGGCCCACAGAGGGATGATGCGCTGTTAAAGCTTACATTGTCAATCTCACTCATGTGCAAAACTACTAAGGGAAACATGCAGAGAATAAACGTATTTATGTTTCGGATGTCCTGACCTTCTGTAATTATATATTGAAATGTAGGTGTACAGTCCATCCTAAGTTAAGTACATTTGAATCTCATCGTTTCAGACATAAGAAGAGTTATCACGTGAATGTGATGTGAGCATTATTTCAGTAGGGATATGGAGCTGTTGCTTAACTCTGCAACAATTAAGACATATGAGTGTCAAACATTCAGTGGTGTGACATTTGAGGCCTCTGGGAGACAAAAAGACCAAAGGCACAGGTTGTTCACACCTGATAGAAAATACTGACGTCCTACTAGAATAGAATAGAATAGAATAGAATAGAATAGAATAGAATAGAATAGAATAGAATAGAATAGAATAGAATAGAATAGAATAACAGAGTTGGAAGGGACCTTGGAGGTCTTCTAGTCCAACCCCAAGCTTTGGCAGGAAACCCTACACCACTTCAGAGAAATGGTTATCCAACATCTTCTTAAAAACTTCCAGTGTTGGAGCATTCACAACTTCTGGAGGCAAGCTGTTCCACTGATTAATTGTTCTAACTGTCAGGACATTTCTCCTTATTTCTAAGTTGCTTCTCTCCTTGATTAGTTTCCACCCATTGCTTCTTGTCCTACCCTCAGGTGCTTTGGAGAATAGTTTGACTCCCTCTTCTTTGTGGCAATCCCTGAGATATTGGAACACTGCTATCATGTCTCCCCTGGTCCTTCTTTTCATTAAACTAGACATACCCTGTTCCTGCAACCGTTCTTCATATGTTTTAGCCTCCAGTCCCCTAATCATCTTTGTTGCTCTTGTCTGCACTCTTTCTAAGGTCTCAACATCCTTTCTACATCGTGGTGACCAAAACTGAATGCAGTATTCCAAGTGTGTCATTACCAAGGCATTATAAAATGGTATTAACACTTCACGTGATCTTGAATCTATCCCTCTGTTAATGCAGCCTAGAACTGTGTTGGCTTTTTTGGGAGCTGCTGCACACTGCTGGCTCATTACTTGTGCTGCCATTAATTTTTATTTTTATTTTTTTTGGCCTAAAGCAGTGTTTCTCAGACTTGGAAACTTTAAGACATGTGGACTTAAAACTTCCAGAATTTCCCAGCCAGCATGGCACCTGAGGATTACAGACACGGCAAAAGAGATGTGGAGAAGAAGGGAGGAAAAAGCAAATATAAGAGTCAGTTTTCAGTCATGCTATTTTCATCTTACATAACTAGCTGAAAGAAAAAAGGAAGAAAAGAAAAAGAATACCTCAGATGCTTGTTAGGAGACGGCTGGGAAGGACCCAAAGCAGCAGATTTTGCTGGAAATGGAATAGATTGATGTGTCTCTCCTTCGGAATGACTGACGCCTGGTTTTCTTATTTTTAATATTCATCAGGTGTGCGTTAAAAAGAAAATCTTTGCAACCATCTAGTTTGGTTTTGGAAGCCAGGGAAGTTTGGGAAAGAAAAAAGTTTTCTTCAAAGACAATTCAACATAGCCCATGCTGTGCAGCGTAAAGATGGCGCCCCCTGATGCATTCTCTTTCCAAGAAAATTGTAATGGAACAGGAGCTGCCAGCAATAGCTGCATAAAGGCTCACTTTGCATACTGAAAAGCCCCAATATTATGTACAATGGCAACATCTAAGTTATCACTACATTTGAGCATATTGAAAGCGATTCCTCCTCACACAAGGCCCTGCAAAATTACACTGTGGCAAATGACTACTCTCTTGCTTTTCCTCCTCATGTTCTTATACGATTGTAATTCTGAATAAAAAAAAACCTCTTTTGTATTCAAATGCATTTTAGAGCCAGACTTTTCTCCCAACTTGCCTGGACTCAAATCCTTTGTGTAACTTTAAGCATCCCCCCCCCCCACGTTATTAGTTTTTTTTAAAAATTCAAAGATAAAAAGTGTGTGCTATTGTGCCTTTCTTCTCCATCAGGGGTCCAAAAAGCTTTTGGACTGATTGTTATATTTGGGATGTGAAAGCATTTTAATGGGCATTCTCACTGAGGGGAATGCCGCAAAGGGCCAGGCAAGACACATACAAAAATGGCATTTACCAAAAGTCCCTATTATCTCTTTGGCTTCCAGAAGGTACTATTAGCTTATTTCTGCTTTTTTCTTCTGGAGAGTAGGGCACATTTCTATGTTATTTTATTTTCTACCATAGTACCAAGAACCTAAGTGCAAAAAACCTCTGCCAAAATAAGAGCAAAGGTGGCACAGCGGTTAGAGGCAGTACTGCAGGCCACTTTAGCTGACTGATCCGCAGGTCAGCGGTTCAAACCTCACTGGCTCAAGGTTGACTCAGCCTTCCATCCTTCCGAGGTAGGTAAAATGAGGACCCAGCTTGTTGGGGGCAATATAAATATACATTGCTTAATGGTGTAAACCGCTTAGAGAGTGCTTGCACTGTGAGGCGGTATATAAATCTCATAAATAAATAAATAAATAAATAAATAAATAAATAAATAAATAAATAAATAAATAAATAAATAAATAAATAAATAAATAAATAAATAAATAAATAAATAAATAAATAAATAAATAAAATAGCCCAGCAGCAGTTTCAGAAATACCTATTATACGGTTTGTTTTGCAACATGCTTGCTTCCCATTTAATTTATTTTTAATTAAAAGAATCTGAAAATTATAAAATAAAATCAGTTGAGACAAAGACCTGGATGGATACTGAGGGAGGTATCTGCAGGCTTTATATACTGTAGATATTACTCATTGTAGTATTATAATTTTTAGATATAATAATAATAATAATAATAATAATAATAATAATAATAATAATAATAATAATAATAATAATAATAATAATAATAATAATAATAATAATAATAATAATAATAATAATAATAATAATAATAATAATAATAATGATGATGATGATGATGATGATGATGATGATCATCATCATCATCATCATCATCATCATCATCATCATCATCATTATCATCATCATCATCCATTCACTATTCACTTCACCCTCGTAGAGATGTCGACAGACTATATCTGCCCAGAAAAACTGGTGGCAGAGGACTTTTACAAGTAAAACAAACAGTAGAAGAAGAAAAACATGCATTGGCAGAATACGTCAAAGAAACTGAGAAACCTGCATTGATTGAATAAACAACCGGAAGCTTCTGAAAGAGCAGCCGACAAAGAATCAGTATAGGAAAACTGTAATGCAAACTAGAGCCAACAGTTGGCACAATAAAGCCTTGCATGGGCAGTTCCTCGACAAGATTGAAGGAAAAGTTAATAAGGAGAAGACCTGGTTATGGCTCACTAATGGAACACTGAAGAAGGAGACAGAAGGCTTGATTCTTGCAGCCCAGGAGCAAGCAATCAGAACAAATGCAATCAAGGCCAAGATCGAAAAATCAGCTGATGACCCAAAATGCAGACTTTGCAAGAAAGCTGATGTAACAATTGATCACATCCTCAGCGGCTGCAAGAAAATCACACAGACGGACTACAAACAGAGGCACAACTACATGGCCCAGATGCTTCATTGGAACCTGTGCCACAACTACCACCTACCAGTGGTAAAGAACTGGTGGGATCATAAACCTGAGAAAGTAGTTGAAAACAAACATGCCAAAATACTTTGGGACTTTCGAATTCAGACTGACAAGGTTTTGGAACATAATACACCGGACCTCACGATTGTGGAAAAGAAAAAAGTGTGGATCATTGATGTCGCCATACCAGGTGACATCCGAATTGATGAAAAATAACAAGAAAAACTTAACCGATATCAGGATCTTAAAATTGAATCACAACAACTCTGGCATAAACCAGTACAGGTGGTCCCAGTGGTAATTGGCACACTGGGTGCTCTGCCAAAGATCTTAGCCAGCACTTGAAAACAATAAACATTGACAAAATCATGATCTGTCAGTTGCAAAAGGCCACCCTACTTGGATCGGCGCGCATCATACGAAAATACATCATACAGTCCTAGATGCTTGGGAAGTGTTCGACTTGTGATATAGTGATACGAAATCCAGCATATAAATCTCGTTTGCTGTGTATTACTGCTTTTTTTGTATAATAATTAATAAATAATAATAATAATAATAATAATAATAATAATAATAATAATAATAATAATAATAATAATAATAATAATAATAATAATAATAATAATAATAATAATAATAATAATAATAATAATAATAATAATAATAATACCTTTGACACTATTAACAACAACAGGTCCTTAGGAAGGTCTTGATAGATGGATAAAAATGTCAAATCCAGTCTAAGCTTCTGGCTGACTATGCAACCAACCATAATAATATCTAAAGTAATAGTAAAGTATTTTAATGACTGAAACTTAACATTTTTCCAGGAAACTTGTCCTCAGATGATACTTTTCTAATACTCGCTCCTACAATTGCCTCTTTTTAAGGAAACATTGACTAATCATGGATTCATCAACTTCCAAGAATTAAAACTAGCTTCTTTTCGAATAAGCTCACAACCTTTTTTTTTCTTGTTGTTGTTTTGAAATATAATTGTCACGTTTCATGTTGATTATATACTGCAGTGAATATTCAAAGTGAATCATACAAGAAAGGAGCTGGAAGCAAAAAGAAATGCATATGAAATCCAATATGAATACACTTGTAGGTTCTGTTCTGGTAACATGTGTGACATATTTAAAATAATTAATATTTGTCAGAATTTTAATTGTAACAAGTAATACTTTACATCTCAAGGAAACATATAATGTAAGGTTCATACCTGTGGGCTGACATACTATGTCACTTTTAGTTAATGTTATTTAGCGTAGAACAAAAACTGAATGTGCTTACAACTTAATGCTCTTTCCCCTTTCATCCCAGGTCTTTCTTCATAGGATCTGAGAGGTAAGAAAATTAAATTACTCTTTGTTAATTAGGCTGTCCAGAAAGAACAATTTTTGTGTATTTAACACTTTCAATTTATGCTTGGTTTGTAAAATGTAAAATCCAGGGCAAAATATTCTGACTACAGTCCAAGGAAATATGGAGCTAATTTGTAATATCCAATAAACTTTCGACATGCTGGTTTAAATGTCAAATATTAAATGTTCTTGAAGCTAAGAAAAATCTAGAAATAAATTTGATGTATCATTAAGATCAGCTGTTCCAAGAAAAATAAAAACATTAAGCATCCAGCTGTAAAGCTTTATTCAATTACATCTACTGTTTTTTTAAAAAAATCTTGTGCAGCACAATGTTCAATTTCCATGGCTCTTTGAACTTGGCTAGTTATAGTTTGAGCCAGTTTGGTGCAGTAGTTAAAGCATCATGTTTGAAATTAAGAGACTGTGAGTTCTAGTCCTGCTTTGGACACAAAGCCATCTGGGTGATCTTGGATCAGTCACTTTTTCTCAGCCCTAGGAAGGAGGCAATGGCAAACCTCTTCTGAAAAACCTTCCCAAGAAAGCTGCAGGAACTTGTGTGTGTATATACTGTATATATGTCATACACATTCAGATGGTAGAATTCTCTGAGAATTGGACAGATTGAAGTGAACACACACACACACACACACACACACACACACACACAAACATGTGTGTGTGTGTGTATATATATTATAATGTTTTTCTGTTGAGTCACCTGGTATACCCAAATATGGGAGGGAGCATACTGCTTCCTTTTGCCTTTCAGCCCCCACTCCAGGGGCCATCCTGGCTACAAACCATATTTTTCAAACTTCAAAGTACTGATAATGAAATAAAGGGAGACTAGTATAGATACTGTATATTTCAAGCTACTTAGCTCTCATCAGCTAGCCATACCCTTCTAGGAGTTCGAATCCTAGAAGGGTATGTCTAGCTGATGAGAGCTAAATAGCTTGAAATAGATCTATACTAGTCTCCCTTTATTTCTTTATCAGTTCTTTGTAAGTCTGAATATATATATATATATATATATATATATATATATATATATATATATATATATATATATATATATATATATATATATATATATATATATATATATATATATATATATTCTTCACTTCAATCTCTTCAATTCTCAGAGAATTCTACCATCTGAATGTGTATGACCTAAATGGCCCCTCCAGTGCTTTTAGCCTATGATATTTTTCAATAGAACTGAAAGGTAACTAATAGAGTTATGTCTCAAAGTGCATACATATCAATACACCAGGAAAGATAGCAACACAGCATGAAACTAACTTCTTTACTTCATCAATGACGGTTGTTGTGGATGCAGAGGTGGGCTTCACATAATTTAACAACCTGTTCACCCAGAATCGAAAATGTGAGAGAGAGCGCACCTTGCGCACATGCGCACTACATCAAAAAAACATGGCAATTAGCTCATGCACACCATCTGTGCATGCGTGCAGCATAAAAAAAACACAGCGATATAGGATGGGATTGTGCTTGTACAGGCCCACCCGCAGGTCGCCACTACTGATTTGCCGGAACTGGTCCGAACCGGCTGAATCCCACATCTGCGTGGGTGACAACTCAGTAAAGGGGGAAAGGCACAGAAGAGATAAAGGAAAATAATGCATGAGATCAAGTAAAGAAATAGAGCAGAGAAGTGAGATAGAATAGTGGAGGAAAAAAAGAGTAACACAGAGAGGAGAAGGGAATACGTTAAAAGATTGAAGTCATGATAGTTGAGAAAAAGGAGAAAAGTCAGCGATGTCTGATCAGTTTAGCAGGCACAATTACTCTTTTTTAATTCTACAAAATGATGGATATGTTCTGCAAATAATTCTGGCAAGTTGACCAACCAGATTTTTTTTTTATCTCAGCAGAATGAAGACAGCTTTTCTTGCTCCACATGAAGTAACATTAGTTTATTGAACAGAAAGGATTTTTAGAACACATACACATTAGAAAAGTTATAAAAAATTTCTCATTCGCTGTTTAAAATTCTGTTTGGCAGGTAACTGGTAAACCATCACTCAGTCGCAGAAGAATGTTTAAAATCCGGGCCAACACTTAAACACTTTTCGGTAATAAAAAGATAACCAATTTCCTTTAATAAACGATATTACAGAGCGGTATTCTTTCATGATGAATGTCTAGATAATTTAGTCTGTTTGCTGACTACATGTGTTTTACCACGTATTGTCTGGGCATTAAGATTAAGAACAGATTAGATCTGTTCCATGCTGTCCCTCTTTGCAATGAAAAATGTAATCGCTTGCTCTTCACAGCTCTTCTGTTCCTGGTCCCTTAATCTGTCCTGGTATCTTTCTACACTGTGCTACCACTCCCCAGTGCCTAATCGCAATATATCTACCAATTTATATTCACTCCCAGCATTCCACTCCAACAATCCCAGCGTTCCAGTAACATTTGCTTCTATCCTGCTGTGTATTTTAACCCTGTTTCCCTACTTATTTAATTTTTTTTCCTTGACAACATGCTAATCTCTTTAGGAACTCTTTCTAGGACCTACCCATGCTTTCTCAGTCACTCTCCCTGTATTACAATGGAGGGGTCACCAACCCCCCCCCCCCGGGCTGCAGACTATCACCAATCTGCGGTGCACCAGAAACAAGCCCCATCTGCATATGTGTGGGATGCAGGAAGCGTGCAAAACTACACACACATACACACACGCACACACACACGGTCCACAGAAAAACCTCTCTCCTTTGAATTGGTCCCTGGTGCCAAACAGGTTGGGGGCACTGTAATAATGTGGGTCTTGTTCACTACGGTTTGTTGAATAAACCATAGCAGTGGTATTCTCACATGTAGCTAACCCACCCACTATGGCTTAAATCACAAATTAAGCTTAAATCAAACAGATAACATAATGCTTTATTGTAATACGTAAACCCAGACTATCTCTATGGCTCATTTGCAACACACACACACACACACACACACACACACACACACACACACACACACACACACAGAGAGAGAGAGAGAGAGAGAGAGAGAGAGAGAGAGAGAGAGAGAGAGAGAGAGAGAGAGAGAGAGAAGTGATAAAGTGATAAAGCATTGAACTCATGCCCAGCTCTCGACTGTCTGCAGCTGAGCTCACCAAAACGTTCTAGAAAATACCGTAAGAGTGTTAAGATGCAGTATAGATAGTGTGGGAGAAATATTGAATTTATGCTTGGAGCTGTATTGGCACCCCAACTTTCCAGAAGAATTAGACAGGCTAGTGCACTGAAGAGAGTCTCAGTGCCATACTTTCTTTGGTCTGCAGAGGTGGGATTCAGCAGGTTCTGACCAGTTCTGGAGAACCGGTAGCGGAAATTTTGAGTAGTTTGGAGAACCAGTAAATACCACCTCTGACTGGCCCCGCCCCCATCTATTCTCTGCCTCCCGACTCCCAGCTGATCGGGAGGAAATGGGGATTTTGCAGTAATCTTTCCCTGGAGTGGGGAGGGAATGGAGATTGTAGGGGAGATTTTTCCCCTACCACGCCCACCAAGCCACGCCCACCAAGCCACACCACACCCACCAAGCCACACCCACAGAACAGGTAGTAAAAAAATTGAATCCCACCACTGGTTTCCTGCTGTGTCTTTCCTCTTCCTCATTATTTATCCCGGAACACTACCATGTACAGTGAAAGCAATTGTCCTTTTAACAGTAAATGTCTATGGAGATTCTTATTCTTTCAGGTCATGGTTGTCCCAAAGGTGCATTTTGTTTCAAGAGGCAACTGGACTTTTTGGAAATCCAGAAAGTCCAGTTGCCTCTTGAAAAAAAGCACATTTGGGACTTTTAACAGTAAAGAGACATGAACCCTTATGCAACATCTGCTCTCAGGAATTCTCTTGGCCCTAAGATTTTTCTTTACCCTTTTCTCGGGGTAGAGTGGGTGGGTGGGTAGGGGAATAGGTATCATCGTGTTTGTAACACTAAATGAATCCCAGCCTTTTAAACGGGGTGCAAGGTTTTCATTTTTCATTTTCTTCCTAGGATTTCTTATTTGTTGTATAAAGAAAATCAGGGGGAGGAATTCAACTTTCCCTTTGTGATAATGGGTGGATAAACCCTTTCTTTCCTGTGTTGGACAGTATTCTCAGAGGAATAATCCACTGGATGCTGTATGATCAAAGTCAAGAGAAGGTGTTTTCTCCAGCGGTGGGTTGCTCCCGGTTCGGACCGGTTCTTAGAACTGGTAGCACCGGTGGTGGAAGGCTCCGCCCACCCACCCGGGACGCTTCTGCACACGCGTGAGCGCACGCGCAAACCGGTGGCAAAATCATTTACAACCCACCACTGGTTTTCTCCCTTTCTGACCTCCATCCAGAGCCCTTCTGACTCTTTTATCCTCACTCTGCAGGCTAATTTGTGCAAAAAAAAGTAGATCACTTTTGCTAGAGATCTGAACTGTTGGTTTGCAAAGGGCTTTTGAATTTAGGACAAAAGCAGCATGAAATTAGATCAAGGGCTGTGTATGGCCCGAGGGCTGCCGATTGCCAACCCTGCTTGAAAGAATGCTTGGAACAAGCTAATTTACTGTAACTCACTGCCGTTAGGGAGTGTGTGAAGATGACTAATGGCAATCTCGAATTCAATTTAAAGCATGGTGTATTTTCTTTGCTTTCTTTCTTTCTTTTCTTACTGATTGGCAGCTCAGATCGAAAGTCTTGGGATGGAGAGATTTACAAATATTGTGAGAAATAAACAAATTATTTGGAGGTTAAGCCTGGAAAAATGAGAGTGGTGCATTAAATTATTGGCTGAGGTCAATACTTCTTTCTTTGGGTTTAGCTTCTTTGAAATTAGACAAGAAGATCCCAAATGAAGTGGAAGTGAGCAGGTCACAACAAGCTTTTACTCCTACAGTAAAACAAACAAACAAAAAAGGGTATCGTCTAAATGTGCAAGTCAAAATGGTGACAGAAAACATAGAGTTGAAACCCTGCCTCTTTTTTTTACATATAGGCCAAGGATTTGATTGAGTGTTTCAGACCCAGAGAGAGAGAACATCATCATCACATCATTGTCATCGTCGTCGTCGTCGTCACCATCATCATCATCATCATCATCATCATCATCATCATCATCATCATCATCATCCTTCTTTTCTCCCCCTCGTAGCTTCATCAAAACAATTCAGCTTATGCGGTCAGTAGAAAACTGAGCAAGGAATGAAGATTATCCTTTTTTGAATAAATTTGCACATTTTTTTTCAGGCTGGGGTCTTCATTTTGATGCTTGGATGCACTTCATTTTGACAGTGACCACATGCAAATACGAATAGCTATGATTGCCTTTGTTCCTGGAGATGTACAATATAGTCCTTACCATGCTGGGAATAATTGATCCTACTGAATTGGGCAAAGCAAAAGGGTGTTCATTCTATTCAGGCAGATTTTTAAAAAAGGATTTATTGAAAATGATGTTTCTTTCACAAATGTAAGCTGATTATTACAGAAAGCAAAACTGACACATTCTATCCTCTTCATCTACAGTAGCTTCATAAACAAGCATGGTTCAAAATATTCACAAAGCCATATATGAAGCCACATATAGATGACCCGAAATATTGTACTTGGCCATTGTGAGTATAGGTGGTCCTCGTTTAGTGGCCACACTTGGGACCAGCAACTTAGTCATTAAGTGATATGGTTGCTAAGTGAAACTACAAGTGTGCTTATGATCTTACTTCAGTTTTCTTGGCTTTACAGACATGCAAATCTCATAAATTTGAGGACAGGTTGCAGAGTTACATTTGCATCACCATCATAACTGTGAATGATCACTAAATGAGACAGTTGCTCAATGAGGAGCATCTGTAGACTTACTTACTTACTTACTTACTTATTTATTTATTTATTTATTTATTTATTTATTTATTTATTTATTTATTTATTTATTTATTTATTTATTTATTTATTTATTTATTTATTTATTTATTTATTTATTTATTTATTTATTTATTTATTTATTTATTTATTTATTTATTAGAGTTGGAAGGGACCTTGTAGGTCATCTGGTCCAACCCCCTGCTCAAGCAGGAGTTCCTACACCATTTGAGACAGATGGCAGTCCAGTCTGCCCTTGAAGGTCGCAAGTGTTGGGGCTCTCACAACCTCCGCTGACAAGCTGTTCCACTGGTTGATTGGTCTCACTGTCAGAAAGTTTCTCCTCACTTCTAGGTTGAATCTCTCCTTGGTCAGCTTCGATCCATTATTCCTTGTTTGGCTTTCTGGTGCCATAGAGAACAGCCTGACCCCCTCCTCTCTGTGGCATCCCCTCAAGTATTGGAACACTGCTATCATGTCACCCCGGTCCTTCTCTTGATGAAAAGTTGGAATGCACATTTAAATGATACGTTAAATAATACAGTAACAGCAACTTTCACGTTATTTTCAAATATTTATCTGAGTCAAAATATCTCACTTCTGTACATCTTAATGTTGGGATAAATTCCCAAGTATAATCCACTTAAAAGATTCACAGTTAAGTCACCATTATAGGACTGTAGGTTGTGACTTTATTTTGCATTTCTTTGTTTTATGTACGGTGTTCTTGCTCTTTTTCATTCTGCACGTCATGCTTTCAATGGGTTTTGTTCATTTTCTCCTTTTTGTGGACTAAGTGGACGATAAAGAGGAGGTTTGGTGCCAGCGGTGAAATTTACTTACCTTTCCTACTGGTTCAGAAGTGCACGCTTTGCGCATGTGCGCTCACTTCGCATGCACATATGCAGGCTTTTTGCTCCCGTGCGGCTTGTGCATGCACTTTTTCACCCTCTGCGCATGTGCAGAATGCTTTGCGCATGCGCAGAGGGTTAAAAAAAGAAAATGGTGGCATCCTGGCGGGTGAGTGGAGGCTTGCGCTGCCGCCGCTATCAGTTCTCTGAACCACCAGCGGCGCCTGCTACCAGTACACCCGAACCGGACCTAACCAGTAGCATTTCACCCCTGGTTGGTGCTCAGTGAGGTTTGTTATATTCTGTTTTAACGAATATGTTTTATTCATCGACTCAAAGTATAGCAGAAAAGGTGACTTGAGGTAACTTCCCTTCAGAATTATTACAACCAACTGGTCCTTGCTAATACTCCACAAGAAGTGTATTTTTCAGAGAGTTAGCTCAGACAAAAGACTAATATGCTGTCTAAAGCATTTCCCCTCAGGGGCTAGACATAGAAAATCAACCTGAAAACAATGGCAACTGTCAGAGCCTTTTTGGGTTGCTCAGTATATAAATGGCAGGGGTAGATTGGTAATGGATATGGAGAAATGATAGAATGACTAGCAGCAGAGGACTGGTCCATCAAGCCAGGCCACTCACCAAAACAACACAATTGCTTGCTTTAATGGCTGAATTAGCATGAGTTCTAAACAGTATTGGAAGAGACATATTCATTCCACCAGGATGGGACCCACCACAGTGCTGGTGGTCTTCAAGAATTTAATTGCTGATCATTTTTTTTAAAATTTATTTATTCATTCATTCCACCTTTCATTCAGGAATTTAAGGCAGTAACATGTAGAGTTCCCTCCTCCTGCAGGAGAAATAAGAGCTACTCAACGATGATGGAAACTTTAATTACTGCTGAGTGGCTTAATAATTTAGTGCAATTTTCAATGTACGTGCCCAGATTCAGCTATCATGCTGTGAATTTAAAAACACACAAACATGAACAAGGACAGCAAATAAAGTTAATGAAATTGTAAGTGGTCCAGTGAATATTTTATTCTGATGGAATGTGTTTTTTTAAGAAAAGAATAATTCTGGTTGAATTGAGCCAAATCACCAGGCATGTTGATTGATTGAGGCATTCAGGTCCATCCTAAGCTATGGGAACTCACTGGGTGACTTTGGGCCAGTCACTCTCTCACCAACCGACTCCTCGTGGGGCTGTTGTGGGAAGTGAGGTAAGTTGAAGTGAGATCCACAAATAAGCTGCCTTGAGCTCCTGGAGGACTGGTGAGGGATATAAAACTAATAGCTAAATATTTTATTTTACCTCAGACAAATGTGCTTATTGATGGGGTTTCAACATTCACAACATTTAGCTGATACAATATCCCCACTTTGCTTTTTGCAAGAAAGAAAAAATAGTACCTTCCAATTGTGCTAATGCATTTCAAGATGACCCCCTCTGAGTTTCTGACCACATAATAATACAGGGCAACTATTTATTGACTGTTCCATTGCTTTGTTATATTGATCTGTGGCTCTGGGCTTATAGTGTTATAGGTCAAACAAACCTGACTCTGCAGCTAATAAGAGGAAAACAGAATCATTATTTGCAACTATCATATGTCAGGAGTAATTTTTAATTGCATGTCTTAATTAAGTTTGTGTGTCTGCAAACTCATTTTAGAGATGATCCCTTAAGAACCCCATTAGAAACTAAAATGGAGGAGAAGGCGTGGCTAACGCCACAGCGCTACGGAGTTTCCCCACGCTCTGCAGGGGAAACCCCGAACCCACACCGCCTGAGGACCTGGACCGAACGGGACCAGGTCGGATCCACCCTAAAGGGGTGGTGAAGAAGGGAGCGCTGGCTGGCAGACTGGGGGGGCAAACCCCCCAGGAAATCAGCTTTGCTTCTTGACCAGTGGTGTGCAGAAGACAGCATTGCAGCCGTCCTCTAGCCGCGGCAGTCGCATCGCAAGGAATTGAACTAGCGAGTTGGAGTCATCTGGGAAAGAAAAACAAAAGCGAGGTGCTGGTGAATGTGAAGAAGACAGAAGAAGCTGGTGAGTGATATTGCCGGAGAAAGCTTTAAGAAACTTTACTTGGACATAATAAAAGGGAACAAAACAAAAGGACCGGAAGTGAAAGAGTGGCTGCTTGGCATATGGAGAATATAGAGTGGGGAATTTTTTTTTTAAACTGAATTATAACTAATGCCCAATTGATTGAGGATTTGGAGTTTTACTTTTTAAAGTTCTGGAATTTAAAGGAAAGCAATTTGGTTGATGGAATTATTTAAAAATGGAAGAATTGGATTATAAATAACAAAAGCAGAGCTGAGAGACAGAAACAGAGCCATCTGCTGGTTGGAGGAGTCACTGTAAGCGTGGAATATTACCAGAAATAAATGTTTTGACAGCTGTTGTTTTTGGAACAGAGCGGCTTGTATTTGTATAAAAGAAAAATATTTGGACTAAGATGGATAAGAACTGAATTGGATTGAATCTTAACAACAAAGGAACAGCAAGAAAGATTTAGACTTGTAATGACTAAATGGAATTAAATGGATATAATTGGTGAGATTTTACTAGAAGACAATTAAAGGCTGTGAAATATATTATTATTAGCAGCTGGAAGGACTATAGAAATTTGGTGATTTGTGATCTTGCGTTCAAAGAAATAAGTGATTGCTAAAAACTCTTGGAATTTATTGAAAAATTTTGTTTTGTGGTACAGGCAGATTCCAGTTAACAGCTGGAGATCTATAAGATTTGAGATTTGAGAAACATAACTGAAAATATGGGAGATATTGACTACAAAGAAATGGCTGAATTCTTGAAAGATTTGTTTAAAGACTTAAGAAGAAGCTTTGGACTGGACGTAAAGGAGAAAGGGAAAATTATGGAAAAGGAAAAGGAAATAATAACAGATGGAGGCAAGAAGACTGATGAAAACATTATAAGTGATGATGAAAAGGGAAAGAACACTGAAAATGGAATATTGATTAATAACTATGTTGAGATTTATAACGATTCCACTGGGCTTGGCAGTGAAAATAGAGATAAAGATAATAAAAATGATGATGTTCAGATTGAGGAAGAAGATTTTAAGATACATAAAATTAAAGAACGAATGGGGAAATCGAGATACATACAGATAGTAGATTTAAGAGGGAAGAAAAGGGCTTGGGAAATGAGATCCTATTGGTATAAAGGTAAACGAAAGAAAGGGAAGAAATTAAGGAAATGGGGATGGAGGAAATACATATATAAAACGGAAGTAATTGGGAAATTAAAAGGGAACGGATGAAGACTTTGAAATATTACAAATGGATTTTTTTCTTTTATTTTTTACCTTCTTTTTTATTATTATATAAGATTTAATTGTGATAAATATGTTAATTGATTAAAATTTTGATATATAAAATTAATATGACTATCTGATTAGAAATTCAAAGATCTTTCTTCTTTTTTTTCTTCTTCCTTTTTCTTCTTATTATGAAAATTAATATTGTTGACGTGTTTGGAATAACGTGGATAAAACAATGACAACATGAGAAATATGGAATAAATATGATTATTAGAATTTAAGGGAAATTACCTAAATATTAAAAATGAACAGGGTATATTATGAATGTTTATCACTTTAAAAATTTATCAAGCTGAGATTTGGTAAGTTAATCGATTTGGATTTTTCCCTCTTCTTTTTATATTCTATTTTTTCCTTTACTGTTTTTTGTCTTTTCTTTTCTATTCTTTGATGTTTAAATATAAGAGATGGATGAATTGATAATGGTAAGATTAATTTTTGATTTGATTTAATTAAATATTTGCATTGAGACAGGAAATAAAGAATTAGAAATAATGGAAATGAATTTAAATGTTAGAGAAAAAAGGGGTATATTATGATTGTATATTATGCTTGTGTACTACTTTTATATATGAGATTTGTTTAAATGTAAAATTTAAGATTTTCATTATTATTATTATTATTATTATTATTATTATTATTATTATTATTATTATTATTATTATTATTATTATTATTATTATTATTATTATTATTATTATTATTATTATTATTTTAAGAGTTGAAAAATTATAGCGTGGATACAATTAGTAAGAATGTTGATGATTAAATTAAAAGAATAATTGGGCATTTAGTTTTTTGATAGAACAAAGGAAAAAAACAGAAGCGATGAATAAAGAGACAAAAGAATTGAAGGAAGCAATATGGCTTAAAATTAAGCAGAATAGCAGTCAATTTGGAAGGAAATTTGAAATTAACTGGTGAATATCCCAGATGACAAAACTAAAAATTAGATTTTTTTCTTTCTTTCTTTCTTTCTTTCTTTCTTTCTTTCTTTCTTTCTTTCTTTCTTTCTTTCTTTCTTTCTTTCTTTCTTTCTTTCTTTTTTTGGAGGTAAGATGGAAATAGCAGCATGTATCTAGAAGAGAGTACTACATAAAAAGAATAATATTATTATATTGGTTAAATTTTTATTTTTATTACATTTCTTATTTTTTAAAAAAGAAAGAGAGATATGATTAGTTTAAAATTGAGATTAGCATCAGTCTGTCATATATAAAATGAGTTAGTATAAAAGCACTCAAGGAAAGGCAAAGAAAGTGAAAGAGGAAGTAGAAGGGGAGGAAGAGAAGGTGTAGAGAGGGTAGAGGAGGAGGGAAGGAGTTAGAAAGTAGGAGGAGATGTTGGAGATAGAGAGAGGGGAGTGTAAATAAAGTAAAACAGATTAATGATTGACGAGGCAAGTGTTGAATAAGATATTGACTTTTGAATGATTGACTATATTGAACAAATATGTATTTTTATTGTAATATTTTAAGGTACATGTGTATTGAATTGTATATGAAGTGATGGAGAAAATAAAAAAAATTGTATAAAAAAAGGAAAGAAACTGGTAAAATGGCTTCATCTATACTCCCAGGTAGAGACAGCATTATTAGAAAACAAATATATTTTAATTTTATCCTGTTGCTCTTCATTAATATGAAAGGGTAGTCCCTAGCACAGACCTTATATTCTCTTCCACTGGTTGTAGGGATGCTTGAGAAATTGAACCTTTGCATTTGTAATCTTTGCAAGGTATAATTCTCACTTTGTACGTCCTCATCAGCCATTCTTTGTCATTGTGCATTCATTTACTTGTGTTAGAGATGTTTTGGCAGCTCTCTTCAGAATACAGCTAACCACCCAAACTATCCATCCAACATTCCCTAGTTAAGGCATTTGATCCTATGCCTTTCAAGGTTTTTTTTAAAGTTTCTCTATTAATGAATCACATTTACCTTGCCTATCAAGTCTTAAAGACTGTGACCTTGAGGAGGGAGGCTGTCTTGCCACTAATCTTATAAAGTCTCTTGGAGATCTTTTTTTTTTTTGGTTAAAGAAGGGGAAAAATATTAAAAATAAAAAGTGAAATAGCCAGGAGTTAGCTTTGGAAAATGTGCATCATTTATTGCGCTTTTCTTCAGTAAAAGCCTGCAACCCTCGCAGCTGACTTGGAGAGCCAGTTGCCATAAAATTACAGGAGTGAATGGGAATGGTCCATACTGATTGCCCTACTCACCTCAGCATCTCAAACCTTGTTCTGATGATAAGACTAGAGCAAAATAGGCAAGGTGCCTTCTTACAGAAGGGCAGCACAACAGTAGCAGTGCTTGTGTCATGCTAGTAGCTGACTGGTCTCAGCAGCTGCAGCAGCAACACTGATATGGCCTAGCTCAGTGATGGCGAACCTTTTTTTTCCTCAGGTGCCAAAATAGCGCGTGTGCGTGCTATTGCACGCGTGTGCGTGCCCACACCCATAATTCAAAGCTCCTCACTTGCCCCACCCTCCTGCACATGTGTGTGTGACCCCCCTCACTCCCCCATTTCCCGACTTCCAGTGGGTCCGGTGGGCCCATTTTTTGCCATCCCCAGGCTCCAGAGGCTTTCTTGGAGCTTGGGGAGGGCAAAAACACTCCCCCCACCATCCTGGAGCCCTCCGGAGGCTGAAATCGCCCTCCCAGACCCAAAAATAAGCTGGAAGGCAATCACATCCGCACTGGAGCTGAGTTAGGGCAACAGCTCGCGTGCCGGCAGATATGGCTCCGCGTGCCACCTGTGGCACCCGTGCCATAGGTTCACCATCACTGGCCTAGCTTCTTCCTGAGGCTCTGAGGAAGGACCAGGCTGTCCCCGATTGTTCGCTCTCCCAGCCAAACCAGGCAGGAAACAGGATTAGATGAACTAATTCTACTTTATTGTAAGGCTACATTAACAGGATTTTGCAAGTCTGAAGGCACAAGTGTTCCACCGCCATTATTAATTGCTTCATCCATTAGGGCAGGTTCTTCCTAAGTGTCTTTATCTGGCCATTAGAGTAGGCTTTAACTGTAGCCTCCTGCTTTTGCTTGTTTCCTAGGCAGCATCTCTTACCTTTTTCCTTCAAGGTCATTCAAGATTTCATTACACCTACCTTTGTTAAGAAATCATCACTTTGAAGATAGAGATAGAAATAAAAAGAGAGATATACACAGAACAGGGGTGGGTTCCACTTACCTTCGCCACCGGTTCGCATCGCGACATTTTCCCCCCACCTGGGCACAGGAAGAGGCGAAGGGGCGCTGGCAGACCAAAAAAGATGTCCCAGCAATTGTAGGAAGGTTGTGGGGGGTGTCGCCAGAGGAAGCCTGGAGTGAGTGCACCCCAGGAGCGGCGTCTTCCTGCAATGCAGATTCAAGCCCCGCCAGAGCTCTGCTTGAACATGGCGGGAGACCGAGCTGTTGACGTGATCACCTCATCCCTAGTTGCGGGGCTGGGATTCGGGGGGGGGGCGGAAATTTTGCTCCTCGGAGCAACTCCCAGCCCTTGCACAAGTAAAGAAAAACTTCTCATGCGTGCAAGAAGTTGTTAATTGCCTCACACTCACAAGAAGTTTTTCTTTACTGTTTAAGGTTTTTTCCTGCACACAATGGCTGAGAGACGCTCGCAGTGGGGTGCAATTTGGGGGTGGCAGGGGATGAGGTGGAGTGGGCCACGAGATGCGCATCCTACTGGAGACTGTCAGCTCCAGATCTTGCGGCTTTTTCGGGGTTTTCTTTATAAAAAACGCCTCTCCAGATGAGCTTGAAAACGTCCGAAGTTGCTTAGGGAGGGAGCAGTCGGGCAAGCATTTCCCCCCTTCCTGCCAAAACTCGGCTTCTGCGCAAGCACAGAAGCAAAAGTAAGCAAACATAGCAAAAAAAAAAGCTGAAAGCAAGCTGGCGGCGCATGTGCAGTGCCGGAAACTCGACTTCTGGGCATGCACAGAAGAAAAAAAACCCCCAAAATTCCCAAAAAATAAAATAAAATAATTTTTAAAAAAAG
The DNA here is from genome assembly GCA_023053685.1 of Diadophis punctatus similis. NCBI lineage: Eukaryota > Metazoa > Chordata > Lepidosauria > Squamata > Dipsadidae > Diadophis > Diadophis punctatus. The sequence continues at coordinate 108,037,146 of JALIGW010000001.1, read as the reverse complement.
ATGGCAGCGCCCATGGACCGGCACCGACCAATCCAGTTCGGTGACATCATCGTGACTTCACCAGCAAGTCGCTACCAGTTCAGGTGAACCGGTCTGAACCGGGAGGAACCCACTTCTGACACACACACACACACAGACACAGACACAGATACACACACACACACACACAGAGAGAGAGATATTTATCTGGATCTCTATGTGTGTGTGTGTATCTCTCTCTCTCTCTCTCTATCTGTATATATATATATATATATATATATATATATATATATATATATATATATATATATATGTATGTATGTATGTATGTATGTATGTATGTATGTATGTATGTATGTATGTATGTATGTATGTATGTATCTATCTATCTATCTATCTATCTATCTATCTATCTATCTATCTATCTATCTATCTATCTATCTATCTATCTATACCACATAGACTCAGAAATTAGAAAGATGAACATTTGCATGCATGTTCTCTGTGTTTTAATAGTCCAAAGTATTAAAGTAATTACTGAATGAAGTAATAGAGTAATGGGAGTCAATATTTTAACAGAAGATAAGTGAATGAGGTATGAGGATCTCACTCATGTACGCTAGTTAGTCTGTTGTTTGCACATGTTCAAAGAACTTTGCTACATTACGAGTGACATCTATTATCAGGCAAAAAAGTGAAATTGACGTGAAGTTTCTCGGGTGCATATAGCAAGGGAGGAAGATTGGTCTTCTTCAGATATCACTGTGGAAGGAGCAGTGTAGCAGCAAATGGAGAACAGACTGAACTGAACCATCACTGCAGGGGCAGATTCAGCTAATCATGGCCGTTTTATAAAACCTCCCATATAACCACTACAAATATTCCCACTTCCGAAAAGATCATTTATGAAGAAATTCAAAAGGAATATATAAACTGAAGGATTTCATTTCTATGTCTATTCTTTTTGCTTTGGGACAAATTATTAATAAATTAAAAAAGAATATCTCCACTTTTCTTATAACTGCTCAGCGTAGCCATCTCTTTGGTGTGGAACGTGGTCAAACGCTATTGAAAAGTTTAACAAAATGCCATTTTTAAGGAAGAATAGAATACAGAATACAGAATGACAGAGTTGGAAGGGACCTTGGAGGTCTTCAAGTCCAACCCCCTTCCCCCTATACCAGGGGTGGCCAAACTATGGTTCTTTGAGGACCTGTGGACTTCAACTCCCAGAATTCCTGAGCTAGCCATGCATGCATGGCTGGCTCAGGAATTCTGGGAGTTGAAGTCCACAGGTCCTCAAAGAACCATAGTTTGGCCACCCCTGCCCTATACCATTCTTGACAAGTAGCTGTCCAACCTCTTCTTTAAAAGCTACATTGATTATAATCTCACTGCCATGTGTGATTGACATCTTGTGTCCAGATTTAATTTAATAATGCATCAGTAGCATGTGCAAATATCCCAGGATTATAACACTATTACAACCGTACTGAAAATTAGTACTTGCCACCAGTGGTGAAATCAGAAATTTTTCCCTACCGGTTCTGTGGTGGGCATGGCCTGGTGGTCATGTGACTGGGTGGGCGTGGCTTGGTGATCATGTGGCCGGGTGGGCATGGCATCAAAAACCAACTATTACACTTTATACAAAAATAACACAAAAGCTACAAACTGACTCCTACACTAAGGTGACCAGACGTCCCGCTTTTGGCGGGACAGACACGCTTTTCAAGCGTGTGTCCCGCGTCCCACATTCTTTTTAAAAAGTCCCGCTTTTTTGAAAAGAATGCCGAAACAGCGGAACGTCTGGTCACCTTAAAAGGGGAAGCAAAAGAGAGGTACCGGAAGCAAGTCGGGGGAATTTCAGCGAGGCGGCTGCCTGCTGGGGAGAGGGGGAAAGGGGGCTGCTCCTCCTCTCCTTCCCCCGCCCCATCCCTAGCCCCGCCCTCGGAGGCGCCGCTGCTGTTGGGATGCGGGTGGAGGGGTGAGGGACGAGGAGCCGTCGCCGCTGCCGTCGCCGGTTTGAGCTCACGAGCAGCCCCTCCGGCGGCGCAAACAGCCCTTCCTTGTCCCCCTCCCCTTCCTTCCCCCCGTCGCCTTGCTGCCGCCATTGCCCTGGGGCCGGGCGGGCGACCGGGAGACTGCGGCGCTTGGATGCCTGGAGCTCGCGACAGGTAAGCTGCCGGCTGCCTCCTTTCCCCGTCTCCCGCCTCCAGTTCGTTGCTTGCCAGCCCGGCCGAAGGGGAGGCGGGAGGCGAGGAAAGGCCTCCCGAAGGGGAGGCGGGCTCCCGAAAGGCTGCCGGCTCCCGAAGGGGAGGCGGGAGGCCTTTCCTCGCCTCCCGCCTCCCCTTCGGGAGCCGGCAGCCCTTCGGGAGCCCGCCTCCCCTTCGGGAGGCCTTTCCTCGCCTCCCGCCTCCCCTTCGGCTGGGCTGGCAAGCAACGAACGGGAGGCGGGAGACGGGGAAAGGAGGCAGCTGGCAGCTTACCTGTCGCGAGCTCCAGGCATCCAAGCGCCCTCCCGCCTCCCCCCCACCTGGACGCCGGCATTTGCTGTGTTTTGCCCTCTGCGCATGCGCAGCGTTCTGCGCATGCGCAGAGGGCAAAACAAATGGCGGCGCCCAGGCGGGCCCGCCCCCCCGTCCCGCTTAAAAAAAAAATCTGGTCACTTTATCCTACACAACTGACTTACACACAATGCAGAAGCAGCTGGACTTCACACAAAATGGCCCCTACAACAAGCAGGAACCTCACAGAGTCACCGTTCTGGTCAAATAGGTAGTAAAAAATGCTTTAAAAAAGTAAAAAAAGGGTTTCCCCTCTCAGCTGATTGTCACAACTGAACCTTTTTTTTTAACTTTTTAAAGCATTTTTTACTACCAATTCAGGCAAATAGGTAGTAAAAAGTAAAAAAAAAAAGTTCATCAGCTGTGACAATCAGCTGTGCTGTTGGAATCTTTTTTTTTTTACTTTTAAAAAGCATTATTTATTACCGGTTCTGTGAACCAGTCCGAATCGGTAGCATTTCACTCCTGCTTGCCACCAATTATTCTTACGTACCAATGCCTAAAATGAATTGGTTTGAACCAAACTGTTTCTCAGTGAAAGTTTTTCAGATTTATCCATGAGTTGACATCTAATCTGCAGTCAAGTGGGCTGCGCAGTCAGTCTGCATGTAATATATGTCTGTTCAGCTTTCTTCTTCTTAATAGCTTTGTAGAGACACATATTGGGCAGGACTGCAAACTACAAATCACACACATGGGTAGAAAGCAACTCATTAAGAATTCCTGCAGGGCTTCTCTATCCAGTCGAGCCTGAAATTTTTAGAGAGAAATTACCAAATTCATGGGAGTACTTTGGCCATAGCCAGGATAAGAAAAGTTTTCGTCTGAGATGTCAAGCCATGAAAACGGAGTAGAAGTGAACCATAACTCCTTGGGCTCTTTCATCTAAGCTCTTTAAATTAAAAGAAAAACATAGATGATAAAGGTTGCAAGTCTACAATAACCTTCTATAATAGAAGTGTGTTGGAGCTCCAATGACTCAATAATGATGTCCCTGCATGGGGTAACACATCCATTCTATGCAGTCCACTTCCTTGTTGAATCTTCCATACACTGTGGTTTCCTGCTGAGATTGTGAGCATCTGCTTTTGAACACATCCGCTCCCATCTGAGTGTTTTCTTTTCATAGTTTTTTACAGCTGTTATTTGCAGGTTCACAATAACTGACCGGGCTTTTAAGATTTCTCTTGCGATACCAAAGGCCTTAGAAGAAAATACAGATCAAGGGAAGATGAGAGAGTCTGGATTCAGATAGAGAAATTTTCCTATGCTGGACTGGTCATCTATTATTATGACAGAATTCTTATTTATTCAGGGTGTATATCGGACAATGCAAGTTTATAGGGATATGGCTTTCCAGCTATCCTATTGAAGAGACTGGACATAGACCTGAAAGTTCATTAAGTTTTTGATTCAATCATTGGGTTTTCATCATAGAACCAACAATAGTGTGAATTTGGGGCAACTTGTTATGTTTATTTGCATTATAATGCTCATGTGTGAATGCAATTCAAGTACCCTAGTCATAACACAAGATCAACATTTGTAGAAGCTGTTTTGGTGTAGAAATGTGGGCTGAGTAGAAATGTTTTGAGATAGCCACGGCATGATTGGAAAAGTGCTGAAAGCACCAAACAGACAATATGAATAACAAAAACAAGGTCAATTGATAGGAACACAGAGAAATGTCAAGAACTGTTCAGAAATATTGACAAACTGCCATGTACAAGATACAGAAGGATCTTGACAGACCTAAACACTGGGGCCTATTTAACAAAATGAATTTCAGTGGGGACAAAGGCAAGGCTTTACATCTAGGCAAATAAAAACAAATGCACAGATATAGAACAGCTGGTACCTGGCTCAATAGTAGTAACTGTGAGAGGGTGAGAGAGAGAGAGAGTGAACAAATTTGAGCCAGCAGTGTGTGGCACCTGCCAAAAAAAGGTAACACAGTTCTGATTGCATTAACAGAGGGATAGAATTAAAGTCCTGTGACGTGCTAATACCCTTGGTAAGACTAAACCTGGAATATTGCATCTGGTTTTGGTTGCATGATATCAAAAAGATGTTGAGACTCTAGAAAAGTGCAGAGAAGAACAAAAAAGATGATTAAGGGTCTGGAGGCTAAACCATATGAAGAACAGTTGCTGGAATTGGATATGTCTAGTCTGTCTAGTCTAAAGAGAAGAAGGACTAAGGGCAGGGGTGAAATGCTACTGGTTTGGGTTGGTTCGCCCGAAACAGTAATAAAAAAATGCTTAAAAAGTTTAAAAAAAGTTCCGACGATCGCGCGTCACATACTTTTTAAAGCATTTTAACTACTGGTTCTCCGGAACTGGTAGTTAAAAATGCTTTAAAAATAAAAAAGAGCAGGAAATTCAAAAGAGCATGTTTGATGTAGACTGTGCATGCACGCGCAGCATGCATCTAGCATGCACCGCGCATGCGCGGGCAGCAAACCAGTGGCGACCCGCGGAGGATTTCACCAGTGACTAAGTGTTTCAATATCTAAGGGCTGCCACAAAGAATTGGGGGTCAACTTATTCTCCAAAGCACCTGAAAACAGGACAAGAAGCAATGGATAGAAACTAATCAAGGAGAGAACCCAGAACTAAGGAGAAATTTCCTGACAGTTAGAACAATTAATCAGTGGAATGGCTTACCTTCAGAAGAGAAGAGAAGAGAAGAGAAGAGAAGAGAAGAGAAGAGAAGAGAAGAGAAGAGAAGAGAAGAGAAGAGAAGAGAAGAGAAGAGAAGAGAAGAGAAGAGAAGAGAAAAAAGAACTATAGCAAAACTGGTTGATTTGACTTGGATGGACAATCTGTACCTATAGTCTAAATTCAGTCATTATCCTAATTTCCAAAATCTCCTACTGGAAGCTTAAATTGTCTCTGTTCAGCAATCTGTTAGCCAAGAAAGAAGAGTTAAAGAGAGAAGGTTCAGTACCCCTTAGCTTCTGCTGGCTTCCGCCCCACATCTTGCCAGCATGCCACCCCTTTACAGATTGCCTCCAAATGAATAATATCCTCAATGGGGGGGTGGGGGAGTATCCCACTTCTGTAAATATTAGATGTGCATGGAACATCTTCCTTTGAAAGGCATTCTAGAGTAGTAAGAATGTGCCTTTTTGTTCATCGAGTTATTGTTTAAACAAATAAATTTGGAATGATATAATGTGGAACACAGATGTAATGGTTTAGAAAGCGTCTTAAACAAAACTGATATTATGCATGTGTGTTTATTATTTATTGCACCTTTTTTTCCAGTATGGCAAGCAATGCGGCTCTGAAGATCTCTTGGTGGTCTCAAGGATATTGTGCCAATCATGCCTTGTTTACCAATATGTGACATATGATCCTGGACTATATAGGCCCTTGATTACATGCAACATGACTCTTTTCATAGTCATAAATATGCCTCGGTTTATCAGACAAAACCATGACTGGTTGCAGGGATGTATTTGTTCATTAAAATTTACTTTGAGTAAGCCACCATCTCAATTTCCTCTGTATTATCCTCATTAAAAATTTACATGTTAAATATTTAACATTTATATCAAGAGACCACAGACTTCTGTGCCCATAATAAGATTTTATTCGTCCATGCCTCTTCTAATATTGGAGTTAAGTGTATTAATAATGGTAATGACATTGTTTTTTAGAATCAAATGCATTGGAAAATAATGTTATGATAGGTAAGTTTCCTACAGAGCTGTCAAAACCATATATCCAAGCTGGTTGTGTAGATTAGGTTCAATTGATATGACCAGCAGTGCTTGCAAGTTTTTAACCAACCACCTGCATTTCTGATTTTTGCCTGAGGGAGCTGACTGGGGGGGGGGGGGAGGGGAGAGGTGGGGGAGAGAGGCCTGAAGGGTGCATACTTTATCTTTATGAGAGGGAGATTATCAAAGCCCATTTAAATTCAGATGCAGCCCCTGGTTTCCTTCTAAAATGATTTTAGTCACAGAGATAGACTCTGCCCTTAATGGCAGAAAAACAAAGGAAGCACAGACTTGTTGATACATGACGGTTCTACCAATTTGAATACAGAAAATAGTACCGGGAGTGGAATTCTTCTTAGGTCCTTAGTATGAATGTTTTGCGTACTGGAAGCATTATCCCCTGTGCTTTTTAAAATCTTTATAAAATTGCTAGGTAAAGTTAGCACAGCCATCTCTTTACTATGTGATTGGGTGGGATTGTGCATATGTTGAAATAAGGTCTGGAACAATCATCATCATCACCACCACCACCATCATCATCATCTCAGCCATTGTCTATCCACTGCAGGATGAAGGCCTCATCAGCATGTTTCCAACCAATACGGTCCTGAGGTTTCTTTTGCCAATTGGGCCTGCAATACTTGCTGATTTCATTGATCCATCTCGTTTTAGGTGTCTTTTGGGGACGCTTTTTATCAAGTGGGATCCATTCTATGACTGCCTTGGTCCACCTGCCATCAGCTCTTCTTGCTATGTGACAAGCCCATTTCCATTTCAATTCTTTTACTCTCTTGATGGTATCGCAATACTTTCATGTGCAGCGGCAGCCAAAAAAGCCAATGCAATTCTAAATTGCATTAACAGAGGGATACAATCAAGATAAAAGCCTTAGTAATACTGCATCCAGTTTTGATCACCACACTATAAAAAAGATGTTGAGACTCTAGAAAGAGTGTAGAGCAGAGCAACCAAGATGATTAGCGGACTGGAGGCTAGAACATATGATGAACAGTTGCAAGAACTGGGCATGGCTAATCTAGTGCAGAGAAGGACCAGGGAAGACATGATAGCAGTGTTCCAATATTTGAGGGGCTGCCACAGAGAGGAGGGGGGGGGTCAAAGCTATTTTTCCAAAGCAGCTGAAGGCCAGACAAGGAATAATGGATGGAAACTGAACAAAGAGAGATTCAACCTGGAAAAAGGAGAAATGTTCTGACAGTGAGAGCAATCAACCAATGGAACAGTATGCCTTCAGAAGTTGTGGGAGCTTCATCACTGGAAGCTTTCAAGAAGAGACTGGACTGCCATCTGTCAGAAATGGTGTAGGGCCGTGATGGCGAACCTATGGCATGCGTGCTGGAAGTGTCACGCAGAGCCATCTCTCCGGGCACGCCAGCCGTCGCCCGTTGCTCTTCCGGGTTCCGGCGTGCACATGTGTGCCGGCCAGCTGGTCTTCACGCGGGTGGGAGCATCGGAAACCGGAAGAGCAGCTTCCTGGCGCGTATGCGCGCGCCAGGAAGCTGAGCTTCCAGTTTCCGGCCTGCACATGCACTCTGGACAGCTGGTCTTCACACACACATGCATGCAAGAAACCGGAAGACCAGGTGACTGGCGTGCATCCCTTCCAACTCTGTTAATCTGTTAATTTGTTTCTTCTCTAATTCATGTGCCGGTCTTTCCATCTTATCTTGCAATGCCGAGCGTGTATCTTTCCATGGCTTTTTGCACCACTTGCAGCTTTTGTTTGGATTGTGAAGTTTACTGTCCATGTTTCACCAGCATATGTGAGAACAGGTAGCAATGGAACAATGAGGACCAAAACATTCAATCCTTAGCAGGGATGAAAAGATTTATCCATATCTATAGTATTTGTGAAAATATTCCAACTTAACAAAACAACAAGCAGCACATAATATTATCAACTACTATAGCAGATTGATTAATAGAAGGTAAGAATGCATGCCAACGTAGATAACAGGCTGGTGCCTGTGGGCACAATTAGTTCCCAGCCACCTCCATTGGTATATATCCCTTCCCTGGATTTAATTAAAATAAAACAATTATTCTAATTAAAATAGGAAATATGAAGCCGGCATGTTATAAACTGAAGCATAAGTTTCTAGCATCGTATTTATTTGCAAGAATGGCTTCTGGCTCACAAAGGTCCTATAACCATGATGGCAAACCTATGGCATGCGTGCCCAAGGTGGCACACAGAGCCATGTCGCCTGGCACGTGTGGCATCCCCGTTCCTCTTCCAGGTTTCTGGCACGCATGCGCATGTGACGATCAACTTGCCTTCGTGCGTGCGGCATTGCTGGAAACTGGAAGAGCTGGTCTTCTGTTTTCCAGCATGAACATGCGCACCAGCCAGCTTATTGTTGTGTGCACATGCGTGCCAGTAACTGGTAGACTAGCTGGCTGGCACGCATGCATGCACCGGAAACCAGAAGTTAATTTTCTGATGTGCGCATGTCCCCTGAGCAGCTCCTCTTCCGGGTTGCATCCCTGACGAGCGTGCACGCACTCCATGCCAAAAAGGTTCGCCATCACTGTCCTATAACATAGTAGAGAACTCAACCGCTTAATTCCTTGAGCGCTTCTGTGTGGCCTTTTATCAACTATGGTTAGTGTACAAGCCATGATACTGTCAGACTTAGTTTCTCCACAATTATACATGATCTGCTAGATTCATTTATCACAATGAAAAGCACTTGGAGGGTATTATTATAGATTATTCAGGAACGTCAGTTCATTGTACAAAGATTAAGCCATTAGAGTACACTCTGTACTAAATATTAGCTGTTTTTTTTACTGTTTATGGTTTTACTGATTTTATAGACTTGTTATTTTGTATTTTGACTTAATATGTACACTGCCTAGAGCTTCTACTTAAATAAATAAAACATGTCTTACCTACCTTGAAATGATATAATTGATTGTATTGTTCTCTATCACAAATTTTTAAAACAAAGTCCTTAATATCCAATTTTGTCTATAACCTTTTTAAATTGCTTACTTTCTGCAGTCATTGGCACAAGAGCTGGTGGGAGTTGTAAACTGGCAAAAAAAGAGAAGAGAAAGAGAAAATAAGTGAACTAATAGAGGGCAGGGAGCAGATTTCTCTGCTGAATTAGGTCCTTGGACATTGCTTGCTATATTAACTGAAAAGGAGACCTCCACAGGACTTGCTACTTTCCAAATGCTGAATGAGAGTCTCCATTTCTTTTTAGAGTTCCCACTTATTTTCTTTCCTTTCCCTTTTTTTAATGCTTGAGACAGTCTGGTAATGTAAGAAGGTGCCTGGCTGTGTGGGAGATGCTGCGGAGCATTACACATGTCCGCACACATGACAATTGAAGATAATGTTCTACTCCACAAGTTGCCAAGTAAGACCATTTGTACGGTCGCTATTTCTCTTAACTCTGTTTACTTTCTTCAAAAGATGACTTAGCAATAAAGACATTGTGACCCATGTGCCTACCAATAACATTACTGATGTTGTACTCCCAATTTAATGTTCCAATGAAAGTGCCTAAGGAAGCGAGATGTGGTTCAGTCCTTTGGTGTTTATTTAAAAGGAAGGAAGGAAGGAAGGAAGGAAGGAAGGAAGGAAGGAAGGAAGGAAGGAAGGAGGGAGGGAGGGAGGGAGGGAAGGAAGGAAAGAAGAAAGAAAGAAAGAAAGAAAGAAAGAAAGAAAGAAAGAAAGAAAGAAAGAAAGAAAGAAAGAAAGAAAGAAAGAAAGAAAGAAAGAAAGCCTTGATCATGCCAGAATATGATGCAATCACATAGTCACATTGACAAACAACTGCCCAGAGAATAATTGAGTATAAAATTAAATCATCTTTAATGAGGCAAAAAAAATGGATGGGGTGGGATGGAGAGTTCTGTGGAGCGAACAACTTTAGTTACTCACATTTCATCTACACAGTAGTGTTATTGTTTTAATTGAAAGTTTTGAACTCACTCACCCTGCCAGCTACACTGATCTGTATTGACTGCCTTACCTTGTTTGACCTGGAGTCACCTCCACTCATGTTCCCACACTGCACAAACAGCAGATATTTTAGCCAGTCGCTTTAAGAGAGCCTTTGCTACTTGAGAACAACTTCATTTTGTTTTGGGTAGGTGAAGAATGGATAGATTCACCGAATATGCAGGGTTCGTGCAATTCATTCAGCCAAACCCTTTGCTCAATGTTAGAACAAAGATAGATAGATTAGATAGATGGATAGATGGATAGATGGATAGATAGATAGATAGATAGATAGATAGATAGATAGATAGATAGATAGATAGATAGATAGATAGATAGATAGATAGATAGATAGATAGATATAGATAGATAAGGGAGGGAGGGAGGGAGGGAGGGAGGGAGGGAGGGAGAGAGAGAGAGAGAGAGAGAGAGAGAGAGAGAGAGAGAGAGAGAGAGAGAGAGAGAGAGAGAGAGAGAGAGAGAATGAGAATCTTTTCAGGATGGTCTGTACCCAAACTGGCCCATCATGACTCCCAATGGTAAATTCATCACTATTGTAACTGAGTCCATCCACCTTGCTGCTGGTTGACCTTTCCCCTCTTTCCTTCCATTATTTCGAGCATTATGGACTTCTTAAGGGAAGTGGATTTTCACATAATGTGCGAATTTGTGTCCGGTCATTTGTGCCTCAGATAAAAACTCTGGATTGATCTGTTCTTTGGTCCATGTACTTGTTATCTTGGCTATCCATGGCATTCCTAAGATTGTCTCCAATACCAAAGGGCAGAAGTGTCGATGCTCTTTCTACTCTGCTTTTTCAAAGTTCAACATTCACTCCCATAGACTATATTATATGCAAACCCAGTGCCTGCATGATTTTGGTTTGAATATATATGTTTGTGGCCAGCAGTTTGAGCCTCAAGTTGTTCAGTTAAGAGTCAGATGATGATAGAAATGAATAGCAAGTTGCGGGCCGGGGTGGTGGGTGGTGGGAAGGGGAGCAGGTGTTATTCTATATGATTGTCACCGTTTCCTTCAGTGTAGAAACCATGAGGACAAGCCAAGGAGACTATTAGCAAAGGCAAACATTTTGAAGTATATGGTGGGCCAGAAATTTGACTAGTGATACCTATACTATTGATTAATAGACTATCGACTAAATTGACTTATTTGACTATTGATAAGGAAGAAGGATTTGTTTAAAAAAATTGAAGTACCAGAGGAGGTGTCATGTTAGCCAAATTGTTTATACTAGTCTGGTGGGTGGGTGGAGTCATCTTTGACATGTCATCTTTTTCTTTTCTCTTTTCTGCTCTTTTTTTCTATTTCTTGTTCTTTTTTCTTCCTCTTTTCTTTTCATTCTTTTCTCATTTGCCTTTTCTCATTGCATTTGTAAGGCTTGATAAAATTATTTTTAAAAAGGGGGGGGAAGAAAGACCACCATTATGCAGAAACTCTTTCCCTTTCCCTTTCTCTTTATGCACACACACACACACACACACACACACACACACACACACACACACACACAGAGAGAGAGAGAGAGAGAGAGAGAGAGAGAGAGAGAGAGAGAGAGAGAGAGAAAGAGAGAGAGAGAGAGAGAGAGAGAGAGAGAGAGAGGGAGGGAGGGAGGGAGGGAGGGAGGGAGGGAGACAGAGACAGAGACAGAGACAGAGACAGAGAGTTTTCAAAATAGGCAGAATAAGAATGGAAAACTAACTTCATGACAGATTGCTTGAAATAACTTTTTGTAGTTTCTAGTTCAATTTTCTTTTCCTATTGTCACATTGCCATGTTTTCTATCACTTATTAGGCAAGGATCTTCTGACATTTCTCTTCTTTTGACCTCCTCCTGTCACAGCCTCAAGGGTTTCATATTTCATATATTAACCATCACACTGCTGTGGAAGATATTTCTATGTGGTTTCCCATATATTTCTTCATTGTGGTATTGGGCTCCTGGCTCCAAATAAGCAAGAATAACTGCTCAGTTTCTTTGGAGCATTTCTTCTGTTTTGTGCAGGGGCATTTTGCAAAGCAAAGGACTTCTTTTAATTCTTGAAATTATATCCCACCATTTTAGCTTACATAAGCACTCAAGATAACTGGCGAAAATGAAATGAAAATCAAGGTACAAAAATGACAGCAACATTAGTACAACAAAAGCAAGAATTAATATCAGTATCATTAAAATCAATTTACAGTTAAAGGCTTGGGGAAGAGAGGGTTGTTTTTTTTTGCTGTTTTCCTCAATCCTGTGAAAGTGGAGGATGTCCACATTTTCCCAAAAAACTGTTCCATAGCTGGGAGCAAGAAGGCCTTGTCCTCCGAACCAGCTAGCTTCTAGTACTAGAGACATTTTAAAAAGGATATCTCCTGCTGGTTGAACCAACTGGCCAGATTCCTTGTGGTGCAGGGGTAAAGATATACAGTGGGGAGAGAGACCCAGGTCTGGCTATCCTCAGCCACAGAAACTCTCTGGATCTGTGGCCTTCACTCAAGCCAACCTACCTCATAAAGCTATGATTTGGGGAGAAAAATGGGAGGGGGTTTGGGAAGAAATGCTGTGCATTTCACTTTGAGCTCCTGAATGAAAATGGGAAATTGATCTAATAAACAAAGAGAGGAGGTGGGTTCCTCTGAGAGCCAGGACCTAAACCAGTGGTGGGTTCCTACCGGTGCGGTCCACTCTATCGCACCGGTAGCGGCGGGCTGGTGACATCATCAAGAGGCTACCGACCCGGTGCGGTTGGTTGCCGGTGCCTAGGAGCCGCCATCTTTTTTCGCAAATTTTTCGGAGTTTTTTTGCTTCTGTGCATGCATGAAGGCAAAATCGCGCCGAATTCTCGCGAGGGGACACACGCGCGAGAGAGATTTCAGCGAGATTTTGCTTCTGTGCATGTGCGGAAGGAAAAAATCACCAAAATCACGCGCATGGGAGTGCATCCCCTCACAAGATTCCAGCGCGATTTTGCGTCCGCGCATGCGTGGAAGCAAAATCGCATGAGGGGGTGCACGTGCATAGTGCACATGCACTCGCACGAAACATGGTGATGCATGCACAGCGCACCAGTAGCAAGGCAAGTGAGCAACCCGCCCCTGACCTAAACCATTTCTGATTTTAAAGTTCAGCTGTGATCATTAGACCAGTAGCAGCTAGTGTGGATCTTTCAATTGATCCCTCTATCTTGCACCAACGGGCAGCCTACTTGGCTAAGATAGTTTGTACCCATTTCAGTTTCCAGACTCCGCTCAAATATTGGTAACTCTTCTCCAACTGGACTAGTTTAGAGTGATCAAGAAAGTGAGGGGAAAGAACTGGCGACACAGGTAGGCAGTAGATAATTATACGATAGTTTCAGTTGCAAATATTACAGTTTGATTACCAGGACCTATAGGGATAGCAATAGCACTTAGATTTATATATCACTTCACAGTGCTTTTACAGCCCTCTCTAAGCAGTTTACAGAGTCAGCATATTGCCCCCAACAATCTGGGTCCTCATTTTACCCACCTCGGAAGGATGGAAGGCTGAGTCAACCTTGAGCCTGGTGAGATTCAATCTGCCAAATTGCAGTCAGCCGGCAGTTAGCAGAAGTAGCCTGCAGTACTGCACTCTAACCACTGCGCAACTTCTCCTGCTCTGGGAACAGGAAGTTTTATCAAAAGTTCCAGGAAAATGTTGCTTTTGAGAGGGACTTCAAAGAAAAGATCACAACAAGTGGTAGCACTTACTGCAACTAGTCCTGAAAGATAAGCAAGATACAATTACTGGGCTTAGGAACATAAACAAACTTCCATGGCAGGAACTTCTATGAGGGTGCAAGGAGGATATGTAGGGAAAATACAAGCCCACCAGAGGATGGTTAGGCCAACATTGAGATTCTGCAAGGATTAAAGTAACTAAAAATTATATTTGCATATCTGATAGCACTGTGAAGTGGGACAAAGTAGGTGACATATTTATGTAACTTGTGTATGTGTGTGTGCCTTTGACTCCGTGTTGACTCCTAGTAACTGAATGGAGTAGCCCCTGCAGCTTTTTTTGGGGGGGGCAAGATCTCAGAAGTGGTTTGCCATTGCCTCCTTCCTAGGGCTGAGAGAGTGACTGGCCCAAGGTCAGCCAGATGGCTTTATGCCATAGCTTCATGAGCCGCGGTGGCGCAGTGGTTAGAGTGCAGTACTCCAGGCTACTTTTGCTGACGACTGGCTGCCTGCAATTCGGCAGATCAAATCTCACCAGGCTCAAGGTTGACTCATGCTTCCATCCTTCCGAGGTGGGTAAAATGAGGACCCAAATTGTTGGGAGAAATATGCTGACTCTGTAAACTGCTTAGGGAGAGCTGTAAAGTACTGTAAAGCAGTATATACAGTAAGTCTAAGTGCTGTTGCTATTGCTAAAGTGGGACCAGAACTCAGAATGTCCCAGTTTCTAGCCCAGTGCTTTAACCACTAAACCTGAATATTACAGAGGAGTTTCCACATTGTTCCAAAGCTAACAAATGAGGCAGAACAATCAGAATCTGCAAAAACTAATGCAAGGCGATATTTCCTTAATAATTGTCTCAGCGGAGAGCAGCATCTAGCTGAGTTTCTTGGGACTAGGAAACAAAGCAGTATGCAGTTAACATTCAGACCAGAATGACCAGAGAAGGCAAAAACAGAGCTCCCTTATCGTGTTGAGTGTTTAGAGCAATATGTGCACCCATAGAAATTTAAAGAGAAAGAGGTTTCCCTACAAAGGTGGTGATGAGGTTCGGAAATAAATAGAGAAGAGAAGAGACATTTCTGTTTTGAAACTGTCTTTCAAAGGAGGTTTATGGTTCCCTGATTTTTTTAAAAAAAGCACGTCTTTATACATCGTGAACACTTTCAGGTAAGGCTTTTGTGCACCGTCATCCTGCTTCATTCACAGAGGTAGTGTCATATGATCCTTGCCTATAGCTGCAGATGCTTATAGAGGTCTTATAAAAGAATCGCTCTTAAAATATTCTGAGATTCTTCAACAGGTCGATTGTGAAAAGCGTGGAAATGCTGCCCCCTCTTGGTAGACATTTTCAACTTTCAAAATCTCTAAATTCTGCTGTATTGGAGAATTATCAAGCTACTAAATTCCTCAGTCAATTAGATTTATTAAACTTCAGTTGCATATTACAGCAAGGAGATTCAGCCGCTGTAGAAAGCAATTTCACCTGAAGCAGCTTCAGTGTTGTGGTCCGCCAGCGGCCTGTGGAGCTGGCAGCAGAATTGGACAGCGAGAAGGCTGGGGAGGAACCTGGGCCAGGCCTGGAGTCTGGAGAAGGCTAGGTGCCAGAGGCAGGGATTCAGCCAGGGCCATTGGGGTGGTCTGTCCCTCCTCCAGAACCTCCAGAGGCTGACCTGAGTGAGGCAGAGGAACAGGAGGAGCCTGTTCTCAATGCGTGCATGCGCAGAGCTGCCAGAAGGCAAGAACAGTTACAGAGGAGGACTACTTGAGAGTAAGGCTTGGGAATAATTGGGCCCTCCCATAGGCTATATAAGTGGAGAACATGAAAGGGTTTGTTGCAGGAAGCAACTCAGTTCATCTATAGCTCTCGTCATTGCAACTTGGATTCAGTTTTTGTTCCTGTTTGAACTTGCCAAATTTTTCCTGCAAACTGTTCCTTGTCAGCTTGCCAAAGAAGAGCAAGGTTTGTGTGTGTTATCTGCCTTTCCCTGAAATACTTTAGTCGGACTTCTTTTACTTTGTTTGGACTTATTATGGCTGATAATGAAAATAATTATCAGCCTTTACAAATAAAAGAGGTTTGTGAGATGCCGTTTGTGCAGTTTTATTTAATCAGGAAGCCTAGGTCAGAACATTCAGCTTGGAAAGGACATGATGCAAAAGGAGGAAAAAATGTTCCTGTATGCTTATGTTTTATGTGTCCCAGGTAAGATGGCACTGCCTGATTTTCCGTTTCCCAAATATTATAGGTAGAGTCACCCTACTACTGTATGCTTCAATCTGCTCACAAAGGATGCCAAATGCTATGCTGTGAAATCTGTATCTGAGCATGCAATAGGAAAGTGTCTAGTGTTGAGTCAAACCATTGACCATTATTGGTTGTGGCTGGCCAGGATTTAATTAAACTTCCATCTAAGCTATGCCAGGTTAAAATGCTTCTAGAACCATCATAGAGGAAACATGACATGTGAACAAACCAAGCAAACTTTCCTCTTGCACGTATGAATTCTTATTCATTTCCGTCCCCCTACAGCTACCGTACTAAAACTTAAAATCTCAGTTGTTTCCTTAAGCTTTCACGATAAAAGTATGTCCCTGGGATTCTCATTATATTCGGCCCTTTTCATTCTGCTGAATAAAATGGACCATGGGAGACAGAAGCTCTTTTAGCATGAGAAGCAGAGCTGTCTGTTTTTCCTGCTGAGGCAGCTCAGAGGGAAGGGCTGCATTGCATCAACACTTCCAACACAAAGGATTCTGTTTCTGGATTAGCCGAAGCATAACAGAACTGTTCAGGAGGCTTTGCATGCTGGGAATACGAGCAGTTTTTTCTCCGGGCAGAGCAAATGTGCAACATCAGATGTCCCCCTAAGTTAGAACATGGCTTTTCCTATTTTGCTGTGGATGCAGACATTGTGGCTTATTCAACCAACTATGGCTAAGGCATAGGGATGACTTAGTGCAATGGGTAAAGTTAATAGGTTTCCCACAAAGGTTGACATCCTCGTAGCCAGATAAAGTTTTCCCAAATACCATTTTTTAATCTTTGAAAAGCTGGAAGTATAATAAACAGCAGAGGGCTCCAATTCCTTTCTAAAGCCACATAGGATGCATTTCAATGCAAAGCTTGGTTAACAACCCTATTAGAAATAAATGCCACTCTATGTTCATATCACTGAGTTTTGAGAACAAGGACTAAGAAACCATTTTGCTTTTAAACCCAAAACCCTGTTCTGTAATGTTTAGCCATGCTGAAAGTTGAGCTTTCACATTTATTTCAAAGGATAGCAGATGATGGAAGTTAACGTTCATATTATAACGAGAGATAAACATGTCCTCCTTTCCTCAAATGGCATAAAAATATCTGCATGGATGGAGCGAAAGCATCCCTGAATGAGGCTTTCACGAAGCAGGCTGCTTGTGCAGGTAACTTGACTTTTACGAATCTGAGTAGTTTTAAAGCAGGGGTCCCCAAACTTGGCAACTTTAAGACTTGTGGACTTCAACTCCCAGAATTCTCCAGCCAGCTAATGCTGGCTGGAGAATTCTGGGAGTTGAAGTCCACAAGTCTTAAAGTTGCCAAGTTTGAAGACCTCTGTTTTAAAGCCCTGTTTTTGAAAGATATAGGAAGACATATAATTCCTATTATAAATGTACAATGTGGGACCAAAACAACCTATTATAATTATCTCTAGGAATTATAAAATTGCTGATCGAGGAAGGTAAATCCTTCTGGATTTTGGATCTTAGACTAATACTCTAATAGGGCATGGTTTCCCCTTAAACGAACCTTTTCTATGCAATGTCAATTTATCCTTTTTGACTCTTTGACTAGAGGTGTCTTTCCAGACCCCCGTCATTCTCAGCTTTGCTCCTTAAAATACTTTTGTTTGACAGTGGCAGGGACTGTATGTGTAGCTTCCTTGATGCTGAGGCTTAGCAGTAACCCTTGCCCATACAGGTAGTCCTTGACTTATGAATGTAATGGGAGGTCTCTGGATGGCTGAACGGGGCTTCTGAAGGGTGGATTCGCCCCTCAGAAGTTCCATTTCGGCCGGCAACATGCAAGACGAATGTTGCAGAGCCTCTGCGGTTGTTCATAAGAGCGAACAACTGCCATGGTGCTGCAAGATTCTTAGTTTTGGGCCTTGTTAAAAAACACTAGGGGGCGCTGATTGCGTAAGTTCGAACGTTCGCTAAGGGAACGCTCGTAACCTGGGGATTACCTCTATATGCCTACATATGTGCATCAAAAGGATAAGAAAAATATCCTTCTAATACCAGATAACCCTCTTTTCATTACATATAATCCACTAATTCCAGTTCCAAGTACATATTAGTAACTGGGTTTATTGATTCTATTTTATCTACTGAAATACTGTATTATCATTCTTCTGTAAATATCAAGGGTTGGTATTTTGAGCCTAACCATAAGTGGTTTCTGAAGTACGCACATCAACAAATATTTAGTGGGGAAAATGAATATGTACAGGTACTAGACAACCCATTCCCCATACAATTCATTTCCCAATGGGTCATTGGTTCAGATATATTTCCTTACCTAAACAAAGAAACAGAATGATCATGGGTAGGCAAAAAAGCAGTGGGAATGGGAATAACGGAGTTTCTTTATGGGAAGCTGGCAGAGAGCATCAAAAACCCTCCTTCCCTTCCCTCCCTCCCATCAGTGGGGAAGTTGTAACAGGAAGTTACAAGTTCAAGCCCAGTGCTGGGTAGGAGAGGAAATATGGGTGGGTGCAGTGAGGAATGGCACATGGGTGTATAAGATGTGCCATGTGGGTTGAGAAGACTATCTGAATGTGTTGACTTCCCTTCTCTTTCCAGCAGGCAAGGTAAGCGGCTGCTGCTGGATGGGGGAGGGAGTAAAGGATTGCGAGACTGGCTGGGAAACTGTCATAGGACATTGAACATGAAGATTATTGACTACAGCAGCAGCCAGTAGCACTGAAGCAGCCACAACTTTTTCAAATTTCATTGTCTCAAGAGTCATGGATCCCAGATTTTGGGCACTTTCTATAAGTTAGTTGATTTGTGTTACCTTGGTTCAAAAATTGTGGCCTGTCATGCAATGTTTTGCCCAGATAAGTCATGACAATATGAGTGGTATATAGATTGGTTCTATCAAGCAATAACCTTCTATTAAAATGACTACAGCTTCTGAGCCATTTTCAACAGCATTGTGCAACATATTTCAATAATCTAACAGTGGATAACTACCGTTAATTATAGGGTACCAGCATCTAAACAGCATCTAGCTTAGCAGTTTCAGGTTAAGACTAGCAAAAGATGCCCCATGCCAAACTAAAATATGTTCTATGTTCTCCAGTGAAAAAATTGAATCAGAAAGTACTCTCAGATTACGCTGTTCTCTTAGAACAGCATGGAAAAACTTATTTCATGTCAAGATTCACATTCCCTTCAGCAATATTTATTTATTTATTTATTTTGTTATTCTTATATGCCGCCCAACTCCCGAAGGACTCAGGGCGGCGTACAACATAAGAAATACAAGAATAGACAAAATTTCAAACAATTTAAAAACAGTACAAAATTTAAAAAAAAACAGTATAAAAGCAGCAACAACATCCATCCATTCAACCACATACATACTTGGGGGGTAAGCTCAGATGGGTTAAGCTGTCCCCCCCCTATAATCTGCTAGAGGCCACACAATGAATGAGACTGAAGCAACCAGTGGCTAGAGAAGCAGAACATAAGGTCGGTGAAAACATAAATTTTCTCTCTAAAGAAACAATCTATCTCTGGGGAATCTTTTCCAATAACCCTTGCAGTTTGAAGGGAAGGGTCAGATAGTTCTTACAATGGATCTAAAGGATCTCTTGAACAGGAACTTTGAAATTAGCCTGACAATCACATTCTGGATTTAGGAATGCAAGTTTCCTATGCTTGATTTAAATTTTATGTGCCACAGATTTTTTTTAAATGGAGATAAAGATTGAGTTCCTTGATATCATGTGTAAATATCAAAAAACCAAGAAACTTTCTTTAATCAGTCAATTGCATGAGAGCAAAACCAATTAAAAACATCTCCCTGAATGTTATTTTTTTCAGTAACAGAAATATTTAGTTATATAATACATACTTATTCACTTACTAGTATTATTTTACTATATTCAAAACTACTACAGCTCCACTGCAAGCAAAAATAACAGTAAAGGCAGATACATGTAGTAGGCTTTTCAGGGGCATTATTTATGTATACACTAATATTAAACTGAACATGTACACACATATATGCATTTAAAACATGAACTAAAACTTTTTCAGTATGAAATGTCTGGAATCTTGAAAGAAGAGATTATCACTATTATTATTTGCTGCAAGAAGAGTGTAGGCTTCTACTGAGGTATCTGATATATTGCATATCCTAAGGTTGATATACTGTAGCTTTTCATTGGTTGTGATGTTTGGGACAGATGGTAAGCAGTATTTGGAGTCCAACATCAGATATAAGGTCACAGATTTCCTACCCCTCTTTAGTCTATAGGCAGCAGGGGGAATTCTGGGAGTTGAAGTCCACACATATTATTGTTGCTGAGGTTGAGAATCACTGGTGTATAACAAACCTGTGGCTTGTGGATTGCATGAGACTCTGAAGGATTTCTCTGTAGCTTTGAACATTGTTTCCCATGTCCCTTTAATGGTCACTGCCTTAATTATACTGGGGAATAGGCTGTGCAAGGAGACCTTCACCACACTTTAATCAGACTCTTCATGGTCCGGCAAGCAGCTATTTGGTGGTCTGTCAAGAATTCAATTGTGTTGAAGATGGAATGCAAGGAAAATCATCTCAAAATAATCTTTATCAATGTTGATGGTGGGCAGAATGAAATGCAGTAAGAAATTCTGTCCCTTTCACTTAATAATTTTGATCGTTTCCTAGATGTCTGTTATAAACCATGGTGACAAAGAATTATGGACTATTCATTGTGATAGTGTAACATAAAAACTGGTCTTTTGCATTTGCATTTGTATCTGGATGTGGTATGCAACATCAGATATATCACAGAGCTTTAAGTTTTGAAAACAATTAATTTTTTTTTTACTTGTCTCCTCCCTATATATAGTTTTTCCCCCCTGTGTGTCAGCAGAGACTCCTGGTAACTGCCTGAACAAGTCCCTGCAGTTTCTTGGCATGATTTTTCAGAAGTGTGTTGCTTTTGTTTGCTACTGAGGGTGGAAAGAGAATGACTGGCCAATGTTATCCAATAGGCTTTAAGTCTAAGGCAAGACGAGAACTCATGATCTCCCGGTTTCTAGCCTGTTACATTGACTATTACACCAAATTGGCTCTCTGCCTATGAAGATAGTAATAGGAAAAAAAATCAGGTCCAGCTACCTATAGAACAGAAGAAGCCATTTTAATTTTGCTTCTCCAGTGTACTCTATGCAGAAGAGACACAGTGCCTGCATATGTGGTCCCCCAACCATCACCAACTGCATGTGTATTTTAAGGCCAAAAATGTTCCTGCTCCGATATATCGTAGAGGGCCAAGAAAAATATGTGACTTGTTAGAATTCTTCAAAGAATTAAAATGCTTTCTACACATATAAAATCACTGTAAAGTTTAGACATTATTATTTAACATTCAATAAAGTCTTGAATGTTCGGAGTTATTCTATGCCAAAAAGCAACAACCAGGAACATTTAAAACAAACCATTTATTTTAAACTGAACGGTTATTTTTAACAGTTACATAAATTACACAGAATGACTAAGTCCGATGGTTTCACGAGGGGAGAAAAATCAAAATTTTAAGCAGGGAAAATATCACAACAGGTAAAAAGAAAGAAAATCGCCAAAGCATTCAAATAAGGCCATAATTCTTTAATTAAAAAAACCCAATAAAATTCCCCCAAGATCCATATTCCCTTTTCTTTCAGTATTCCAGTGCTGCTAAAACTACAAGTCCTGTACAGATGTAATCAAGGCAGTGGTTACAAGGGTGTACATCCTTCAAGTTCATCTCATATTCCAGGTCCATTGAAATGTTGGGATTGCAGTGCCGGATGGATGAACACCCTTTTTTCCCCAAGTTTTTCAGCAGTAGCAATGCAATATAATAAAGCTTATTAGTACATGCAGTTGCCTTCAGACTTAATTGCCTTCATAACTTAACATTCACAAAGTGCACAGTTAAATGCCAGAAAATGTAGTCTGCTACTCTATCGACAGCTGCCCATGCTTAATACTTAATGGTCTACTGGAGCAAAATGATGCTCTTTTTAAAGAACTGTAAAACATTTAGTTCCAAAGATGTGCCAACATTTTTTGAAATAAAAAGTAGAAAAACATAGATTATATAAAGAAAATACAAAAACACTAGAAATGACCAAAC
Source organism: Diadophis punctatus similis (assembly GCA_023053685.1). Classification (NCBI taxonomy): domain Eukaryota; kingdom Metazoa; phylum Chordata; class Lepidosauria; order Squamata; family Dipsadidae; genus Diadophis; species Diadophis punctatus. The sequence goes on along the minus strand of JALIGW010000001.1, from coordinate 108,014,810 downwards.
ATTTTCAAAGAACAAGAACCACAATGGACACTAGCATTCAGTTTTGTAGCATATAATCATTTTACTCCAACCAGTCAACTTCATCAAATTCTGAATCATCTTCTGAATCACTGTATTCCACAGCAATGCGGCGAGACAAAATGGTGGCAACGTCATTTTCAACACGCTCATGTTTAGCTTCTTGTTCACGTTGTTCTTCAACTTTACGCAACTGAATACCTAGAATATCACCAAAAAATTATAAATAACTAACATGTATTTTGCAAACCATCTATATTAGGCATAGCAACATGGACTAATTTCCTTTCCATAAGAATCTTTAATTAACAGCATACACTTTTGTCGCTTACTTAGGAGTACCTAATTTTTCCAGTTCAGGTAGTACAACTCAGAAGTCTGAGAAGACATCATAGGCAGTTTCAACAAATGGCTACCAATGAGAAAATCTCAGTCATAAAACACGTTTACTAGAAGACAAACTTTTAAAAACTGATCCTGTCATTTCCTCAAGATGCGCTCTATTACTTCACCTTACCTTTCTCTTTTTTCTTAACAACAACAAAAAAAGACAAAGATGGCAACTTCTGAACAACTGAGCCATTCATACAGTCGTTTTCTACAAATGCCTCTGGACAGTACAGCCCTCAAAAGAATTCTTGGAAATAGGTATTTTTTTTAGGCTGTCAAATAATTTTACATATTATCCAGTCTCTCGAGGGTGACCAAAGCCATCTGTTATCTAAAGGGTCCCCAACTTTTCAGCCTGTGTCAGCAGGCTTATGTGTAATTTTGACATCATATTGTAAGTCCTCTAAAAAAAAATGCCTGTCAGGGTTGGTATGGATGATCACAAAGCATTTGCTAGAAGAAAATTGGGTACGATTGTTCTCTATTATCCTTTTAGCTTCTTAGGATGTTCTCTGAACACTTCAACTATTCCTGTTTTTCTGAGTTGCTGGGCACACTTCCAAAGAAAATACTGAGTTTCAGCCCATCAATATTTTATTTTCTGAGTCTGCCTCAAAGGTGCAACAGAGGTACTGTTCATAGTGCAGAAATGCCTGAGGCTGGTGCTGTGCTTTGCAACATGCTAGTTTCCAAAACCTATTTATTTATTTTAAATGGAAAGAATAAAAATAATCAGATCCAACTGAGCGAAGCATCGAGCTGGAGAGGGAACCAGCCTCAGGCCCTATGTTGTGTACCTTGTACCATTAGGCATCTTGTTTGGGACATACAAGCTAGTTTAATAAAGAAGGGAGGGGAAATTAAGAAGGGAAATTCTTCAGTTATTCTTTAACTAAGGACAGAAATGTATGAATATAAAAATGCAATTACAAAAATAAGATTATTCAGTAATAACCTTTCTTCATAAACTTTAAAGTAGAATATTCATACTTTCAATTAAGAATACACCAATTGATTATTAATGTAAACTGTTGATATACAAAATGTTCCAAGGTTTGGCTGCTGCTGATTTAAAAGTGAATTCACAGTAGCATGGGAAGCAAATTACAGTGAAGTGGTTAGATAAAGTAAGATAATGGATATAGATTATTTTTATAGAAATTTAATAAGAAAAGATATTTCAGTAGCTTCTTTGATAAAAAGTCACTTCTTTCCTATAAAATTTACTGAAAAAATGCTATATAAATTATAGCCTTAGAAAAGAAGCTTTCTGGTTCTTTCAAAACCAAGAATATACCATGTTTATCAGAATAAACCAATTCTGACCAAGGCTCCTGAATTTCAAATAGTCTAAAACAGAAATCAGAATATACTTTTATCTAGTTGTCCACTCTTTATCTCCCAATTATTTAAGTTAATAAAAATTAAGTTAATTGTGCTAATAATTTCAACCAAATAGCAAAGCACAGTAATATATATTTTTTAAAACTTGTGAACAACAGAAAGAAAAATTGGAGAGCGGCTGTTTGATATGTTAGAAAATGCATCAATTATATACTGATTTTTGTTGTTATTATAGCCAAATACTATAAAATATGCTTGTGGGACACTTTTAGAAATTATGTTCTCAACATTGTACTGTGTGGACACCATTTTAGCTAACATTTATGTACAGCTGTTATAAACTCCATCCAAGGATAAATGACTAGTATCAAGTGAAGGTGTTTTTTTAAAAATCCATATAGCAATTTGCTTAAGATGACATGCTTACTCTATGCTAAGTATGCATACTTTTTAAAAAAATCTGCAAAAAGAATATTTTGCTTCATCAAATGTGCAGTCCTGCTAATGGATCCACAGATAGCTAGTACCTTTTCGTATTGCTTCAAGGAGGACACTTCTGGCATCACTGATGACGGGTAGCGTTGATGGGTGCCGTTTGGGTTCAGGAACAGGAGTGACTTGGGATGGTGGGGATGGAGGCATTAAGGGAAGGTGAGGGCCTGGGACAGTAGAGCTGGGCGGGTGAGAAAGAGTCGAAACTGGTGATGAGGGACGAACACCAGGAGGGGGCAGTGGAGGAGGCGGAGGAGGCGGAGGGAGCCCTTGAATTTCACTTGGCGGAACTGGAACGGGTTCGCAGACTTGGGCAATTCTTGTGATGGGAGGAGAGGGTTGCGCTAAAGGAGGTGCTATGGGGGGTGGAGCTGGATGAAGAACTCCGGGAGCAATCTGTAGTGGTGCAGGGGGTGGAGGGACAGCTGGAGGTTGTAAAGCAGTGGTGGGAGGAGGGGGAGGGGGTGGCACTGGAGGGGGAGGTGTGGAAGTCATTGCAGATCTTAATGAAGAAGTAGATAGAGCAGACGGAAGAGGGGGCGGAGGCGGGGGAGGAGTGGGACTCACAAAGACTTGAGTTCTGCCAGCAGCAGGTGACTGAGGACGATTTTCTGTCAAAGCTGCAGTAGAGCTGGGATAAAAGAAAATACTGAAAATGAGTACAACTAGAAGAATGGAAATTAGTTGTCACATTCTAAGTATCAATAATAATTTCAGAACATGCAAATATTTTGAATGTGCAGTCGGTCATACTTGAGACAGTTCCCAGTGTTTTCATATCTAACACATATAGTTTACCATTTTATTTCTGAAATTGTTTTACGAAGTTACATTGCTAATTTTAAAATAAACAATAATTTATTTGTAATTATTTCCTGAGTTGTCACATAATTATAGTTTGATTGGCAGTATGAAATTTAATAAAAAAACATGTAAAAATGAAAGTAGAGTTCAATCAGTATAACTATTATAGCGCTAAAAAGACAAATCTGTGAAAGTAGAGAATATTTCGTTACAATGATTAAATAACTGACAATGCATTGCTTAACATGATGATAAAATGTATTAAAATGTTTAAGAGCACGGATGATGAATGCCCAGCATTAAGAATAAATTATTACAAGGGAGGCAAGTTTCTCTTTTGAGAGTACTCCACAAAAGGAGTGTGAAACACTCTCCTTCCTCCTTATGGCCACACTCTGCACTTCAGAGTGAAGTAGAATTTGGGGTTGAATTCTGTAGATTTTACAGCATGTGTAAAAAATGGCCGCCCAACATTATTTTTGCAGGCCCCAAGAGCTTCCTCTCAGAGATGGGTCCAAAAACCTTGGCCCTCATTCTTGCATTTTTTAAAGAATTGTACAGGGTTTGAAGTGTTCCTAGAGACATCATTATCACTGGAGATCAAGCAATTTTATTTATTTATTGCTAGCTTTATATAATAGCATCTTTCCTCCAGGAACTGAAGAAAATGTACATAACCCTACAATAACCCTTTCCTCTATATTTTCCCAAAAGCTGAAAGATAGCGATGGCTCAAAGTCAGCCAGTGAATTTCATGACTGGGGATAGTGTTGAATCTAGATCGTCTCTTTCTTAGTTTGATGCCTTTACTATGCCTAACACCGGTTATCGGTTGGTAACAATCTATATTTTCAGTCGGTATGCCATCAGGGCTGACTAACAATTTAGATTTGAAAAATAAAAGGACACATGGACATGTCACTCCTCAGCAATTGTTTAAAAAGGCTGCCATTTTTCTTTGGCCTGGGCAACAACTGAGCAATCCCAGGAAAAGGTGAGTCTAATTTAAGGAGATGCTGACAACTGAAGTCTGCTACCTATGTGTGAACCAAACCACTTTTACCTTTAGAGTCTGGATCACCGCACAATTCTAGTAGATATGTCTTTTCTTGGGCAGGATAACCTAATGAAAGGGATTTACATACTGGTAGCGAATTTTTCCAATTACTATGATACGCTCTGCAGATAGTCCTTGTTTAGTTACAATAGGAATTGGCAACTTGACTGTGATAAACAGTGTCGGCTGGCGGGGCCGCGGGGGAGGGCCTTCTCTGTTGCTGCCCCTGCTCTCTGGAACCAGCTACCGCCGGAGATTCATACCACCCCCACCTTATTGGCCTTCAGGAAATCCGTTAAAACTTGGCTTTTCCGGCAGGCTTGAGGCCAGTGACCTGACAGAGCTAATCAGTAAGGTCGCCCCTGAATGAATGTAGTGATTGATTGTTTTTAAATTTTTATACATGTTTTTAAATTTTGTTATAATGCTCTTTTTATATTGATTCATATTTGTCCTGACTGTGAGCCGCCCAGAGTCCTCTGGGAATTGGGCGGCATACGAATATGCTTAAATAAATAAATAAATAAATAAATAAATAAATAAATAAATAAATAAATAAATAAATAAATAAATAAATAAATAAATAAATAAATAAATAAATAAATAAAATGCAAAGATTGGTTGCAAAGTTACTTCTTCATCACCACTGTAATTGCTAATAGTTCCTATATGAGGCAGTACACTGTAGCTAAACAAGGACTACCTGCATGTGAATTTCAGTTTTTTCCCTCCTCTTTTTAGTTTTAAGCTGAATATGTCACTTTCTAGAGATTTATATTATTTTATTACTCCATTTTGATGGCTATAGGTGTTGAATTGGCTCATAAATAATGGCAATAAATCTATTTATTGAATAAATGCATGGGAAAATCTCTAAGAACAAAGCACCAAAGTACTCAGACTTATCAAACAGAGAATAGATATTTCATGGATTTTTGTTCCTGTAAAGTTTTCTTAGTTGCTTACTTATTTATTTTGTACCTACGACTTACAGTCTGTTAGTGTCAGCTATTGCCAAGGCTCTCTGACCTTTCATTTTAAGTGCTTCTTACCTAATGCAGGGTGGAATGGGTTTCACATCTCCTCCTCCATGCATTGGTGGGGGCGGGGGAGGTTCATGTGGTCTTACTAAAACACGCTCCTCTGCCCTATTAAGAAGTTCGTTCATTTGGCTGTATGGTAATGCAGAAAGAGAATAGGGTCCATCCATGTGTTCCACATATGCCTGCGGTCTGAACAGAAATAAATCCCATGCACATATGTTAAATTAATTTTAATCTCTGATTTCACAGCCATTGCAAGACAAAACATTTCTCTCAAAAGGAAAATTAGCCCACTATTTCAATACTTATGGTGGAAGACGGCATCAAACAGTTAGTGGTAGATGGCCAACTTAACACATGACAACAAAATATACACACCTAATACCTTGTTTTGTAACTGTCACAAACTGTGAACACTGAAAATGTGCACTGAATGCAGGAACAGAAATTATAAATTCAGTTTTGCTAACTCCAAAGCAAATAGCAAATCATTATCATCACTGCTATTATACACACATCCACATATAAAAACAGGAGGGGGTTGTCTGGAGAGTAAGGTACTCAAAAGCCTTCCCTGGAGAATATGGGAAGGAAAACTGCAAGTCCAATCATGAATATAAGGTGGCATGACAGACAGAAATGATCTATTACAGTAATGTCAAATTATGGACCCTTCTAGAAAATTACCCATAATTATAGAACGTACAGATGACAGCTAGTTTGAAATTCATACAAACATAAATGGGCTAGGATCAAACTCTGAGTTAAAAAAACCGAACCTGGTCTCAAAATGGGAGGCAGGGCCATTAGCAATTTCAATATGCTTATGTAAAAGGCTGGCATCATCATCCGCAAGTTCTGGTCCCTGGGCTAATTTCTGCCATTCTCTGCGCCTGTCATGAGGAGCCCGTGGCACTTTTTCTGGTTCATGAGGACGATCGAGATTCTTCTGCTATTAAAAAAACATAGAAAACCTGACACTGAAAGAGTTCTGCTCAGCACATAATGGAATGCGCCATTTTCTTTTAATTACAACAAGGATATAACATTAAACTAGACTGTCAGTGATAATTCCTTCACATTTTCATCATTCATTCAGCAGTATAAGATGTAAGTAATAAACAATATAAATCAGTAATCACTGAATTATTATACGTAATACAAAGAGACAATCTTTCATATCTATTATATTTACTATAAAATACCATAAGGCTAAACAGACTATACCCATATAGCCGTGATGGTGAACCTATGGCATGCATGCCGGAAGTGGCACGCAGAGCCATCTCTCTGGGCATGCCAGCCGTCACCTATTGCTCTTCCGGGTTCCAGCATGCACATGCGCACCGGCCAGCTGGTCTTCGCATGCACATATGTCCCAGAAACTGGAATACCAGGTGACCTGCACACATGCGCATGCCGGAAACTGGAAGCTCAGCTTCCTGGTGCTCCCGTGCATGCGCGCTGGGAACTGCTCTTCCAGTTTCCGACACTCCCGCACGTGCGCGCTGGGGAGCTGCTCTTCCAGTTTCTGGTGCTCCCCTGCGTGCATGCGCTAAATTTCAAATGTTGTTGCAAAGGGTCTAAATACTTATGCCAATGTGATATTTCAGGTTTTTTAAAAAAAATTTTTTTACAGACATTTATAAAATTCTGTTTTTACTTGTCATTATGGGGTACTGAGTGTAGATTAATGAGGAAAAAATGAATTTCAACAACTTCAGTATCAGGCTGCAGCTTAACAAAATTGACAAAAGTGAAGGGGCTCTGAATACTTTCTGAATGCACTGTTTGTATATTAAATACTTTTATCAATTACCATCTCCTGGCTAAGGGTCCTGCCATATTTTATATGCTGTCACATAGAACTTATACTTTGAAAGCAATAACAGCTGTTTTCTGGAAGCAATAAATGGATGTAAAATTGATCTGAACAGGCTGGTAGTCGTAAAAGTAATGGGTACATAAATGTAGTACAAATGTCTCTGTAATAATTACAGTAGAAGATAATGTGTTCAATAGTTTTGACTTGGCCATCATCACATTGACACAAATATTCCATTATGGAGCTCTTCCTATGCTTTCCCTGTAGCACAGCCAGGTGAAGGATAGGGATAGGAGTTTAAGTGAAAACCCTTTTGTGTTTATGAATTTCTAACTGCATAAAACATGTTGCAAATGTTACAATATCTTTTGCTTTTTACCATCTATTTCTATTATAAGTTGCCTTGTAAGCAGTCTAGACTTGGATATGTCACTTGAGAGTAAATAGGAAGAGATAACCTAAAGCTAAGGAAGATAATTTATTCTCTTCCAAAAGGGTCAGTATCTCTATATACAAGCATTCATAGGCTATCAATATTTATTTTTACGACTTTGCAGAAAGACTTTTCTCATGATTATAAAAATATGTTTTAAGCAACGGGGAAAATCCAAGCCAAAATCAGCAGGGACATAAGAAGTTTAATCCATTCTATTTCCCATTATAGAATTTATCATACAGGAAACAAAACTTCTACCTGAGAGTTGAGAGAGAAGAAAATATATTATAGGCCTGAACTGATGGAATGAAGATTCTTTTTTTAATCTATTGTGCATATCTTCCCTTTTTTTTATATGGAACTTTTATTTTTCAGAAAGCATTTCTACTACTTTTGCCAGTTCTTAACTTATTATTCAAATAAGTTTTATTATGTTTAGGAAATTACATGATTTTAATGGCTGCCATAATGGGGTTACTTTTGTTTCATTGTGTCGTTGGTCAAAAGCAGTATCTTTTACCTTCTGTTTTCTCTTTTCCTTTCTTTTATCTTCTGTATCTTGTAACATCTTTTCTTTCCATAGATCAAAGAAATATGAAGGATTCGTGTAAAATTTTAAACCCTCTTTTCCATCATCTCTAAAGACAAAGCAACATCATAAAATGTTATTAAATACAGATTGAATGATAGCATCTGAGATTATAACATTTCTAGCAGGGTGAAATCTTAAGCAGAATATACCTATGTACACACACAGGGGGAAAGGTACATTTTAATTTCCAAGAAAAATAACTGACACTGCGCTATAGCTCTATAAAGCACACATTGAAGGAATGTCAGAAATTAGAATTAGATGATGTCAATTCAATAAATAACCATATCTGGGGGCTATAACAAGTGGACCCAAATTTTAAATTATTGAATACACAAATCATGGCAAATGTTTCATCATATGTCTAAATATTTAAAGGCCCTGTAAAATTCATTATGTAATGCCCATTTAAATTCTATTATTTGTTTCGTGGATTTTGAAAAGGAGCTTGAGTGCTAATCTCATTGCAGAATTTTATGCACTGACTTAACAATCCGTTAATATATAAAATCATATATGAAAAATATAAGGAAAGGTGAACTTAATAGAAATTAATGATCTAAATAATTTGTTTGAAAGGTTATTTTGGTTACAAAGTTCTAATCAGATGGGTTGACAAAAGTTAGCACTTGAGAATGGAACCACGTGCTTCATAATGAGGAAAATGCACTCAGCAGATGCTCAGGGGCAAATTAATCAAATCTTTTATGCCTTCTAATGCCAGAAACAGGTTCCTCTTCTTCAGCACATCACGAACAAAACACTTTAACAATAGTCTGGGCTAGACATGACTATAAGACTCTTCAGTTGCTGAAAACAACATTCTGTGTACATAACAAGACAGTTTGGCTTACAGGTTAAGTGCTTTCCTAGAATCCAGGAGATGGTGAGTTCTAGTCTCGCCTCAGGCATGAAAATTGGCTGGGTGACTTTGGGCCAGTCACTTTCTCTGTCCAGCCACCTCACAGAATTGTTGTTGTGAGGAAAATAGGAGGACAGAGTATTAGGTATGTTTGCTGCCTTGAGTTATTTATAAAGTAATACAGGCAGGATAAAAATCAATCAATCAATCAATCAATCAATCAATCAAATACTTTGATTCAACCTCTAGTACAACTTTAAGTATGACAAGATGTTGTACATTACAGCTTGCTGTACCTGCTTTCCTTGTAGAAAGTACCAAATTAAATCCTTAGCATTTCAAGACACGAAGAACTGGGGGTGGGGGAGGAGAGTTCCCTAGACATTGGCAGTACAGGATTAGCTAGGCCAGGAATAGATTATAAATCATCTGCCTATGTATTATAAAAGAATATTATCATGATGAACAATCAAACAAATACAAGGCAGGTAATCCAGATAGTCAATTATGTAATCTTAGAATGATCAGTTGCTCTAATAATTTGTGAAATTTAAGTTGCATACAATCAATTGTGTGACTTTTGATGAAAAAGGATTGGGATCTCAAATGAAATCCTTGATTCAGTTACAGATTTTTGACAATTATTATCCGAGTAAATAATAAATGCATAATATAAACATAGGGTATAGATTTTTGAAATGATAACCTGTAAGGGGTAAGGATGTTGAGTGGTGGCGGCTGTTCACATGTATCATAAGTCTCCTGCAAAGGGATTGGAAGACTCCTGCGGTCAAAGAGCTGTTGATCTTGAGTTGTGGAACTTCGGAAAGCTTTTCTCATTGTTATATCTTGCAGCGAAACTGAAGAGAAGATAATTATTTACATAGTTAGTGTGTTATTAATCTTTAGTATTCAGAGACGGTTATTCTAAAGTTTGCACTTCATAAGAAAACAGGAATAGGAATTGTTAGGATCTGGCTCATTAAAAATGAAGGTTGTGTGAAAACATCCCTCCTAAAAGTATTAAAAGCAGCCACATACTTTGGAAGCTCACTATGCATATGCCAAAGGCTTTACCTAATTGCTATTATATGTTTCTCCATTTCCAATGGCTTCATTACATTGCAACCTTAACAGAAGTCTTGTGTGCATGTGCACAAAACAAGTATCTGGGAAAGCCTTCAAAGCAGTTATGCCAAGGCTTTTGGAAGACCTGTCTTCTTTAATGCTTCAAGGAGAAGAATGTTAAACTCACAATAACATACTTTTCAGAGCAATGCTTTGAATGCTTCTACATAGTCAACTACAATGATAATTATGATTCTGTAAAGTGGAAGAAAAGAGCCAATTTGGTGTAGTGACTAAGGCATTATGTTAGAAATCAGCAAAAAGCTACTTGGGTGACCTTGGGCCAGTCACTGTCTCTCAGCCCTAGCAAGGGGGCAATGGCAAACCACTTCTGAAAAACCTTGCCAAGAAAACTGTAAAAACTTGTCCAGGTTCTCTCTGAGAACAAAAAAAATAAAAAAGTGGAGGATTGTGTGCTCAGTACACCTAGTGGAAATGAGGCAATGATCATTCTGAAATTAGAACTAAAATTACTATGACAAGAAAATGTGAGCAACTGAAATTGGAAATTAACAGCTTAACAATGGTAGAATAAGCTGCTACAGATTCTTTGAATGTGGTTCTGAATTGGCTGAGTAGCTGTCACTACTTTATTATTTTTATGCAACATGTTGTTAAAGTTTAACATATAAGTTAGACTGCTGGCATCAATGATTTTTCCTAAATTGTTTCCTCAAAGCTGATCAGAATTGATTCTTTATAATGGCGTACATTTTGCTAATGGAAGAAATCTTCCAAATGAATAATTAACTACAAGCAACAAAAGAATAATATAATGGAAAAATGTGTTACAAGGTAATTTATCAATCATGCTTTTGTTTCTTGAATGTGGCTTACATCTAATATTGACTATAAATTCAAGTAGTTAACAAAACTGAACATACATTTCTGCTGCCTATAATTTATTTAATTGAATTTAATTAGTAATGTGTGCATTAATCTATAGCTAAGTTTTATGAAACTGAATCAAACCTATTAATTTATGTGAAGGAAATTTTATGCTGAGCACTTGGATTTATCTGAGAGGAACTACTGGTAGTAAACTGGGGTTCTTCAAACTGGTGTCCCCTATGCAGACCATGTAGGTATGACAGAAGTTATAGTTCAACACATCCAAAAGAATATCATAGTGGAAATGCTATGATAGCTGGTAGGACTAAAGACTTCTAATGCTTTCCATCTCTGAATTTATTGATTCTAAAACTCTTAATTGAGAAAGCCCATACATTTCTAAGAGAGAAGATGAATTAAAATAGTTCTGGTTTTGAATGAAGTTATGTAAGTTTGGTATTGGAAATCTTGGCACATTAATACTGCAAAATACTGTAAATGTTTTTTGTAATTAAAATGATTGCAATTGTAATTAAAATGAGAGTAATCATGCTAATTTGTTTCATTTTTTTTTCAACCTTCTTTCCATCTTTCGGGATGGATAAAAATTTTAAAACTCAGGGGAAAACTTCTTTAAATTCTTTCCTTTTGAGTAACCAGATCACAGTGATATCCAGATCAGATTGCAGCTAAACCAAAGCAATATTTTTGAAAACACATTTGCAGAAACTACCATAAGCGCTTAAATATCTGCAGATATTAAGCACTACTGTTTAACTTTCAATTTCAAGTTCCTATAGTTTCCTGCTGCGATTATGCCAATAGCCTAGTCTCAGTGAATTGTCTCCTACACTTTTTTTGAAAAATATTTAGAGTAAAATAATTTTTAAAACATTATTCTAAAATATATAAAATATAACATAAAATTATTTTATACTTTAATATCCTGCCTTTCCTCTGCAATCTCCAAATAACAAGCATAGGACTCTATTTCCAAATAGAGTAACACTTTAAAGGGGCTGTTTTGTGTTTTTTTCTTTTTTTGTTGTGCAAAGCTAGCCTCATATAGGGCCCAGGAGCATGGCACAAAGGGGCATGCTGTGGCTCCTTTAATCTGCTTTCTGCATTTTTTTTAATTTGCCACTCAAAGCCAGTCCCATATAGCCCAGTAAACAGACCAGGTAAATAAATCTCAGCAGCAGGAGCAAGAATATGGTAGCAAAGGTGAGATGGGACAGCAGAGCACAGAGTGGCAGGGGTCTCAAAGTGCAGGGTGGTGAAGGCAATTGGGACTGGGCTGGGGTAAGATGGCACTCTTACTGGGGCTTAGAGCTGGGAGAGACAGACCTCAAAATGGCTTGGACCGGGGTGAGTATTCACTTAATGACCTGTTATTCTCAATTAAGTGCCAGGTTTTCCATTTTAAGTCAGTGCAGTTGTGTGATTTTTGCTTTATGACCATGCCAATTTCCTGTAGCAATCCCAATCCCAATTGTAGGGTGACTCCCTATATCCAAGCAGTTCCTACCTCTTCTTCTCCTTCTCCTCCTCCTCCCCCCTTTCAGAAAATCTATCATTTCAACAAGACTACATTCTTTCAAAATGTCACACATTTTTCATAAACTTTGTTGCTGGTTCTTCATTATCACCATTCACTAGTATTTACTAGTATATTTAAAGCCCTTCATGGCTTGGGACCAGGCTATCTTCGGGACCGCATTCTGCCTCATATTTCCCTCCGACCGGTTAGGGCCCACAGAGTTGGCCTCCTCCAGGTCCCGTCGGCCAAGCAATGCTGGCTGGCGGGCCCTAGGGGGAGGGCCTTCTCTGTGGCCGGCCCCGCGCTCTGGAACCAACTTCCCCCAGAGACCCGAACCATCCCCACTCTGCTGGCCTTCCGAAAAGCCGTTAAGACATGGCTTTTCCTGCAGGCGGGGGGTAAAGCTTAATCCACTCGAGCTCACCCCCCAAGTATGTATGGTTGTTGAATGGATGTTGTTGTTTTTATACTGTGTTTTTAAATTTTGTATTTGCTTTTAATTAATATTTAATTGGTTATTCTTGTATTTTTTCTCTGTTGTACGCCGCCCTGAGTCCTCCGGGAGTTGGGCGGCATATAAGAATACCAAAATAAATAAATAAATAAATAAATAAAATATTACTCACTAATATCATTGACTTATGATTTTCTATTGCACTACAATTACTGCTATCTTTATATTGTGCTTCTTCCTGAGGAAGAAGGAGGAATTCTCTTATCGCATTGATGTTGCCCGTGCTGCAGGTTCATTCTTTTTGAATAACCCTGTATATTCATATTCAACTAGTTTTCCGACCAGGAAACAGAAAACCACTACTTATATTTTTGGATCAAATTTCAATTTCTTCATCTTCATCTAATCAATTAACAACCTGAGGAGTTTTTTACAAATCAGTTATATCAGTACAGTAGATCTGGTCACGACCATAATTCGTTCCATAACTTTGGTTGCAACCAGATTTGGTCATGACCCAAACGTAACCAAAATTAATGCAAAATTAATGCAGCGACCACACGAGGTCGCTGTTGTTTGGTGCTTACAAAAAAAATGGCACAGAAGGGGAAATCGGCTGCGGCTGTGTTTGATCGCCACCTGAGTATGTGTTTGTGACCAGATTCAAAAATTTTGTGAATTTTTTGGTCAGAACCCGATTTGGTCGTGGTCAGAAGCGTTTGTGACTGGAGGTTCTACTGTACTTGTTAGCCTTGTGCAGGACTCTCAGCCATGGCATGTATCAGCATGGCAACTACTTTATGGCAAATTTCTCCTGAAATCTGCTCTCAAACAGACCTAACTGAAATTTGATCTCTCAGAACACAGATTATTCAGTGAGATAGTGAGCTTTTATGTGTTCTCAATCATGTATTTTATGTTCTCAATAGCATATTTTAACGGCTGTTTATACTGGTTTGCTTCAGATTTATAGTGCAACATCTGCTAACTGAAAATAATAGATAAAAATGTCTTCAGGACCAATATTTACAAATGATAACCACATCTGGTACAAGCCATAAAGTAATGAAACTACTATTTTTGCAAAAACTCACGCTCTTCTTCCTTTGGATCAAGTTGTGTAACACTGACAGATAAACGATCCACACGTTCTTGTAAGGAATTCACTCGGAAAGAAAAACTATGTGCCTCGTTGAAAAGTTCTCCAAAGATATCTTCTGCATATTTACCTGCAAAAGGAAGTTTTTAAAAATAGGGCTAAGAATATGAACAAGCTTCAAAGGACTTGGATTGTTGTATAGCAATAGCACTTAAGACTTATATACCGCTTCATAGTGCTTTACAGCCCTCTCTAAGCAGTTTACAGAGTTCAGCATATTGCCCCCAACAATCTGGGTCCTCATTTTACCGACCTCAGAAGGATGGAAGGCTGAGTCAACCTTGAGCCTGGTGAGATTTGAACAGCTGAACTGCTGAACTAGCAGTCAGCTGAAGTAGCCTGCAGTGCTGCACTTTAACCACTGCGCCACCTCGACTCTTTCATTATAAAATGAAATGAAAGCTTAAAAAAATAAAGATAGTAATGATATCTATATTGGTCTATTGCATTGACAGCAACAGTTTTGTGGCATTTAAGACTAACACCCAGGAGAAATTTCAATAAGTATTTTTATTGGAGTCCTGTATATAGTCACACATGAAATGCCCATTAATAGCAGCTTGCTCCAGTCCTTAAGAGCTTGTATGCTTTGTTTCATGATCCAATAAATAACCCATTTTTCTCAATAATTATCCCAGGTGTTTTTTCAGGTGTAACAGTTAAGCATCTGCTGTTTCTTTTCCCCATTGCTCAGAGCTCTAGGTGTTTAGAATCTGAAACCTGCATAACTGCTATGCATTATAAAGGAAAGTCTGTAGAAATGTTATAAATGAAATAAAATGGATTCCAAAACTATTTTGATCAAGAGAAGGAATGGAATGTTCAAGGTAAGATTAATGCAACTTGGAGTGTGAGAATATTACCACAGTAATAAAATGGCATTGACGTATAGTGGTTACTTATTCATAATAACATACACATGTGTAACCCACCCCACCCAAATACTGAACATCTAGCAGCTTTAAATATAATTAGTTTGACTAATCAGTTAAGTATTTTACTGAAGATCCAAAAAAGAACTGTTGAATATTTGAAAACCTATTATAGTTTCTTCTATTTGGAATGCACAAATATTATTTCTTTTTTTTTAAATTATTGGCCCTTATATTTGGTTGTGTTCAACCTCTTCCTGGTAGAATCACTTTGTCGATAAAAAATCATTTAATGATTTAGTTGGAAAGAAAAAAAGATGCAAGAGAATATTTTAAAATCTTAATTTTAAGTGGCATTTTTATTTATTTGCCTGAAAAAACTTAACTATTGCAGATTTAACCTATGGATATGCATGCGCACATGCACACACATGCGCACGCACGCACACACAAATATTTTTAAAGCCACTATCTCTGGGTTAAAACCCTGTAATTCTAGTCTACTCTCAAATTCTTAATAATCAATAATTTATAATAGATACATATCCGGTACTTATCACTCCTCATAATACTGTTTCAAGAAATATTCACATTTTTCACTTGAAGAGTGCCCAGAGAGGTAGAACTCATTATTACAACAACTACCTTATCTTTTACCATGCAAAATGACCTACAGATAGAATAAATAATAGATAGAATAACTCAGGAGGCAACTATAGTTTCTGGACCTTGTATGGGACAATCCACTTAAGGGCAGTTGAATCTGGAATTTGATATCTTTTCAGGATACTTGAAACTTCAACAAATAATGTAGTCATGAGACTCAAGATGATTATGTTGAAAATTCAATGAATAATCCATGTGGTGATATATTTGTTTCACACATGCTGGTCCTTGTTTTAGTTTCCGCAGAGAAAGACGGATTAAATCTACAAATGTTGCTTAGAATCATACTTAGTGACATTTAGAAGCCTACACAAATTGGCAGAAAATGTTCAAAAATATTAATTCAACAGCAAAAGTGAAGAATGTTCTATTCAAGGTTTGCGTAAGACCATGCCCATTGGTCTTAACAGCAGCAACAACAAAAACACTAATTTAAACACATGTGCTTAAATTAGTGTAGGTCTCTTCACTAGCCCACCCAGCAGTATTTTCCAAAATGCTATCAGGCTACAAGATTTTGGCTGCAGAGTCCATCATCACTGTAAGCATAGATTTTTCTAACCGTACAGATATTATGCATGTATAAAGTGTTCCAAGCTCAGAATATCAATTTCAGATGTTTTGGGCTCAGAATAAAATACATATCTGCCTAAACCTCAATAGATTCCCTGGTACAAAACTGGAAATCCAAAGGAAAAACAAATGAAATGGAAAGCTTACCCAAGCTAATAATACACGTAATATCCACAGAGCACTAACTTTGTTTAAGGACAACCATGGGATCCTTTTTATTTCCCCTTTTCTCCTTCATTTACAAATTATTTTGCCATTGACTTGATGAACAAAATCATGGCTCAGTATCAGGTTATTATGAAGATCAGTTAACAAAGTAGGAAAGAGAGCGAGAGGGAGACAGAGAGAAGCTAGAAGAGCCTGAATTTTTTTGGAGGGGGGGGAGGCTATTATTTTCTCTAATTTGGGAAATGGCTGCTGCAGTGCATGAAGCCATCAATGATATGATCAATCATAAATAACTTGCAATGTAAGTTATTTAAAGAGCATGCAAGGTAAGATAATCAACAGAGAAAATACAGACTAACTAAAAGATGGAGAATTTTTTTTTAAAAAATGCACTTAATCCTAAAATGTCATTCAGGCAAGTACCAGGAACATTCTTTCAAAATTGCACAGCCAAAATACAAAATTTTGAAAGCCCTTTATTCAGTAATCTTTAATTATATCCTACATAGTAAGAAAGCTTTAGAAAGGTATCTAATAATGATGTAATAGAGGGAGGATACTTTACTTTTGAAGAGCTTTACATATCATAACCAGCATTCTGAACTTAACTCAGGAGACCATCTGATGAAGGGTTTTTTATATAGTACAACTAGACAACCCGTGATCCAATGGGTCATCCTTTCAGTGATATTCCCTTAACAATACAGAGAAACTTCTTTGGTAACAAAGGATATTATTTGGAAGATGCAGTTGAACAGACTTACGTTCTTCCTGAACTTGCTTGCAATAGCTTCATCATTGCTATCTAAATTTGGGTATTTATTAAATAGAGGTTGCAAACTGGCTAGCCTGATCTTTCCCTTCATATAGCAGAAATTGGCAGTTTCTCTGAGAATAGAAATGCATGACAGAGAGGGCAGATTTTGGTCACGGCATCGACATTAGCAGAAATATTACATTGTGCAAGGCAAGCATTTTGCCTCTCTCTTTCTCTGTTGAGCAAAGATAGGATATAGATACATGTGCATATTTGTGTGCCAGAAGGGGGATATAAGACAATACAAACATGTTCTTTGCCTGGACTCTGTGTGTTTCCTAACTGTTTTAAAAGAAACAGATTCAACCACATCTGAAAAAACTTATATTGACTAAATTGTAATTATTAGTCAGTTGCTAAGAAACTTCCTGGGAAGTTGTCTAAGCATGCATTATTTCCATTTTGAATTAACATTTGGTGAAATTAATTTACTACACTTATTACAGTCTCCTTCATCTAGATTTGAAATTAAAACTACTTCAATTTTCTGATGGGTGGAATATGATGGAGGAAATATTCTAGGAGAATTCAGTGATTATGAATCTATTAATTATGTGTTATATGCTCACACACAATATAAATATATATATGCACACATGCATAGACGTTATATATACACACACAGAGTATATGTATACACACACACATATACACACACATTCCAAGCAGGAAGCAGAAGACACCAGCCTGAAGATGATGAATGAGACTTCATCGAAACGTCGCCAAGACACTTCCAATTCCACGCGGGAGAAAACAAGAAAACCCAAAGACCTACACACACATATGTATACACATATGTATATGTATTCACATATGTATATGTATTCACATATGTATATGTATACATGTATTATGTGTATTCTCATAATATACATAAAGCTACACGTAGAACATTTTGTTAAATACACGGGAATGAGAGATTAATATTTTAAAAAAAATTAAAAATGAACATGATGAAATAGGATTCAGGGTAAAGCCACGCAGATTTGGCCATATGAAGTTTACCTTTAAAATAAATTAATTCTTAATAAATGAAATACTTACTTAGACTGCTTAATTGTCTTATTATATTTGCCAAGGAAATATTAGTAACACATTCCAGTTCATTCTTGATGCCTCGTGGCAGAGCTGTATGGCAAAGATATCTAGGGTCTATGTTTCTTTTTACCAGAGGCATTCTGAAATATCAAGCAGCTACCAGTCCTGTGAAGAAACAGAAGAGCAAATTAAAATATAATTCAGTGTTGCTTATTTCCAAATAAGATGTACAAAGGATGACAAACATTTGAAAATACAATTAAGGCACCTGTGAAAAGCAGGGTTGTCAGATGCAAAATAGGACAGAGCTCTTGCATTTTTCCATACTTATTTGGAAATTTTGGTTAGTGCTTATATGATAATTTCCTCATAGAACTATTGAAACTATAGAAACTATAGAAATCTTGCACTGTTTTGCACTGAGCCTCTTTACTATTCATTCATTGTTTGTGAAACTGTGAGTGCTTATATTTTACAGTCCTACCAATTGTGCCAGATGGTATAAAGTAAACCAATTGTTCCAAATTTGGATTTCTCTAACTGCCTGCATTATGGCATCTTAACTAATCATGTGGGACGACAGAAGATGTAGTCCAAAACTTCTGGAATGATCTAAGCTGAGAAATGTAAATTGTATTCTACAAATGTGTTAAAAATGATGGGGAAAGTGAGTACTTGATTTTAAGGGAATATAAAACAGGATATAGCAAATATATAGTCATCTGAAAAATAAAGTACACCCCTTTGAGTTCTATGGTTTTTACGTGTCAGGATATAGTAAAAATCATCTGGTCCTTATCAGTTACTAAAAGTAGATACAATCTCACATGAACAACACCACATAACATATTATAACCATGTCATCATTTATTTTACAAAAAAAGGCAAAATGGAAAAATCATGTGTGAGTAAACCAGTATATCAGCTGTTCCATGAAGATAGGACAATGCTAATAGATTACAAAGAAATTAAATATAATTCCTATTTTGTTCCAGTTTTTCCAAGCACAAGGTTTATCAGTCAGTTGTGAAAGGGCAGGAGTGAAACTTAAGTTTCATAATTAATATCTGTTTATTCTGAATGAGTTTAAATCTCCAGGTTCATCAAATTCCATCATAGGATAGTAAAGGAAATAAATCATGGTTTAATGGAACCATTATGAATTTATTTTTAAAATTATGAAAAAAGGTAAAGTAGCAGATAATCTGAGGAGGAATGTTTTCCTTCATTCTGGGAAACTAAAACTTAATCAATCTGACACCAACATCTGAGCAAATTCTAGAGCAAATCCTAAAAAGATTGACCTTATAAACGTTTTTTAAAACTTTTTTTCTCCCAGGACCACTTTTCTCTTTTAATAATTTTGGAGGACCCCAAAAGAACGTTTGTTTGCATTGGTTATACTTATCAACATTTATTATATTAAAATTTAAAACTGACACATTGTTACTGCTTGTCACAATTGTTTAATGGGATTTTAATACCGTATAACTGTATTATTTTTCAATATAGGTTGGCAAATAATTTTGATTTTGCAGACGGTTGTGATGGTCTTCAACTACCCAGGGATCTTATACACTTTTAAAAAATACTCTTATAAACATGCAGTATTTACCAGAAGTCACCATAGATTTGAAAAGAGCAAGTGTTGCTAGATTAACATTTTTGTTTATGTAACTTCTTTAGTAAAGAGAGCCAGTGTGATGTAATGGTTAAAACGATGATGGGAGACAAGATTCAAGTTTATCCTCAGCCATGGAAATGGAAACTCACTGGAGGACTTTCAGCCAATCAATCTCTCAGACCAACATATCTGAGTATTATTTTGAGGATAAAAAAGGGAGATCCTGGAATAGTAATTAACTGCAAACTAAATATGAACTAGCATAAAAAGGCAGGTACAATTTTAGGTATTATCAACAGAAAAATAATTTTCAAATCATGGGAAATAACCTTTCCATTTTATTCTGTTTTGGTAATACTATTATGGAGGACTATAGTTTAAGAGGATTCAGTCAAGGAAAGTGAGGATGAACAGGAGACAAGAAACTAAATGCTATGAAGAGAGACTGAATGTTTAGCATTCAGAGGAGAAAAATTGAGGGAGAATGAAATAACATCCTTCAAATAATTGAAAATATATCATGCTGAAGGTTAAGAGCTGTTTTTCATTATTCCACATTGTAAAACATAAAATAGTGGATTTAGCTATCATGGAGACAAATTCCAGCTGGAAAAAAAAAGAAAACCTTTTCAACATGAGAAATGGTGGGCTTCTCTTCATTGAAACAAATGGAGGCTAGATGTCAGAAATGCTTTAATTTGGATTTCTGCACAGAGCAATGCTTTGGACTTAATAGTTTAAATGGCATGTTTTACATGTAAGGTTCTAAATAACTAGCAATTTCTTAAATAAAAAAGTGAAAAATACAGAAAACAATTTTCCCACCGTATGGTTGCTCAGAGATAGCAAAGAATATAAGGAAAAGAAATGATAAATCAGTGGCAGAAAATCTGCTGTAAAAACAGACATTTTAGATTTATCGCTTAACTTCTCCACTGAAAATTATCAGATAACACACAATGTTAAATATAGACAGCAATTCATCATGATTATTTGCGAACACACTAACACTAACTCTAATGCTTGCATGAGAAGTTCCTGAATGGTAACATGAGATTAAATTATCATCTCTACTAACAAATTAAGAATTTGAAATCAGGCTGCAGTTGATTTGCTAGTGTTTTAATAAAAGTATGTGGCATCATAACCCCCCCCACACACACATTTGTATGTGTGTATGTGACACTTCTATACTGGAGAACTGAAAAATATGCAGTTTAATAGCAGTTTTTCGGAGGGATTTAAATACTTGGGACACTGAAGGTTTGGCATCTAAGTACAAATAACGCTTAATTATTAAATATGTAGAAGGAGAAGTGTAATCCTATCTATAAGTAAAATTTCTACTCTCTGGACAGTGAATATAGCAACTCATTAGACATCATGCCATCATTATTTTGGCCTCATCCAGCCCATCACAGCATCCAGATATGCTAGAACCCCAGCCTCTCCTAATAAAAATTACACGATACTCTGCATCACCTGATAATTGCATCAATAGTGCCTATAGACATTAAATAGCACTGAGGACAAGAAAGAAGTTCTTTTTAAAAATTCATTCACTAATATTAATTATCAATTGTCCCTGCCAGTAGTACTGGAAGTACTGTAGAAAAGTGGCCTAAACTTTAATTCTCAGAGGCAATCTGTGATATGATTTCCTCTGGTCAATGGTCAATGATATCAAAAACAGCTGAGAGGTCAAGTAAATGTAGCAGAACTGCATTTCCATTATTCTTCTCCCAAGAAATGTCACAGCAAAGGCCTGAATAGAGAGATTGACGATATTGTTTTAGGCTGAAAAGCAGATCTCTACCTATATGGAAATAGGCTAGAAAAGCTGTACTGCCACCACAATTTTCAATATCTTCTCCAAACTGGGCTATGAGCCACTGGTTTCTGAGCAGAGAGCAAAATTTTTCAGGAAGGACTACATGACCATCAAAGAGTTGAATTTCATAAATTATTCAATATCTTCAACATTCGATTGGGGAAACCAAAACTATTTACCATTTGCCTGGAACCCTCTTTTTTCCACTCAAATATTGACTTGAAAAACTAATGCAAATTGTAGGTGCCTGACTTGCAAAGCCAATATAGCACACAAGATTGATCGAAGAGGATATTAAAGTTTTATGTCTGTAATTTACCAGAACAGCTATATTTGATAAGGAATATGTCTGCAGTAATATACATGCATACATATATTCTCAGGATATAAATATAATTTTTTAAAAAATCTACAATCTCCTGTTTCAAAACACCTTGCTTTTTAATTTCAAAACTATTTCATACTGCAATCTTAAATTATATTTACAATGTTCATTTCAAATGTATTCTAAAATTTATATTTTCTTTAAGCAACTATAAAAACACAGCAAAATACATTGCAATTCATTTAATCTCAGAGCTGAGCGTTTATTAATCTTTACAAGCATCACCAATCCCCATGATGCTATAAAACATGCTGGCCATTGTACAAATGAATTAGAATTCAAAATACGGTAATTCTTTTTTAACAAGAATGCTACTTTTCTAAAGGCTGCAGAGAGGAAACTAGTGATGACTAGAAGTTCTTTTAAAACTTGAAAGAAATCCACAAAATAATGATTTCTTTGGTGACTCATAAATCTGTTTGTGTGTATGTGTGTTGTATGCCCCTCACTACTGTTTGGATAAGTTCCTGTAGTTTTCTTGGCAACTTTTTTGGAAGCAGTTTGTCCTTGCCTGTTTCCTAGGACTAAGAGAGAAGGATCATTGGTCTTACCTGATACGCTGCTTCTCTGAAAAGTGGATATAGCACCCAGGCATGGGATATTTCCGTCTGCTCTCTGATTGGACTGAGTCTGTCAAAGCTGTTCAGGTCATGCCCTTGTTGCTATGCTTGACAGCTTGAAACGAAGAAATGAAGCGACAAACTCCCTTGTGCCATATACAATTAATATATATCTTTTCCTCCTGACCTAAGCCAACAGTCTACGTTGACTATAATGGGCGGGGTTGGATGCTATATCCACCTTTCGGAGAACAAGCATATCAGGTAAGACCAATGCTCCTTCTCCCTCATGGTGGATATAGCATCCAGGCATGGGACATACCAAAGCTGGCTGTCCAATAGGGTGGGTGACAATACTAGGTAGACTGGATGTGAGTCTACCTAATATTGTCCTGAATCACCGGTTGCAGCACTTTCCGACCAAAGGATGCTTCGGTGGAAAGATACACATCTAGTTTATAGTGTCGCACAAATGGAGACAGCGATGACCATGTCACAGCGCGACAAACTTCCTCAATGGACGCTTGTGTCACCCATGCAGCTGAGGTGGCAGCACTCCTTGTAGAATGTGTGGTGATATTGGTTGGCGCCTGCCTCGATTAAAGTTCACTCTGGTTATTGTAGATCGGATCCAGCAGCCAACTGTGGAAGGCGTAACTTTGCGGCCCATCGAAGATGGATGAAATGACAAAAACAGTGACTCAGACTTACGAAACATAGCCATTCTTTTGATATAAATCCGCAACGCATCCCTTACATCAAGTGTATGCCAGCATTTCTCCAACGGATGAATGGGGTGTGGGAAAAAATTAGAGAGAATAATCTCCTGCGCACGATGGAACCATGTATTCACTTTCGGCAAAAAAGACGGATCTAATCTTAAAACCACTCTGTCTGTATGGAATATGCACAAGTCTGATCTGACTGATAACGCCGCTAATTCGGACACTCTCCTTGCCGATGTGATGGCAACCATAAACGCCACCTTACATGTAAGGTGACTCCTTACATGTAAGCAACCTCCCTCAGAGGTTCATACGGAGTATCCATGAGTGATTGTAAGCCCGTAGGAAGATTCCATGTCGGGTAACAGTGGACGATGGGTGGTGCTATGTTATAAGCCCCCCGCAAGAAACGGCGTAAATTGGGGTGAGTTGTCAAAGATTCATTATGTCCGCAAGACAATACAGACGACAATGCCGCCACCTGACAGCGCAAAGTGTTTGGTCTGATCCCTCTGTTCAAACCATCTTGGAGAAACATAAGAACGTGAGTCGCTGAAGCTTGCGATGGTACGTTAGCCTTCTTGCACCAGCCACAAAAAATGTGCCAAGTGGCGTCATAGATGCAAGTTGTTGAATTTCTGTGAGATGCTTGTATCATGTCAATGACATCAGATGCTAAATTATCCTGCCTTAGAGCGATCCGCTCAAGCGCCAGGCAGTCAGTTTGAACCACTGCGGGTCCAGATGTAGTAAGGACCCCTGGCTGAGGAATACTTTGCTTGGCGGTATCCCAAACTGAGGTCAAAGCAGTGACCTGCTGCCGTAACATGCTAGGAGAAAGGCCCTTTGCAAGACCACCTTGAAGGAAATCAGAAATGGGACAGTGGAGAAAGAACCTTGGGGGAGGGGACAGGAATTCCAGGGAGAGCCCAGGTCTAATGGTCCCCCTGACCCAGGCATCAGAGGTTGTCTCTTCCCAGCGAGCTACGAAAAGACCTAGTCGCTCCCCAATGGGGGAATCAGGTCCCAGGCTATTTTTGCCGGTGGAAAGGCTTGGTGCCGCCACCTCATCCCTGGCGCTTGAACTGTTGTTGCGGCCTACCTCTGCTGCTAAAGGCCAGGCGGTCAGATTGAAAATTGGACCTGTGCTGATAGGGCCTGTACTGATGGGAGAAACTCACCCCAGTTCCCCCGTCTGTAGGAGGGCCGCCTGAAATAGGGAGAAGGCCTGAAGGAAGGATGCCTGCTTTGGGAGGGGAGGATCTTCCTCTTATCCCTGGTCTCTATGAGAAAGGGTTCCAAAGCACGGCCAAAGAGATCCCCCCACCTTCAAAGGGCCCAGAAGCCAGTTTCCAGTGGTTCTTGGCATCCATGCGCCAATGGTGGAGCCCAAGTAACCGCTGCAGCGTGACGGAGGATGTGATGGATCGAGCCGAAAATTTGGCTGCAGCTAAGGAGGCATCCGCCGTAAACTCAGCTGCTGCAATAATTTTGGACAGGTCCTGATGATTCTGGAGGTCCTCCAAACGAATTCTGTCCTGCAGCTGGCGGAGCCACCTCAGAGACACTCTGGTGAAAAAGGAGGCCGTGGTAGTGGCCCGAATAGCCCAGGAATCGGCTTGATGAGCTCTGCGCAGGGCCATTTCCTCCCATCACTCATCGGCCTTCAAAGTGTCATCCACATTCAGAGGCAAGATGGAATTCGTAGTCAAGGAGGCCACCAGCGCATCCACCTGCGGCAACTGGATCAACTGGAGCAGGTTGGGTTCTACAGTGAAACAGGTGTTTTCTGTACTGCTAGGCCGCTGAGTGCTGGCAGGAGAGTTCCACTGGCACCTAATCATGTCCAGGAACATGTCGGGGATCAGGACGGAATCAGGAGCCACCTCCTGTTCAGAAAAAAGAAAGTCCTCCTGCCCCCCCAGGGCCATGGGGATGTAGAAGGTCATTAAAATCAGAGCCCAGGCGGGCCATAGCCTGAGCCTTGGCCAGGAGCTGCTTAAATAGGGCTGGATCAAACAAGCCCTTGAAGGAAGGTTTGGATGATGGTTCCGGACCCAGATCCGAATAATCCTCCTTCCCCTGCAGATCTCCTTCGGAGATGGAAACCTGGCTGGCGTCTGAAAGGCCCGTAGAATAGGTCTCTCCATAACTGTAATACCCTTCTGCTTACCCTAACAGGGCCTCAGACATGCTGGCAGAGCTGGAGGGGCAACTGGTCTGTGATGCAGTTCAACAGCAATACCCTCCCTAATGGCCGCAGTCAGCCAAGCCTTAACAGAAGGAAGGATGTCCTGGTCCATAACCTCCTCCTGGTGGAGCCCCGCCGTGGTAGGGGTAAAGGTGGCTGAGGGGGAAGCCTGGCAACCACCCTCGGAAGCGGACACGTTCTGGGAAGACCAAGAATCCAGAACCTCCAGACTAACAGAGGTGGGTAGCGCCCCCTGGGAAACCGCTCTGTCATCCATGATCTGCTCAGATTGAGTGGGCATGGGTCCCTGAGGAAGAAGCAGGCGGGAATCAGCCGAAGCAGGCTGCCTAGAATTCTCCTCCGGCACCCTTCGATGCCCTGCTGAGGAGTGCCGCTCTAAGGCCTTTGTAGGGCCTGGACCCATCGTTTTAATTTTCTCCGTAGCCACGAGACTGGCAGACCTGGGCTGAGCCATAGATCTGGGCGTCCTGTCGGAAGCGGGAGGGGACCAAGACCCCCTACGATGGGAAGAAGACGCAACGTCTTTGTCCATCCTAAATGGTGAAAATAAAAATAAATTAATATATGCCAACTGACTGGCATGTGCTGGAGTCTGGCCAATTTGGGCCATACAGCTAATCGGATTGGACCAGGAAGCACAGATCTGCAAGGCCAGAAGCCAACAGGAAGGCAGATGGAGGCCAACCTGTTAAAATGTTTGTGATATCATAGAAGAAGGCAGACTTACGCAAAAAGCCGCTGCTTCTGCACCAATGGAGAAAGGTATATGGCAGCAGCCAGGGACCCCTTCTCCCACAGAGATAGGTCCGCAGCCCAGGGCCTGAATGTTGGGGCAGCTGGGGGCCGTAAAGAGTTATCACTGCGAGGCAACCAAGGGTGAGCCTCGAACGCAGTATGAGGCCCGGCCTCTCTTAATCGTAGCTGGCTGTCTATCGAGGCTGGAACCCTGCCCAGTCACTGAGCAAGTGGGGAAGAGGTCCGACAGAGGCCAAAGGAGGGCTAAATTGTGCACCTTGAAGCTGCCGATGTTTATTGCTGCCGCCTCAGAGAATAGTCTCTAAAATGACTCCAAACAAAAAAATGTAGGTGCAAGCACTCTGAATGCTGTTGCTGGGCAGATTAAAATGGCAGCCGCGCCGATCTCAACGACAAATAAAATGGTGGCAGCAGCTCCCACCGGGAAGGCAATGTGACCGTTAGCAACAAAACGGCATTCGCGCCAAAAAAACAGGGGAGCATACAGCAAAAAAAAAAAACCACCCAGTAATGGCCAACTTCGTCAAACAAGCAGCTGCAAGCCAGAAAACTGTGTTGGGCTCCTGAGACAGCACGCAAAGGCCCAGAAGAGACAAAGCGGTCAGCATGCATCACAGCCAAGGCTGAAAAGAGACAAAGCAGCCAGTCCGCGCCGCAGCCAAAGGCAAGGGGCGAACTTTAAAGTGCTCGAAGAAACAAAGCGGCCAGGCTGTGCTGCAGCCGAAGGCAAGCGAGGCACTTCAAAGAGCGGCTGATAGAGCCAGCGGAGGCTCCATCCGGCAGCCGAATTTTTCGGGAATTAGCCTCAACTTCGAGCAGGACAATTCAAAGGGCCCAGCTCTTCAGCGTGGTCCCCGCAGCCAGCCCCAATCAAATCAATGAAGCAGCCTGCTTGGGCACCCAAAGGCAGCGCGAGACAGGCACTTACAGTTGAAAGTCACAGAGATCCTTATAGTCAAACAAAAATGTCATTCCAGGAAAAATGAAATTAAAAGCAGTGAAAATCCAGGATGGATTAAGAAAAGTTCACAATTGAAACAACCCAAAGCTCACAGGAGCTGAAGGAAAAAGCATCCATGAGCTGAGTGAGGACTGAGTTGAATGACTAAGGACGTCAGCAGGGAAGCGGATCCTCAGAAAATTCAACCCAGTCCATAGAGCTATGGGGCTAGAGTAACCCATCCTGGACTCTTCCTTCGATGGGAGGGAAAATGACTGGCTCAAAGTCATCTAACTGGCTTTATGTCTAAAGATGGACTGGAACTCACAATCTCTGGTTTCTGGCCTGATGCATTTATCTACTAAACCACACTGGTTCCCAATTCCAAAATTCCTGCTACCATATATTCAGAATGAATGGCTATGTTCAAAATAAATAACTAAATGAGGGAAAATAAGACTGCACAGCTCATTAGCCTATTGTGGCATTTAAATGGAAAACTAGAAGCTAATGAAATAATAAGTTGCATCAGATATGTAAAATAGAATGAGTGATATCATGAAGGTATTATACACTTTCCGATTATTCCAAGAATGATTCATAATTAATGCTACTTCAGATATTTAATAAATCAATATAAAATGGTATAATTTACTATATTAAAGCTTTTCAACCAATTTTTCCCTTTCTTATTTATACAGAGCCAGAAGTGGTTAATCTCTCATTATATCACAAGAAAGCAGCTGCTCTGAAATTAGAATTATATTTCTTTATTCCTGCTTCCCCAGTAGTTAATTTAATAAGCCAAATATTTTTAAATCTGACAACTAGCACATTTTTATGTAATGAATGTGAATTATAAAATATTGATATAGTTATGTGTACCATCATCTTGTGATCATTTTCCAATGAAAGGTTATATGGCTTTAAAAAGCGTTAAATGGCTTCATATAGCATCTGTTAGTACAAAAAAAAAATCAGGAAATGTTTAGATTCCCTTGTTTTAGTTGTAGTATTGTGGTAAAGGGAGCAGAATAATTGATAGCCATTTTGCTTGTCATCACAAGCAAACATGTGCCTGCATATTTTCCAAGAAAAAACATCTGAAGATGATTTTTATGCACCCAAATAAACAAAGAATAGTGATGTTGTTGACATTTTTAATTTAAATAAAATCAAGAGTGACAGAATTGCTGTTTTTACAACTCTGTCATCTGTTATTTTATTTCATGGACAAACTGTAAAAGCTTGTTATACCAGTAACTGAATAAAGCATTGATATTGTATTATTCCTCAGCAAGTTGGGAGTATTTGGGATGAATCCACCCATATATCCATCTTGGTGAGAACTGGGTATTCTTAAGTAAGCAAAGAATGTTAAGGACAGGCAGATTTTTTTAAAAAAAGAACTGCTCATTCATTTTGATGTGTAACTTTTGTTTATGACATTAACACCATTATCATAATCATAGATAAGAAACAGCATCAAGGCAATTTTTTTCAAAATAATCCAAAATATGTTAAAACACTTAAGGTCTCAGCTGTAATCTCATGCACACTGAAATGGAAATGAGAACTATTAAACTCAGCATAGAGGGGCACACATTTGCAAAGAAAATATTTTAAATGTATCTAATATGTAAAATGAAAACTAATTTTATTTCAACATGTTATAATGGCCATATCTATTAATCAATAAGCAAACCTATTGTATAAATTAGAAATATAAACAGTTTTCACTGAGTTAAATGCCTCAGTCTATCTTTTGTGTACTTTTGAAACAAAGCTACAATAACCCTATAATTTTCTATTATTATTTTCAAAATTTATGCCAGACTTTTTTCCCATAGTGCTTCCTTCCAGATGGATTGAATGGAAAGTTGATTTAAACTTCTACTTGGGACTCTGAATACATTTATAAACCAAAATGAAATTAGAGACTTCATGCTCCCTATAGAACTCAGTAAGGGATGGGAGAGAAGGAAGAAAAAAAACTCTTCACAATTTGAGAATATAAAGATGCTACTATTTATGCACTGTGGGTTTTTTGGGGGTGGGTGGGATGGTTTTAAAATCCTGGGAAACCTCCGCCATGATTTTAAAACTACTTCAAGCTTACAGTATTGACCGTATAACATGATTGCAACTCAACAGCTCTACAGTCAATAGCATCTCTTCAGTGATAACGGTTTTAGCACTTCCACATAGCAAATTGCATTTGCAGTGTCAATGATCACCATGTGCCTATTGCCTAGTTGTTGAAACAACAAGTATTTGGATTTCTTGGAATACAGGCAGACAGTTTTGTTATAAGTACTAGTAGTTGGGTTCTATGGAATTCGGGAGATCAATATTGAGTTATTCTGCAGACGTTTCACTTATGCTTTTACAGTATATATTAATTTTCTTATGATGTAAACTACTGGGAATCACTTACATGAAGAAGAAAAAGAACAAACAAAACCACAGCAATGGCTAAGCCACATCTGTATTATCCAACTAAGCTAGTGCTTATTTATTTATCAGTAGCGGCTGGTGAAAAATAACAAAGGTAAAGCAAAGTTGGGTCTCTATGAGAAAATGTTCAACACAACTGCCTCAATGATCTATAGCAGTGATGGGGAACCTTTTTTCCTTCGGATGCCGAAAGTGTGCCCGTGCATGAGTGCCCACACCCATAATGCAATGCCCCTCCCACACGTCCCGCCCCCTGCACATGCGCGCGCGACCTACCCTGTTTAGGCCTCACATCCCAAAACAGCAGTGGGAGGGGGAAAAGCCTCCTTTCTCCAAATGGAGCTGGGGGGGAAGCCTCCTGTCCCCAAATGGAGCTGTGAGGGGGGGGAAAGCTTCCCTTCCCCAAACGGAGCTGTGAGGGGGGGGGAAGCCTCCTTTCCCCAAACGGAGCTGGGAGGGGGAAAAGCCTCCTTTCCCCAAACGGAGCTGGGAGGGGGGGAAGCCTTGCGTGCCCAAACAGCGCTGGGGTAGAATCTCCAGAGATCTGGGAAGGCATGGGCCGCAGAAAGCATGTGCGCGTCTGACCCGAAAATCAGCTGGCCAGCAGGAGGCACGCACACATGCGCAGTGGAGCTGAGCTGGTCAACGGCTCACATGCCTGCAGAGAGGGCTTCGTATGCCACCTGTGGCACGCGTGCCGTAGGTTCGCCATCATGGATCTATAGCCACCACAGCTTTACCAGAAAATCTTACAGTTTCTTTTCAGAATCTATATTCAGAGTATATTTCAATTTCTAATTAATAAAGTATTTAATTAATAGATAATTAATACTTAAAAGTTCAAAACAGCAATTATATAGTAATTAAAATGCAGCAATATGTATTTATCAAACAACAAAATGCACTAATACCTCAATTCCATCTTTAGCTATTCATCAAAAGCCAATCTCCAAATGTGTTATTTGGATGCAAAGTTGAAATAAAGGTGTTTTTTTTAAAAAAAATTTTTTTATCTTAACAGGAAGAAACCTTTAACAATTATGTGCTTTCCAAACAAACTCTAGAATTATAAAACTGCATACATCACTCCAAAACTACATCTACTTCTTAGAGAATCAGAGACATCAAAAGCACATCTATGCTTTGCAAAAGGGGAGTAATTCTTTCACAGATATTTAGCTACTGTTATTACTTTTCAACAAAGTATTTATGAAAGGCTTCCCACTTTAAATATATTTTATTTTTCAAGTTTAATTTTTATTTAAATTAATCTTATTTTGCTTCCAAACCATTTCATTTTCTTGGATTAGGAGACATTGGAGATAGGTAATTTGACATATTTAAATTACTGTTAACTTTTGAGAAAGAAACAGATTTTGATTAAATAAAGAAATGGGGCATTGGTCTTACCTGATACACCCTTTCTCATGATTATCGACGGGAGAGTCTAGGATGGGTTACTCTAGTCTCATAGCTCTATTGACTGAGTTGAATTTCTGAGGACACCCCTGGTAACGGTCCCCAGTTGAAAACGAAGATGAAGCGAATCTTGCAGTCCGGCTCCGGCTCCAGTCCAAACGTAACTCTTCCTGGCATCTGGACTAGACAGTCCAGCAGGTGGGACTGGACTCTCCCATCAATCACCATGAAAAAGGGCATATCAGGTAAGACCAACACCCCTTCTCCATAGTATCGACGGGAGAGTCCAGGATGGGACATACCAAAGCTTGGTGGGAACTGCTCTTGTCCAGAGTCCCCGCTTCCTCATGCATGCACTGCAGGACCTGCCAGCCGAAGGCCACCTCAGCGGAAGCATAAGCATCCAATCTATAGTGGCGGAGGAATGGCGATGGGAACACCCATGTCGCCGCCTGACAAATTTCTTCTACAGAAGCCTGCATAGTTCAGGCCGCCATTGTGGTCGCACTCCTAGTTGAGTGCGCCGTAATTCCTCGAGGCACTGGGAGAGCCTGAAGCTCATAGGCTCGGGCAATACATGCCCGTAGCCAATGACCCACCATGGAAGGCGTCACCCTGTGGCCCAGAGTTGATGGCTGAAAGGAGACGAACAAGGACTCAGTCTTCCTGATGGGAGCGGTCCTTGTGATGTAAATGGGGAGGGCCCTCATAACATCCAGGGTATGCCATGTCTGCTCCAAGGCATGTCGAGGCCTTGGACAGAAATCAGGCAAGATCAACTCCTGTGCTCGATGAAACAAGGAATTAACCTTTGGAAGTAAGGCAGGGTCCAACCACAGAACCACTATGTTCAGATGAAAAACACAAAGGTCCTTTCTCACAGATAATGCCGCCAACTCTGATATCCACCTGGCAGACATGACGGCCACTAGGAAAGCCACCTTACACAAGAGGAGATGTAGGCTGGCCTCTCCTCTTAAGGGTTCAAATGGTGCCTTGGTAAGGGCCTGCAACACCCTGGTCAAATCCCAGGTGGGGTAGAGGTGCACTACTGGGGGCTTTAAATTGGAGGCACCCCTAAGGAAGGCTCGCACCCTGGGGTGGTGAGCGAGATAGCCTAAGTCCCCAAACCTCAAAACCGAAGCCAGGGCTGTGACCTGGCATCGTAAAGTGTTTGGGGATAGCCCCTTCTCCAGTCCGTCCTGCAACAATTCAAGTACATCTGCCACTGAGACCAAGGTGGGATCTATATGGCCCTTGGCACACCAGTCACTGAAAGTCTTCCACGTTGCATTGTAAATGCGAGTGGTGGAAGGCCGCCAGGACTCCTGGATCGTCCGGATGACCCTATTAGAGAACTTCTATTTCAGAAGCCTCTACTCAACCGCCAAACAGTCAACTGGAGCCACTGAGGCTCTGGATGGATGATGGGACCCTGGCTAAGGGAGACTCTCTCCGGGGGAATCCTCCACAGTCTGGTGATGGACAGGCCGACCAGATCGGCGAACCATGGTCGTCTGGGCCAGTAGGGAGCTACCAACAGGACCTCCGCCCTCTCTGACAGCACCTTCCTGATTACCCCTGGAATCAGGGGAAGAGGGGGGAAGGCATACAATAGACCCTTGGGCCATGGGCATCATAGTGCGTCTACCCCTTCCGCCCCCGGAGCTGGGAATCTTGCAAAGAATCTGGGAAGGTGAGAGTTCGATGGAGAGGCAAATAGATCCAGAATCGGGAGGCCGAACCGATCTGATAATTCTGCGAACAGACTGGGATGCAGGCGCCACTCCGACTAGTCAACAGTGGCCCTGTTCAACCAGTCTGCCTGTTGGAAACTCTCGCAATGTGCTCTGCCCTGATTGATAACAGATGAGTCTCTGCCCACCGACACAATGTCTCTGCTTCCATCATGAGGGACTTTGACCAAGTCCACCCCTGCCAGTTGATGTGGGCCTTAGTGGCCACATTGTCCGTTAAGAGGACATGCCGTCCTGAAACCCCCTGCTGGAATGCCCTGAGGGCCAAGCAGGCAGCCCTGAGCTGCAGCCAATTTATGTTGTGCCAGAGCTCCTGTTGAGTCCACTGCCCCTGGGCCACCTGGGAGATGAAGTGGGCCCTCCCAGCCGAAGAGACTGGCATCGGACATAATCGTCAGTCTGTCTGGTTCCTTGTAGAAACAGCCCTGTGTGATAGCTCGGGACCCCCACCAGCGGAATGAGTGAAGCACCCCCGGTGGTACTCGGACTCTTGTCATCGAGATGCTGTGGCCCGCCATCTGGAAGCGAAGCAGGAACCACTGGAGTGGCCTGGAGTGGAACCGTGCCTATGGCACTATGTTGATACAAGGTATCATTTTCCCAAGGAGCTGGGACAGTAACGCCAACGGTGCTACACTGTCTGTTCGAATCTGGCCTGTCAAGGTCCTGATACTGTCCTGTCGCTCCTGGGAAAGAAAGACTTGTCCAGTAACTGTGTCTATGAATGCCCCTAAGTGCACCAGTCTTGTCGTGGGTACCAAATGACATTTGTCCAGGTTGACTGAGAACCTGGATCCCAGTGGATCTGGATTGTCATGCTTATATCTCTTTCCGCCTGCAGACAGGAGGACGCCTGGATTAGCAAGTCGTCCAAATAGCACTGAATCCGAATGGGCAATGCTCTGAGATATGCTGCTAGCACTGCCATGGTCTTGGTAAATACCTGTGGGACCGATGCCAGGCCAAACAGGAGGGCCACATATTGGAAATGGCGCCGGGCATAACAAAACCTCAGGAATTGCCTGTGACTTGGACGAATAGGGACGTGGAGGTATGCCTCCGTGAGATCTACAGAAGCCAAGAAGTCCCCCTCCCAGATTCCTTCCACAATGGAATGAAGGGAGTGCATCTTGAATCTTCTGTAGACCAAATACCAGTTGGGTCCCTTGAGGTTCAGAATTGCCCTCCACCACCCCGAGGGCTTTGGAATGACAAACAAAATTAAATAGAAGCTCATCCCCTGCTGGTCCGGCGGAACGGCCCGAATATCCAGCAAACGCTGGATAGCCGATTCCATGAGGTCCCTTCTTGCCGGGACTATGGAAATGGGACAGTGGAGGAAAAACCTCGGGGGAATTCTAGGGAGAGCCCTGATTTTATTGTCTCCCTGACCCAGGCGTCCATCGTGAGCTCCTCCCAACAGTCTGAGAAAAGACCGAGGCGGCCCCCTATGGGAGGTTGAGGCCTGATATCACTTGTGTCACCTGAATGCTTTGGTGTTGTTGCCACGAAAGGAGCGCTTGCCCTGTGGCTGCTGTCTGCCTCTGCTGCCAAATCCCGACCTCTCGGTCTGGTAGTTGGACCTGGATAGAAAGGGCCTCCCGTCAGTAGGAGAGCTGCCTAAAGTATGGTGAGGAGCGGAAATCCATCCTCCTGCCCTGTGAAGGGAGAATCTTCCACTTGTCTCTGGTCTCCACTAAAAATGGGTCCAGAGACTGGCCAAATAAACTTTCCCTCCAAAGGGGGCGGAACCTAACTTCCACTTGTTCTTGGTGTCCATGCGCCAATGTCGCAGTCACAGCATACGACGGGCCGTCACCGAAGATGCAATGGCGCACGCCGAAAATTTATCAGCGGTCAGAGACGCATCCGTGGTATATTCGACCGCAGCAATGATCTTGCAGAGGTCTGGTGAGCCCGTAGATCCTCTGTTGGGATCTGAGCTTGGAGTTGTCTAAGCCAGCGCACTGATGCTTGGCTGAAGAAGGATGCTGCAGTGGAGGCCCAGATCGCCCAGGAGTCTGCCTGATGGGCTCTGCGGAGGGCCATCTCCTCCTTCCGTTCCTCAGCCTTCAAGGCATCCTCTGCATCCGGTGGTAGGACAGAGGAGGAGGTTAATGCCGCCACCAGGGTATCCACCTTTGGAACCTGGACCAGGAGTTCCAAGTCCACACTGTAAAGCTCCCTTCCCTGAAGCTCTCCTTCCGATAGGGAAGATTGGCTTTGGGCGGAATGTTCCGGAGAATAGGGCGCTGATAACCTGCAGCCTCCCCTGCTGGCTCCCAAGGGTCCGTATGCATGGCAGGATCTGGCACAGGCATGGGTAATTGCTGGCTCTGTTGTAGTCCCTCAGCAATCCCCTCTCTGATCGCCTGTGATATCCAATGCCTCATAAAGGGAGGCATATCCTGCTCCTGAAATACCCCTGGGTGGAGCCCCGCCACTGTTGGGGTAAACATTGCCTCTGGGGCATGTTTATGTCCTCCTAATGGCAGCCCTCTCTCAGTGGCTATCACAGGATTCTGTGACATTGAATGAGTAGAAAGTCCAGCCTTTCTTGCCAGCCCTAAAGGTCTGCCTTGTCCTAGCTGGTCTCTAAGGTCCACTGGAGACCAGGCACCTGCAGGTATCACTTGGTGTTCCGCCTGCTGCCCCTGTAGCAAGGGCCTCTTAGGGGAGTGGCGGCAACTGGATTGTTGCCCATCTTGTGAACAGTGATTTTGCCTATTGGATCCCTTTTTTGCTCTTGCAAACTCCTTATCCAAGGCCTTCTGTCTCTGTTGTGCAGCCCTCTCTTCCGCTCTGGAGGATTTCTTCTGGGCCCTAGCCTTAGCTTTGATATTTGCTGCTGCTGCTAGGCTGGCAGACCTTAGGTTTGACTGGGGCCCCACCAATCCTGTCTGTGGCCTGAGGAGACCATACTTCTTCCTGCAGTAGGCCAGAGCCTGCATCACTATCCTCCATTTTGTTGTTGTTGCAGGCCTGAAATTGGGGCAGGAAGCCCTGCTGCCGGTTCAGCGTGGTTTCTAGCTCCTAGATAATGCCCCGAAGGTCGGGAAGGAGCTCAGTCCCCACTGCAGTCACGGATTACACTCGGGCCTCGATCTCAAAGGTGTTTAAAGCTAATCAGGATCGATAGCAAGCTGGGAGAATCCTAGGCTTGCAAACACACACTGGCCTCGCCACTAAGTTCCAGGCAGTCTTAAGCAATTCACAGCTGCCGCAGCGACCAAAAAGTTCAGGAGTGTGGCCGAATAATCGACCAGTGACTCTCTCTCCTGATACAGCTCTGGTAAAGGGCCAGGAGCTGTGTGGCCAGAATCTCCGAGCTGCTATGTGATCAATGGCAGTCTTACGCGATCACATGGCTGCCACGGCTCCCTGGCAAGGGGAGTATGACCATCGGAGCGGTCAGGGACTCCAGACCTCTCTCCACGGATGCGTAATGACCGTGGGCCCGTGCCGATGTCACTGGCCTGAAACTTCAGCTGAGAGGTCCTGGGTGTGATCCGAAGAGGGCGCCAAAATGGCCGACCCATCAAGCTTCTATCCGCTGTCGCAGAGAGCCAAGGGGCCGCACCAAAGTGCCATCTTCAAACAGTGGAGCCTCGTCGATGAAGGGCTCGGCTGCAAACTCCAATGCTGTCAGCCGCCTCAGGCTCCCATCCACCGTCGCAGAGAAGCCAAAAAAGTCTCAACCATTTGCTCCGATGGTGGAGCAGCACGCAAAGGGGTCGGCCTGTGATTGTTGAAGCGGGCAGCCACCCGAGGCTCGAATCCACCGCCACGGAGAGCCACTGCCAATCAGCTGTGAGATGCAGCGTGTCTTAACCATTTAACCATTCTTTTTCTCTGCTGTAAACCAGGGATTTCTAGAATAGTAAAAAGCCAATTTCTCCTCAGAAGTTCTCTGGAGCTAAAATAGGAGCGTCCAACAGAGCTGAGACTGAGTTGAAAAACTGGGGACTGTTACCAGGGAGGAGTGTCCTCAGAAATTCAACTCAGTCAATAGAGCTACGAGACTAAAGTAACCCATCCTGGACTCTCCTGTCGATACTATGGAGAAAAAGAAAGAACAAAAAGAGCTTTTTAAAAAATCAATAAATTGTGAGAAATTCTAGAAATGTTCTAAAATTGCACAATACATAGCAAGAATGTCCTGTGTTAAATACAGATTACATAATAAATCTGTTCACTTGTGTAAAAACTGGATTACTAAATTAATCCAAGATAGCTACGTGCCAAATTAAACTAAAACAGCAGCAGAGATTTGTGACATAGATCAAAAGATTTAAACTTTTTTATGTGTGTGTAAAATAAATCATGAAATGTAAGCTCATGCTGAAAGATGGTCCTGCATTTGCAAAGAACAGATTTTAAAAAAGCAAAAACAACAAGTTTAAACCTTCTATCTAAACTCAAAATCCATTGCAGGAAATTCATAATGCAGTGGAGTTGAGTTCCAGCATAGATATTTGCTTTGAGATGTTGCGTCTTGTTTTCATGTTTGTGTTCATGATATATCTGACTGTGATTATTATTTTTTAGAATGTGACAAGTATTAAAGTATAACAGTATATTTAAACCATTTCCCTCCTGTAATTAAATTTTCCTGCAGTAATACTGTAACTAAGAAATCAAGAAGCTGTTGTCAACATGCATATGTTGTCATGTTTTGATTTTTTTACAATTAAAGCATTTATATTAGGTGGCATTAGCTCTTATAGTTATATCCCTTTCGTCATCATTCAATTATGATTTCTAAATACTGTAAACTTTTCAATATTTATATCGATTATATTCCACAATGCAATTTATGAAAATACAAGAGAAGATCCACAATAAAATGGTGCAGTGATACCCCACATCCTAACAGAATTTTTCTTGTTTAGGACTGTAGACAGTCAGCTGATTTTCAGGTATCTGCCACGCATACGTGGAGGGCAGGGTGCATGCAGGACATGCGCGTGCATGCGTGGGGGTCATGTGCACATTGCAAGGGGAGCGCAGGAGTTGCGGCGCCACCCCCGAGCCCATTTTTGGTCCCAGGAGGCTGCAGGGAGGCCTGCTAGGCCCAAAATGGGGCATGGGGGGTGCGGCAGGCCCCCCACAGCCCGTTTTTGGTCCCAGGAGGCTGCAGAGAGGCCTGCTAGGCCCAAAAGAGGGCAGGGGGGGTCATGCACATGCGTGGGGGTGGCGGTGCATGCGCATGTACAGGAGGGGGAGCGCAGGGGGGTCATGCATGCATGTTTGGAGGCAGGGGAGCACGGGGTGTTGCACGTGCATGCGGGGGGGTTGAGGGACCGCGGGGGGTCATGTGCGCATGAGTGGGGGTGTCACATGCACATTGTATTATGAGAACCAGCACATGCACATGTGCTTTTTGCACGTGACAAGAAAAAGGTTAGCCGCCACTGGGCTAGAAAATGAAGAATGTTTGCCACTTTTAGCTCTTTTTCTCACCTGAAACTTTCCTTTACATACTGTATACAGACATGGTTTTTAAAAAAAAATGTAATACAGATGCACCTAACTTCTCATGGAATTCACTCAGGGCTGGAATTCACCTGGAATCATGGGTAGATCTTGGCTTAACGTAACATAACTCAATATAACTCAATAATATTTTATTCTGTCATGAACACCAACCCTTGAATTATATATGAAATGTTTTGCAGTCAAGCCATTCTGCATTCCCCTAGACAGGGCCCATATCTGGATGTAGGAAGGGCTATTTCACAATTTAAAATATTGCCCTCCACAAATTAATGACAGAGATCTTTCTACTAAAAAGCAGAGAAGACAAGACTGCCATTAGGCCACAGGCTCTATTCCCTATCAGCTCTTCACCAGGAAAGGGGTATATGTTTTTCTGTCGTATTATCCTGGTGTACCCAAATATGGGAGAAAGCATCATATATATATTTGTGCTCAATCAACTGTACATCTGAGCAATTTTTTAAAAGCAGCAAATGAGATACATTAGGATTTACTTTAAAATGGCCAATTTCACGTTTTCTAATTTGTAGGTAAGCTTTTTAATATTTTGTACAAAGAATTTGTAGCCTTTTTCTAATATTAATGGATGTCATAATTATAAGTTTGTATCTGAAAAGCAGCTGAAATTAATTACACAGTTGTCAAGTGCATTTCTTGCAATATATTAGCTATATTCATAAATCTATTTTTCACAGAAATGTGACAAGAATTCATATCACCATAGACTGTACAGTAAATAATTAATTGTAGATTAATTGACAAAGCTCCAGAAGTGCTGTGTCAAAGGTCTGTATAAAATGCATTTTTCCCATGTAAATGATATGAAAATCATGTATTTGATTTAATGCATAGAAGAGAGAATTTTCAGATAAAAGGGGTGTTGGTCTTACCTGATACACTCCTTCTATGACTGACAGCAGGAGAGTCCAAGAATGGGTTATGACGTTGTCCTTTCTGCCCAGAGACCAAGTCAAATTGAAACCACGCCCCGTTGCCTCTCCATGGCTCCAGTTTTCGACGAAGGTGTAGCTGTAATTAGAGTCTTCATATGCCATTAGTCATCACCGGAATAAAAATCTCTCGTGCCAACAGTCACCCTCAAATTCAGTGCCCAACGGGGGTAAGGGAGGGTTTGGACTCTCCTGCTGTCAGCCATAGTAGGAGCGTATCAAGTAAGACCAACACACCTTCTCCTGGCTGACATCACGAGAGTCCAAGAACAGGATTTACCAAAGCCTGCCATACTAAGGGCGGGAAGCCAATTGGGCCTGGTTCCCCGATGGATATACTTTCTGCAAGACCCTTCTCCTGAAGGCTGCATCGGCAAACGCAAAGGTGTCTAACTTATAGTGCCAAATAAATGGTGACGGGGTGGCCCACATCGCCACCCTGTAGATCTCCTTGATGGAGGCTTGGGTAGCCCAAGCTGCCATCGTGGCTGCACTCCTGGTAGAGTGAGTCATTATATGACCGGGCAGTGGCAGGGCCTTGGATTGATCGGCCTTGGATATGCAAGCTTTCAATCATCTGCTAATCATAGAAGTGGTCACTTTGGAACCTAATGAAGATGGTTGAAAGGAGACAAAGAGAGACACTGTCTTTCTGTCCTTAGCGGTCCTTTTTATATAGATCCGGAGAGCCCTTCTTACATCTAGTGTATGCCATTGTCTCTCCAGAGCATGGGAAGGCTCTGGGCAAAAGTTAAGCAGGACAATCTCCTGAGCCCAGTGGAACCAGGAGTTGACTTTTGAGATGAAGGAGGGATCCAGTCTGAAGACTACTTGATCAGCATGAAAGATGCAGAGGTTGTCTCGAACTGACAGGCCGCCAATTCCGAAACCCGCCTGGCCGAGGTGATGGCCACCAAAAAGACGACCTTCAGAATCAGAAAGTGTAGGGTGGCAGTCCTCAGCAGCTCGAATGGGTCCGATGTAAGCGCCTGCAGTACCGTAGGTAGGTCCCAGGTGGGAAACCTATGGACCACAATTGGATGTAAATTAGCAGCCCTTCTAAGAGACTGCAAGACTGCAAGACAGGGGGGGAACCCGCACCAGGGTCAGCGAGTTGCTGGTGCTCGACCGCTGGAACGGGAGCAGTAGCCATTGCAGTGGCCTGGCGTGGCCTGGCATGGCCAGGGCACTATGCAGGCCATCTTGCCCAGGAGTTGGGCCAGTACAGCTACTGTATGGGCACCGTGCACGTCTCCCGGATCTGGTGTACTAAGGCCGCCAGGCTGTCCCGACACTTCTGGGACAAAAATAGCTGGCAGAGCTCAGTGTTGATCACAGTGCCCAGGTGCAGGATCCAGTTGGTTGGCTCCGGATGGCGTTTCTTGAAATTGATAGAGAAGCCATGTTCCTGGAGCACCTGCATTGTAGTTCTGATATCCTCTGTCGCTCGAGATGGAGATGAGACCTGGATGAGGATGTCATCCAGGTAGCACTGGAGTCTCACTGGGATGGATCTGAGGTGAGCTGCCAGTGCCGCCAGAACCTTGGTGAAACATCTGGGAGCGGAAGCCAGACCAAAGGGGAGGGCCCTGTACTGAAAATGCTCCCTCCAGTACTGGAACCTCAGGAAGTGACGATGTGCTGGGAGGATAGGCACATGGAGATATGCCTCCGTGAGGTCGATGGAGACCAGGAAGTCGCCCTTCCATATGCCCTCCAAGATGGACTGGAGGGAGTTCATTTTGAATCCTTGTAGACCAGGTGGATATTCAGATGTTTTAGGTAGAGAATTGCTCTCCACCCCCACTCCCCAAAGACTTTGGCACAATAAAGAGAATTGGGTAAAACCCTGTGTCCTCTGTCCCGAGGGACCAACTCTATGACCTGGATGGTCAACAGATGTTGGATGGCCTGTTCCATGAGGCTTCGTTTTTCAGAGCTGTTGGAGACAAGGCATCACACAAAGTGGTTCGGGGGCATGGAGAGGAATTCCAGGGTGAGGCCTAGCCTCACCGTATTGAGTACCCAGTTGTCTGTGGTAGTCACCTCCCTCTGAGGGGCAAACAGGGCCAATCGGCCCCCAATGGGAGGGCTGGTCTGACAGTGACTTGGTTCTACGGAAGGGCCGACCTCCCGCTCCACAAAAGGGCCACCAGCCTTGAAAGCCTTGCCTAGGACAGTCACGAGGTCCAGCTCTCTCAAAGTGGTGATCCTGTCGTTGCAGCCCAAAGCAGTGCTGGGAGCGACATCAGGTTCCAAGGACCGAAAGGTAGGTCTGCGGTAATAGGAAGGTGGTTTGCAATCCACTCTCCTGAGTGGTCCAGGCATGACATTCCTCCTGTCTTTGTTTTCAATTAAGATTGGGTCTAATGCTTCTCCAAAGAGCATGGACCCTTTATAAGATGCTGATGCCAGTCGCCATTTAGACTTGGCGTCCGCCTGCCAATTACGGAGCCACAGCAGCTTCCTCGATGTAACGGAGGAGGATAGGGCACGGGAAGCAAATTTGGCTGCGTTTAGGGTTGCGTCTGAAGAAAATTGGGTGGCAGCCACCAATTTATTTATATCTTGATGCAGATGCGCATCCTGTGGTGGAACTTTGTCCTGCAATTGCCTGAGCCAAATTAAAGAGGTGTGGTTAATGAAGGAGGCGGCCGTAGCCGCTTTCACCGCCCATGCTGCTGCTTGGTAGGTCTTGCGGAGGACAAGCTCAGCCTTCTTGTCCTCGACCTTGAGGTTATCTGCCAGGTCTCCTGCTACAATGGAGGTGGCTGAAGCCAGACTTGCCACTGGGCTATCGACCGTGGGCAGCTGCAAGAGGTCTGACAATTCAGGCCCAGCGTTGTAAAAATGACTGTCATTGCTGGTTGGGGTGAGAAAGGCCCCAGATAGGTCTCATTGTTTCTGGATGACCTCCAGAAACAGAGTCGGAGTGGGAATCTCCTCCTGTGCTAGCTAAGTCTCCTGGAACAGACCATCAGAGATATCATGAGTGGTCACAGCAGAAGGAGACTGGGCTCCCAATTTAGTAGTGGCCCTGGCCTTGTGTAATAAGGGCTTAAAAAGGGCTGGAGGAAAGAGGCCGGAAAAAGCTAGGGTTTCTGTGCCATGTCCTCATCCTCAGACAGCTCCATAGCTATGCCACCTTCCTCCTCCCAGGATGAGTGCAGGCTCCTCTCAGGAGTGCGAGATCTGGTGTCCTGATAATAAGTTCTGGCTGGAGGAAGCAATGAAGCTTGGTCAAAATAGGAAGGCCCTCCCGGAATGAGGGATTCAGGGCGGAAGGATTGTTGCAAGCCTGTAGCAATATCTTGGGAGATGGCTTGAGAAATGATGAGCTTCATCTCCCAAGAAAGTTCAGGACCCTGACTGTCCCCTGATCGGGCCCCAGCCGCTGTGGGGGTGTAAGTAGCCATAGGAGGGGACCTTCCAAAAACTTCAGGCTGTCTAGCTGCTGCTAAGCATGCAAAAGGATCCACATCCCCTTGTCTGCTGTCAAATTGTAAAGAGTCAGCAGGAGAAACCCCCCTTGCTCCCTCTGGTGGAGGCTCCATAGGAACTGCAGCCTGTG
This sequence comes from Diadophis punctatus similis, assembly GCA_023053685.1. Lineage (NCBI taxonomy): Eukaryota > Metazoa > Chordata > Lepidosauria > Squamata > Dipsadidae > Diadophis > Diadophis punctatus. The sequence goes on along the minus strand of JALIGW010000001.1, from coordinate 107,972,015 downwards.
TCAGCTCCAACAGCTCTCTGTGGGAAGTGCGGGAAGAGCTCTTAGCTGTCAGGGGAGAAGCTGGCTGTCGGCCATGTTCTTTCGCTGCCCTCAGGAATTACTTTTCCAGGGCTTTTAAGCACCTGGAAGCGTCCCTCTTCTCAGCAGAAGATTCCTTAGCAGGTCTGAGGGCTTTAGATTTAATTTTTGCTGCTGCCCTTTTTGATGCAGACCTGGATTTGGCAGCTCCCCTGTTAACGGGCTCCAGCAAAGCTGGGGATCGCCCTGAGGATTCCTCCCTGTCACCGGAGTCACGCTCCGCCATCTTGGAGCTCAAACTTACAGGGAGATCAAGCAGAGTGTGCCCTGAGATGAAGGCAGGGACTCTCTAAGAGCGCAAATAACAGCAATTAACAGCAGTGAGCTCAGCCACGCTGTCTCGGCTGTTGCGCTAAGTGGCTTTGGGAGCGGCTGGAAGGATCGCTAAGCAGCTTGGGGAGCGTTTTTAAACCGTGGCAGGGGCTTGGATCACCTTTCTGAGGCTTCAGCAAGCTGTCACGCTGGGTTGTTGGTGCTGACAGTGGCTCCATGCCAAAAGTCCTTCCGAAGTCTCTCCAAAGCCCAGCGGTCAAGGCGGAAGCTCCCAGCTGCTACGTGGGTCGGCGGCTCTGCCAGAAGCCTGGATTAGCCAGCACTTTCCCGCGGCCTCTGACTTTAGCTCAGCGGCATTGCCAGAGGAACTGGTGTGGCCAGCATGATCAGATAGCTGTAAGTTGAAGATCTGCGGGAATGCAGGGCGAAGCTCCTGCTGCCTCCGCTACTGTCAAAAATGACCGAGATCGCCTGAGTACAGATGGAGAGTCCAAGAATAGATTGGGAAATCCAGATGGGCAAAAAAAATGGTCTCTCTAGGGCAAGACCGAGTTGAAAACTGGAGCCATGGAGAGAGGCAACGGGCCGTTGGCTTCAATTTGACTCAGTCTCTGGGCAGAAAGGACAACGTCATAACCCATTCTTGGAGTCTCCTGTTGTCAGTCAGGAGAACAGAATAATTCACGAGCAATATAGCTTCAAGCTTAAATCCTAAGAGCCACAATTACACACTCTTGCATCAAGAGTATAAATGAAAAATGTATAAAACACTGCTAAAACCTTGTATGTGGTATTTGTGCCTCCATATACTGTTTATTGAAAGAAAATTTATTTGAAAATTAAAGAATTATATACTGTAACACGGACAAAAAAGCAAATAAGTTATAAAGAAGTCTAAAGCAAAACCAATGATTCTCAAGTTTAAAAATAGCATGTTAAAAAAGTATACCATCATTTAATATACAGTGCTTTTTAATTAATAGCATCAATAACAACTAAAAGACCCAAAGAATACTAGCATTACAACAAACATGTAATTTGTAAGTCTACTGCTACTCCTAAAATCTTTTCTTTGCAGCCATTGTCAGCCCTCCTCCCAACAGGTAGATTCCCAGATTGGGAATCAACTCAAAAGGAAGGCTAGGAGTACTTGCATTGAGAGTTGCCATAATAATGAAACTCACAAGTCTGATTGTGAAGTACCGGTACCTCTTCCCCTTCTTATACCCATGTGAATTCAGGAGATCTATGTCTGAGCCATTGCTACATATGGTACTTTCTGCCTTGTTTGGACTTAAGCTATGCTTTCCAACAGATCTGGCCTATCTTCATCAAGGTCATCTTCACACTTGCACTCTGAAAATATTCTCCTTTTACAGAAATTTCTTTCCCAAGTAAAGCATTTCCCTACAGGAACACAAATCAAGCATCCGTCCCTTTATAGTATGATAATGCATTTATACTTGCTCATAATTCTTCTGAATATTAAATTAGGTAAAGATTTTCCAGTGACAGAGATTATGAGTGCAAGGGAGCAAGAAGGTATTCCTAAATTATTATGTTCTGAATTTTAATACAATCATGTGTTCAGGTTTCATAAGATGTATAGTATTGTAATAAAATATTTTCAAATGTGAATATTTTTGAAACATGTATAAGCATCTCCACACCTTTTATTTTGCAATAGTATTAAAAAAAGTTTCAAAGAATATAAATTGATTCTGTTAAGCCATTATTTAACGTGAAAATACAAGATGAAGTGAAATCACTTTGCTATCATAATGTTCAATCTATTTTATTTTTGATTTGCATAATTTGCTTTGGCTGCTAAGCAACAAATCAAATGTATCTTGATATATTTCATATTTAAATGCATTACTGTGTTTCCTACAGTCCTCTTTTGCAGAAAATACAGTTGCAGAGCAGCTGCTTTTGGAGCAGTAATAAAGGCTTTATATTGGCTACAGTATATGAAAATCCAGAGGAGGATATTTTTGCTTTCAAAAACAATTTCCCAATCTATCAAGAACTCTCCGTCATGCACCACAAATGCATACTTGATTGTTATCCAGATCAATAATTGAAGTATAAGTTCAAAATAAACATGACTAATTTGGGAAGACCATTTAAATCACACTAGATGTGTTCTAGAATCTCTTTTAGAAAAATATGGAAGTAGGTTTTGAATTGACTCCTAAGCCTAAACCTGCAATTTGATCTTGTTAAGAAACATGTTGAAGGCTTTAGTAGAAGCATGCTAGGCAATCAGAAAGAAATTCCTGTGAGTTCAGTTAGATTTATTTTAAAACTGAATCTTAGAATAAACACATTCATTCTACCTTTCACAATATAAAAGCCAAAAAGTATTCATATATTTATTTCTTAATCCAGCACATGACATTTCATAATTGTCCACTTTTTTATTTTTATTGAAAGAAGTTTAAATCTATATTACATTCAGGTTATATCAAAATGGACCTCAAGATAGCAAACATCCATTTTCAAAAATTCCAAAAATGTAAAACTTAAAAATCAAGATAACTTTAAGTTATCAAAATGCAGGCACAGAGAAATAGTGAGTCTTTGTATTCTGAACTAAAATATCTTAAGTAGTCAGTGTGTGTGTGTGTGTGTGTGTGTGTGTGTGTGTGTGTGTGTGTGTGTGTGTATGTATGTATGTATGTATATATATATATATACACATACGTATAGGATTTTTTGCTGATAAATGAAAATAAAGGGAGACTATTATAGATCTATTTCGAGCTTATTTTGCTCTCGTCAGATAGCCATACCCCTTACTGGGATTTGAACCCGGGCCGGCTGCCTTGCAGTGCAGCAACTTATCCATTAGGCCATAGGCTCTGTTCCCAATCAGCTGTTTCACCAGGAAAGGGTTATATATGTTTTCCTGTCGTGTTATCCTGGCGTACAGTATGTGTGTGTGTGTGTATGTGTGTGTGTATATATATATATATATATATATATATATATATATATATATATATATATATATATATATATATATATATATATATATATATATATATATACATATATATATATATATATATATATATATATATATATACATATATATATATATATATATATATATATATATATATGTATGTATGTATGTATGTATGTATGTATGTGTATGTATGTATGCATATATGTATATATGTATATATAAACAAACCAGATTCCCTTAGCCAGTCAATGATGCCAGGACAGTCATATGACCTTTACAGTTAAGTTTCTTTGTGGAAATAACTATGATCTGCTGAAGCATCAGAAATAGAATAAGACAACAGAATGTTTGCTTGTGCACTGATCCTTATCTCCCTGAATTCACAGTAGATTTGATACCAATTTTTTCAAGCTGGTATCATTAGCCTTGATAGATGACATGCATTTGAAGTCCTGTGTGAACTGCTGGGACAGCTAAAATTTTGCTTATTATTTCTAGACTAAGTACATTCTATCAGAAATGGGGACAGAAAGGATTCAGAAATCAAAAATGTAGGAGAAAGAAACAAAGACACTGACAGAAACCTGTAGAGATGATAACAGGAATGGAATGTCACTATGGACTGGAGGGAAAAATGGGCATCATTTCAAAAGAGGATTTTGTCTTTCAACCTAAATGCATCCAATAGGGACTTCAATAAGATGTTTACAAGTAGAGAAACATGAAAGAGGGAGGAAAGAGATGGGAGTATAAAGAAAGACATACATTTTTAATGGAGTACTAGCAATGTACAGTAGTTCACAGGGCATAGTTTAATCACAGTGTGATTAAACCTGGATGGAATCAACAGGAATGAGGAAAAACAAAACTATCACAAAATGCAAGTCTGTAATTAATAGCAATAGCAATAGCACTTTACTTATATACCGCTTCATAGTGCTTTACAGCCCTCTCTAAGCGGTTTACAGAGTTCAGCATATTGCCCCCAACAATCTGGGTCCTCATTTTACCCACCTCAGAAGGATGGAAGGCTGAGTCAACCTTGAGCCTGGTGAGATTTGAACAGCTGAACTGCTGAACTAGCAGTCAGCCTGCAGTCGCAGCATTTAACCACTGCACCACTTCAGCTCCTAAAAGCAATAAGGTCCTTCTGTTTGGAATTAAATGCATAATCCAAAATAAAAGAATGTTCTATTTGTAACTTCAGTTCTGCTAATAATAGTGTAAATTATGTTTATGTTCAACAATTTTATGCTTTTAGCTTTGAGATGAAAATAAACTTTGAGATGAAAATAAACTTTCTATAAACGAAGGGAATATACAAAGCAATGCAAGGGTAGTTTGCAAAACAGTAATGTGATTGTGATAAACAGAATTAGTATAAATACTACTTTTCTTTTTATCTGACACTTAATCTCTGTGGCTGATTATTTCTTACTCCCTTTCTATGCTTAATATAACACTGCTTATCCTGAAAATAAATTGCGTGATGGGTAGTAAATTAAGGGTTCAGTGCAAGGAAAATAAGATACATTTTATTAAGCAATTTTTCGAAGTCTCTAAAATCGTAATTCTCAACAGTTTATGTACTAACCTCAGTGAAATAAAGATACTGGGGGGAAAGGGAATTGATCTCCACTTGCCCAGGAAACAAGTCAATGGTAAGTCAATATTAAGAGCAGTGGAAAAATGTATCTTGCTCTTTTGATAATATAAGATATGGAAGCTTCACTCTACAAGTAGGTTGTCTATTTGACTATGATCTTTCAAGGCCAGTTCAGGACTTAGTTGTATTTAAAGAGTGAATCTACTGGAATCAATGAGGCTTAATTCAGTCTTAGGTTCTATTATATCAATAGATATATTCTACATAGGCTGACTCAGAGCTAATTTAATATTTAAGCTAAACAAAAGCAAATAAAATGTAGTTGACCAGGTTTGCACACAATCTGATCTCTATACTATGGTATGAGCCACAATGGCTCAATTCACTCAAGATTCTGAAGACTGCTCCTCATGATCATATTAAAACACATGCGCATGCATGCACACACACATAAATCCGCATACAAATATTACACCTCCAGTCCTTGAGTTGACAGAATTTTTACCACCATAAAGAATGATGTCTTGATCACCAAACTGTATTCTGCCCTAGTAATGGAGCTTCTGACTGTACTGTCCTTACTGCTTTAATGAAGGACATTCTAAGGGCTGACCCTAGGTGTTTCCCTCCCAGAGAATTCCCAGCAAATGGGAGAATCCGCCAATTGCTCTCCTGAAGGTAACCTGGTGCCAAGCTATGGAAGATTTTATAGTGAAAAATATCTACTTTAAAGTATACCGGGAAGCTTCTTCTTAGCCACTGTAGGTCTCCAGCATAAATACAATGTGCTTCCAATGCTAGGGAGTAAATGAACACACTGGCCACCGTGTTCTGGACCATTTGCAGCTTCTGGCTCATGGTTTTTAGAGGCAGCCCCAAGTAGAGCATATTACAGTACAGGTAGCCCTTGACTTATGACTGGTCACTTAACGACCATTCGAAGTTATGAGAGACTTTAAAAAAGCTACTTCGTGAATGAAAGCAAATACATATATGTCCCAGGATAATGTTGCAGGATCCAATCTGGGTTGGTCACTGGGACCAGAGGTTTAGTCTTAAGAGCTTTCAGACTTGTGCTGGAGCTCATTCTGAGAACTTCTCTCTACCAGAATGTGTACCAGACACATTCCGGTAGAGAGAAGTTCCCTGAGGATGGGCTCCATCCTCCAGCTTTCAGGCTTCCGAAAGCTCAGGAAACTAAGTCTCTGGTCCCAGTGACTAATCCAGATTGGATCCTGCAAAGCAGTGGTGAAATTCAAAAATTTCCCCTATCTGTTCTGTGGGCATGGCTTGGTGGGCGTGGCTTGGTTGGGGGGTCATACCCATACTGGATGGGCGTGGCCAACTTAAAAAAAAACATTTTAAACTACCAGTTCTCCCGAACCGGTAGTTAAAAAATGCTAAAAAAAAGTTTTTAAAAAGTTCCGACAATCAGCTGTGATAATCAACTGTGCCCACGATAGTCGGAATCTTTTTTAAAAAACTTTTTAAAGCATTTTTACTACTTATTCGCAGGAACCGGTAGTAAAAAAAAATGCTTTAAAAAAGAAAAAAAAGGTTCCGACGATCGTGCGGCACAGCTGATTGTTGGAATCTTTTAAAAACTTTTTAAAGCATTTTTTTACTACCGACTTGGGCGAATAGGTAGCATTTTTACTACCAATTCGGGCGAACCGGCCCAAACCTGTAGCCTTTCACCCCTGCTGCAAAGCTACTTCAACCCATTCTCAAAATTACAATTGCAGCGCACCTGTGGGCATGTGATTGCATTTTGGGCACTTGGCAACCAGCTCAATTTGCAATCAGTTGCAGCATCCCATAGTCATGTGACCCCAATTTGCAATGTTGTTTGCTGTTTTCAAGCAGAAAATGACAAAAAAGTCCATTGGATATGTTTAATGACCATGTGGTTAGATTAACAATCCTTTGATTCACTTAACAATCATGTGATTCACTTCACGGCTGGAGTCATTGGTGTTCTCTGAGCTTGGTTGCTTGCAGACATTTCATTACCCAACTACATAACATTGTTAGTGCTACTGAGTGTGGTGTTTCCTTCCTGTTAATATATATAGTAGCTTGTTCTGGTAGTGTTAGCGAAGTGTGGTTGTATTCATGATAGTTCCTTTATTAGGATGATGTGTTTCCTGTAGGGTGCTGTAGGGTGTTTGTACTCATCTGAATAATGTTCTTACCCAAAATCCTCTTTTGGGAGATTGGGTTGTTACTTTGGTAATGGAGCGCTTAATTAGTGTGGATTGTTTTTTGATAGACTTGTGTTTCTTCTGCTGATGAGAGTATCCAGGATGGTGTGTGTGTATGTGTGTGTGTTTAATCCCTTGTGAATATTTGCTCCCTCCTGTGAGATGTTGTCTTTTTTATAAGTTCTTTATACATTTTTAAAATAATTTTTCCCTTTTATATTTTTCTTTTACATTTTTTTTATAAATATCTTTTTCTGTTCATAAAGTTGTTTTTATAAAGTTGTTTGTGAGTGCTTTATAAAGATAAGCAGAATAAAGCTGGGAAGAAATAAATACCAATAAATTAAGAAGCTAGTTAACAAGAACTGCAGATTTTTCTATGATTTGCTTTTTTATGTTTTTATTTTATTTTTTAAGCTATCGATTTATTTATTTATTTATTTTTATTAAAAAGTTTTACAAGTACAAAGTACATACAATTTTTATCTTTTATACCCCCCCTCCCCCCTCCCCCCTCCCCCCTCCCCCTCCCCCCTCCCGGACTTCCCAGAGAAAAACACAAGGTATAAATTCAAGACAAAAAATATAAGATTACCTAGTACTAAAACAGATTGTTAGTTCAAAAATATCTTTTCCTTTCTTAACTCTTTGTTATCCATAAGCTTGAAAGTATAATCTATTATTTCTTCAAACAGCAAACAATAATATACTATTTAAATTATATTAATCTGAAACTTTTTCTGAATATATTCCGTCCACTTACTCCATTCCAACACATATTTTTCATTTGAATAATCCTTAAGATAAGATGAAACCTTAGCCATTTCGGCCAGATGTGTCACTTTCAATGTCCATTCTTCAATTGTAGGTATATCTTCCTTCTTCCAATATTGTGCCACCAGAAATCTGGCAGCCGTTATAAAATTCAGAATCAGCTTAGTCTCTATAGGTATGCAGTCCGTTGTTATTCCCAACAGAAAGAGCTGTGGTGTAAATTTAATTTTTTTCTTTAAAATATTTTGTATAATCCACCAGATTTTTATCCAGAAAGCCTTAATTTTCTTACAAGTCCACCATATATGAAAATATGTAGCATCATCACATTCACATCTCCAACATTTAGGCTGTAAGTTGGGATACATACACGCCTATTTTTTAGGGTCTAAATGCCATCTATAAAACATTTTATAAAAGTTTTCCCTCAAGTTTTGAGACTGTGTAAATTTAACATTTGTAACCCATATCTTTTCCCATGTATCCATCATTATAGGTTCTCCAAAATTTTGAGCCCATTTTATCATACAATCTTTAACCAAGTCTGATTCTGAATCCAATTCCAATAAAATATTATACAATCTTTTTATATGCATTGGACCATTATCTTTAATTTGTACAATCAAATTGTCTTCGTTTTGCACAATCAATTTTTCTATCACCTCTCCATCTGGCCTGTATTTGTCTGTATTGAAACCAGGTCCTAACTATTCCTTCCTCTTTTACTTTCTCAAACGATTTTAGTTGAGATAGTGTTCCATCTTCAAGAAGAAGTTCTTTATATGTAATCTTATCTAAGTTTTGTTCCAAGTTTATATTTTCTATCGCGTGTCTGGGTACCGTCCACCAAGGTATTTTATCATTTAACTTACATTGGTACTTTTTCCAGACACGCAATAAAGCATTTCTTAATATATGACTCTTAAAAGCTTTGTCTACCTTTTTATCATATATTAAATAGGCATGCCACCCATAAAGCAAACCATATCCCTCAATATTTAATACACTCTCTTCCGTTAAATTAATCCAATCTGTAATTGCTGAGAGAGCTGCTGCTTCATAATACAGTTTTAAGTTAGGCATTTTTAAGCCCCCTCTTTCACGTGTATCCTGCATTATCTTCTGATTTACCCGCGGCTTCTTCCCTGCCCAAATAAATTTATTTATACCCTTTTGCCACTCCTTTAAAGTTCCATCTTTTTTAAGTATTGGTATCATTTGAAAGAGGAATAGAAACCTTGGTAGAACATTCATTTTAACAGCAGCTATCCTTCCCAGCAATGACAATTGCAGTTTTTCCCAATTTTCCATATCTTTCTGTATTTTTAACCATAATGGTTCATAATTATATTGGTATAGTTTTGTATTTGTGGACATAATATAAACCCCTAAGTATTTAATCTTTTGAACTACTTCAAAACCTGTTGCCTTTTCTATTTCTTCTTTTTGGCTTCTTGTCACATTTTTAACTATTATTTTTGTTTTGGCTATATTTATCTTAAAACCAGATACTCGTCCATATAGATTGTGAGATGTTGTCTTTTTTATAAGTTCTTTATACATTTTTAAAATAATTTTTCCCTTTTATATTTTTCTTTTACATTTTTTTAATAAATATCTTTTTCTGTTCATAAAGTTGTTTTTATAAAGTTGTTTGTGAGTGCTTTATAAAGATAAGCAGAATAAAGCTGGGAAGAAATAAATACCAATAAATTAAGAAGCTAGTTAACAAGAACTGCAGATTTTTCTATGATTTGCTTTTTTATGTTTTTATTTTAATTTTTAAGCTGTCCATTTATTTTTGAAGGCTGTTTATTCTCATGAGAAGCATGAATCTAGGAAGCATGTATTGTATAATGAACAATATATATAAATATATATATAAGCAATATAAATATACATTGCTTACTGATGTAAACCGCTTAGAGAGTGCTTGCACTGTGAGGCGGTATATAAATCTCACAAACAAACAAACAAACAAACAAACAAATAAATAAAAATGTAAATGTTCGTTTGTTCAAAATCTTAAATCTCTGAAAGTTCTTCACTGATTGCTTTGAAATTCTGACACAAGGTTGCATTCGAATACGCGCGTGTTTTTATATACCTATAGTATATAGATGTCATACCTGTGACAGGTAAAAACATGTTTTTTTGAAAAACAGCGCCATCTATTGGACGTAAAAGCAACACACGCTATACTAAATATTTTGCAGGACGAATTTCATTGCCTCATAACTTCTGCAATTTAGTGACGTCAAAAGAAGAATTGGTTGAAAAAGTATTTCCCAATATTCAAACCAATTATAAGAATCACGATTGGCTGAGGGAACGAGCTATTCTTGCGCCAAGAACAAAGACGTCTACGAACTTAACAATATTATTCACTCTAACGTTCAAAGCGAGGCAGTCACATACAAGTCCGTCGACACTGTTGTGGAAGCACATGAAGTGGTTAATTATCCAACAGAATTTTTGAATTCACTCCATCTGCCATGGATGCCACCGCACGTACTGCAATTGAAAATCGCTGTGCCAATTATCATGTTGCGAAATATCAACCAGCCAAAGCTTTGCAACGGCATGCGGCTTGCAGTAAAAAAATTAATGGGCAACTGTCGTAGAAGCAACAATCTTCACAGGACCTTTCAAAGGTTAAGATGTCCTCATTCCTCGCATTCCTATGATTCCAATGGATATGCCATTTCAATTTAAGAGATTGCAATTCCCAATTCGATTGGCGTTTGCAATCACCATCAACAAAGCTCAGGGCCAATCTTTAGAATTGTGCGGTTTAGATCTAGACACGGATTGCTTCTTACATGGACAATATGTTGCATATTCTAGAGTCGGCAAACCAGACAATCTCTATATCTGCACAGATAATGGAACAACAAAAAATATTGTATACCCACAAGCATTGTGAAATTAAACATATTAGAAACGTGTGTTTTCTCTTTTCTTTCTTCTCCATTTAACCAGACTGAGCCGGGTACAGCTAGTGAACAATATAAAAACAATAATGTTAGAAGCAGATGTCAAAAGAAAATCTGGACTTCCGGTGGCGCCATGAGCTTCGCTGGACGCTCTTTTTGGGCGCTCCATTCCAGGCTCCGTAAAAGCCGCCAGATAAGCCACACCAGCTGTCTGGCGGCTTGGAAACTCCCGTCCCGGGCAAAGGGAGGGGAGAAGAGCAGATGGGCAGAGGTAGAGCCCCCCTAACACCCCAGAAGAAGCTCTGAGGTGCGAAGGGCGAGGGCTCCCTTGAAGCCTGTCACAGCTCCGGACCTGGAATGCCTCCGCTTGTTTTAAGCAGAGCAAGAAGCCACGACCATCTCTGCTGGTAACAAATGGTTTTATTACTTTATTACTCTAAACAATGCAGCAGACGGAACATACCAGGAGAATCTAAAAGCAAGTATTCTTACCTAACTCCGGTGTTGCTTTTTGGATTATTTGGGAAGCAACAAAGTAGCTAAAGATGGCGCTTGGAATTTGAAAGGCATGGAGAAAGCGAAAGCTACTGAAGCTAATGAGAGTTCTGATTGTTAACAGATGTTGGTGAGAACTCCTTTTGTTTTTTGCTCTCTTCTTTGATGAACTTTGTTTTTTGGCTATACAAGAATTAATACAAATTGAAGATGTCTTTAAAACTGGCAAAGAATGTTTCTTTTAAAGGAATAGGAAAAATTGAAAATCTTCCCACAAATATTGTTAATTTGCAAGATTTTGCCCCCCCAACACAGCCTCTTACATTGGAAAAGTGGCAGCAAATTATGAAAGATATGCAGAAAGAAATTGTTTTAGTAGTCAATAAAAAAATTAAAGAAATTAATGGAAAAATTACTGAAATTAATGAAAAAAATACAAGCTGTCTCGGAGGAGTTTGTTTCTCAGACTCAACAAACCAGAGACAATGTGGAATCTGTATTTAAAGCTTTGGCAGTTAATATGGACTTATTGGGACAAGACGTGGCTGAAATTAAACAGTCTATTGGGACTTTGGTTGAAAAAGTAATTGAGATCCAGAATAAAATTGATGGAACTGAGGCAGAATTAACGATGTTTCAATATAAAGACATGGAATTTGCCTTACGGCTACAGGGGGCAAAAGAAAATAATCAAGAAAATTTAAAAGAAAAGATCCTGGATGCATTGGTGAAGATCTTGGGGGAAACAAAAGTTGAATTGGAATGGCAGATTGAAAAAGTATTCCGGGCTAATTCTTGGTTTGCCAGAAAAAATCATTTACCAAGAGACATTGTAGTATATTTTACCACAAGGACACTGCGAAATCGAATCTTACAGGCGACTTATAAAAACAATCTTAAGGTGGAAGAACAAGAGGTTCTGATGTTTAAGGAAATTCCTCCAAAAATATTAAAAGCACGTAAAGGTTATACTTTTCTGGTGGCAGAATTAAAAAAGCAACAGATACGATATAAATGGGAAATCCCGGTTGGACTATCTGTTACCTTTAGGGGAAAAAGATACAGACTTATTACGATCTGCGAAGCAAAAGATTTTTTTGCCAACGTGTTAAAGGTTGAGAGACCAAAGTTACCAGAAGACAAAAGAAATGAGGAACAGAAAGGAATCCTGAAAAGTCAAGAAGAACTAAAGGACCCAAGACAAATTAAAGAGGTAAAGATTGAAAGTGAAGAAGACAAAAGATATGAGGAAATTAAAGAAGAGGGAGAGGAATACTGGTGGTTTTCACAACAGAAAGGAACTCTGAAAAGTCAAGAAGATACAAAGGATTTAAGACAGATTAGTGAAGCAAAGGTTGAAAGCGAAGAAGATTTAAATTACCGACTTCAGTCCTCAACTCCTCCAAATGAAGCAAGAATGGATAAACATCTCTTCAGATGCCAACTAAAAGAAATATTTAAGGGTAGAAGAATTGAGAATTGATGTTTTACTAATAGTAGGATAATGTAAAAGAAATAAGAATAAAGTTTAAATGTATATATGAGGCTGTTTAAGTTTACAGAAATTAGATTACAAGATTACTTATGGGGAATAATTATAGAAGGTAAAGTAATGTAATAGAGATTAAACTGGTTTAAATAATAAATTAATTTTACAGTTTGGGGAATAAGAATAGAAGATAGTTAATGTAATAGAGATTAAATTGGTAGAGAATAAGATTAAAATTATATTAGAGGTGGAAATAAGTATAGGTTGTAATCTAATGTAATAGAGATCAAATAAATGTGATGTTGTTAAATATTTTTAGATTTGGTTTAAGTTGGTTTGGAATTTAATAATTGCTGCCAGGTGTTGGTGGCATAAAATTGCAAGAGGAAGACTTATTTAAAATTAATATTGTAAAGGGCAAAAATTTTAGAACATGTTAAAGATTATTTAAATGATATACCTGATAATGGAGAAGATGAATGGACTAAAATAGACGACGAAGGACATATTTCAATTTAATTTTTTGTTCAATTTACTGTATAAGGAGTTAAGAGTTTTTGATATTTGGAAGTTAATAATTTGTTAGCATATTTTAGTTTTGCATTTGTGTAAACTATATTATACCCTGTGTATGTTCTGGGAAGTCCAGGGAGGGGAAGGGATGGGGAGGAAGGGTGGGGGTGAGGGGTGAAGGTTGGGGTTAGGGGGGAAGGGGGGGAGAAAAGAGAAAAATGTTTGTACTTTGTACTAATAAAACTTTTTGAATTAAAAGAAAATCTGGAAACCAATTTAGAATTGAAAGTAGGTTTCAAAATCAGCTGGTCTTCCACTTAAACAACGAACTGCTACAGGTCCCCAAAAAGAAGATTCCAGATCATTCTTCTTTCAAAATAAAAGGCAGGTGGAAATCACCATCATGTTCAAATAGAGTAGGTCTGAACCATGATTGTTCTATAAATGTGGTTAGTATTTTATATCCAGCAATCTCTGGAATTGTTTCATAATGATTTCATTACATTTGTTATAGTAAATATACTTAACAGAACTTTACTGTCCTTGGAAATCTACTCTTATAACTTCTTGTCTGGACAGCTAAGAGAAATCTGATGACATTGATGAAGCTAGAGACACTCAATGTCCCAAGAGACAATAGTGAAACATAAATATTAATACATTTCAGGTTGAAGACAGCTAATTAAATATTGAAACTGTAAGAAATATAATTTATTTAGAATGCACGAACTTCTTTTCAAACATAAAGCTTTAACTAACATAGTAATCAGTATTTCTTTATCAAAGATAAGTAAATACAAGAATAGAAAAGAACTTATTTCCAGGAGTAAATTAAATTAAACAAAATCCAGATTAGTGGCTAATGTTTGACTTATGAAAAAGAATTATTTGCATTAATATATTACAAAACTATTTTAAAGTGGTCCTAATTAAATTTTTAATTACTTAATGTAGCTTTAGACAGTCATTTTTCTCATGTATTTTGAAAGTAGCAACCATAAATACTTAATCCTCTAAATTTAACATTCAAAGTGTTTTATGATAAAGCAACTAAACCTTTTAATTTGAGAATTTATATATTTAGTTCCATGTATTAACTCAATACATAGCTTTTAAAGATTGCTGAATATGATATTAAGGATATTAAAGATGACCCAGATGATTATTAGCCACCTGAAATATTTTAAGAGTTCATGTAAAGGTCTTAAATGACCCATAAAGTTATTTTTTTCAGAACCATTATCACTTAGTACAGTTGCTGAACGAATGGATAAATGAGATCTATTTCTACTTTAATTTGCTTCCCCACATTGTTCCCATTTACCTATGTGCAATCCTTAGAAACAGACTTACCATGCCTCTTTCTTTGATCACTGTCTCTAAGACTAAAGCAAAATGGGACAAATTTATTTGTGAGATTTATATGCCGCCTCACAGTGCAAGCACTCTCTAAGCGGTTTACACCAGTAAGCAATGTATATTTATATTGCCCCCAACAATCTGGGTCCTAATTTTACCTACCTCGGAAGGATGGAAGGCTGAGTCAACCTTGAGCCGGTGAGATTTGAACCGCTGACCTGCAGATCACAGTCAGCTAAAGTGGCCTGCAGTACTGCCTCTAACCGCTGCGCCACCTCGGCTCTTTTTAGCTACTTCCTGATTGTACAACTCAGTTGGTAAGTAGCAAGTTCAACTTATCTTGAAGGGTCTATCTACAAATTGGAAGAAACATTCTTATACACAAAAAAGTAGTGATTTCCAGAGGATTGTCTGTAGATCTTTATACATATGCTGGAGAGTTTTCTAGTACAGATCTGGATGTTTTTTGGCCTCTAAGTCACATCCGGCCCTTGGGCTGTCCCTGTCAAGCCCACATGAGGTCAACTGGAAGTTAGAAAATAAAATATATATACGACTATGTAGGGAAGCCAAATGTGCTCTTTTAGTCAGCTGGTGAAAGAGCGGAAGAGCAGTAGTCGGCCTGGGGAGAGGTTCCGTGTTTCCTCTTCCCTCAACACAAGGGCATCGGTGGCAGAATTAAGTTCAGCCTAGTGGTTGGTCCTTCCACAACCAACCCAGTTTCTGATGTGCCCCCCTGGGAAAACTAATTGCCTGCCCCTGCTCTAGTGGTTTCTACTATTTAACAGTCTGAACCTGCTAATCTAGTTTTCATTTCAGGGGGGAGGGAGGGAATGGCCTACTGGTTAAAGTGCTGGGCTTGTTGCCTGGAAGGTTGGCAGTTCGAGACCCAAGTACTGTGAGATAAGGTGAGCTCCTGTTCTTGCCCCAGCTCCTGCCAAACTAGCAATTTGAAAGCATGAAAATCAAGTAGATAAATAGGTACCACTTAGATGTGAAGGTAACAGCATTCCATGCACCTCAACGTATAGTCATGCCGGCCACATGAGCAAGGAAGAATCTTTGCATAAAGCAGGCTCCCTCAGCTAAGAAACTGAGATGTGCACCACTCCTTAGAGTTGGTCATGATCAGACAGGGGAAAATCTTTATCTTTTTTCTTAGTTTTCATTTCTAAAAATATTTCAGTTACAGAAACATTGATGTGAAGTTTTAACATCACTGTCCCAGCAGCTGCAGCACAATGAGATTATAATATATTCTAACCTGTAAATAATTACATTTAACGTACTTGATTTGTTTTGTGGTTGCAGAAAACTAGGAAAATAATCTTCTCTCATTATTCAATAGAAATAACAAGGTGGCAGCTAAGGTCTACAGTAAAAATGTTTAAAACATTTCACATCTATAATGGACTGTCTGGATTTGAAATGGAATATTTTGACCATTCTGGACATGTTTCAAAATGAAAATACTTCTAATTTATATCTGATTCCATATCCAGAATTTTGCAGTAACAGACAATCCTGAGATAAGAAAAATAAGATCCAAATACTCATTGGAGCCATCAAGACATGGCTCTTCCTGCAGGCGGGGGTGAGTTGAGACGATTTATATCTGATGTCTCCCCCATGTATGTATGATGTGTGTATATTTATATTTTTAACTGTTTTTAAGTGCTTTTAATAATTTGTTTGGAGTTTTTGTATAAAATGTTGTACGCCGCCCTGAGTCCTGAGGGAGTAGGGCGGCATAGAAAAGCTACCAAATAAATAAATAAATAAATAAATTGATGTTAGAAAATTATTGGATTCATTCAACACGCTAAAGAAATCACATTACAGCATAGTTGACGTGAATCAATTGTTTGGGTTGTAAAAAATGGATTATCATTTAGTGTGCTATACACTAACCATACTTAAACAAAATGTACTTTGAAGCATGCAAAAAGTACAGAGGTCATTTGTAGCCTTCAGCATCCAGTTTATGACTCTAAGAGTAGGAGGGATCAACATTTTGTCTGAAGTGGTGTAGGGTTTACTGCTTAAGCAGGAGGTTGGACTAAAAGACCTCCAAGGTCCCTTCCAACTCTTCTCTTCTCACTTAACATTTTAGTCCCTTTTGATCCTCTTTTCAAGTTTAGGGAGAATGAAGGGGCAAAATATGTAAGTTAATTATTGCAGAATCTCAGAACCAACCTAAAATGGATCTTATCTGCCTATTTTTAGAGTAAGGTCTTCCATATGCCATGTAAACCTGATCTGAAGCCAATAGGAATTGTGCATTTCCTGCTTCATGTGATATGTGAACCAGCCTAAAGCTTGATTCAGACGTGTCCAGAATTGCGTGTAGGCGCCAACACATACCTACGATGCAAAGGGGTTGATGGGTTAAGTGAAGGTTGTAAATGATTAGACAGACCAACATGCACACCTCCCAAATTTCAACCACATGTTGTGCAGAGATGCATGTCCTGCATGTTGATTGGTTGATATGACTTTGTCTTGATGTTTTGTTGTTTGAGCACTCCCTAGTCAGAACATTAACATTCGCAGAAATATAAAGGCAACAGGTATGCAACCATCTCCAAATGACAGATACAATACATTCCCTGACATGCAATGACACAGAAATATAATGCAGCCTTAAGTCATATTTCAGGGATTTGCTATCTAGTCAATCACAACATAATTGTAATATATTTTGATGTAATTGAAGAATTGAACTTTTATTGACCACCACTACAGATACTTTATTATAATTTAGTATAAAAAGAAATCTAAATAGGTCAAACTTTTCTTCCCTAGGTAATGTTGAATCAGATAAAATGACTAGTAATGTCAAACGTACTTAAAGAGGTCACAGAAATTGACAGTGTTAAATCAACTACATTTATTTATTTATTATTATTATTTATTATTAAAATTTCTATGCCGCCCAACTCCCAGAGGGACTCTGGGCGGCCATGACTAGTAATGTCAAAAGTTCTTAAGAGTTCATAGAGAATCAACAGAAACTATTTTTGACCAGCGAATGCATCAACTGAGGCTCAGAACAAAACAAAAGTATAATACCCTTCCAGTACTATTACAATAACAAGGGAGCAAGGCAACACTAAAATACATTTAAAATCTTTTTGACAGAATTTCTGAAGCTGTCCAGCCACTACCCTGTTTCCCCCAAAATAAGACATCCCCTGATAATAAGCCCAATCGAGCTTTGGAGTGCATGGCAATGAGGCCAAGCGCTTATTTCAGGGTTCAAAAAAAATATAAGACAGGGTCTTATTTTCAGGGAAACACGGGTACTTTTTAAAAGATTTTAGAGAAAAACTCAGCAGTTTTTAACTTTTTAAAGGAGAAGACACTCCACAATCACTCTTAAACCTATTAACATCTTATTTTCCCTCAAGAAAGCCTTACCTGCTGTCTGAACTCAAACCTTTCTCTCATACAATTAATTATTAAAAGCCATGAAAAGCAATAGTAACATACATGCATAATCAGCTGAACCTTTCCAAGAATCTTTACATAACCAAGCTGCAACAACAGGAAAAAACATGAATTAATCCAATTTTGAAATCTCAATGAAATTACCAGAAGTAGTTTTAAGTTCTGAGTAGACATATGCAACACTGACCTTTAAATATCTTGCAAATTTATTGCAACCGCCTTCATAGAACTCTAGGACCTGAGAGACAAAAGGGAGACATGGAAGTATATGCTCTAGTCCCAAAGGTGCTTTTTCAAAAGGCAACTGGACTTTCTGGCTTTTCTTTGAAGACGTTTCACTTTTCATCCAAGAAGCTTCTTGAGCTGAATAAGCTTTCTTGGATGAGAAGTGAAACGTCTTCAAAGAAAAACCAGAAAATCCAGTTGCCTCTTGAAAAAGCACCTTTGGGACAACCATGACCTGGATGACTGAGAATCTCCATACACATGTACGCTCTAGTATTTTACCTCATTCATTTCAAATGTATGCCATTTGCACTATAGCTATTGTTTTTACCATATTTACCAAAATTACAAAGTGACCAGTCCCCATACCACTAAAGAGGCAAATAGTTTCATAGTAACATAGAAAGCTACTTAAACAGAAAGCAAAGGCCAACTAATCAATTTCCACTGGAGCTGCAGATATTTTTTACAATATACCGTAGATAGATTTTGATCTGATTCACCAAGGCACTTAAGTGAAAGTGCATAAGAGTACTGCTATTTCTAAATATATTTTATTTATGGCTTGGCTATTAATAAAGTCTTGTGTATTAAACAAAAACATTCTGGATGGTCAAATTCTCCGGCTGACAGAACTGTTTCTGCAAATGAATCCAAGAATTGTAATTTTCTGTTTCCTGAAGTCTCCCAAATCTTCACAAACACTGAAAGATTCTAGAGCCGTGGTGGCGAACCTATGGCACGCGTGCCACAGGTGGCACGCGGAGCCATAGCCGCCGGCACGCAAGGGTTGCCCACTGGCAAACCGGAAGTGCGGAAAAACGCACTTCCGATTTGCCGGTGTGCTGTTTTTTGCACTCCGGAGGGTTCAGGAAAGCTCCCTGAAGCTCCGGAATGCAAAAAACTACAAAACGGACAAACCGGAAGTTCACTTCCGGTTTGTCCGTTTTGTAGTTTTTTGCATTCCGGAGCTTCAGGGAGCTTTCCTGAACCCTCCGGAGTGCAAAAAACAGCACACCGGCAAACCGGAAGTGCGTTTTTTCGCACTTCCGGTTTGCCGGTTTCGTCGTCCCAGACTCCGGTAAGCCTTTGCGCAGGGGTGGGGGTGTGTGCGCATGCGCAGGGGGCAGCATGGGGGGGTGTTGTGCGCATGCGTGGGGGGGAGGGAATGGGTGTGGGCATGCGAGCACGCGCGAGCGCCCCCCCCCTTTTGGCACGCGAGCCTAAAAAGGTTCGCCACCACTGCTCTAGAGGCAATCTAGAAGTAGAGATGCAAAAATTTACTTTTTTTATACAAGCCCCCAACTAGTGTCCCTTTGGATTCCAGGACTGCTAGTCCCAGAGTTTTTAAATGTAACACTGAACTCAATTAATACTTATTTCCATGACCATCTGTCAAATTTTGATTTAAATAAAAAAGATCTGATGGGTCAGTAACTGCATTTGAGAAAATACAATGTATTTTTATGGTTGATGGCAGTCAGTCAGATGTTTAGGCTGGATCTGGCATTTTTATCAACACATTGAGTGCTTTCCAAGGACCATATTATTATTATTATCTGTTCACAACAATGTGAAGCCAGTTCTTTAGCTGTTGGCCTTCATACACATTGAGTTTTTCCCAACAATCTAGGATATGGTAACGTATTGGCGTTGTATATGTGCAAATCCACACAGTATGGCCTTTTGCAACTGACAGATGGAAATGTTGTCAATGCACAAATTTTCTAAGTGCCCGCCACAATTTTTTGGTATGGCACCGTGTGCCAAAAAACACTGAGAGCACCACAGAATAATAGAATAGAATAGAATAGAATAGAATAGAATAGAATAGAATAGAATAGAATAGAATAGAATAGAATTCTTTATTGGCTAAGTGTGATTGGACACACAAGGAATTTGTCTTTGGTGCATATAAACATAAACATATAAACAGCCAGTTTATAATCTTTTAACTTCTATTTTCAGATCTTGAGACTTTGTAATCTTCAGTTCCTTGTCTCCTATTCTACTATCCCCTAATATTGCCACATCAATTATCCACACTTTCTTCTTTTCAATCATAATTATATCTGTTTTGTAACCCAAACTTCACTTTTGTTTTTCGGTCCAAATTGTCCAGTTTAGTTTGTGTCCAGTTAAGAATTTCAGCAGTGTACCATATCACAGGTACCGTTATGGCTCAGATATTGATGATTTTGATAGTGTTTCCACCATTTAATTGTGTCTTTAACCGTTTTCTCACTATTGGATGTATTCCTCACTAATCACATCAAGCCTAGAACTTGCAATTTTCTGATTTCTAGCCAGCACCTTTGCTACTACACCACACTGGCTCTTGTATTGCCATTGTATAGCCAAATCTATAGCTATTGAGTCATTTACTGTAAATCAATGACTGGTCTAGAATAAATAAATGTGGCCCAATAGCCAAGCTAAACTTTTAAGTAAACTTTTAAAATACTTTGCACAGCCCATTATATCCTGAATGGTTTAATATAAAACTCCTTAGCAACTGTTGATAAAATAAAATTAAGAAAATTGAATACAGTTCATTCACAATAGCATAAAATAATGGGAGGGACAGAAGATATAATCAGAAGCTATTCTGTCAGCTATTAGCATAAGTAATATAATATATATAGTAAAATAATACTTTAGAACAAAGTAGCATTTGTGTAATGGTAACTAAGGGAACCAAAGAAGGGTTTATCTGAAGTCAGTGGAATCATGTGTTTTAAGTTCAGTATACCTAGAAAAATCAAGTACTATATTCTATCAATTGTTTAAGTTATCTTTTATATGAAATCTAAGTTACATTAATAAATAAAAGTCAGCAGGATACATGTTATATACAATGTTAATAAAAGATGATTCAGGAGAATGACATACATTATTCATATTTCATGTTTGTTGCAAACAAAAACAAAACTAGTGGAATATCTATGCATACATTCCCCTATTGCATTCTACTAATTTTTCATTAACTTGTCGGGTCTTCTAGATCAGGGGTATCAAACTCAATTTCATTAAGGGCCGCATTAGGTTGAATATGACCTTGGGGGGCTGGGGTGGGCGTGGCCAGGTTGGATGTGGCCAGCTTGCTGTCATTTGTGTCGTGGGCGCCTGCGGTGGCCCGAGCGCTCTGCCAGCGAAAACTGGCTCCCGAGCTCTGTTTTTGGCTGCGACGGACTCCTGCAACCCTCTGCCAGCAAAAATGGAGTTCAGGAGGGTCCTCCCAAGCTCCATTTTTGCTGGCAGAGGCACTGTGGGCTGGTCCTTCGCGGTTTCCAGGGCGGCCCCGTGGACCAGATCTAAGCACCCCGTGGGCCGGATCTGGCCCCCGGGCCTTGAGTTTAACACCCCTGTTCTAGATGCTGTTAATGGTAAGTGCATACCAATATGTAAAGGATGTACTCAAATTAAATTCAAATCTTGGAAAGTGCAAAGGGGGGGGAAAGAGAAATCTTGCAGCATTTTTTGTAATTACACTGCAACTGCATTCTTCCAAGATTTTTTCTCCCAAATTTTCAGTGTACCCAGTAGTTTCTAGATAGTGCCACATCCAAATATCAACCAGAACCATTTCTGCTAGCTTCCAAGATCAACCAAGTTCTACTAGGTGCCGCCACCTGCTGAGAACAAATCATAAGGCAATGCCCATTCCACACAGAGAAAGTGCATCTTGTAATTATAAAAATTCTGCCCCTAATGTATAAGAAATGGAGCATGAATATCACCTATTTTGACAATAACTAAGCAGGCAATGGTATTTCACATCTGAAAAATCTTACCAAGAAAACTGCAAGGACTTGTCCAGGCGGTTTCCAAGAATTGATCACGGCTGAATAGAACAAAAGTAAAACATTTGTATACCTATACCTTATTGATTAAATAAAAATGAGTCACATAAAATCCACTAAACACATCACTTACAACAAAAAACAAGGAAATATGCTGATAAACCCAATTTATATAGTACTACATATTATTTATTTTTTAGAGCAATTGACTTATTGGAATCTCTGAAATATTTAAGATTAATGTATTTCCAATTATTAGCATCTTTTAAAATTTCAAATATTTCTTTTTCTGAAAAAGTTAATACTTGGGTATGAATGGGAACAAGAATAGCTTTTATATCTGGTTAATGGATAATGTGCTTATTGAAATTTCTTATTCCTATTAGACATGAATATCAGCAGGGTTAATCTATTTCAGTTCATAGAAATATTGCACCATCACCAAAAAGATACACACATACTGATAATAAAAGTAACAACTTGTTCAGGAAACTCTTTCTAGTCAATGTTATTGCAGAACATTGCATATTGAGTTCACACAAATCACATAGACAAAATATCTCAATCCTGCTGCCAGTTCATTAAAGCAATAACAATTAAGACTAAACAGCTTCATGAAAATGAAAACAATAAAGCTATAAGCTGTCTATGTACTGTACTCCATTTATTCTACTGTGTTCAAAAGGTTCTGTTATATTGCTGTATAAATTATTATATACTAAGATACAATATTTCAGCAAGTTGACGGTGTCCAAGATTGTTTTTATTGTGAAATGTATTACCTTTGATTTTGATTTAAGCTTTTACTTTTCCATTTATTTTTAGAATGGAACTGAAAAACAACCCAACCAAAATGAGAGACATGTTTAAAAAAGATTTTATCTTTTTCTCTATAGCGTGCAACATTGTCTTTGGAGTAAAATTTCAAAAGTTAGAATATGCTTTACCAGAAGTATTGCAATGCAAATAAACAATTCAAGATCTAATATTCAAAGATCACTGAGTCAAAACAAAAGTATATGTACATACACTACCTCAGATTCTATAAACCCAAGCATAAACACAGTAATAAGGCTTTTGTCAAATATATATTATGTGATATGTGAAAACATATAAAATATTTTATTTTATTACATTGTTATCAGGTAATTTTTTTCATTTTTTTAATGAATGTTAATGTAAAAAGAAAATTTATCATTATTTAAAAGCACTCAAAACCAATGTTAAATCTTCATACCCAGTGTCTATAAAATTATGTCAAATAGCATAAAGTACAATCTGGAAGAGCTGTAGTAAGTTGAAAGCAGTTAAGTCTGTTATGACACAATTACTTCAGCCACAAGTAAGATTCCAGGAGAAAAGGTTCGGATCTTACAATTTCTGTATAGTAAACGTACAGGGCTGGATAACTCATTCACTGCCATGTGACAACCACCTCTCAAGATAAGTTTCAGGCTTTAAAGACAAATTAGATTAATTCAAAAATAGTTATATTTCATAGCCTATTGAAACACAATTATGCTTAAAGACAAATGGCCAGTTGTGTCCCTCCTTACCTCTATGTTTGAGACAAGAGCTCTATAACCCTGAACCTGTTCCACACACTGCTTTACAAAGCCTCATACAAATCAAGGATATATAAAGTCCTCCATATCTTTATTGCGTTCAGTGGTATTCTGGCCCATACCCAGCACATCACTCACTCACACATACACAAAATGTTCCTTCATATTCTACTAATGCGTTAAGTGGAAAACACATACAGGTACACTGATTCTGCTCCAATTACTCTGAAACAAATATTCCGACCTCGTTTCGTATCATTTAAAGTACATTCATCGGATTGATGTTTTTCCACGCCATTCTTAAGTCCTCCTCGATAAAAGGGGACCCCCCACCCCCACCCATCCATCCGATGGGGAAGAGGTGAGACTTAAGTTCGCATCGAGCCATCTGAGCATGCGATAAGAAACGAATCCCGGATTAACGGGGTCGATCAGCCACGAAATAAGGCTGCATACTCAGCTTTAAATAAAGATTGCCGCGTATTGGCGGAAGACTCAAGCAGAGAAGCAGCGAGCAACCCCCACCCCACCCCCACGACGTATTTCAGGTACATTATAGAAAGAGACCCTTGACCAGCAGCCTCGCCTTTTTTTTCATCTTGGGGGAGAGGGGGGGGCAGCGGAGAAAAATCGCCAACCGGAAGCGCCCGCATGCCCCAATCTGAGGCCGCAGGACCGAGGGGAAGAAGGGGGGGTGCAGCTATTAACGCTGACCTCCCCCTCCCCCCTCCCTCGCCTTCCCATTCTCATTAACCCAGCACCGGAGATGGTTGGCTGGCTGGCTGGCTAGCAGCAGACAAGGTGGGAGGCGTGACCCCTCTCCGCGTGGAATGACCGAGTGGGAATATCTCGCCTCGGCGAGCGGGGAAGCGGCGGGCAAGTGGGAGAAGGGGGCGGCGGCGGGAGGGAGGGAGAAGAGGGAGCACTGCAGAGAATACAGGACCGCAGCAGGCAGCAAACTCACCGCGTCTTCTCGCTGAGGGAATCCCGGCTCCTTGACCACGTCTCGGCGTTAACCACCAGCACCGCCACTCCCCCCCCCTTTTTTTTTACATCTTCCCACAGCCGCGCGCCCCCCCCCCAGTCGGTTCCTTTCCCTTTCTGAGTCTGGGGGGGGGGGAGAGCTCGCGCCCACCGGGTCCGTTGGGCTTGGAAGTTCGATCGCGCGCCCCGCGACGGAGCCCCCACCCTTGGCGGACGGTTGTCTGCGAAAGTCCGGAGGGTGGGGGTGCGCTGAGACGGAGGAGTGGAGCGGGGAGGGGGGGCGAAAGAAGGGAAGGAGAAAGCGCGGACCTTCCTCGGCACAAAGCTTCACAATAGACCCGGCGCGAGAGCGGCGCGCGCGTGTGTGTGTGTGTGTGTCGGAGCGAGTGTGCCGAAGGCGGGGCCTTCTTGGCCGGCTCCCGCACTCTCTCCCGGAACGGGGGGTGGTACGACCACTGAAGGGGAGAGGCCGGCGAAGGTGTTGTTTGCGCAGCCACCTGACCCGGCAAGCCCCTCACCGCGCGGCTCTTCGGCCTCGGGAGGAAAGGAGGCGGACGTTTAGAGCTTCTTTTCTGACGCCAATCACACACACGCGCGCGCACCCCCGCGCACACGGTCGGGTGGTACAGGCTAGCTTTATTCTGCTTAAGGGGTTGAGAGCGAGGGGAGGCGGTGGCGGCAGGGTTTTATTGCGGCTTTCCCTAAACCGGCTTCTCGCAGCCAATTAGAAGAAAGAGGAGGAGGAGCTGGCGTTAGATCCAAAGGCAGTCGGACCGAGAAGACTTTGCAAGAGGGAGAACAGCGGTCCGGGAGAGCTACGTTAAGATACAGGTCGCCGCAGGCTAAGCGTTCGTGAGGCTTACCTATGCTTGGGAGTCTTGCTCCATTTTTCCATTGGAGCAAATGTTTGGTTAGAAAAGGAAATCATTAAAAAGCTGTAGTTTGAATGCTGCAGTCATTATGCAATTGTGCTAGGAATATACAACACAGTGTCCAATTGCCGGTCAAATTGCACTGAACTCGGTAAGATTTGCATCTCAGTAATGGGTAAGATTGTACTGTGAAACTTCACAAGACTCCACTAATTGCGGAAGGAAATCTGCAGTAACCCCCTAGCCTCGATTCACTTTCTAATATAGGCGGACAACGTGGCTTGCTGAGCATTCTGACACCGCTTTTAATAATTTAGTAGTATTTAATTTCTAGTAAATAATCTCAATACATGCCTATGTTTATTGAAATAAATGGTATCGGACCGAAAACCAACTGCATTTATAAGTACTCGGGTACTTATATGTCCCACTGATTTATTCTGTAATTAATAATTATATATTCCATTATAATTCTGGAACCAACTGAGCCTAACAATGCTTAAGATTTATGCTCTGAATTTTTACATGTCCGTTTATTTTTATCCAAAATATGAAGCTTTTGGGACTCATTCGTGCTTTCTGAATGATCACAAGAATGAACCAATGAATTCCTACAGTCATTGAGTGCCATTCTTTCTACCAGATTTCAAACTGCACCCTAATGCAGTTATGTTAGGTCTGTTGCCAAAACGGAACCGACATTTTCAGTACGTAACTTGCAATGAACATTGCAAGAATTATTTGGTGGCATTTAGAAACATGGGAATTGAAGGCGAGAGGACATTGACGCCTATTTACATTGCTGCATTTCAGAACTAGGACCACTTAATAAAAAGACGCACTTTGTTTGCAAGTGAGGAATATCAATACGTTCTTGCCCTCTTATTTTGGAATAAAAGGAAAGGGGCCCATTATTGTTTTGGGATAAAAAGAGGAGCGAGATTTGGTTAGTTCTAAAGATGCCACAAATCTTTTTTTCTTCATCATCCAATGTATTAGTAGCTGAGGTGCTTAGTCTCTCCTGTTACGTGTATCTCGAGTAATCCCGAGAAAATTAATGCAAGGTAATGTGCATTAAAATTACGGTTTCCCACCGATAACTACCATAGAAGCAACAGTCTCAGATTGCGCTACACTCCTCCCTCCGCAACAAACGAAGGTATGCTGGGATTTGTGTACTGGTTGAAAGTCCTAATGCGGTGAACCTTAAAAAGCGTGACGCTTCATGACTCCCGTCACAATTGTATTTGGACAGAAGGCTAAAAATAGGTACAATGTTTTTTTTTTTGCGCTCCTAGGTATGTTCAGTTCAGCCCAAACTGAGGAGAGAGTGGAGAGCAAGAGAATTGTTTTACGCAGCTGCCAGGACTCTTCAGGCTTTTCCCGCGCCCCGCCCCCCTGGCCGAGGAGGGCCACTTCCGTTCGGGTAAGATGTCGGCCGCCATCGCTGCCCTCGCGTCATACGGGGGCTCGGATTCCGAGTCCGACTCGGGCTCGGATGCTGAAGGAAGGCCCGGCCTTTCCGCTCAGGTCGCCGGGGCTGACGCTGTGCTTCACTTGGCGGCGGCGGCGCCGCTCTCTGCGCAACAGGTGCTGCTGCCGGTAGTAGATTCGGCCCCGGCGGTGTTGGTCAAGGTAAGAGCTGGCCGGCGACGGCCGATATCCCCACCTAAAAGATCGGAGCCGTTCGGCTACGAGCCCCGCCGAAGGGCAGCCTTTACCTGACTTTGATGGGAGACTTGGCATTCCCAACGCCTACCGGTTTTCTTTGGTTGTGCCCCGGGGGAAGCGACGCCGTGGGTGTTTTCGCGTGCAAGCTTCCTCCAGAAAGCGTGAGTGTAAATGTTATAGCGGTGCAACAGCGGAGAGTCCGTAGGGAAAGCTTATTCGTCACTTTTTTGAGACACTGCTGGTCGTGGGAAAGGGGTGGCGCCCAGCCTTGCATGCTCAGAAATATGTGGATGTTTAAAAATATTATACAGGTAGTCCTCGAGTTACAACAGTCCATTAGGTGACGTTCGAAGTTACAACAACGCTGAAAAAAGTGATTTCTGACCATTTTTCACTCTTACAACTATTGCAGCATCCCCACGGTCAGGGGATTTACATTTGGATGCTTGACAACTGACTCACATTTATTATTTATTATTTATTTATTTATTTATTTATTTATTTATTTATTTATTTATTTATTTATTTATTTATTATTGTATTTGTATGCCGCCCAACTCCTGAAGAACTCTGGGCGGCTAACAACAATTTACAAATACAAAAATATAAAAACAATTTAAAAGCAGATAAAAAGAACAAATTTAAAAACTCATACATGCTCTCTCATGGCCCGGATCTCTCCGATTATAGCTGTGAGATCAACGGCCTTCAGTCTGCCGGAAGAGCCAGGTCTTGATCGCTTTTCGGAAGGCCAATAGGGCGGAGGTAGCTGGTTCCAGAGAGCCGGGGCAGCCACAGAGAAGGTCCTCCCCCGTGGGCCTGCCAGCCAACATTGTTTAGCTGACGGGACCTGGAGGAGACCAACTCTGTGGGATCTCACCCGTCGTCGCTGGGAGTTGTGCGGCAGAAGGCAGTCTCGCAGATAGCCTGGTCCTAAGCCATGTAGGGCTTTAAAGGTGATAACCAACACCTTGAATTGTGTCCGGAGACCAATAGGAAGCCAGTGCAGCTCGCGGAGAATTGGTGTAGTGTGGGTGTACCTAGGCGCACCCACAACAGCTCGCTCGGCTGCATTCTGGATCAACTGTAGTCTCCGAACACTCTTCAGGGGTAGCTTCATGTAGAGCGCGTTGCAATAGTCTAAGCGTGAGGTGACAAGGGCATGATTGACTGACAAAAATTTATGGCGGTTGCAGCGTCCCTGGGTCATGTGATCACCTTCCGCAACCTTCTGACAAGCAAAGCCAATGGGGAAACCAGATACACTTAACAACCGTGTTACTAATTTAACAACTGCAGGGATTCACTTAACAAATGTGGCAAGAAGAGTCGTAAAATGGGGCAAAACTCACTTAACAAATTTCTCACTTAGCAACATAAAATTTTGGGCTCAATTGTGGTCGTAACTTGAGGACTACCTGTAGTTTTAGCTTCAGCAATCACTGGGAAGGGAGGGAGGGTAAATTTAACTTTACAGACCAGCACTGATCTTCACGATCTGTTTCTTTCATGTCTTTGTGTCTGAGGCATAGCAATGCAAATGAAATCAAAGAGTTATTTTGAGTTATGGAACAAGATCTGTTTCTTCTTCTGTATTCTCCAAAGCGGCATCTTCTCTCTTATCACGTGATGTTATTTTGTTGATAACTAGGACTGAAGGCTATTGGAAAAACTTACCTGTATAGAGTCACAATAACTTACTTTTGTAAAGATCAGTTGTGAAGACTTTGACAAAAGAGTATGCATGCTAAGTATTAAACAGATCAGTAACTTTTTGCGTCAGTTATATTTCTGGCATGAAGCTCTCCACATAATCTATATACCAGTAAAAAGCTTGTGTCTGTTTGATTAGTTCTATATAAAGTGCATTTTAGTAATTGAAATTATGTTCTGCTGATTTTCCATTTAATGTAGTTAGGTTGTACACCTGCTCACTGACTCTTGAAAAAAAGTCTTTACTAATTTAATGGATTCAACTAAATGTCATCATATTCTAAAAACTAATGCTCTACAATGTTAGTATAATTATTAGAGAAATGGAAGCTGAAAATAAGTTGATTATGTCAGTCAGCAATCTAAAACATAGCTCAAAATCACCCATGAAATACTTTCAGAAAAGAAAGATAAATGACTTTGAAATGGACTTCATAATCTCCAGATTTTAATATTATAAAACTGGAGAGAGATCTCAAAGATGCATGCATGCATGGAGTCCTAAGAATATTTCTGAGCTAGAAGAGTTCTAAAAAAAAGAACATTCTAAAACCAAGAATAGAAGAATAGAATAGAATAGAATAATAGAAATAGAAATAATAGAAATAGAAATAATAGAAATAGAATAGAATAACAGAGTTGGAAGGTCTTCTAGTCCAACCCCCTGCTTAGGCAGGAAACCCTACACCACTTCAGACAAATGGTTATCCAACATCATCTTTAAAACTTCCAGTGTTGGAGCATTCACAACTTCTGGAGGCAAACTGTTCCACGGATTTTTAGCTATGGGAAATGTCTGCAAGTTATTTCTGCCAAAGAAAAGGTTACAGAGTACTAACTGAAAAGATATTCAAACTTCTGCATCTGTCATATTCACTGTGGCAAACGATTACTATTTGGAACCGTGACACACTGCTTTTTAAATTTGAGTCTGTAAATAACTGCACAAAAATAATATACATTCTAATTTGCAAAAAAAAATTCTTGCTTTACTATACAGTATATCATGTAAAAGTGTCAGCTTTTATTCACAATTGTGTAAATGTTTATATATGATGTACATATTCTGTATATATCATCCTTAACATGCTATATTAGTGAGACATGCTCATTATGTTCATTTGCTAATCCCAGATTAGTTGATGTTTTATGGAAAGGAGCTTACTGAATTGCTGATAACTTCTGTCCTTTATAATCCTTTTATTAAAGAATCAAAAGAGAACACTCGTTTGAACTCCCAACTTTTTTCTTTTAATGCACAAGGAGTAAATTAAGGAATATAATTTTCATTACCATGAATCATCCCCTGCATTACTTGTTTTTACATACAAACACTTTTATACTTTTGCTGTTTTAAACAACAGACAAGGTTTTTATTGGAAAAAAAATTATGTTTGTCAGGACTTCTATGTCATATTTTTAACCAGACATAATTTTAAATGCTTCCTGTTTCAAATTTAATTTTAAAGAAATAATGCACTATATAATTCTTTAAAAGTAATGTTTTTCTCTATATTAACAGAATTCTGCACAAAAATACCTACATCCTAAGTATCCAGAGCACTTGTCTTAATGGACAGTGCTGAGTTTTATAAGCAGATGCAACTAATGCAGTATAGTTATTATAGCATATTAGACAAATTGGAACTCTGGTTTATTCTGAGTGGAACAAGCCTGGTTAAAACATGGGTGTCTTGGGTTTCTTTCTCTGGTTTATTCCAAGAGTAGGAAAAAGGAGTCTTTAATCCGTAGGCCACATTCAACAAATGAAGGATGGAGGCGTTATGTTTTAGCATGACTTACGAACCAGTTGCAAGTTTGTTTACTATAGCTTGATGATGGATCTATACAATGTATCATTAAAGCTTTTTTCTCCAGCTTTCTATATAAAGATAATAAAACAGACATTTCTGAACATTGTGACTATTTGGAGCAGAATTAATTATCTCTCTGCACATTTGGCACTGTAACCAGAATTAAAACATTGCATCTGATTATAATTTCCTATTATGTTCATTGTGACAGTAACATCAATTACTGATTAAATTCTTCAGGAACAACATAGTTAATTTGCAAGCTATATTCTAGGGGGTGCTTTAAAATTATTCATGAGCTTTTATGTGGACATCAGTTTGCCACTTTCAAAACTTTGTATATGTTTCTTTCTAAGCCCTTTTTTAAAATGATTCAAATTTCAGAACCTGTTTGTCATGCAATATGCAGAAAACATCTGTCGCTTTGCACATGGAAGTAGTCATGCATTTCTGTGGATTATGAGGGAGAAGGTGCTGGTAGGGATAAAAATGGAAATGCAGCTTAAAGACTGTGTCTAAGGGCATCTTTAGCTTCTGCTTTTCTAGCACAGCCACATGACAAGCTGCTGGCTTTTCCAAGGTAGTTCAGGATAAAATTAAAAGAGTTGGCTACTTACAAAAGTCAAATCCCATTTGAGTGAGTTAAGCTCTTGTGCCAATTTAATCTCATATCCTAGCTATGATTATAGTTGATTATGTTCCCCAAACCAGGGAGTGCCAACCAGTGTTATGCAAGTGGATTGCACTAATACAATAGGACTTCACTTCGCTTTTTTATCTTTAGCTTTCTGCAATACTACAGAGATTTGGAGATGTGCAGAGGGGGAGGATAGATATTCTATTGTTATTGGCTATGCCACCAGCAATAAGTACTCGCTCCAATAACTGCTTTATGCTGACAATTTGTAAAGACATTTAATAAAGAAGATGATAGTTGTTGAGGGTAAGTTTTCCATCTAATTGAAGAAGGTAGCATTTCTTTTCAATGGCAGCCCCTTGGCCATAATGCATTTTGGGTTCAGAGGGTGTAGGAAGTTATCACTCAAGGAAAGAAGCTAAAGAATCTCCATTCATTAATGGAAACATTTATGATGCACTTTGGCATCCAATGGTTTAAAACCACAAGATTGTGTAATGTTGATCCTCAAGAAAAATTTAACACTGACAAAAATAATGCAGTAGCTAAATAAGCTGCCTCAGGTAGTTGTGGAATTTTTTTCTCTGATGTGTTTATAGGGAAAATATTTTCATTAAACATTGATGTAAAGAGATTATTTTGTGTATAATTTAAATAATTCAAGTCAAATTACAGAATTATTCAGGTACAAGAAACAGGCATGTAAATAAATTATTTTTATTGTATCATTATCTTGAAAGTAAGTACTCGGTTTGGGGGTGGGAAGAGAAGGGTAAAGTAGGCCGCTCAGATAGATCATTTTGGCTACTCTGCACTCTACCATCCCCAGCTGACTGACAGCTGACCTTCGCTGTCTTCTTCCTCTGGCTGCTGACAACACACACCCAGCTGAGGCAACTGCTGACCTTTTCCAAGGCCTCCCTATGCTGAATGAAGGCCTTGCAAGGGTCTCTCACAGCATCATGGATACCTAACAAAAGTCCAGACTTTGATCAGGTGCAGTGGTACCTCATCATAGCAGGAGAAAGAAGACAACAAAGGTTGGCAGGGGGAAGCAACAGCAGAGTGCAAGACATCCAAAAGGACAAAGATGGGGGGGATATAAGAGAGTGGGAGAAGGTGAAGTAAAGGTGAGTATGGCAGGATTAAGGAAACATGAGATGCTCCTCAAAAAAACAGCACAATCCTTGCTTAATAACTGCAGTGAGGGCTACCAAAACTGCTGTCTCTAAATAGTGTGGTCATGTCATGTTTCACCTAATGAATGCTTCATTTAGTGATGGAAATTCTAGTCCCAGTTAGGGTTGTTAAGTGAGGATCACCTGTACCTCCACTTTTACTCTCTTGTTATTAATTCTTCACAATAGCGCCTCCTACTACCCTACTGCTTTTTTGCTAGCATTTCCATCTCTTAATATTTTTCTATCCATGTTCCCATCTTTTCACAAATTTTTCATTGTGTGTGTGTGTGTATCTTCCAATCATCCACTCAATTTTCTTGTCCACTATGAAGCCAAGTAGGGGAGATAGAATGTTTATGAAAAATAATTCTCTAGGTAGATATTCCCCTTCTGGGAAAGGTATATAACTTATAGCTTTCTTTTGTTAATTGAATACCGAATTGAATCTGAGAGATGATTTTTATCCTTACTCTGCTTCCTAAATTCATTTATGTTGAATGGGATGAATTGTTTCATAATATTATATTATGTGTCTAGTTTTATTGATGTACAAATGGACTTCATTGTAGAATAACCTGGTGAGCTGAATAACCTTTATAAAATTCTTTATGAACTAATGAGTTCATAAAGCCATTCCGTTCTGATACACTAAATTATCACTGGTTCAGTTATTTTCAAAATAGTAAGTCTAGATGCAAAAAACACTTAGTAAACAGTTTCTGAGATTTTGCTGCTTGTCCAAACTAAAGAAAGATATAGAATTTGACATTATTTGCTAGGTCAATATCTGAACAATATCAACTTTCTATATTAATGTTTTTAAAAATCCCACAGGTTATGAACTTGTAGCATGGGAGGGATGCTATTAAGACCAGAAAGGAACTCTGTGGATTTCTTAGTGATGGGTGTTAATGCTTGGTTTCCTTATAGTTGTATAAACTGAAATAATATAATGTTATTTATTTATTTTATATGCCAGCTTTATTATTTTTTATAAACAACTCAAGGCAGCAAACATACTCCCTTTTCCTCCTATTTTCCCTACAACAACAACCCTATGAGATCAGTTGGGTAGAGAGAGAGTGACTGACCTAAGGTCACCCAGCCAGCATTCATGGCTAGTGGGTTTAGAACACAGATGTCCCAGTTTCTAACCTGGTGCCTTAACTACTAGACAGTACTGATACAATAAATGTTATTTGTTGCTGTAACTAAATCCATTTATTGCTTTATGTTACATTTTGATTATAGATTTATTATTTTATTTTTGTCTTGTGAGCTGTCTATGTGATGTTTAAATTGAAAAAAATAAACTTCTGTTAGACCTTGGTTAGTAAGCTTTGGAGGCAGCTGAGAAATTTTGTCCATACGCTGTAAGCTTCTGTGCATACATAAAATCTGATTCAGAATTAAAGGGCAATTTTGCTTTAAAACACATTTTTAAAATTAAATTCCTTAAATCAAGACTTTGCCATAAAACATAAATTGATTGTATAATTCTGCTTTCCTTGGTACTGAATCTATGGGTTAGCATTAGATTAATGCAGCTCTGAATTGAACTGGCCTTTTTTACTAAGGTTAAATTTTCATCACAAGAATAGGAGCTGTTTGTCAAGGATTCTGTTAGTTTTTGAAGAAGTTAACTGATGTTTGAGACAAATAGTAAATGATAATAAGGTCCAAGTCTTTTTTTTTTCAAAGATATCGCATAACATGAATTTATTAACATGTCACCTAAAATAAAATAAAAATAGTAAAACAGTAATGTTAAAATGATCTGTATTCAGATACCAATGTCTAGGCCAGTGATGGCGAACCTTTTTTTCCTTGGGTGCCGAAAATGCGTGCTTGTGCGCTGTCGCACACGTGCGAGTGCCCACACCCATTATTCAATGCCTGGGGAGGACAAAAACAGCCTCCCCCGCCCCCCCCCCCCAGAGGCCCTCTGGAGGCTGGAAATGGCCCATTTCCCGACTTCCGGTGGGCCCAGTAGGCTTCCCTGGAGCCTAGGGAAGGAGAAAATGCCCTCTCCCACCCCCAGGGAGGCCCTCTGGAAGCCGAAAACACCCTCCCAGAGCCTCCGTGGAAGCTGAAAATCAGCTGGTCGGCATGCACATGCGTGTTGGAGCTAAGCTAGGGCAACGGCTCGCGTGCCGGCAGATATGGCTCCGCGTGCCACCTCTGGCACCCGTGCCATAGGTTCGCCATCACTGGTCTAGGGCATGGGTCCTCAAACTACGGCCTGTGGGCCACATACAGCCCGCCGAAGCCATTAATCTGGCTCGCGCAGGACCACGAGGCTGCCCCGCCCACCCTTTGGCCGAGCGCAGGACTTATCTTCTCAAGCCCCGCAGGCTGGAACTGAAAGGTAAGACCAACAATTTTGGCCTGCAGAGACTTTCTGGAGGCAGGGGAGGTGAAAAATGGGGCGCACAGATGCCCCAGGAGGCCAAAAAACAGCTGGTTTTGGCCTGCATAATGCTGCTGGAGGCAGGGGAGGTGAAAAGCAGGGTGCACAGATGCCCCAGGAGGCAAAAAAACTGGTGAAAATGGCCCGTTTTTCACCTCCCCCGCCTCCAGAATATAGACAGAGATAGATAGACAGAGGGGGGGAGAGAGAGAATAGAGACAGATTTCTCAAGCTCCTTGGGGCTGAGAAGAATTGCTGCAAAACTGAGTTTTCTGAAGTGGACCACTAGACTCCTAAACAACTGAAAAAATGATCTAGTAAAAAGAAAAGTCAACCAAAAGAGCAGCATGCAAACAAAAGCAAATAAAACACCCCCAGGAGCAAAACAAATTAAAGTTTAATTTGTGTGCATTGTTTAATGGACTGTTAAATTGGCCACGCCCACCTAGTCACATGACCTAGCCATGCCCACCCAGCCGGTCCGGCCCCCCAACAGTCTGAGGGACCGTGAATTGGTCCCCTGTTTAAAAAGTTTGAGGACCCCTGGTCTAGGCTATTAACCATTGAAATGCAGCATCGTTTATCTGAAAAAAGTCAAATACTGGACCAGTATATGCTTTCAACTTACAACCGGCCACAGTGTGATCTATAATTTTGATGTGGGACCCCATGTTCGCCCTGAAGGGGAGAATTCTATACCCCATTTATACAGTAAATCCCAGCAGACGCCATGTGAGGTGTGAATCCTGTTCAGAGGCATCCATTGCTGGTGAGATAGTTCAAAACCTGGCACCTTTTGCATGGGATCATCTATATGTCTTTCTGTGTCTGGGCGTTCAGTAATCCATTTGCTTTCCATTGGGAATCAATGTTAAAGTTGTTAAGCAGATGTTGTGTAAGTGCCAGTGGGAGCTTCTTAGATTTGTGCCTTTCAACTGATAAATGGGGAAGGTCAGTGTGTACTAATAGGAATAAATTGTTCATAATTTTTCTGTATTCTCTCACTAGTGCATCTTCTCTTCATAGAGCTGTGTGGCCTTAACTAATATTTCTTTGGTCTTTCATACTGATATTTGCTTTAATTCTAACACGTTGAAGTTCCCTGCTTGGGCCTTCTGTATTGGTTTAATTGGTTTACTGTATATAGGGGACAGCCTCCTGTAGGATGTAAGAGAATTATGTTTGCCAACCACACAGTGGAGTCGCTGGTTCTCTGAGCTTGGTTGTTTGGTTGAAGATGTTTCGTTATCCAACTAGATTATATCTTCAATATTAGAAGGGAGTGATATTTGCTTTTGGTTTATATACAGTAGTTTGCCCTGTCCCTGTTAGTGGGGGCATTGTTTTCTCCTTGCTAATTCTTTGATCAGGAAGTTTACTGCTTGATTATTTGTTTGGTGTTAATCTGGGTGTTAATCCCTCCTTAGCTGGGTATTAATTGCTGGTGAGGAGATGTTCTGATCTTTCTGATTATTTTTAGCTTTTTGAATGGTGGATGTCTGTGGAGATTATCAGTCATCCAGGTCATGGTTGTCCCAAAAGTGCTTTTTCAAGAGGCAACTGGACTTTCTGGTTTTTCTTTGAAGACGTTTCACTTCTCATCCAATAAGCTTCTTGAATGAGAAGCGAAATGTCTTCTTTTGAATGGAGTTAATATTATTTCACTGTGTACCTGTTGATGGGGCCCTAAAGTTCCAGGAATTCCCAAGCATTTTTGGATTAAATTTGGTCTCAGATGCTTACAGTTTCCCAATTAAAACTATGGTTAAGTTGGTTATAGTTAAGTATGATAAAGTTATAATATGGTTCATTTATGGTAAGTTCAGAGATCAGCACTAAAGACTCCCCAATTCAACCTTGAGCGAATATATTCTATTGGCAAGTAGACTATGGTGAATTAACTGTTATCCTAACCTAGGAAAGTCCTACTGCAAAAAAAAAAAATAAGGTTTTTCAGATGCCAGTTTTATAGGAAGTTTATATAAAAGTTTCTCTGATGGTGTCATATCCCAAAGTAATGTAAGATCTTAGGGAACTTGAAATAGAATTTTCTAATCAAGCTAATATAGAAGATTTACTGTTTGGGAAGTATGTCCATTACAACTATGTTTAATTTTCCAGGAAGATGTGGAAACGGGGGTTCATCTTGATCCAACCACCAAGGAAGTTCAATATAACCCAAAGTATGACACCATGTTTGCACCAGAGGTAAGTAAATTAGCTTTTTAATGTGAATTGCTTTCAATTTATCATAAAATCATAGATGTAAAGGTTAGAAGATGGTCTGGAGATCATCTAGTTAAACTCGTGGGCCATGGGCCAGATGCGTCACACGCTGTCCACGCCCATGCCCAGTTTAGTGAAGTGGAAAAAAGTTGCAAAACGTCACATGACGATGCCGTGACAACACGAGTTTGATACCCCTGATCTAGTCCAATCCTGCCCAGTGAAGGAATTTGCTGTTGCATCCTATTATTCAGCCCACCATCTTCAGAGTATTTCATTGTTTAAAGGCTCTGACCATTAGCATTTTGTGTGTGTGTGTGTCTAACCAAAATCCACTTCTGTGTAGTTTAAACCCATTGATCCTTTCCTGGTTTCTGAAGCTACTCTGAACAATTCTGCCCCATCTTCTACATGACAGTTGTTCAGATAATTAAAGACATTGTCATGTCTCTCTCTTCCCCCCCCCCCATTCTTCTCTTCTCCATACTCATAGCTCCAACTGTTCTTATACTTTTTCTTTCCAGCTCCTTATCACCTGTCCTTTGGGCATGCTACAGTTTGTCTGTGGCTTTTTTAAAAATGCAGTGGGAAGAATTAGACACAATATTTTAGCTGCAATCTCAGCAGCACAGTGTAGAGATGAACTATGACTTCTTAAGCGTCATACTATTAGCGAATATTGTTCAATAAGATGTGG
Source organism: Diadophis punctatus similis (assembly GCA_023053685.1). Lineage (NCBI taxonomy): Eukaryota > Metazoa > Chordata > Lepidosauria > Squamata > Dipsadidae > Diadophis > Diadophis punctatus. Next base: position 107,934,066 of record JALIGW010000001.1, on the reverse strand, counting down.
AAAAATACTGTTAATTATTAAATAATGTATATACAGTTTTGCAACACCACGTATTGTATTTAAGTATGATTGATACCTTCCTCAACCAGAAGGTAGTTGAAGAAAGTACCTATAATTTTAAAATTGAGGCTGGAAATTAGGACTTTGTTTTATAACTGCTCAGTACGCTAAATGCTACACCAAAATGAATAATAATAATAATTGCAGTAGTTAATAAAGAGCTTGAACTGTGAAACTGGAAAATCTTTCTCCTAAAAATATTTTTTTCTAACTAAAATTTCAGATTTCATATAATTAGAATAGAAAAACATTTCATAAAAGCATATAGTTGAAAGGTACCTGAGAAATCATCCAGTCCAAATCCCAGCTTGGTGTAAGATTCTTAAGCACTTTGGACAGCAATCCAGCCTCTCTTTGAAAATCTCCAATGAAAGAGAACATGCCACATATTCAGGCAACCTTCCTTACGATCAGGAAATTTCTCCCAATATCTAGCTTGAATCTACTTCTCCACAGTTTCAGTCCATTGGTATTGGTACTACCCTTTTTGGGGCAACAGAGAACAAGTGTATTCCTCCTATGTATAGCAGACTTTTGAATATCTAAAGATTGCTACCATATCTCCCCCGCGACCATTCTTCTGCAGATTTTGTTTGTTTCTTGTTTTGTACAATACAGTTCCTTAAAACTGGAAATAATAAAGCTAAATAATGGAGTTCGTGTATATAAAATACATCTGGTCTGTTTATAATACTCTAGTTATTTCACTTTTCACTTGGAAATAGTAGGCAAGATGTGGGGAAAAGAATGATCTTATTCATAGCTTTGTAATCTCATAGCCAGATGTTACTTTTACTTCCTTGGATTTATGAAATTACACAGTAAGCGGAATATTGGGGACTCTCTTTTTTGTCTTTATCTTTTTATCGATTAAATGCTAGATCTGTACTCTTGAAGAATGCTAATTTTATCAAAAGACGAGAAAGCAGTGTTAATTCTCAAGGAGTTTTGGCGTGATCAATTAGGAATTGCACTGAACTGATGCATTGAAGATATGTGTAATAAATGTCCATATTTAATGTGTTTTTGTGAGTTTCATAAATGCCATATTTTTGTAATGATAATATTCTGGCAAAAATAAAATATAATAATATTTACTGGCAAAAAGCAGCAGTATTCCTTATATTTGCAATCCTTTTTCTTCTTAAATCCTAAAAAGAAAAGGCAATTTTTTAGTTAAATTAAAAGTATGGGAAGAAAATTTGAATACAGATTTCTCCTTTGTAAAAGCTCTCAAATACCCAGAATATTTTTTTTTAAATCATAAAATTGAACATTCCTCGGAAAAATATCTCCTCCAGCAAAAAGCAGCTACTATAAGTGTAGATAATCCTTGACATATAACCAATCACTTAGTGATAGTTTGAAGTTATGGTGGACCCCAAAAAGGTACTTATGAACAGGATTCGAAATTCTGACACCTGGGGTGGGGGTGCAGTTGCATGATTGCATTTTATGGCCATTTACAGTGCCCTGCAGTCAAATGAATGTGACTTGTGACATTTTTTGCCGGAAACCATTGTTTACTTATGGACAATGGGTTTGCTTAACAACCACTGGATTTACTTCATGACTGCCACATAAAAGATCATAAAATTGGACATAGTCACATGATGATTCACTTAATCAGCACAACCTTAATTCTGAGCAAGTTATGGCTGAAAGTCAAGACTATCTGTATACTATTTCATTTGTCTTAATGTAAACAGCTGTCAGTTGTGAAAACATGGCTGTCAAAACTCAAAATGGTATTTTTTGTACACTTAATGCATTTTTTGTGATATTGGTGATCTGTATTCCCAAGAGTAAACAATATGAAAAACGTATATTAATTGTAAAATGTACAGAAATTTGCTATGATTTTTGCTGGTTAAGAATATCTGTTACTTCATTAGTTTGAACTTAGATTTAAATATGAGGGAGCAAGAGAATGATTCGAGATGCAAAACATGTCTGATGTCTCCAGAGGATGAGGAAATAATACATGAAATGAATCTCATTAAGTAATGTAGTTTTGACTTTTTTGTCAGATGGCTTAAGATTCATATAGTGGGCATCTCTGCGGGTAGAATAACAGCCTTATATAACAGCTGTAGTTAATGTATGAGGAATATATACCTTTCATCTGATCAGTGCTTTTGCACTCTGTTATTGCCGGCTTTTCTCCCCGAATTCCTCCCTCAAAACAGTGCACAGCTTTAGTAGAATGGAATATATTATAACCAGATTCTTATCTGCAGACATTTATTCCTGCCTCTGGTGGATAAAGGGCTTTCCAGCACTGATTTAGATGCACACAATAGGGGTAGGATAGTATGAAGAAGATTGCCATTGCATAAACAGAAAGTAACATCGAATATAGTATCTTAACTCTGACATGATAATTTGCAATCTAAACATTACCATGCAATCAATTAAATATTGAAGTCTGATAGGGTTGGATTCAGAATGGTGAAGAATGGAAATCTAAATTGCTCTCACAGATGAAGGGAATGTGGTGACTTTTGCAGATTCTGCTTCTCTCTTGGAGTGATCTATCACCAACAGGGTTGGAGGTATTGTAAAATGTGTTATGTCTCAGCATGGTTCACAGGAAAAAGAAAATCAGTCGAAGCTTTCAGCAGAATTTTTAACTTGGCTAATGTGAAAAAAAAAATCATTGTACAGTACAGAATGCAGCACAGCCATCTTGATTCAGACCATCCTATTGAGGCAAAAATAGGAAACACATAGAGAATAAAACTCCGAGATAGCCCATAGATAACATACAATGAATTCCTCCCTGGCTCGATAGCAATTATATTCAGCTATAAAGTACTGCAATTTGTAGGTGTTGGAACATTGTTAGAGAATGTGGGATGTACTAGGAATAATATTTAACAACTCTTAATGCTACAGAGTGGTTAAGAATAAATTGGAGGGGGGATTTCTGGTCTTATATGCTTTCAAACCTTTTAACTGTATTTCAGCAAATGGAATATTTTGCATCTATCTCCAGTTTAATTTTCTTGATGCTGCTGTTTTGGATAAACATTTTCAAATTGAGGGGAAAATCTTATTGAACTATGGCTTTTAATATAATTTGGTCATCTACAATTTGCATATTGTACTGTAAAAATTCTGAAAGTGAGATTATTGACTCCATTTCCACTTTCATAGTTGACTATTTAGCAGTCATCATTACTGCATAAAACATACCAATCACATCAGCGGTGGGTTGCCCCTGTTCGGCCCGGTTCTAAGAACCGGTAGCGCCGGCGGCTGGAGGCTCTGCCTACCCGCCCAGGACGCTTCTGCACATGTGCAGAAGCTTCATGCGCACACGAACTGGTAGTAAAGAGTTTTAGAACCCACTACTGAATCACATGGATATAAATATGTAACAACTTTGCTTATGTGAGGTGGCAGATTTCTATATATAAATTTGGAAACCATTGCAAAGATTTGGTTTTGATCCTCACATTAATAGATACTCAAATAGTTGTGTGTCTTTTCCATACTAAACCTTAGCAGGATAGGCAATGGTGACTCGCCTGATAACAGACTAAATGTCAGATCTTCTATGACCAATGGACAAATCTGCTGAATTTGCAGTTATTTGAGTTCAGTAATGCCTGGAAACTGCTAACCCATTGTCTACAAAACTAATTTTAGATTGTGGTAGTATGTTACATTTCAATTGTTCAATCTGAGCTTCAAATGCCCACTTGTGAAGGTTCGGTAATGATCTTAGGCAATCATTCTGAAGTAGCTATAGTGAATTGTTGTGAGAATAGACTCATGCATGCTGCGCCGAGTTCTTTGAGTGAAAGATAAGACACTAATGTAATAAATATTTCAACATGGATATCTTTGTAAATAAAATGCCATATATGGAGCAAATCTCACTAAACATTTTATTGTACTATTTTTAACGCAGTTTGGGCCAGTCAATCCATTTAGGACTCAACAGATGGCCGCTCCCAGGAACATGCTTTCTGGATATACGGAACCAGCACATATTAATGATTTCATGTTTGAACAACAGAGAAGAACTTTTGCAACTTATGGTAATATATGTGTATGTTTCTTTATACTCAAACCAATTAAAAATTGTTACACTTATTAATGCCATGCTCAAATATACCTCCAAACTTCTCAGAACCTCCAAAGCTTTAAAAATAAATTGTGTCCATATGCCATTGGTCTTTCTGGCAAGTAGTAAGTGACTGAAGACTTTGTTTTTAATTGGAAAATGTTCAGAAAACATCTAGGTTTGAATTGTTTATTTAACTGAATTTTCTATTCACCTTTTTTATTAAAGCGTTTATAATATTAACATTAGTTCTACAATTCCTGAAAGAGTAAAGTAGTTAATCGATATTGAAATACTGCTGGCAATATATACAGCTCTGCAACATATCTGCAATAATCCTCATTGTGTAGAAAAGATTATGATGAAATAAACATAACATTTCTGGTTGGATGTAAATGTTCACTTTTGTGCCACTTATTGAACAAACTATTGTATTGCAGCGTATTGTTTCCATCCAATTTTCAGCATAACTTGAAAGTAACCAGGATCATAGTTAGTTAGTACATCCCTACCTTAATAATGACTTCAAAATTGAACCTCCTATCAATCAGGCCAAAACTGAAATACTGATTGTGGGCAGGGGGGGGGGGGGGGGGGATGGCCTGCTCTTGTTCTATCGTCGTTTGTCAACAGAAATCTTACTAACTGAATTTCCTCAACAAATATCACCTTCCTGTCTTTGGAATAGCAAATACAAGCAATTTTATTTGCTATCCAGTATCGTCATTTAGTGGCTTAGAATAATTTCTGTCTGAATACATAATTGTCATATTAAAATAACAATAAAACAACATAATAATTTATACCAACTGCACTTAAACTTGTTTAAACATACTGTTGAAAAGCCAGTCTTTCAGAAGACTAATTTCCTCAATTCAACAGGGAGTTCATTCCAGAGCTTAAGGTCAGGTATAGAGAATGTTTGACTCCCGTGCATTTTGAGGGAATCTATTTATAAAAACTCTGCAAATTGGATGTTTTCATAATGATATATACTAAGAGTCCCTGCTCTGAAAAGTCATTGTTCTTTTTTGGGAGGGGGGGTGTCAATATTTATAGCCATTCCATGAGACTAATGTCTCTGATCATTTTTATGGAATAGTTAATAAATACAACAAGTACCATAAGGAATGAAAAATTCTATATCACAAATGAAAAGAATCCCTCTTTATTTTGGAAAATGTCTTGTAGAATTCATGGCCCGCATTCAAGGTCCAGGGTCAATCCATAGCATTGCCTGGAGGTAGAGAGAAAGACCTATTCTCTGAAACCTATGAGATCAATTGAAAAAATATATAGGACCCTCAAATAAATCTTTCTTGATGCCTAATTCATTTTGGAGAATTTCCTTTTCCTCCTTCGGGTCAGTTTTACTATTCTGTATAATAAAGTAAATAAATCAACACAAGTTGATTATCTGTGAAGCTTGAAATATTTTAGTATTCATTCTAATGTGATGTTTGTAAATGAAAGAGAAAGAACAGCAGGTTGTGTAGAATGTGTGTGTTCTATCTGTATATTTTTAAATGTTTCTCAAATATATATTTACATACTATTTACATTAACATTTATATTTTCTGGAGGTAAACAGTTGAATATTACTCTCAAAACAAACTAAGCAATAGTCTAGCAATTTGTTTTCTCAGTTTTCAGCAGTAGCAAAGAATGTCTCTATGTACACTGACGATAAAAGAATTTGCCAAATGCTAGGAGTTAGAGAAGGCATCTCCTCTGTCTCCCAAGAATCCGAGCTTCTCTGCACAGGAATGTGCTCCTACCTAAACGTTGCGAGAATTGGACAAAGGCATCATTGTTCAGTTACATCAAGCTAATAAAATAAACTAGAATGTTGGCAGCAAGAAACAGCAGGAACTAATACATTTGATTCACCCAAATCCTGGGCTGTCTTCCAGGCCTATCTTTGTGGGGCACTATGGATTGTAAAATGAAAAATTGTAGATTGTAGTCAGAGAAGGAAAAGAGATCTGAGCTTCAATTTCCCCGTTTTTTGCACTTTGCTATTTGTGAGTATGTTAATTTATCTCGGAGAGCATTAGAGCATGCTTTGACAATTATGTATTCAGACAGAAATTATTCTAAGCCACCGAAAGAAGATACTGGATAGCAAATAAAATTGCTTGTATTTGCTATTCCAAAGACAGGAAGGTAAGATTTCGGTTGACAGATAACGATGGAGCAAGAGCAGGCCATGTCGTCCCCCCCCCCCCCCAAATCAGAGGTTTCAGTTTTGGCCTGATTGATAGGAGGTTCATTATTGAAGTCACTAATAAGGTAAGGATGTCATAAGGAGAAGCAAGGCTGCATTTTAGTCCATTATTAATTGTGGGTGAATTAAGGAGGACATAAGAATGAGAAACATCTAAGAAGCAAACCATTCCAATTTCTATCCTTAAAATCCTGAAATCAACTTACCAACATGGCCAGATTTCACTGGAGGCCATTTGAGGAGATGCAAATTGGAGTAGTTTGCAATCATCTTTTTTCAATTATCCCACGTGCGTGTATCTCATGATTAGTAAGTCAATTAATGTAGAATGGATATAATGACAGTTAAATGGATAGTTAGCTTGAAAATCATTCAAAGAGTGCTCATCCATCTGTATAAGGGGTATGAAGTGGAATGCCAAAAGATTCCGTCTTGATTTCATGTTAACCGTGATTCATACTCTGAAGCAATACCTAATCACTGAAAATGGTATTTCTGTTTAAATGTGTGCTGACAGGACGGGGAAGGTACATCAATCTGGTGGCATGATCCCTTACTTTTGATTAATGTTACAATTCACACTTTGCAGTGTGAATAGATGATTGTGATTGGAATCCTGCCATTTTTTTTATTTGTAAGCATTTTTAAGACAAACAGGTATTTTGTTCAATCATGCAATACCAGTAATATTGCTTCCATTTCTTTCTTTCAATCATTCAATCACCATGGAAATATCCGTACTTTTGGAGCATTTGAAGTGCAAGAGATATCACAGAATCCTAGAGACATATCTATCATCTTAAATAAATAGGTCTCTAGAATATTATAGATTCTTAACAGCAAAAGATTACAAGGCTTATCATAAATAGCATTTTTAAGCATAGTTACCGTATATTCTGGCGTATAAGACGACTTTTTATCCCTTGAAAATCTTCTCAAAAGTCGGGGGTCGTCTTATACGCCGGGTACGAAGGCGCAGCATGTGCAAAGTCTTCCCGGTCACTATGGCTGCACCGGGGAGCCCGCGTCCTTGTCAACGATGGAGATGCTGCGCGCGCAGGAGGGGCCGCGGAGCAGAGGCGCCTGTCTCCCACCCGCCCATCCGCCTCTCATTCTTTTAAATGCTAAGGCAAGAGGTGGGCAGGCGGGCGGGAGACACGGGCAGGAACCTGCCGCCGATGCCGCCACTCGTCTCGCTCGCCAGGAGCCTCTGCTCCGTGGTACCTCCCCCGCGCGCAGCGTCTCCCTCATTGACAAGGACGCGGGCTCCCCGGTGCAGCCACAGCGACCGGGAAGAGTTTGCACATGCTGCGCCTTGCGTGAAGGACACGCCGGAGTAGCAATAGCGGCGGCGGCAGCGCGCGCTCTCCTTCCCTCCCATGCGCGTTAACCCTGGCGGCGGCGCTGTCAAGGACTCAGCCGAGTGGCTGGAGCCCCACGGGAGACGGCAACAGTGGCTCCTTCTTCCTCCTGCAGGGAGAAAGAAAGAAAGAAAGAAAGGAAGGAAGGAAGGAAGGAAGGAAGGAAGGAAGACAGAAAGAAAGAAAGAAAGAAAGAAAGAAAGAAAGAAAGAAAGAAAGAAAGAAAGAAAGAAAGAAAGAAAGAAAGAAAGAAAGAGAAAGAAGAGGGAGGAAGGGAGGGATGAAGGAAGGAAGGAAGGAAGGGAGGGATGAAGGAGAGGAAGAAGAGGAATGTTAGATGGGAGGGTGGGAGGAAGGAAGAGAAAAAAGTGAGGGTGGAAGGAAGGAAGAGAAAAAAGTGAGAGGGGAAAAAGGAAGAAAGAAAGAAAGAAGAAAGAAAAAGAAAGAAAGAAAAAGAAAGAAAGATGTTAGGAATGAAGAAAGACAGAAAGAAAAAGAAATGGTAGGAGGGGTCGTCTTATACGCCCAGTCGCCTTATACACCGGAATATACGGTATTCTGTCTGCTTTTGTTAGTTACAAACCCTAATTTAACCTTGGAGTAAAGCTTACAGTTGCGGTTAAATCACTAAAAATAAAGAAGAATTACATATATTGTAGTGTATATAATTAAATATACATTGTCAATAAAGGCTGAAATGCTATTTCTTCAAATACATTCAGTGGTTTTATAGGCTTTTTGAATTCTCTGAAGCTTTCTGTTTCAGTCGCCATACGATGTAAAATACTGAATATATAGCTTACTCAGATATCAATAGAAAGGCAGTTATATATAGTTCTGCATTTATGCATCCCATATGCAAAGTCATTATAATTGTCCTTGTTTATAGCATTGTAGCAACAAAAGCTTTGAAAATTCTTAAGATCTGTTGATAATTTATAATGATCTTTGTTAAAATTGTGTGTCGGACGTGAGCCAAGGACAAACATTTTTTGTGAGCGTGATAATATAAGTTAAAATTGTGACAATAAAAATACTTTACGAAGAATGATGTTAAAATGATTTGATCCCGCAGGATATGCACTAGATCCTTCCATAGACAATTATGAAGTACCTACTAAATATATTGGATCTGTAGAAGAAGCAGAAAAAAATCAAGGTAAAGGAACACCAGACATGATTTTCATTCTTGATTTCATTATTATCTTTTCTTCTGTATTCTTGCATTCACAAACTAAAATGATTAAGCGATGTATGAACCATCACTGTTCGATGGATGAGAAAACATGTTCACGATGGGGTTGTGACTTGAATGGTTCAAATACGTTTTAAAATTTTGAAGAACATCATGGGTGCTTTCAAAAAGTGTTTTGGGATGGGGATTAACTGTCACCTCTAGCACCTCTTCTTAGCTTATCTTTTTTTTTCTGGGCAAGTGATAACATTTCTAAAATAAGTATTAGGTTGCAAGTAGTTATCACTTTTTCTGAGAATCTTTATTCAGTTATCTCTTAATGTGATAAATGTGCTACAAGGAGAAAACTAATATGGAACCTAATCATAGCAGAGCTTGGCAGTAGAAGTAGTGTATGCTTTAAACGTCATCGTCACAAACCTTGGCAAAACTATTTGGAGTTTTATTGGCTATGTATGAGCATGAAACAGGGATTCTTGTGAACGTGTTGTTCACAGATCAAACTTGATTTTGTATGAAAGCATCAATTTATATTTCAGGAAGCAGAAGACTATTCTGACATCCTTAAAGTAAGAATTGCTTTCAAATCTGGACATAATCTTTCGCTATTGTGTCATAGGTTTAACAGTGTTTGAAACAGGACAAAAGAAAACAGAGAAAAGGAAAAAATTCAAAGAGAATGATGCATCTAATATAGATGGCTTCTTGGGACCTTGGGCAAAATATGTTGATGAAAAGGAGGTTGCAAAACCTTCTGAAGTGAGTACCCTTCATTTTTTTCCCCCAAGTGTAAAGAATGAGATGAGGAAGTCTCATGTTCCGTTTTTGACACTTGTTTATATATGCAGTTATACTCCTGTTCTTGTGTTTTAAATGGGACAGGAGCTCTAATTCTGGATAGTAACTTGGTGCTATGCAACTGTTTTGAATGACAGGTCCCACAATTCAGTTGCTTGCCATTGGCCAGCAGTTGGGAGTTAAAGTCTAAAATATGTGAATAGTACTAGGTTTCCTAATCACTGTTTTTTAAAAAGTGTTTATTCATTACACAATGTGCTACTCTGATATCTTGGAGTCAGAAAAAAAAACAGCTTACATGGTATAAATCATGCAGATGGTTTTTGAAAAGCAATTCCTTAAATTACAGAGCATCAAGATGTCACTTACAAAAACAGACAGCTCTACTCACACTACCGACACTACTTTAAACCATAGTTGTTATTTTGACATTGATATACAAAGTCTCCATAACTGTATTGTAATTGAAATCTTGACCTATATATCTAGGACACAAGTAGAAATACATTTCTAAATCTTCCAAATTTTTTTTGCTGAAAATGAAGCAAAGAAATGTTGTTTGCTATAGCATTACACAAATGACAACTCACATATTCAGCCACACAAATGTATTTGATGCTGTTCTTCAGAATGTTTTAATGTTGATATTTTTGACAAACACCCTTTCCAGTCTCCTCAAAGCAGAAAACACTATTATACACTCTCTGTAGTGCAACTGCTATCAAAGACACAAAGGAAGGAGGGAAGAAGCATATGTGTGAGAGCATAACCACATTTTCTTTATACCGTAGTTCCTGTGCATCATACAAGGGGGTAAAAACAAGCATATTCACCAAGGAAAGTGGGTTCATCTCAAAGTTATAAGCAGAAGGTAGCATATCAAAAGTCTCTGAGGTCTAGACATTAATCAGTAAGACATCAAGAACAGATCTTGTCAAAAATGGTATGAGGGCTAAGCTAGATCTTCCAATGGGGGAGACAATTTCCAAGAAATCTGAAACTGAGGGAGGGAGGGGAGAGGGAGAGAGGGAGAGAGAGAGAGAGAGAGAGAGAGAGAGAGAGAGTGACCCTATCTATGGCTAGTATTGAAGTATGTGCACACACATATATGCACACACATAATGAGTGGGTGTCTGTGTAGTATATATGTAAAATCAACTTGCTCACAATGTAATTTCCTGAATTTTACTTAAAGCCCATTATTTCAGATATCATTTCTTGTTTTATTAGAACTCATTGAAGGTATATAACTCTATACTTTGCTGTAGACGTAAGGATTGTAATTTTTAATATTTTGGCAATTTAGGAAGAACAGAGGGAACTGGATGAAATAACTGCAAAAAGGCAGAAGAAGGGCAAACATGAAGATGATAAACCTGGAGAAGAAAAGACAGTTTTGCATGGTAAGTGATACTGTTAGCAATTCATCTGCATTTCTGTCATCAGCTTTCCACTATATCACTATTAAAGATAATACCATACCTGTATTTTATTGAACTAATACGTCTTAGCTAGAAGTCAGGGCAGAGTGGATGCTTCTGTTTTATGTATGTGTGTATGTGTAATCAATAAGAAAGAAGCTTAGCAATTGCTTTTGGTTTATGGTAACACAGGAAAAAAATCAACTTGCAGTTAAACTTAAGATGTGGCAGATTGAACTATTGGGAACACTGTGGAAATGTCATTTGCTTGGATACTGATTTCAAATTTCAGCTCTTCGGTTTTTAATTTACAAACTCCTTTTGATGTAGTTTCTATACACACCTGGATCTTTATATTTGTAAGGTGTTTTTTTAATGTGTGTATTTTTATTTATTTAATTTCTATAGTCACCCATTTCAGACAAGTGATTCTGGGTGGCAAACAATAATAAAACAATTAAGAAAAATGAAAATACAAAATAAAAATAAATATATTTTCTAGCAGCTGAGAAAAAAATAAGAGTTTATAGATAAACTACCTTAAGTGAGTACAGTCCACAATTTGCACTTCTCTCCAATGTACGCCAGATTCAGTAGAAAGATGCCCTTAATACAGGAGAGGAAGAAAATATTTTAACGTCAGTTAATCTTACTACTCTGCCATAGAAATAATATAATTAAAACACATAGCTTTTGCTCTTAAAGTTTAAAGTTGCAGTCATAAAGTTTTGTTGTTGATGTGAAAAATCTATAGCAATGTGGAGAAAAGCTTTTGCTGTTTCCTCTCCTACCTTACATCATAATCTTTCCAGACATAATGCTTCCTTCTCTTTCTGCAACCAGTTCCATTGGTCATCATCCTAGGATTTATGCATGTCATCAAAATTTTGTTGTTGTTTTTTTTCTTATGACTTCCTTTTTCCATTCAATGGAACACTCTTTTCCATATTGCAAATCAGCTTGAAAGATGAAATTAAGCATTTAGGATATTTTTCATATATATCTATATATTTTAATTCATTTGATTTCCTTCCTTCCTCCCTTCCTTTTCCCTTCCCTTCCTTTGCAATGTCCTCCAAGACAAGAGAGGTGCCACATATACGTATATCACAAATATTATTTTTAAATAACAGCATTTTTTTAATGTGCATGCCTATCCTGCCGTAAATCTAAACTTTTTGTCAAATCATATTAGTGATCTACTATTACTTAAGGTCTCAATGAACTTGTTTATTTATGTATTCATTTTGCTTCTATGTCACTCCTTCTCACAATGACTCAGGGCCGCTAACAGCATTAACAATAAAATACGATCCAAAATTTCAAGTCTAAATGCAAAATGATTAAATCAAGTAAGATTTTAAAAATGAAAAATGAGCCCACCTTCAGTTACCAATTGCTCTTTTCTGATCTGAGGCAGAACAGGTTGATTTTCAACAGTCATCAAGCCCGAGAGAGACAAAGCTGACTTGATCTCTGCTAGGAAGGGGTTCCAAAGAGGGGTCTGGATAATGGGAATGCCTACTTCCAAGTCCCAATCAGAGGGACAGGACCTGAAGAGACTTGACCTCACTGGGTGGGCAGATGAATACAAATATGCACAGACAGCTCAAGGATAGAAACAAGCTGCATTTGAACTAAACATTTATCAGTATTAAAAGAAGCTACCCAAAGAAATTGAATTTAAGGCCATTGTTAGGGATCCACTTCATTTTAATCACAGCCGCCTTAACATTGAATTAGTCTATTATTTCTGATAGTGTAAATTTTCTATTTTCTATTAATTCATATTCATTTTTTTTCTTTTAGTCAAAGAAATGTATGACTATCAAGGGAGGTCCTACCTTCATGTTCCTCAGGATGTTGGTGTTAACCTACGTTCGACAGTACCCCCTGAAAAATGTTACCTTCCTAAGAAACAAATCCATGTATGGTCAGGTCATACAAAGGTAAGGAACAGCTGAAAAATTATATTTTCCTCTTTTGTGTCTTTGCAGTCATTTCATTTATTATAATTACCGTATTTTTCAGAGTATAAGACACACCTTAGGTTTGGGGGAGGAAAATAGGGGGGGATCTGCCTACCAGGTATTCATCTGGCTAGCGTCCTTAGTCTGGTCAGCTTTAGCACATTATTTTGTCCCCTGGTTAGGGCTGAAAAAAACCTTCGGAGGGAGTAGCAATGAAAAAAGCCTGCAAACTGGGAAGATCATTAGTGCCTTGTTAGGGCTGGGAAAAAAGCTTCAAAAAAGCTACATTCAGAGTATAAGGCGCACCCAAATTTTCAGCCTCTTTGGGGGGGGAAGGTGCGTCTTATACTCCGAAAAATACGGTAGATGAAGCCCATTCCAAATTTACCAGAATTTCAAAATGTTGAGGGAAAAATTGCACGGGATACTACTAGACAAATTTTATTACTGTATATCAATTTTATTCCCAATTTCTAGCCTATCTCTTGCTAGTTATCACTACTTTTTCATATAAGTTGCTTTTAAAATACAGATACTATTTTACATTTAAAATAAGTTGTTTCAACCATTCTGGAAGTAATTTGAGCTTGAAACAGTTGTGTTTCGAATTTGAAACAGATGTTTTAATCTCAAAACACTTCCAGAATAATCAAAACAAACTATTTTTAACTCAAAGCAGCTGTTTCAGACTAAAAAACAAACCACTTCAGAATCAAAGTATTTTTCACATCTATATTTTAAAACCATTGGCCTTAGAGATCTAGTCTTGAATGGCTGCTCATTCATGGAAACTGATGGTACCTGTTAATAAGATGAAAACTTGGGGGAAATGCCAGGCGTTAGAGCAGTGTGTTATAAAGTCTTTTGTGTGCTTATGGGAGGATTTTGATGAGTTCACAGCAAGTTTGAAGGTATACATTTCAAACCTAACTTATCCCAGTATTTTCTGTGGCTCAAAAATCTTCCATTTTTGCTTGAAGAATCTCCCATTTTTACATGGCCATGTTTACAGGAAGTATGGAAGTCTCAAAATAATGTAAAAACTAGGAATGATGATGATGATATAGACGTAGGCCAGCCATTTGATAGGCCAGCAAGCCTCTTTCCCTAGCTGAAGAGAAGACATCTGTTCATGGAGACATAGCTGCTTTTGAATTACAGTATCTCAATGCTCATCTTAAGTATTAGCATCTTTCACTGCATATTAATATTAGTTTGTTAATGGTGTGGGAAACTACTATATTCAGATTGTGGATATTAAATTGTCTAAGTAGACTATCAAGCTTTTTCCATGAACTGTGATCATATACCAGTGATGGTGAACCTGTGGCACGCGGAGCCATATCTGAGGGCACATGAGGTGTTATCCTATGTCAGCTCCAGCGCACATGTGCATGCTGGCCAGCTGATTTTCAGCCTTCTTTTCGGCCATTTTCGCTCTCCCCAGGCTTTAGGAAAGTGTCCTGAAGCCTGGGGACGGCGAAAAATGGCCCAACGGCCCAACCGGAAGTTCATTTCTGAACTTCCGGTTCGGCCGTTTTTCGCCATTCCCGGCTTTAGGATTCCGGAGGCTTCAGTGAGGCCTGTGCGCATGTGTGTGGGGGCAGCGCGGGGGGTTGTGTGCATGCACGGGTGGGCAGCACGAGGGTTATGTTCATGCACGGGAGTGTGGGCACTCATGCGCGCGCTAGCGCATGCACACACCCTTTTGGCAACTGAGCCAAAAAAGTTTTGCCATCACTGCCATATACATATGTGGCATTAACTCTTCTTTTTGTAGAATTAAAAGTATTGTTGTGATTTGAATTCATGCACATTTTGTGTTTTAATAGGAGCTATTACTTTGTTAACCTGGAGTAACTACAGTTTCCCAGTATGTTAGAAAAGGGGCTTATCCCAAACTGCCCAAACTTTAGAATATACCGCAATCATAATATATTGGCCTTGAAAATTAGAAGACAAAACCAACTCAAAGCCTAGTCATTAGTGCATCTTGGGAGATGTAGAACTGTTGCTGTGCTTTAGGCACAAAAACTTAATAGTACTAGAAGCAAATGATATATGGTACTGAAATACATATTTTGAAAAGGAAAATGCATACATATTCACAGTTATGTTCTTGTTTAAGGGAGTCAGTGCCGTCAGGCTGTTTCCTCTTTCCGCCCATCTGCTCTTATCTTGTTCCATGGACTGTAAAATTAAGGTAAATGAATTTAAAGCATATACTATCCCTGCTTTAATTTTGTTGTGACTACATTTGCTCTTTAATGCTTTCATTAATGTAAACTCAGTAGCAATTGTCATGCTTTTGCCAGGGCCATCCAGGATTATAACTTTTAAGGGCTGTTAAGTGGTTATTTAGTAAGAAACACATTCATTTAAATCAGTTAGTATACCCATAGTTCTGGAGATTTGCTGAATTGCAATTCCCAATATCCTTCATAGTTGGCCATGCTAATTTAGGATTCTTGAAAGTAGTCTATAATTCAATATGTGGAGAGTCGGGGTTTCTCCACATCTCAATAGCTAATTAAATGTTTTGGACAGATCTTGTAACTGGTAAAGCAAAGCCATTACAGCCAATGTTAAAAGATGAGAATGTTGATTAGGCATAACAGGAGCTTGTGGTATAAAAATGATTGTATTGATCCTCTGCACTAATCCACAATGCCCGTATTTCTGAAAAATAGTTTGTATTTTTAAAATACAAACCATTACTTCCTTTTGAATATTTTTGCAGCTATCTTTTTCTCTCTATGCCCATTATATAATATTTTTCTCTCATCACTTTTTGTGGCAATCATTCATAATCTTTTTCATTCACAACCCCTCTCACTTCATTCTACCAAGTATTCTTTTTCATGCTTCCCAGTAGATTAACTTGGCACATTTTTATGATTCTTTGTAACATAATTTCATCCCATTCCAAATAGCTTCTGCCTATAATTTTTTCTTATGCCCGTTTTTATTCATTTTGTTGTGAGACACATACTTTTCCTGCATTCAATTTTCACTCTAATTCCCTTCGCTTTCCTCCATGTCCATTTTCCCCCAGTTCTGCTTACAATTTTATCCAAAAAACAAAAAAAAGTGTGTCAGGACCTCTCATCGGTCTTACATCCTTCACTAATTATTTTAGTTGTTCATCATAAGCAATCAGTGTAATAATGCTTTCACTCTATTCTCCCCAGGAGAATAGACAGAAGATACCCAAATTCCTAGAGTCCAAAAATGGTCTCTCGAGTGGGTGAGGCACCACCTCTGTCAAGGCTGGTGGAATCATTCCTTCTCACAAAGAGACATTAGTCACAACTTGGATCACCACATGCCACCTCCCAGGAACTTAACTAATCTGGAAGAACATGGATGCAGACCATAGGTGGCAGAACTCGCAGTAGTAAAGATTCTCAGATTGACCAACTCAAAACTTCTCCCTCATAATCAAGTTAGGACGTGCCTTGATCACTTCCCCTATACTTTTTTATTTATATATATATATATATATATATATATATATATATATATATATATATATATATATATATATATGTATATGTATATGTATATGTATATGTATATGTATATGTATATGTATATGTATATGTATATGTATATGTATATGTATATATATATATGTATGTATGTATGTACACACAAAGTATACATCTGTGGTATGCAGTATATACTGTACTACTAGTGGTGAGAGAACCTTCTGTGTTTAACAAAGCAAATGTCATGTATAAGACTCCAGTTTCTCTTTATCTGAGCTGCAAAGATTTCACTAAGGGGATTTGATGCTTTTAATTTACCTATGCTTGAATATACAAACACTACAATAGTTTATATTTGAAGATGGGTTGGTTTTAAAATGAAGTCTTTGCATATATAACAGCTATGTGTGATTCTAGTTAAATTTGTATTTTCCTCCATCCCAAAGCTCTGGGAAGTGTACGGTGAACGAAGATGTTTGAGAACATTCATTGGTAATATTATTTACTCTTTTTTTAATGACTGTACATGTGCATGACTGAGATGTGTATGCTTTATGTAAGCCAAAGTTTCCCAAAATTTGGAGGTTGGTGGGCATACAGTATTCATGAGCTTAAATATAAGGCATACAAGATTTGAGCGCAAAAGCACAAATTTACTCTTTCTGAACCTGGCATCTTCAACGTATCATGTTGACCAAGAAACAATAAACACGAGATAGGTGTAAATCACAGCCTTGACATTTGGATGATTTTCAGATAAGGATATTTCAGTTTTGTAATGCTGATTTTGACTTTAAATGGATATTGTTATTTTAAAAGTGGTTTTAATTATTATCAGCCACGCCTATTAATAGCAAAGGATAAAAAATATTTTATATCAGTGAATATTGTTAGGGCTAGAGCTAATCATTAAATAACTAGTCTTCATCTTAACAAGAGTTATGAAAAGATTTCTTCATAAAACACTTATTTAAAAAGAACACCCAAGTTTTTCTCCACATATTTTTAGAGAGAGTTGTGAGATATTTTTAAATATGGGAACTACTTTGCTCTCCTTGCTATGTTCTCCAAATGGGAATGCTTCAAAAGGAAATGGAAACCATGTTAACTCTATAGGCCAGAGGTCTTCAAACTTGGCAACTTTAAGACTTGTGGACTTCAACTCCCAGAATTCTCCAGCCAGCTATGCTGGCTGGAGAATTCTGGGAGTTGAAGTCCACAAGTCTTAAAGTTGCCAAATTTGGGGACCCCTACTTATAGGCTGTATACGGAAGTATCCTCTCACTTCATCCTCTGCCCTCTGTTTCTGGACACAGAGAACCTACAGAACAGACTAACTACTGGTTGAGATAGACCACCTGCTTCATCTCTTTGCAATTACATTTTGAGAAGTCAGATTCATGACAAGAAGTCTAATAGATTCCCTAATTTATTGAGGGCCATGGAAAAGTTGATGCTTGCCTTCATATTTACTGCTGATCCGAGAACTGTATTTGTGCAAACCGGCGCATGCACAGTTACCAGTTTGTAGTTCTTTGTAGTGCTAGTCTGTCCAGTATGCTAGCCAGAGGTCTCTAATCTACACATAAGAGCAAGGAGGAATAAATAAAGCCGTGGCCTGAATCCAGCCTCCATGTTCTGCCACTTCAAAGTTCTTTGGAGGCTGTGTTGCATTATACATCATGCTGGTGTTCTGTTTAGAGGTTTAAATTCTGCTTCTCTTCAATTCTAATGGTATGATTTCCATCTTGTAGGACACAGTAAAGCTGTTAGGGATATATGCTTTAACAATGCTGGGAACCAATTCCTCAGTGCTGCATATGACCGCTATCTCAAACTGTGGGACACTGAAACAGGTATTTGTATGCGTGGAAAGATTGCTTATGTAATGTGCGCTTTTCAAAGGATAAACTTCAAGCAGGATACATCATTGCCCTCTTAATGATGCAATGTACGTTTAGGATACTTTAAAGGGTGGTTCCATAACATAAAAACATGTCAGTCATACATGCATGTGCCGAGATGGAAAAGGCAGACTTACAGCTCAGTAAAAGAGCAGATACTCCCATTTTGTGAGTTCCTTGTTTAGTATGTTCAAGAAAGGCTAGGAAAGATTCCTTCACAAACTCTGCAGAGTCCATTGGTAATTGTTGCAGGCTAGACTGACTAATGGTTTGTCTAAATATATAAGCTTGCTTCCTGTATATTCCTACTGACTGGTTTGCTTATTTTTGTCCTCTGCCTTAATCTTTGATTAACACACACACAAACATGAGCAGTGGTGATGTTATCTAGTTTGGGTAATGGAACATCTGCAATAAAACAACCAAGTTCAGAGAGCACCAAGGACCCCTCATTTCAACCCTGAGTTTCAAATATTCGTCTTCATTAGTAACACATAAGCCGTGGTGGCGCTGTGGTTAGAATGCAGCACTGCAGGCTACTTCTGTTGACTGCCTGCTGCCAGCAGTTCGGCAGTTCAAATCTCACCGGCTCAAGGTTGACTCAGCCTTCCATCCTTCGAAGGTCGGTAAAATGAGGACCCAGATTGTTATTGGGGCCAATATGCTGACTCTGTAAACCGCTTAGAGGGGGCTGTAAAGCACTATGAAGTGGCATACAAGACCTAAGTGCTATTGCTATTCAGGGCAAGAATATTTCTCTGTCAACCTCTGTCAGTTCTTAGAATAGGTTAGTCCAACATTGCCAAATGATTTATAAATTACTACTCTGTATACAGTTACAATGCCCCGAAACCTTGCCTTCTTCCCTAAACACTATAATTGCCCCCACAAAGTGTCTCTTTTTACTTCAATGCATGCCCCTTTCCCTCTCCTGGTTTTCAGGAAATTTTAGACCAGCAGGTCCCTCCAATCAGCTGTCTTAAAACCAAACTTTAAAAGCTAAGTTGTGAACATCTTCCTCTTCAACTGTTTTCACTCTAGGACAGTGTATTTCGAGATTCACCAACAGGAAAGTTCCTTACTGTGTCAAATTCAATCCCGATGAAGATAAGCAGAATCTTTTTGTAGCAGGAATGTCGGATAAGAAAATTGTACAGGTAACCCAAAAGCTTCATAATTTATTTAGAGCAATATAGTTTCAACTCAGCTTGCAAATCTTCATTCGGATGGCTTCCTTGCAGTTGCAAATACAGTGATCCCTCGTTTTTCGCTGGGGTTACGTTCCAAAAAGAACCCGTGATAGGCGAAATCCGTGAAGTAGTAACTTCAGCTTTGCGCATGCGCAGAGGGCAAAAGAACGCAGATGCCGACATCCAGGTGGGCGGGGAAAGCGGGTGGGGGAAGCCCCGCACCGCGAACGCCACCAGGTTGTTGAGCTGTGCGAACCGGGAGGATTTCACCCCTGGCCTCACGTGTATTTCACTGCTCTTGGCAAGCTGTTTTACCAATCAGCCAATCAGAATGCAGAACACAATGCACGATGCAAATCCGTGAAGCGGCGAGACCGTGAAAGGTGAACCGTGATATAGCGAGGGATTACTGTACACTATTTCCCTTTAAAGCCCTTTTTTAAAGTTGAGTTAGGTTTTCTAACGTATAGATATTTTAGAATATTTCCATAAAATTTTGCAAATGCTCTCTTATCATTCAAATTTTTGAAAAAAAAAAGAATTTATGCTTGTTCCCCTGCAGTGGGATAGTCGAAGTGGAGAAATTGTTCAGGAATACGATAGACATTTGGGGGCTGTCAACACCATTGTTTTTGTGGATGAGAACCGAAGATTTGTGAGTACGTCGGATGACAAGAGTTTAAGAGTCTGGGAATGGTAAGTTGAAGTTTGATTGCATTTGAGAGTAACAGGACAACCCAAAAAAATAATTGCAGCAGTGAAATGCATTGTTTTCTCTATACATTTCCATTAGTCTATTCACAATCCCAGGTTATTATATTTACACTGCTGCTGAAAAGTTTGGGAACCGTTTCGAACTGTCAATATTTCTGCATAAATATGACATATCTGTTCTCTGTGTAAGTCCTAAAACTAGAGAAAGAGAACCCAAGTAAAGAAATGAGTCAAAAGCATCATACTTGTTCATTTATTTCTTGAGAAAAGTCATAGAATCATAAGGCTGGAAGGGACCTTGAGCATCTTCTAGTCCAGGGGTCTGCAACCTTAAACACTCAAAGAGCTATTTGGACCCGTTTTCCACAGAAAAGAAAACACTGGGAGCCACAAAACCTGGGTGGGCGTGGCCAACTCGATGTCACTCACTCCCACCCAGTCACATGACCCCCCCCTAGCCACACCTACCCAGCCAGTCATTAGGGCAGACAACTGGTTAAAAAACACTGGGAGCCACAAAACCCTTTGACACCCCCCTCTCCCTCCCTCTCACTCTCTCTCTTCCTCTCACTCTCTCCCTCCCCCTTCCTCTCTCCCCTATCTCTCTGTATCTTTGTGTGTGTCTCTCTCTCTCCCACTCTCTCCCTCTCATCCCCCACCGTTGCCCTTCTCAGGCTAGGCAAGGAGTGACTGGGAGGGGAGGGGCAGGGGCAGGGCCAGTCAGTGATGGGATCACCCGACAGGGAGCCACAGCAGAGGGCCCAAAGAGCCACATGCGGCTCCGGAGCCGCAAGTTGCAGACCCCTGTTCTTGTCCAATCCCCTGCCCAAAGCAGGAACCCTTATGCCATCCTGGGCAAAGGGTTGTCCAGTCTTTTCTATGAAAACCTCCAATGATGGAGCACCCACAACTCCAGAAAGCAAGCTGTGATCCAGTGAGCTTCGAAGGTTGGATTGCAGTCTTTCTTCTCTGACCGATAGTTGAAGAGGGAGACATTAACTGAGCCCATATCAGGTCTCAAAGGCTGATTCTTGATTTTTATTTTTATTTTGGTAATCTGGTATGCCTGTATTGGTGCTAAAATAAAACTAGTGAGATTGCTTTTCACTACAAGTGAAAAAATGCAAAAGAAAGTTGTGGAAAGTGATTGCAAAGAAGATATTTTCTAATGTAATATTAAATCTGAGATTTCAAAATGGTGGTTCAGTCAACAAAGTTTTAACTTCGAATGAAAAGAAGAATCATGTGACTCAAGGCAAATATTTGGTGACTGGATTTTCTTTGGGGGAGGGGGAGTTTTAGACCCATTGTAGAACAATAATTGATTTGGTCCTTAATTGGCTATTGACTTTAATGAAAGAGCACCACCTGCTGGTTCTTCAGTACCACTTAATGATACTCAGAGGCCACCACCACCACCCAGCCCTGTTAAACTGTTTCAGTAATACACGAAATGTATAAAGAATGAATGTGTTGTAGTGGCAGGTAAGTTTTTATTAGATAGTCACCACCTGAAGCTCCTGAATAACAGGCCAGATATAAATGAAAGAATAGCAAAATGCTTGGTGCTCAGCCTGGCTAACCAAGTGCCTAGTGAATGCAGATTATCTGGGTTCAACTGATATAGGTGGTAAAAGAAAATAATATCTGCTTTTTCTAACATGGGTTGGTTTAGGCAGAGGTAGAGGTAGAGGCAGATGTAGGGTCTCCTGCTTGGGCAGGGGGTTGGACTAGATGACCTGCAAGGTCCCTTCCAACTCTGGTTATCTGTTATCTATATGCGGTGTATAAAAGCCGGCAGTCAAATCAAACTTTTTTATTTTATTTTTTGGGCATAATAAAAGGAAATGATTTTTCTATTACATATCATCCTATTTGGCTTTTTAAAAGTGCAAGTGCTGCTCTGGTTGTACTGTAGGCCACAGCATTTGGTCTTATTTTATATGGTTCTGTGACAAAATTATCACAATTAACCTTTCTGAGATCATGTACATGCCAAATAATTCGCCGTTAATGTACTGCACGAAAATATTATGAAGGTTAATATAGCTGGGTAATGAATATTTTCTGCATTTGCTAATCTTCATTGTGAGATCTCTGTTGGCTATAGCAAATTCTCCAAAGAGCTTCCAGAGGACATTTAGTTAATGAAAATAAAACAGCCTTAGATGCTACAAGAAGATTCACAAAATGAAATTTACTAAAGTCTAATAAGAAATATCTTATTCCTTTAATATACACATCGATGGCAGAAGTTAACAGAGTTGGAAGGGACCTTGCAGGTCATCTAGTCCAACCCCCTGCCCAAGCAGGAGACCCTGCATCTGCCTCTACCTAGGATTGAACTCACAACCTCCTGATTGTGAGGCAAGAGCTCCACCTAAACCATCCTTTGTAGGGAGGTTAATCCACATTTAAGATAGTTAAGATAACCACAACATAATGTAGAACATAGATAGCTCAGACAAATGTGTTTCGGGGTATGTTTGTATATGTGTATGTCTAATCAGGTTTATATGTGTGCATCTGTACACTGTATAATTGTGTGTGTGTGATTTTAATTGGTTAGAATTTGTTAAATGCTTTTAATAGATGGTCTTATCTCCTCCATATGTTGAATGTAACCTCTTAATAGCAATAGCACTTAGACTTATATATGGCACTCTCTAAGTGGTTTACAGAGTCAGCATATCAAGATTAGGGTAGGGAAATTCTTACTCTTGGTATTTAACCTGTATCCAAAGTAACAAACATCTAGATCAGGGCTGACAAACTCCCGGCCCACGGGCCGGATGCGTCACTTGCTGGCCATGCCCACACCTGGTTTAGCGAAGGGGGGAAAAGTCCCGATACATCACGTGACGACACCGTGATGCCGTGAGTTTGACACCCCTGATCTAGATACTCTTAATTTTTGAAACTCCTACTGATTCAAACATTATCTTTAATTTTTGGTAAAAAAAAAAAAAGAGTAGTAAAAATTCATGAGCTCCATATACCCAGTGCAGAAATACAGGTTCATATCAGAATGCTGTAACCTACACCTTTCATATAAGACCATTTTATTTGCAGGAGCCTTCATCCATATATTTTACTTTTGTAGGGACATTCCAGTAGATTTTAAGTACATAGCAGAACCAAGTATGCACTCAATGCCAGCAGTGACTTTATCTCCAAATGGTAAGCTTATATTTCTATCTTATATAGGATATTTTAATTTTAAAAGGTGTAATCATATTTAGTATTTTTATTTAACATCCAATATTTCAGAAATAGGTTATCTGGGTTTTGGAATGTGTAAATGTTGGAGAGGATAGTAACATCTGACAAAAGCAAAAACATTTTTTTTGAGGCAGAATAGAAGCTAGCTTTCTTGATTTTTTACTTTAAATGCTGGTAATCCTGCACTCATTATCAGACTTATTTCCATATTTCCCTTGTATGTTTTTTGCTCTGACAGCTATTTTCCTTGTCTCAGTGTTTTTCATTGTATTTCAAGTTATCCACCTAGCTATATAGTGCGTATCTTCTTTGGATGCCAATTTGCAAGTTGAATTCTTGACATTATGCTGTATGTTAAATCAGCAATGCCAGAAATCCTACTAAATCTAATGTTGGGATCAAGCTGGTAAAATTGCAGGTGTTTGCCCTCGGCAAACAATTTCTTAGATATCTGTAGCTTACATTTTTATATGTTATAGGGAATGTTTGATTCTTAAAATCCATGAGGTAGGAGATTCACATCTGCATTAATATTTTACCTCAACAGGAAAATGGCTTGCCTGTCAATCAATGGACAATCAGATTTTGATTTTTGGAGCTCAAAACAGATTCAGGCTAAACAAAAAGAAAATCTTCAAAGGTCATATGGTGGCCGGTTACGCTTGCCAAGTAGATTTTTCACCTGATATGAGGTATGTATTCTACTGTTTTTATATACATAATATGGATTACATAATCACTTTTGTTTTTATTTTCAAGTTTGGCTCCACAAGTAGAGAGAGATATTTATATAAACCCGCCATATAATTGTCAGATGTTTTCTGTATGTAGAAGACCTTAAGACAATTGTTGATCAGAATATAATGCACATTATTGGGCTACTACATATAGCCTAATTAGTGGACTTGAGATTTGGTCTTTGGGCTACATCAGCTTATCAAACCCTGTATTATATGGATATTCGGCAGAATTTGGGCAGCCTTTTCTGACCCATGGGTCAAAATTTCAGACATTCCTATGGTGGCCAAAGTATCCATCTGAACTTACTATGAGAAATACAGGGGGAAAGAAGGAGGCATTTATTTATTAAATTTATACAGCCATCCATCTTAACAAACAAATTTAGCTAGCAAAATTTCCTGGCCACAGCCGCTGAGGGAAAAAGTCTAATGTTCATAGCCCTCCAGAAAGCCAGCAAGGTTGGGGCATCCAGATCTCAGGATGGAGCTGTTCCATAGAACAGGGAAGGTGTGACTCCTAGCCTGAACAAGATGGCACTGCCTGATAGACAGAATGTGGAGCATACTCAGCCTGTCAGCATACTACAGTGTGTCCAACAGTGCATACATTGCAGCATTCAGAATTGTAGCTGTAGTTTCTAGATGCTTTTCAAGGGGCAGCCCCATGTAGGCCTCATTGCAGTAATCCAAGTGGGAAGTGACCAAGGCATGAGTGTCTGAGGGGCAGAGACTCTTGATCCAGGAATGGACACATTTGGCACACAGGATGGATTTGTGTAGAGGCCTTCTGACCATGGCAACCAACTGCTCCTTGAGTGTATCAGCTCTGTCTAGGGTCGTAATACTGTCCCATTCCATTAAAGATGGAAATTCAGGATAGTCTAAAACCACACCTACTCAGCCTTATTTGGGTTGAAGCCTGATTTTTCCCCATACAGTCCTTAGGAAAGACTTTAATGGTATCACTTGGAACAGTTGGGGCGGAGATGTATAATGGAGTATCATCAGCATATGATCTACACAGACCCATAATGACAAATGACCTCATTCAGTGGCTTTATATTAAATAGGGGTGGGAAGAGAGTTGAGCCTTGAGGTGGTATCAGAAACAGTTAAAAATACAAGCCTCCCATTTTTATTTTTATTTTTATTTTTGCTTAGAAACAAAATTGAGCATCACAAAACCATTGTGTATGATTTTGTATTCCACAATCCAGGGGTGGGTTCTAACTTACCTCGCCGCCGGTTTGCTTCCTCCCACGCCGCATGCGCAGTGCCGAAAACCAAGCTTATGTGCAGAAGCAAAAAAAAAACAACTTCTGAGCATGCGCAGAAGCCAAAAACAAGATGGCTCCACCATTAGAGCCGGTTCGGGGGCGTGGCCAACCGGTGATCACTCCCGGTTTGGCGAGTGGGGGGAAATTCCCACTACCGGTTCTATAGAACCGGTCTGAACCGGGAGCAGCCCACCTCTGCCACAATCAGAATTACACCTGGTTTTCAGTATAAGTTTAAACCCTCCATACAGAGCTGAATAGACTGCTTTGTTGTGTGAATTTTTGCCAAAACAGATCATCTGACATTACGGATTAGGTGACTATCCTGCCTTTCTGCTCACTTGAGAAGACTTCTGATTAAGTGTCCTACATTTTTGAAGCAGCTGCATTGTCATGTTTTCCCATCTTAACAAATACATTGGGACATCAAAGCAGCTAAGAGTAGTAGAAAATCTACAGACTATAAAACTGTAGGAAAGGTCTATCAGTTCTCCGTTAAAATGTATTCTAATGTTATGAATTGATTAGGTTTTAAAATTATTTTGTAAATGACCTCCGTGTATATTTTTCTCTCTCTATTTTTTGAAACAGCTATGTGACCTCAGGTGATGCAGATGGAAAGTTAAATATCTGGGACTGGAAGACAACAAAACTCTACAGTAGATTAAAAGCCCATGACAAAGTTTGCATCGGGGCAGTGTGGCACCCACATGAAACATCCAAAGTGATCACTTGTGGATGGGATGGTCTCATTAAACTCTGGGATTGAAGGCTGAACTATAGGCATTTCTATCTCTAATCAGACAATTAATACATGATACTTCAGGATCCATATGCTACAACAAATAAGGTCTGAAATAAGGACATTAATATGGCTGATTCAAGTACTTCAGTATTAGAATGTGCACCCTGCACATTGGAAAATCAGACATTTGAAGTGTTGCCATATTGCAAATCACTGCACAAATTGACTAAATATGCTAGTCCTTCCAGCTATTAAAAGAATTAAAATGGAGAGATGTTCCTACAACTTTTTTTTAATGAAACCGAAGCCAAAGCCTCACAAGCTTCACTCTGCTTTCCAAATGCACAATTTGGAAGAAAAATGTTTTCATGTTACCATAATATTAATGTATTTGGAAGGTTTTTCTTAACCTGTTGGGAATGATAACACAGTTGCTAAATACAATAGGATATTGTTTCCATGTATATTTTATAGAAATTACTACCCAGAATTTTTTTTGGGGGGGGCGGCGCTTAATAAAAAGTGTTAGTCATATGGAAATATCTAAAGGTGTAAATAAATTGCAGCCCCAGTCTGCTTTCTCCAGTCTTTCAGCATAGATACAGAACCCACCCAGATGCAGAGCATCTGTCTGATTGTATCTGAGGAACCCCTTTTCATAATCCCATAGAAAAAACTGTTGTGTTTGCCGATGCATTGTTTCAAATACATGCTCAGACATTTTATCTGTATTGATCATTACTGCTTTTTGTTTTGTTTTGTTTCTGTTTTGTATCGTTTAATCCTGATAGCAAGTCAGACTATTGTTCTTATTCAAGGTTTTAAATTTTATAATACAGAAATTCAAAGAACACAGTACAGGTATATAAAATGTTTAAGAAGTACTTTACCAAATGTTATTTTAGGCATTTTATCAGAAACCCAGTCAGCCAATGGAATTAGTACAATGGCAGTACAGTGCCAGACAGTGACAGTACAGTGACAGATTCGTGATCGTATTCCAATTACAGTCTTGTAAATAGGCTTTTAAATGTTCATTATTTTTGTTTGTTTATTTTACAAAACATGTTTCTTTTGTGCTCAACTACTGTACAGATATCTCAATTCTTATTTTTACAAACTTATTTTTAATAAATGCTTTATATAAAAATGCAGATTTTAACTTAGCACACCATCTGAAGCATTGTGCATTTTAAAATGTTTATTTGGTATAGATATAATTGAGGCATGAATCGGTTTTACCGGAACTTATGGTATTGGACGCTTATGAAAGAACAACTTTTTGTAGTGCACATCTTTGGTGTCAAAAGTAGAGTGTATGGCTGGTATACGTTGTTTCACATTAGACTTGTGTGCAGTACTGCCATTCAGTTGGCAGAATGCATCTATGTAAACGATAAAATCTTCACAACTTGTCTACACATATTCTGTGTGTGTACTTTCCCAAATATATCTCCAAATTTGTTTTGGAGACAAAGATTCTTTCATTGCTTCATGTTGTGTATGCATAGAAAATAGAGCAAGGGGCATAAACTGGTGTGTATGAACTATGAAAGTATCCTGATCACCGCATGTGCATTTATCTGAAAGCCACTATGTACAAATTTCTCAAATACCATCAAATAGCATCAGGCCTACTACAGAACGATGGGTGTGGCAATAGACTGGCTTGGGAAACAGTATTCGCTTTCTCACGAATTTCACTTTGTATTCAAAAAACACTATGAACTCTCTTGTGTTTTTACATATTTATAGAAATCAAGGAATTAATGGATTGTATTTCTTGTATAATTGATGTATCATTATTCTTCTGTCCACAAGTCAAGTTTGTATGTAAGGGAAAATATATTTAATAGTGAAGAGGGCAAAAAATAGTCAAAATTAAACTTTTACTGCAATCTGGCTCACATATAAAAATTGTTCTTAACTTGTGTCTGCTTATGCTACAAAGCTAGATTATTTACCCCAGCTGGAAATGAAATTTATATAAGCATGCTGTTTCAAACTTACGGGCTTAGGTAGATGATCAGGTGCCGTCTTTAATAAAAGTTCAGTTAATTCCACCCTTCACTACAGTTGAATTAATTTCTCTTAATTGGGCTCTGAGTTTCATCCCTAAGTACATCTCAATAGGTTGTTTGTTGGTTGGTTGTTGTTGTTGTTTTGTGGAAGCAAAATGTGATTGGGATTATCCCAGTTGAAGAGTAAGAGCATGATAATGTGGGTTGCAAGTGTACGTTGAGCGTAAGTACCATGGGTCACTTTTTCAGAATTGCTCGACTAAGTTGTCATGGAACTTGCAAGCTAAAGATAGGTGGACAGGATCAAATGAGGCAAAAGATGTAAGTAGGTTGGACTCCTCATCAGCTATATTCAGAGCCTGCCCGATCAGTTTTGTCAACAAGGACAGGCGGGCGGGGAAGAGCTCTCAGTTGTAACTCTGCCACATTGGCATAAAGAGGATCTTTATGACACTTCTTGTACTACTGCTTGTTTTATTTCCGTAGGGATATTTGAAAAATGCAGCACTTGTAACTTTTTTTTCAACCAAAAGATTTATTACTCACATTTCATGCATCCATGCATATGTATCTAACTCAAAGTCTGTCGAGCCAAGTTAGAGTTCCAGAAGAACCTTGTTCTATAGGAAAAGTCCAAAATAGTATAGTTCCCGTCCATTTTTATTCTTGGCTAAGCTTGGCCAGTTAGAGCTTGGTATCTCTCTCACACTTCCAGGTGTTTTTAAATTTGCATGCTATCTCAAACCAGATCATACAGGAATCATCTTATTCTAAGAATCACTTTGTGTTTTGAGAATCACTTCTTGTATCTTAGAAATTTTTGTCCTTGTACTTTTCCATTTGCTCCACGAGCTGAAATTTTCCATAAGAAAATCATCCTGTTGGCCTGCTTTGAGCAGGTCTCATTCACTCCTTCCTCATTTCTATCAATGCATGAGTGCACAGCACTAGATATACATATGTGCATTTTTAATATAAGTACTAAGCTACAAATCAATATGTATAATAAGCAATAAATGATGTTTTAAAAGTAGGTGATAAGAATATTTTAAAGGGAAGAATAGTGACTAACCTAAACATTGCTAAATCATGATTTCAAGCAGAGTTCACCACTAGCCATGCTGACTGAAGCTGTTGGCAGCTCAAGTTCACAACCTCTAGTATTGCACAAGTTCACAACAAGTAGATGATCACATTCTCCATAGTGGGTGGAACTAACATCCAAGAATGGCATGACACGTCCCTTTAGCCAATGAGGACTGAGTCTGTCAAATTGATATCTTTGTCCTCCATCTTCAATTGCCCCTCTTTTGACTCAGTCAGAATAGGATGCGTGTCTCAGCTCCCATTCTTGTGAGGTTTATCCATCTGTCTATTGAATTCAGCGATCATGAGTTTTTCTCGTTCCCTGGCTGCCTGTCATTTCATCTGCAGACCCGGGGTTCAGCATGGCACCGGGCTTCGGCTCTAACCGTTAGCCGGGCTTCCAGCCGAGGGCCGCCTCCTTTTTAAGCGAGCTTCCTCGCGTTGGCCTCAAGAGCTTTGCTTTGCCCGTCATTCCGGCTGTTGTGCAGTATTGCGATCTGGCCATGGAGATTGGCTCCAACAGCGCTTTATAGCTTATTAGCGTTTGCTGGAGCCGATCCGTTATCGGAATCTGCTGACTTGTCACTGGAGCTTCTCGCTCGCGTGAACAGTGGCCAGGGGAGTCTTGTGCTCCGTACTGCTCGGCTAGGGAGGGACAGCACGGACTAACAACTCACCGCACGAGCTTCGCACTCGGCCAGCTGTCCCTGCCCTCCTGCCTATGTCGGAGATGACGGCAGCCCCAGCAATGCTCCTATGCTACGGGGGCATAACACCTGCCTGTGAGGCAGGGGCTTCCCCACAGGCGGGTGTTACGCCCCCGTAGCATAGGAGCATTGCTGGGGCTGCCGTCTCCGGCATAGGTGTGCCCTGCCCAAAAGTGGTTTCTCCTTCCCGCCTCTGCACCAGTGACAGTGGTGGCCATTTTGAATTGCAGCGCTCTCCGAGGTGGTGGCCATTTTGTTTCTGATTCAGCCACATTTCAAGGCGGTGGCCATTTTGACCCCCTCTGCATCACCGGAGGTGGTGGCCATTAACTGAGGTCACATTGTCTGGGCCAGCTATTGTCCTCTCAGCCTCATAGCCTCAGTGACGAAGTGCAGTGGTACTAAGATGGTGGATCTAAGAGAGAAACAGCATAAGAGCCGCCCCTCGGGGAAGCAGAAGCAACCTGAGGCTTCCTGCTCTCAGGAATTAGCCAGGTCCTCCTCCCATAAGGGGAGGGGCCGCAAATCGCCTTCTCATCCTGCTGAAACCCCCAGGATCTCCAGGGCGGCCCAGAAGGACAAGAGCCACAGGGCCAAGGCGCTTGACAAAATGTGTGCTAAATCCAGCCATAGCTGCCCAGAGTCTCAAGTTCTTCCTCAAGGTGACTTAACCATGAGCAGAGCCGAGGTGACCTCTCTGCATCCTTCTGAAGCTATGTCCTTGGATAACCTGGACTTCACCATTGTAGATAACGATATTTGGGAGGTCCAACCTCGCAGGGGGGCTTCCAAGGCCCCTCCTGTTTCGTTACCTTCAGCTACAATTACTCCGACGGCCGCTGGGCTTAGAGCCACAACTCCAGTAGTTCAATTGGATTCCTCCAATGTCCAGTGTATGATAGCAGAAGCTGTGAAACAGGGCATTGCGGCAGGCATGAAGCAGCTGGGCAGATCGTCGGGCCTGTGTCCAGAGGCAGTCGGAGCTTCAGCTCTCCCCTCCACGTCAATATGTAATGACCTCAGTCGCCGTCATTATGATCGACACTCCTCAGAGTGATCTTTGGGCTCTCAGTCAGATTTAGAAGAGGGCCAATTAGACCTGGACCTCTCTGATGACGAGGGGCTCGCCCTGGACCGGCCGGCCTCATCAGGACTCTTCCACCCGGGTTTCTTCAAGTCGCTGTTGTTTAAAGCGAAAAATGTAGCCAACATGAGGTCAACTTCCTCTGCACCGCATGACAAGAGTGTGGAAAAGGATCCCTTGTTTGAGGAGACCACTTCTGAACCAGAGGTGATTCCAGCTCCTCAGCTTTTTGTGGAGGCGGTCCTGCAACAGTGGCATCCCCCAGCTTCGGGACCCTTGCCCAATCACTTGGACAGACGGTACTTCAATGTTGCCCCGGACCTGGCACAACATATCCAGCCTCCTCCCGTCGATGTCCCTGTTTTGGCATTGTATTCTTCCACTAACATGCTGGGTGAATCTGAGGAACTGCTTCAACCGGAGGACAGAAGGATGGACCAGGCACTCCAAAAAGCCCACCAGGCAGCCGCCTGGGCAATTTGAGGATCCACAACCGCCTCCTTTTTTTCCCGCACGTCGTTGGGATGGCTGCAGCAACTTCAGAAGCGTCTCCCTGTTTCTGATCTCAGGGCCCATCAAGACCGCAACAAGTTGCTAGCCGCTGCCCAGTTCACGGCTGATGCCACTCTTCAGCATCCATTGAGGAGGTCTGCCAGGTGGCCACTTGGGTTTCACCTACTCCTTTTATCTGACACTACAAAATTGACGTTTTTGTGTCCGCAGAGGCGGCATTTCCGCTGAGTTCTTCAATGTGTTGTATCGGAGACTGAGACCTCCAGCCAGACTTAGCCCTCCCAACGGACAGACTGCTTTGGTATGTCCCATTCTTGGATGTTAGCTCCACCCACTATGGAGAAGGGGTGTTGGTCTTACCTGATACACCTCTTCTCATAGAGTGGAGCTAACATCCAATCCCATCCAAAGTTAGTCTGATCTGGCCTTCGGGACATCAAATTGTTATCTTCTAGTTTATGTGTTGACCTTGGGAGCTACACGCAGAGTCTGTACATAGGTCTTCGTCAAAAGAGGGGGAATTGGAGATGGAGGACGAAGATATCAATTTGACAGACTCAGTCCTCATTGGCTAAAGGGACAGTGTCATCCCATTCTTGGATGTTAGCTCCACCCTATGAGAAGAGGCATATCAGGTAAGACCAACGCCCCTTCTATTGAATGCAGCTAACTTTTTCTATTTAAAAAAATCCAGAAGAAAAACGTGTCAGGATGAATAATTTATTAAGGTTTTTTTCCTGCCCAAACCCGGCAACAAAATAAGACAGTAGTAAAATTGTGGTGCTGGTGTTAAGGTTCTTGGAGGTTTTTTTTAATTAGTGACAGCGAACACACAGCTACAGAATTAGAAAGGTTTTGTATTACACTTGAAAATGGTTTCCCTACAACTCTGCCATTTAATATTTACTTCTTTGACTTGTATGGCTGCCCTTCTCAGCAAGTAACCATAGGTTGCAAATGATGTTTATGATCTTAAAAACAAATGCTTTTTGGAGATACAAAAATTTAAATACAAAAAAATATCAGAATTAATGGTTGTTAATAGTTATCAGGAGACAAGACCCTTAACACCCTCAGTGCCCCAGCCCTTCAGTGCCTTGTGAAAGGCTAACGGGGTATTTGGTATTCTATGGAGGGAGAATGATCTATAGTAAGTGCTACTACAGAAAAATCATGTCTCTTTAGGCTCCACTAGCCGGCATTGCCTGATCAACAGGACCTGGAACATGCCCAGCCTGCCTGACCAGATTGGATGAGTAGAAACAGGAGAAACAATCCCTCAGATAACCAAGCTCCAAGCAATGAAGGGCTTTAAAGGTGACAACCGGCACCTTGAATTGCACCCAGAAGCACACTGGTAACCAGTGCAGCTCATGTAGTGGCATTAGTAACCGACAGCATTTTCTACCTGCGCTGCTGCATTTTGCTTCCAAATTCTCTTCAAGGGAAGCCCATGTAGAGCAATTGCAGTAGTCCAGATGGGGGCGGGGTCATGAATGATGGTGAGCAGGGACCATATGATGGAGTAAATTGATCAGGTCAGAGGTGGGATTCGGGCGAACCAGTAGCGGCCTGCGGGTGGACCTGTCCACCCGCCCTGGCGCTATGCCGTCCTATTTAGCCATGTTTTCTAAGGCCTGCACATGTGTGCAAACTGCGCATGCGAGTAAAGCGCATGCTCGGAAGGCGTGCATTAGCTTGCGCACGCGCGCTCACATTTTTGGTGCTGGGCGAACCAGTAAGTAAATTATGTGAAGGCCACTCCTGGATCAGGTGTAGACTGAGCCTGTAATAGAATGTGAGAATGATCTGGGGGTGGGAGAAGAGAAACCGCCTAGGAAAGAATCAGATAAAGGGGAAGGAGCCTACAACTGAGTAATGAGCAGAGGAAAAAACCTTTAGAATGGAGCTGCCATAACTTATCAGGTGGTAAAAAGAGACAGCATCAGGGGTGGGTTCCTAATTTTTTTACTACCACTCTGTGGGTGTGGCTTATTTTGTGGGTGTGGCTTGCCAGCCATGTGACTGGGTGGGCGTGGCTTCTTGGACTGCTGAAGGGAGGGGAACTGAGATAGGTCCTGCCGCCCATTCCCCCTCCCCTCAGCAGCTCGAGAAGCCTCGAACGTGCGAAAATGCCTGGGATCATCACGGTGCGTTCATGGCTTCTCGGACTGCTGAAGGGAGGGGAATGGAGATTGTTCCTGCCACCCATTCTTTCAGCGTCTCACGCGCTCCCTCAGCCATCCTCCCCTGCTTGGACTCACTGTGGGGTAGGAAAGCAGCACATGCGCAATGCCGGAAGCTCGGCTTCTGGGCATGCGCAGAAGAAATTTTTTTTAAAAAAAATTTTTTAATGGTGGCGCCCGGGCACCGGCAACCGACCGCACTGGTACTGTGACGTCACCAGCGGGCCGCTACCGGTGCTATAGAGTGGACCGCACCGGTAGGAACCCACCACTGGACAGCATGTACTTTCAGATTTTGTGAATGTACCCTTAAAGTACCGGTAGTTCATCTTGTGTTTTCTACTTGAGAGGCTGACAGAACCAGAATAACATTCATAGGTAAAGAAAGTAAACAGGTTTTTTTTAAGGGGCAGACAATGCTGAATGGTTTTTTTCCCTATTCAGTATGTTTTCCATTAATATTTTCTATCAGTGTGTCTCTCAAATTATCAAATAGAACATAAAAGGGCATATTTCACACTTCCATTGCGTCTCATGCTTTGTATTTGCCCAGTGCAGAATGAACTAATTTCCAACTGAAGATTTTCCTTTTCAAACACATCTGTGGGGTGTTTTTTTTTAAGTGTGAAAAGCCTGAAGTCCTTCTGTTTGTTCTTCGAGGAGACTATTACCGTCACCACCTCACAATACTATCATTGACACTAACTTGAAAGAGGATCACAAAGAAATGTTGCATTATCTATTTTATACTATGCCCCAGAATCAGATTTCCAAAATTCTTCACTGCAGTTTCCTTTATCTGCTTTGAAACTACCAAGCCAAAATATTTTTTTAAAAAGTAATTAAAATTGATACAGTGTGTTCCAAAAATATTTCTTTAAACTGGTCGGACAAATGTAGTTGTACACATCAGAAGTTCATGGTTGACTGAATGGACCATAAGAACAACAACTCAGCAGTAGCCATGCATTTTAAGAATTTCCACATCAGTATATTCAGCTTGAACAAAGTCCTTGATGGTAGAAAGTGTGAATTCTCAGTAAAAGCCGCAAGGGAGTAACAATGAAATGGTGCTTTAGGATAGTGACTTTGATAATTCAGTGGATGAATCAGCTATGTTAAATGAACTGCTCCATTTTGCTATATTTTTATACTGAAACCATGCAAAGGTTTGTTTTTTTTAAAGACTAATATATGATTTTAGAGGGCTTTGACAAGTAATACCATACTAGAACAGTCCTGTCAAGCAGCTGCAAGGCATTCATCTGTTCTAAGAAAGAAATACAAGCCAGGCTTGCAAAGGAGTCATGAGATGTGATGTCTGCTGAAATGAATTATTGTGAGATAATTGTTGCAGATACCAACATTGGACAAGCATCCATCAGAAATTTTCTGGCTACATTTTGCTAGGGGAGGTTTTATAGCCATTTTCTTGCAAAGAGCGCAAAGCAGCATTTAGATATCTCATTTGCATTCATGCTGGACATGACAGCCTTCATACATTTCCACAGCTGTCAATTTATCCCTGCCAAGGGGGAAGCAAAAAGCTCATCTTTGGATGTTAAAGAAAGCATGTGTGGTGTGGATGGCACGGCTCTGTATATGCCATCACAATTCTGCTCTATATGTGCAAGGTTGTCTGGGTAAAAGAGGGAATGTGTACGGATTAGTGTATGGCATTTACGTGAGCTTGAACAGGTACTTAATGTTCATCCCTTCCTCCAGTTTGAAGTTATTATGGTGTTGGGAGGAGGCTCAGCCAATCTCATTGTACTCATGTTGTACTCTGACAATAAAGGATTGAATTGAATTGAATTGAACAAGGACATAGGATGGGTCCTCATAGTTGTGGCCATCACAGTGTTCCTGAGCTCATATGATTGCAGTTCAGGTATTAGGAAATTAGCTCACCTTTATGATGTTGCAGCATCCTGCAGTCATGTGATCGTCATTTTTGACCTTCACTGCCACTTCTGACAATCAAAGTCAATGGGAAAGCTGACAGGAGGCCGCAAATAGCAATCATACGACTGTGGGACTCTATGACAGTGCGGGATTCACCTAGGACAGGGGTCGGCAACCTTAAACACTCAAAGAGCCATTTGGACCCGTTTCCCACAGAAAAGAAAACACCGGGAGCCACAAAACCCTTTTGACATCTAAAATGAAGATAACACTGCATATATTGTTTGTTTTACCTTTATGCTATGTATAAAAAAGCTATAGTGTATTGCATTTATGAAATCAATGACCTGCTATAGAGAAAACACATTTTTATTTCCGCATGCAACCAAAACATTTTGAACTCTGAAAAAAAAAGATGGGTCCAAAAGCTCAATAAATCACGTGCCAGTGGGTGTCGCACATTGGCGATTGTGATGCATATTTTGAGCGACAGAGAGCCGCAGCAGAGGGATGAAAGAGACACATGCGGCTCCAGAGCCACGGATTGCAGACCCCCTGACCTAGGACAGCAGCTGGGACTGCTGCAATTGTTGTTGCTGTGATCACCTGACATTGCTTAGCGATGGAGTTTCTGGTCCAAATGATGTTGGTAAGCAAGGATCATCAGCATCAGTTGCTGCCACACTGGGGGTGTCAAACTGCATGTGTCACGTGCAGGCCACACCCACCCAGCTCCACGAAGGGGGAAAACGTTGCGATATGTCACGTGATGGCAACGTGACACCACGAGCTTGACACCCGAGTGCTACACTTGAACAAAAATTCTGGTGCACAAAAACAAAATTGATAAACCTTTCTGGATAATTTATTTATTTATTTGGTAGTTTTTCTATGCCGCCCTACTCCCTCAGGACTCAGGGCGTGGTACAACATTTTATAAAAACTCCAAAACTACTGTAATAAACTACTGTACTTCTGTGCAGAGGCTTATATTATTACTTATTATTATTGTTACTGTTAGTTGCAGTCAGTCAAATGTTTAGGTTGGATTTGGCATTCAGGGGACTTGAGATAAGCAGACATTGTTTGATAGTGTTAAAGGTATCATCACAGGATATACGCTTTTCCGAGGAAAGCTGACTTTTGCAGTTGACTGATGGCGATTTTGTCAATGCGATGGTGTTCAAATGGTGCTATTTTCTCTTTCTTGCTTTCTTTTTCTCTTTCTTGCTTTCTTCTTTCTTGTCTAGAAGATGTCACAAGTCCCTAGTTAATCGGCTGCTAAAAAAGCATTCCAAGGGATGCTCAGAGACTGTTGTGAAAAGAATTAAATCTTTCTCAGTCCAGATTGGGTTGCCTTATACAGCAAACCTTGTACAGTAAACCGAAATAAAGCAGAAAATAGAAAAAAGATAAATAGAAAAAAACTATCAGGGAAAAAAAACAATCAAACTCAACTGTACAACTACCATGACATTGATTTAGATTACTTTAGATTAAAAAAAAAATACTTGTTTTAAGCAGTGAATTAATTTCTGACCCTATGGAATCATTGTCCTATCTTTCCTTTGCATGGATCAATAGCCACTTCAAAGGCTCAGCTATCTGGGACACAGGTGTCTCTCTAGGAACTGATAATGATCTTGTTGGTAATACTGTAGTCCAAACAACATAGTAAGTTCAAGTTTCTTCATAGAGGAAATCCACATTTTTGGGATATAACTTAGCAACACATCAACATATTTCACATGCTACCAAGTTTACTTTTATATTAGGAAACCCAATCTGTTTGGACATAGTCCTGACACACATAATCCTTCATCTTTATTTTAAAAAAATGATTGGATGGAGCAAACATGAAATGTTTGCCCACAGGCCTCAGTTCACCCAAGCCAATGACTTGGAGAGCAGTAGGAGGATGGGTACAGAAGACATGGGCTTCTAACATCAGGATGCAGATTTGCAGTTTGTGTAAAACCTAAAATTGCGACTAGAATTCCAAGAGAAGTGTTACAGATTTAGCTCATTGGAACTAAACATCGGCATTCGATGCCAACAGCTGCTAGTTGGTATGGCAGATTCAAAAGAAACAAGATTACCAGAACTTTTGCAAAGTGCTTACAATGAATTTGTAATGCCTGTGGATGAAGAAGATGCCCTTGAGTCATTTTTGCAGCCGCTGTGTTTGTGCAGCGACACTACCCAGCAGGTTGAACTGTTTCCATGACAAGCAAAAGGGAAGAATAAATTATGCAAAACAATCACAGTGGAGTCCTGTGACATTTATTCATTTTGCACAAAGCGTCGGCATCCTTGGCATTAGTCACATTCATAAAATTAAGCAAAGGGGAGGTTTTTACTGCATCCCAGTGTCCATTCTATCTCTTGTGGGGTGTCACAATGTGATGTTTAGATTGTCAGCTGTACTCATATGTCAGACTTTATGACCTAGAGATTCATAGCAAAGTAAAGTAGTCACGTTAAGTAGTCACGTGAAGAGTGAACTGCGCATATGCACATTCCGTTCTATCCTCCATTCTCTTCTGCTAAAGACGTATGTCTTTAGATTGTCAAAATGTAGTTATTAAGATTTATTGTTTTTGTATTCTTTTATAATGAAATAAATATCTTGCTATTTTTAGACTTTATACTCGAGTTTCTTTTGTTAGGGATTAGCTCCAAAGAGAAAAGATTTCATCACCTCTAAGGCTTATTTTCTAATTCCGTCATGGGGGAACAGCCTCCTCCTATCACTCAGGAGCCACCTGGGATGTCCCTCAACATAACAGGGAGGCCACCTGCACACAGGCAATGCCTTTTCTAGAGGTGAGAGGTAGAATTAACAAGCTTTCAAAATGGACAAGGGGCAGACGAGAGGGCAGAATGTTATTTCAAGAAAGCTTTTGAGGGCCATGCATTTATCTTAGAAGCCCCTTTTAGAAATAACCGGATGGAGCAAGCTTGTAGGAATACCGTTCATGCTATACAAACCAGCAACTCTCAATTCCCTTCCATTAAAGGTGGGTGGGGACTAAATTCTTCTAGGAGATAATTCCATAATATGAGCCGGTGAACTAAAGGCTTAAAGATGAAAAAGTCACAATATCCATTAATAAGGGCGTGAAGACTGTAGCCTAGAGGCTACAATCAATTAACCAGGAGCTCTTTCTGGTCTCAAGCCCAAACAAGGGAAGCCCAAAAACGGTGGAATTGGGTGTTTTCTTTAAT
The DNA here is from genome assembly GCA_023053685.1 of Diadophis punctatus similis. Classification (NCBI taxonomy): domain Eukaryota; kingdom Metazoa; phylum Chordata; class Lepidosauria; order Squamata; family Dipsadidae; genus Diadophis; species Diadophis punctatus. The sequence goes on along the minus strand of JALIGW010000001.1, from coordinate 107,894,946 downwards.
TCTGCAGAATGTGCTGGAGTTGTCAGGATTTAGGGCACTTATTCCACCCCTTAAAACTCACACATTCCCTTTTTTTAAGATCAGGTACGGTTAAATAGGTGCTGTCATCTGCGGTAGTAAAAAGGATTTTATGTGTGTTCCCACTGCTGCCAACAGAATTTAGAAAATGTTGTGGGGAGGGGGGGAGGGAGAGAACTGTCTCCCAACTGTTTCCAAATGAAACAGATTGCTCTAGCTCAGTATTTCTCAAACTTGGCAACTTCAACAAGTGTGGACTTCAACTCCCAGAATTGCCCAGCCAGCCACATTAAAGTTGCCAAGTTTAAGAAACACTGCTCTAGCTGAAAAGAACTGATGGGGAAGACAACTGCTAAACCAATCTGAAGTCAAACATCAGTTTTTGAATTATAGGCGTGAGATGACCCTTGATCTTGATTTCCAGCAATTGGCTAACTACCCTTGTAAATTATTGGAGAGAAATAAGTTCTACAGATTTGAAGATTAATTCTCCTCTTTAAAAACACAAGCAAAAGTGCAACATTCCATAAAAGAACATCTCCAAATTTGTGAGGTCAGTCTGTGGGAACATTCTTGTGATACACGAGGAGGAAGAACCAGATTGCAACAGTTAAATGCGTGGCATCTCAGCCCACGGAAGGAATTGGATGATGGAAAGTATGTCAGAAGGGACTTTCTTTAGTTCCTTGGAAAGTTAAGACAGGAGGTTGGGGTGGGGAGAGAGAGAGAGATGCTTTCAGACTTGCAAGATTCTGTTACTTAACCTTACAATAAAGGTAGCATTCATGGTTTGGGGTTCTTGTTTGCCCTACCTCAAAGGGTTGACAGTTTGTGATGGTCTGTAGAAACCAACAGACAAGGTCTCTGTCCTACAGATAATCAGGCTACTGTATATGCACATCTGCAATCCTGGCTCACTGCCCTCGAATGTTTAGGGAAAAGAGCAGGCTGCTTTCAAAATGCCATTCATACAACAAATTTCATGGAGTTCATTTTGATTTATGCTGAGACAAACCTGACTGGAAAACTATAATAATGGCTCCAAACTTCACCTGCAAACCATGTGCTACAAATAAGCTTTTTGGAAGAAAAAAAAAACCCTTTCAGACCAATGGAAGATTTCAAAAGCCTAGCTGCAAAATGGGGATGTTGTGGGTAGACAAAGCAGCTACATGGACTGCACAGTTTCCAACCTGATACTTTCCCATCTATGTGTTAGAAAAGTCAAAACGTTGCACAACATCTCTCTTGTTTCTTTTCTTCCATCACACAAATCTCTTACTGCACAGCTGCCCATAAAAATGTAGTAGTGATCCAAAAACACCACCATTTATTTAATATCCTCCAGGTCTTTTCTATAGTTTCTTTTTTAAGGGTTTGCTTTCAGGGTCAGTAAAAGGGGCAGCAGCTAGTTCATTTTTGGAGCACCAAAATGGGATAACCTACTCCAGTCAGCTAAATCCCAGGCCATTAAAATTTAATTTAAAACAGAATCTGTCCCGCAGAGTTAAATTAATTCAACTCATGAATTGGAACACCTAGCCCCATAAGCCAGGTTTCAGATTTCAGCTTCCAAAATTCTCTGGAATTTTCCAGAATTCCAAGAGTTGAAGCCTGCAACTCTGAAACAATCCTATATCAGGGAATGCTGAACTTAATTGTTAGATTTGTGTGGGAATGAAGAGGCAAGACATTGTACTCTTAACCAACAACATTGTACTCTTAACCAGAGCATACAAAACATTTGCTAGACCGATCCTTGAATACAGCTCATCAGTCTGGGACCCACACTACATATCAGACATTAACACAATTGAGAATGTCCAGCGATACTTCACAAGAAGAGTATTACATTCCTCTGTTCACAACAGAATTCCTTATGAAACCAGACTTGAAATTTTGGGACTTCAAAATTTAGAACTCCGCCGCCTTTGATCTGACCTAAGTGTAGCTCACAAAATTATCCGCCTCAATGTCCTACCCGTTAACGACTATTTCAGCTTCAACCGCAATAATACACGAGCTCATAATAGATACAAACTTAATGTAAACCGCTCCAGACTTGATTGCAAAAAATTTGACTTCAACAACAGAGTTGTCAACTCCTGGAACACTTTACCTGAGTCAGTAGTTTCTTCCCCAAACCCCAAAAACTTCAACCTCTTATTATCTACCATTGACCTCACCCCATTCCTAAGAGGTCAGTAAGGGGCGTGCATAAGCGCACAATCGTGCCTACCGTTCCTGTCCTAATGTACCCATATATTCATACCTCTTTTACTCTTATTCATGCTTGTAATATTACATATATATTCAATCATGTTTTACTGTTTGTACTTTGCTTATAATCATATATGCTTGACAAAAAAACAAATACAAATACAAATACAAGACGTAGGAACAGTTCAGCACCTTTATTGTCTATTCGCTAGATTTCCGGCAGGCTGCAGGGAAGCCGCTTTTAAGGGCTTTCCTGAAACATGCTGGCCTCTGACAGTAGTTCATTTCTCCCGCCACTAGATTAGCCAATCAGCAGCAGCTATGCAAATGTGTACTCCGTACATCAGTACGTAACATAATAAATTCAGTTTTCAAACCGCAAGCATTTGCTGGGTTATACACATTTCTGTTTCCCCTTTTGATTTAAGGCTGTGGCATCACGGCTTCGATACCTTTCCAGGTCTTCCTAAGCGAATGCAACAATCAAGTCAACATCTGGAGTCATGTAGATATGCTCAGCAGGCATTAAGTGAATGATGTATAGCATCTGCAGAACTGATCATGAGGGTGGCTCACCTATTATGACTAATTTCTTCAAGATAGATGGAGCTGCCAAAAAGCAGAAAAAGCTGCTTCCTCTCCAGCATGATGAGGCAACTCCCTATTGTAGACCTCAGTTAGCAGAAGTACAGGGCTATTCAACTATACCCTACGCCAGAGGTCTTCAAACTTGGCAACTTTAAGACTTGTGGACTTCAACTCCCAGAATTCTCCAGCCAGCATACCTCCCTGGAGAATTCTGGAAGCTGAAGTCCACAAGTCTTAAAGTTGCCAAGTTTGGGGACTCCTGCCCTACACCAATGGTTATCCTGATGGCTAGGTTAATTTAAAAAAAAAGTTTGCAGAAATGCAAACAATAAATTAAAAACCTGAATTACCATCCATCTCTTAACACAAGCTTACTTTCCAGATATAAACATTTGGCACTAGTGAATCTCATCTATCGTAGACCAAAAGAGAAATAGAGTAGAAATCGACAGAATAGAAAGAAAACTTCAGCCCACCTCCAGTACCCAACATACTGGGTCCATTAAGAGTCCTCCATGAAATAAAGATACCCCAGCCCACTAGGGTCTGTCTCTTACACCTAAAGCACAGAGAATACTAAGCTTATCAGCAGGGCACTCAATCGTTAGTATCTAAAATACATTGTAGACACTATTGCTGCAATTGACCCAGGGGAGAGGGGGGGTGGAAATGTCACATTCCTACATAATCTGTTTTTCTAGTGCTGTATGTCAGTTTTTCACACACTGGTGTCAAGAACGGGAGATTAGCACAAAATCAACATAAAATTATGTTTCCCTGCAGCCAGATAATTGGCAGGATCTGCCCTTTGCTTCACCCTGTGCTTACTTGCTACAAACACGAGGGAGAAACATCACAGCTAACTCACATCAGAGCCTTGAATTGGTAGCAGCAATCACCCACATACAATTTCCTTCATGTAAAAAAAATTTGTATTCCCTGAGTTCATTCACAGACAGTAAGACAGAAGCGCAGCCTGCCACCTGGGCTTATAGGTAGACAAATATTCATTTAATATCAGCTGCGGTAAGGTTGATGAGATTTCTTGGATCTGTCTGATGATGGCCTGTGAGTCATTTAAAGCTCCCCACAGAGACCAATCTGTTGTGAGAAAGTGCCTGAAAGAAGCCATTTGTCACTGTTATTCCAGTACTTACGCAACAGTGTGTGATAAAACTACCATAGAAAGGGAGGGGGAAAATCAAAACAAATCGCAACTCATCACACTCCATTCTGTTTCCTTGTATCTCCGCATGTACAAAAGGTGATCTCTCCAGCCCTGCAGGTTAAAGAAATTTGGATATTTGAGTTAGATTTAGAAATTCAGCACTGTCTTTTTTCTTTTTTTCTTTCCTGGGATAGAGAGAGGAGGAGAAGGGGAGGTAAACGTTCCCCAATCCCAACCTTGTTCTATAATAAAACAACTGCTTTGTATATTCATTTATTGGATTTCTACCCATCATAGTCGAGGTATTCAGTAGCTTATAAAATGCCCATAGTATACATTAAAGCATCCTTATTATCACAATCAAAAGAAATAAATGCAGCATAATACACCAAAACAACCACAGCAATAATCAACAAAAATGGAAGTAGAATTTCTGCCAAGCATGTAAACCAGAGGTCTTCAAACTTGGCAACTTTAAGACTTGTGGACTTCAGCTCCCAGAATTCTCCATGCTATGTTGGCTGGAGAATTCTGGGAGTTGAAGTCCACAAGTCTTAAAGTTGCCAAGTTTGAAGACCTCTGATGTAAACTAAAAGGAAACCAAACTACAGGTAGTCCTCCTCGACAACTGACCCCAAAATTTCTCTTGCTAAATGAAATAATTGTTGTGAATTTTTTGCCCCATTTTATGACCTTTCTTGTCATGGTTGTTAAGTGAATCACTGCAGTGGTTAAGTTAGTAATATGGTTTTTAGGTGAATCGGGCTTCCCCGTTGATTTTACTTGTCGGGAGGTCCCAAAAGGTGATCATGTGAACCCTGCAATTGTCATAAATATGAACCAGTTGCCTTTAAAGTGCTTAATTTTATCCAGATCCAGTACCTGTAATAGTGATCCGAAGTTCCTCTTAATTCAAAACAAACAAAATAAATGCTCTGAGTTTTTCTATATTGTAGTTCCCAGTCCTACGCATTCCTTGCTCTAGCTGCACAATATTCAGCTGTGTTGTATTAAGTTCTTCCTTCTAGATCAGTAGCATAAGGGTTTCCATATGGTCTCTTTATAGAAAGACAGATGTTCTACAGTTTGCTGTGCATTCTATTATAAGGATTATATGTCAACAGGTGCTTGGAATTTGTTGAAACCATGATGCTACAAAGTAAATAAAGAAATAAGTAGCCTGCAAAAGTTCTGGATAGATAGCAATGGATATTAATTTCTATATTTCTTTGCTGCCATCCAGTGGCCATCTGGATCTTCACAGTTCAGGTAAGTTAATTTTAAGGAGACATACAAAGATCAAGTTGTCAGCACCTGTTTTCTTATTTTACTCACCTATTGATACTGGTGGCCTATTGTCAGAATTGTGCAATTCTCAAATGCAGCTTTGAAATGTAGGACAAGACAATGAAAACCAGACTACAGTGAAACACAGATAAAATAAAATCCAAATGCTGACTTTCAGTAATATTACTTAAAAGATCAGAGTCATTGAAAATGTCTTTAGCTACCGTAATCCCAGACAGTCCATAAAGATGGTAACAGGTAGTCATCCACTCTACCTCATTCAGATCAAGAATGAAATACAGCTTGTGAGAAAGATCTTTTTAATAGACAAATATTGATCATTTGGACCCAAGCCAGGTAGAGCATTAAAAGTTAAAACCAGCAATGGTTAAGAGTCATTATTAAATGACCTTGAAGCACACAGGAATCAAGCGAGGTGACAAACCATTAACCCAGCTTGGTCAAATCTTAACCTGTGCTAGTGGCAGTAGCCATTTTAAATATATAAATTGATAGCAAAGTGTAGGAAAAATCCTTGGGTGGTGGAGGAGAAGAAAACAAAACTACGGTAATCCCCAGAGGGATGCATGTGGCAGAGGACGTTTCCTAAAACACAAGACTCTTTGCTGGCTGAGGAATTCTGGGAATTGAAGTCCCCCCCTCCCATCTGAAAGTTGCCAAGGTTGGGAAATAGTGAACACTCATCTAAAGCAAGCTTTTCCAATCTGTGACTTCCAAATCTATTGGATTTCAGAGCCCACAACTCTCAGACAGAAACTGCCTGGCTGGCTTCTAATTCTTCAGATTGGAGGGCATCCAGTTGCAGAAAATCATTCCAGAGCCAAAAATCTGTGATAGAGAAGTGTAATTTAAATGAATGAATATTTCATTGCCTGACCTCTGAAATAGAGAAATAGAACTCATCCTTTCTGCTCTCTTGATGGGATATGCCAGATAGGGTTGGATCTCTCACTTTCCCAGATGTTTACATCAACAAACCTATAATTTTCATTATGCCTCTTTCTTAAAGAATAAATATTTGCCACCTGTTTATGTTGTTCTGTTTTTAAGCAGAAAAGTATTTCTGCAATGTATAACCACTTTAAGTAATAGACTACATCTCCCTCTCTCTGTGTATGTCTCTCTTGCCTTTATTGCCTCTTGCCTTCACTTTTATTTGAACAAAAAGAAATTCAAGGGTTTATTCTCAAGAACAGGAAGAATGCTAACCGTTCGTGGTGTTTCTCTGTTTGCAACTGCAAAAATTATCAGAGCAAGAAGAAATTGGAAGGCTGTACTGGGATTGTCAGAGTAACTCATGATCCTAAATGTGCACTGTACCTCTTCAAAAATCTTTTGCCAGCCAAGTTAGCCAACTCAAACATATTTTTTAAAAAAATTCTTATTGACCATATATTTTAAAAATCCAGCCATCTGTATTAACATCTTAAGAGTGACCATCTTTACTATTATTGTTATATACCATGGAGTTTCATTACAGGCTGCAGAAATGAGGCTTGACTCACCCTTATCTTAGGAGCTTTCAGAGTTAGTCATGCCTTACTTCTGGACTGCCTGACCAAGATGTGACTTAGAGGAGCTATTTTACATTGGTCCTGGTTCATTCTGGAACGCAGATTCAGAAAGCAATATTAGGAGATTTGACTGACTCCATGCCAACACTGTCCCATAGAATTCCATCTTCTCCCATGTTACAGAATATGCATCACACATGAACTTTTTGGGGAAGATGTAAATGATGTATGTAAATGATATGTTACTAATATCCAGACAATCCTTCCTTTCCATCTTATTTTAGCCTGGTTCCTATAGAAATATAACTTCAGTCTGTAGGAGTTTTGTCTCCCTTTCCAAGAAGTGTTGTTCATAGCTGACATAGATATTTAAGGTTTGATAAGTCTTGAAGTGCACAAAGAACATTACTATTTCTATTGCATTACTAAGTGCATTACTATTTCTATTAGTCTTCTCATCGCTCCTATCACCCATCTCCTCCCACTTATGACTGTATGACTGTAACTTGTTGCTTGTATCCTTACGATTTATATTAATATTGATTGTTTCCTGATTGCTTATTTGTACCCTATGACAATCATTAAGTGTTGTACCTCATGATTCTTGACAAATGTATCTTTTCTTTTATGTATGCTGAGAGCATATGCACCAAAGACAAATTCCTTGTGTGTCCAATCACACTTGGCCAATAAAAGAATTCTATTCTATTCTATTCTATTCTATTCTATTCTATTCTATTCTATTCTATTCTATTCTATTCTATTCTATTCTATTCTAAGAACTTTGGAAATGTGTTATAGCAATAATGAGGGACAGGATAAAGAAGAATATTATCTATATCCCACTGTACCTTTTTAACCTCTCTCCTTCTGGATGGTCTTAACATTAACTTATTAGGGTGAGTCATGTGAAGACAGAAGGGCATTTTGTGACAAGGCATTTGTGGTCCAATTGTGGTCCAAATGAGTCTACCTCATTTATAGATTTTGAAAGTGGTCCAGACAATGATGTCTTCCGATGCCTGGGTTTTCCAAGTGTTTCTTCTATCCTTTTTTTAACACAATTTTTTTAAAAAGCCGAAAAGATGGAAGAGCTGCATAATGTGCTTTGGATGATAGCGCATCAGAAGAAATGCTAGAAAGTCACAACATTAATTTAGGGGCTTGAGGACAAAAACATTTGTTCCCTAAACCTAACACTAACAGCTAAACATTCCTATACTCTTTTCTGCTCGATTTAATCTCTTTCTCGGCAAACAGCTCCCTGCTAAAGTTCCCAACTGGGCTATCTGAAGAGTTATAGCTTCTCACTTTCTGCAACTCTTCACTTTTTCCCCTTCAGCAGTTTGCATGGATAAAAACAAGTTCCTAAGAAGCCACATTTGAATACAAAACCTATTTTGCAAAACATGCTTACATAATTTATTTGATCTTTTAGCTCAATAAAGAAAAAGGAGACAGAAGAACAACATTAGATTTTAAACAACTATTTTTCTATCTCATATTAATAATGTGTGAGTAATACATTTCAGACTAATATGTTTAAATATAATTTGTGAATACTTCTAGGTTTTTTCCCGTTGCTTTGTTTTGATCATGTATTTTAACAAATTCAGACAGACACACAGACAGACACACACACACTAAACTATCATGGATAGACTGAGGAAAGAAGACCAAAGGGGGAACAACTTATGGGAAAAGGAAAAGTGTCCGATTGTTCTCTTCTACACATGGGACCTAGAGGTGGAGTTGATCATGAGTAAGAAGAGCAGCTAGTTCAGTGATGGCGAACCTTTTTTTCCTCAGGTGCCAAAAGCCCGTGCGTGGGCGCTATCGCACATGCGTGAGTGCCCACACCCATAATTCAATGTCTGGGGAGGGCGAAAACCACTTCCCCCCCCGAGGCCCTCTGGAGGCCGGAAATGGCCCTTCCTGACTTCCGGTGGGCCCAGTAGGCCCATTTTTCGCCCTCCCCAGGCTCCAGAGGCTTCCCTAGAGCCTGAGGAGAGCTAAAATGCCCCCCCACCCCCCCCGGAGGCCTCCGGAAGCCAAAAATGCCCTCCCAGAGCCTCCATATGAGCCAAAAATCAGCTGGCCGGTGCGCACATGCGTGCTGGAGCTAAGCTAGGGCAACGGCTCGCGTGCCGGCAGATATGGCTCCGCGTGCCACCTGTGGCACGTGTGCCATAGGTTCACCATCACTGAGCTAGTTAGTTCCTTCTTAGATAATGGAGAAACCAATGGGGAGGGAATGTTTGACATGAAAACAAGGGCTTCCTCCAGGACTCTAACTGATAAGAGACATAACAATCCGATCAAGTGACAGTAGAAAGATCAGTGACAGGAAAGCTGGAAAGTGGAGGCTGCAGTGCAGCATGCCATTCACTAAGTTTGTTAGATAGTGTAAAATTCAATCCTTTAAACCACATATTTTCCCATTGTACCATCAGTATGTTACAATCAAAACATTTAGCCCACTTTATCATACATTCTTTCATTTGTTGTTCTTTTATTTCAAATTTCAATGGAAGTTTATACATTTTAGAAATTACAGGTTCATCATAAGTACACAATTCCATTTCAAATTCAGTCCTACAATGTTCAAAACCATGGACTTCTTTGTCTACTTTAAATTTTTCTAATAACAGTAAATAAGAAAACCATTGGCAACCATGCTTTTCTGCCATCAATTCTTCTCTTGGTTTTATTTTGAATTCCCCTTGACAAATTCTAGTGTTTCACAATAAGTTACCGTAAGTCATTTGTATTTGCCTATTATTTCCCATCTGTCAAATGCTTCTTGTGTCGAGTCACAAAGGTGTTCTTGGGCACAACCTGGATTTGTATCTATTCCCTAGTCTCAATATGGGATATGTAACATAATGAATTTTAAAATCTACATTAACCTTGACTCTGTTGTAGCACACATATGTCAGGCCAAAGCGATTTTAATTGGGATCTTAGGCCTGCCACACTTTATACTATTCTACTATGCAATTTGTATTGTGGGAGAATGGGAGGGGGGATTGTTTGAAATTGCTGGCATGCAGCCATAACAAATTCTTTCTAGGAAGCCAAGGTCATCCTTTGTCTCTGCACCTCTGCACCTGAAAGGAGAGAGATGGGTGGACTCTGCCAGCCTGGCAATAGAAGATTGGACAACGTGATGGATTTGTGGGTGTGGGGGCAAGGGCTTGAACTTTCAACTGGGTGGTGAAACCCAGAGGACTTCAGATTCGGGTTTCACCCAGATGTACCAACATGGCTCTGTTAATAAATTGGAACTTTGAGGAATACTTTGCCTTGGATTCTGATTTAGTTTTGGATGCTATTTGGAACCCTGACAACATGTGTATTTGAACCTAGATCTTAGGTCATGTCTTTCTAATTCCCAAAGCCTTCTATTTCTCAGCAGCATGAGACTTTCATCCAAACCAAACAGCAAAGGCAAAATACAATTTCAAATCGGGTAAACCCAATCCTCCTCTTTCCTTTGAATGCTGTAACATTTTATTCTTAAGTACCATTTTTTTCCTGCCACACAAGTTTAGATATATTCTTCTGCCACTGTTTAAATGGTACATCAGTTGCCAAAACAGGTATTGTCTGAAACAAAAACATAATTCTTGGCAGGACATTCGTTTTTATCACAGGCATTTCCCCCATCGATGACATACTGTATGTACTTTCTCCCATCTTAACACATCTTTTTACACTTCATTCCATGCCATATTTGACATAATGATTCCCAGATATTTTACTTTCTTCTCAATCTTAAAGCCCATTATTCAATTCTGTTTGATCTTCTATTTTCATGTTTCTTGTTAACACCTTCATCTTCTGCTTATTGATCTTAAAACCTGCTAATACATCAAACTCTTTTAGTTTTCCCATTAATATTTCAATTACCTTCAAAGGATTTTCTAAAACCAACACCAAGTAATCTACAAAAGTCCATAACTTATAAGTTTCTTTTTTAAATCTTCTACAATTTTTTATCCTGTCTTATATCTCTATTCAGTATTTAAAGAACCAAACTAAACAAGAAATAAGATAGTGGCCAAGCCTGTCTTGTTCCTTTTTGTATCTCATAAGGCTTTGTTAAATCTCCTTTAATAATTATTTGTGCTTTCTGAGAAGAATAAATCAATCTTACCTGTTTTTCAAAGTTCTCACCAAAGTTCATGTCTTCCAAAACTTTGAACAGAAAAACCCAATTCAAACTGTCAAAGGCCTTCTCTACATCTAAGAAAATCAATGTGGCTTGTTTTCTTTATGTTGTTTTCTTTATGTTGTTTTCTTTATGTTGTTTTCTTTATGTTGTTTCAGCTATCCCAAAATGTCCAATACATTTCTAAGATTGTTCTTTAACTGATACCCTAGCCCAACTTTTAACTCTCTTTTAAATAAAAAAACGTATTTATCCTCATAAACAAATTCTTGCAAAATTATTTTCAGTATATCATCCAGAATCATTGTAAACAACTTGTAGTCATCATTCAATAACGATACCAGTCAAATCTTGTGTCTCTTTAGGTATTAGTGCTAACATCTTTCCAGTTCTCTGGAATCTTTTCTCCCTGTAAGATTTTGTAAAGGCTGTAAAAATTCGTCCTCAAAACATTATAACAAGAACCTGATAATCCATCTGGTCAGGCACCTTTCCTAATTTAATCTTTTTTATAGCTACAGAAAGTTCCCTTATTGTTATAGATTTTCTCAAAATCTGTTTCTGTACTTCAGTTTCTGTTTCTGTAATCCTTGGTAAAAAAAAATGTGATAGCCAAATTCTTCAAAATTCCTATAATAACTATTCTTTAAAAAAATACTTATGTCTCTCAGAAAAATATTTGAGCAATTCAACAACTTTGGCAGAAACAGCCATAAAATCAGGCTTGACTCACAACGAAACTTTGCTTAGCAATGGAAATTCTGATCCTAATTGTGATTGTAGATCGAGGATTACCTGTATGCTAAACAATTCAAAGAACTTTTCCATGTATCCCAAAAAAAATGACATAGAAATTTAAAAATTGATTTATAATTATTACATTTTCCCCAAATACTCGCTTTGAATGGAATATAATTTCTTCTTTAGCACATCTATTTATATTCATAGAGATTAAGAGTGCAATTCGAAGCACATTTTCCTGAGAGTAAGTCCCATAGAGCAGGGGTGTCAAACTCACGGCATCACATTGTTGTCACATGACGTATCATGACGTTTCCCCCTTTCGCTAAACAGGGTGTGGGCGTGGCCAGCGCATAAGGCAGCCGACCTGTGGGCCGTGAGTTTGACACCTCTGCCATAGAGCTTATTTCTGAGTAGAAATGTATAAGATTAAATAGTCCACTGAGTTGGGCATGGATTTTCTCTGTGTCCCTATCCAGGATCAAAATATCTTTAACCCTCCAATACTGCTGAACCTAATCCTAGTAGCCTCAGCAAGCATGCAAGAGATGCAGTAAGTTCTGCCTTAGACAAATCTACACTGCCAGATGTTCACTTTCCCATTCAGTTTTAATTCTTTTTTTTTTTTTTGTAGTCATCTACTGAAAAATTCCTGTACAGGTGAAATGAAATGAAAAAGATAAGGATAATTTTATTGGTGAAATTCATTTGAAAGGATGTTTAGCAGGGGGGTGGAAAGCTCTGTGGAGTCCAACTCATCTTTGGATTATTAGTCCATGCCATTTTCTTGATGACAGTATAGAAATGGTTTCTCATTGCTTTCTTCCAGGAAGATTCTAATTTCTCATTCTGGACCAGTGTATCTCAAAGGGGGGAGGGGAGTTAAGAAATCCTCCTTAAGTTCATTTTTTGAGGAGGAAACAACAGTGTCAGATCCACCATCATGTCCTGCCATTCTGTTGGAAGGTGCGGGGGTGGGGTGGAGGCTTGCTGGCATTTTTAGCTTGGTTTTTTTTTCTCCCAGACAGTTCCAGCCTGACTCCAAGGGCGCCATGACCTGAGGGTGAACTGTTAACTCTTCTCACCTCAGAGATTCTCAAAACAAACTTGCAGCATCAGAGTGGCCTTGCATGGGCCTTGTTCTCCTGCAATCACTTCTCTCTCAGTAAAATTCAATTTAGCAGATTAAGAGTCTTGCTTTCCCGAAGGACTAGCTGAGGCAGCTCCTTATAAAGAGTTTAATTCACAAAATTGTTTTCTTTGCAGTCATGTGATCTGATACCCCCTGCCAGCTTCCAAAAAGCAAAGTCAATGGGAAAGTCAGCAGGAGGTTGGAAGTAACTCCTGTTTCCATTGCTTTTTGCCTGTCCATGGTCAATGTGTTTATCTGTTTAGGTAAGTAAATATTGATTTATTATTGAAGTTTGTTTGCCACTGCAATTATTTTTTTATTTATGACATACAGTATATTCTTCCTAGATGATCACAGGCCTGTCCAGCAATGGGGTAAAAATAATATGGTTAACCTAAAATGTAATGTTCATTCTGGTCACATCAGACTTCATTTCCTTTCTTCAAAGGATGACCCAGTGGGTCACAGGATTGTCTAGTTGTAGCTGAAGAACTTTGTTCTATCTTCAGTACTTTGTATTCTGCAGGACAGTGTCTTGGCCTAAGGATGGGGAAAGGATTTGTGGCAAATGAAACATCCTCCTTTGTTGCACATGATAGAATTTGCCTCAGATGTCCCTCAGATCATCAGATGTACAAGTCACAGATACACCAATAAAGGAGAAAAGACAAAGTGTGAAAGTGGGTGAGAATTGTCTAAATCCACAAATGGAACCTTAGCATCCAACCTATACTTTCACCTCTAAATTACTAGGTGACCAAAGTATTCCACCCTGGATTAAGAGTCTACCCTCTCTTGAAACATAATTTCAAGAGAACGTATCCAAAGATTGCTTAAAAACAGGGGGGAAATAAGTGAATTGTTGCAGAAAGTTAAATGAGGACTGCTGTAGTACAGAAATGTAAGTTTCGTGTGTTTTTATAGCTTCTATTGATTCAAAACCTTCAGATTTCAATTAAATTTCCAACATAACTAGTTTAGGGTCTTTCTCCAATTCTTTAATTCAACAAGTACCATGCCCCTGTTATTGAGATAAAACAATACCAGAAATGACATTTGCCAGTTCCCTATCTTACCTCTGAAGGAAACCTCTGATCACTTGGTCTCTATTTTGTTTCTGATAAAGCAGGAGGCAAAGTGTAACAGATTACACATACCTAGTAGCTATCTTTAGATGCAAAGTTGAAATGCTATCCAGCAGTCCACAAATCTGAAAACTGTCATAGCATGACATGTTGACACTCTCTTGCCTCTTCCCAATGACTGCCACTTACCTCATATCCCTCCAAAATTATGCTGAAAAAGCCTGTGTCCTTTGCAGCATAATTTCAAAACTGTTGATTTATGAGAAACATCACTTTCAAGCCAGATTAGCTGAAGGCAATTTCTCTCTCTCTCTCTCTCTCTCTCTCTCGCTCGCTCGCTCTCGCTCTCTCTCTCTCGCTCTCTCGCTCTCTCGCTCTCTGCTCAGGCAAAGGCAGCATCATGAGAACATGACAGGTAAATGGTGAAGCCAGGGCATGTTAAATGCAAGTGGAGATAGCTCTGGTCTCAGTTCTTCTTAGCCGAGACATCAAAGGACCTTTTATGAAGAAAGTCTGCAAGTTTGTAGGATATGTTATTTCGTAAACCAGAGACAAAACTAACCTTTTCAGATTCGGCAAGAATTATTTCAGCAAGAATAAATATCTAAGGAAACAAAAGGAAGAGAGTGATAAACAGAATAAGGAATAGAGCAGTGAGCCCTGTGCAGATCTGTACATTGGGGAAACGAAACACCCACTTCATAAATGCATAGCACAACATAGGAGAACAAACACATCAGGACTAGATTCTAGACATCTGCATTTAAAAGACACAAGCTACTCTTTTGAAGACAACAAAGTCCATATTTTGGACAGAGAGGGTCGCTGGTTTGAAAGAGGGGTTAAAGAGGCCATCTATGTCAAAACTGAACAGCCCTCTCTCAACAGAGGGGGAGGGATGTGACATCATCTATCTCCAATCTACAACACAGTCCTTTCAACAGTTCCAAGAAGGTCCACACCAATTTGCACCACTCAGGTGACCCTGAGGACACAGACAAACCTCCAAGTGGCCTCAACGACTCTCTAAAAGAATGCAAATGACCAGCTGTCTGCAAGGAGTATAAATCCTTCCATTCCCCACCATCCAGTCAGAGCTGAAGAAGCTTCTTGGATGAGAAGTGAAATGTCTTCAAAGAAAAACAAGAAAGTCCTGTTGCCTCTTGAAAAAAGCACCTTTGGGACAACCATGACCCGGATGACTGAGAATCTCCATAGACAGAATAGAGAATACAGACAGTTCTTGACTTATAATCATTCATTTAGTTCAAAGTTACAATAGCACTGAAAAAAAGAGACTTTAGACCTGTCCTCACACTTACAACCGTTGCAGCATCCCGATAGTCATGTGATTAGAATTCAGGTCCTTGGCAGCTGATGGTTGCTGTGTCCTGGGGTCAGGTCAGGGATGGGTTGCTTACTTACCGATACCGGTGCGCTGCATGTGCATCTCCATGTTTTGTGTGCGCGCGTGCTCGCTATGCGTGCGCACCCTCTCATGCAATTTCAGTGAGATTTTGCTACTGCGCATGCGTGGAAGCAAAATTTCACCAAAATCTCATGCACACGCGCATTCCCTTGCGAAATTTTGGTGAGATTTTGCTTCCATGCATGCGCAGAAGCAAAAAAGCCAAAAAATTCTTTAAAAAGATGGCGACGTGCGCGACTGTCCAGTGAAGATGGTACCGGAGCAGTCATGCACAAATTGCGTAATCAGCATGTCCCTACCGGCACTGCGCACTGGACCGCACTGGTAGGAACCCACCCCTGGGTCAGGTGATCATCCTTTATAACCTCCTCAGCCAGCTTCCTTAATGACTGCAAGATTCATTTAAACAACAGCAGTGATTTGTTTAACAACCATGGCAGCAAAAAAAGTTATAAAATTGGATGTGACTCACTTAACAACCACCTTGCTTAGCCATGGAAATTCTGATCCAAATTCTGGTTGTAAGTCAAGGACTACCTGGATAACAAAGAAGACATAGTTAATTTGAGATGGCTTACCAAAAAAATCTGACATCCTTTTGCTTTCAGAAAGAAATTTCCAGACACCCGGTGGAATGAATTACCGTATTTTTCGGAGTATAAGACGCACCGAAGTATAAGACGCACCTTAGTTTTGGGGGAGGAAAACAAGGGAAAAAGGCCTCTGCCTCCAAGCAATTTGCCAAACAGCAAACAGTACAGATGATATACACTGTCTGCTGTGTATTTCTGTGCATGTGTGCTTGACCCATAGAAATGGCAAAGAAGTGGAGAAATGTACATTATGCCAGAAAGTTTTCTTAAATGTAATCACACTAACTCTTCCCAATTATTTAAATAGATCTACTCCAAGGTAACTAAACTCTAATACTAAACAGGACTGTTACATTTCATACTATACTTGTACAGAGCTGTTAAAATTAATTAAAATTTCTGGAAGTATACATTATTCTCTTTATTTAAAAGAAGATACAATAGCATTGGGCCTCTTCAGAGCAAGCATTTATTTTAAAAAGCTTTTTTATTTTGTTAAGTTGTCTAGATTTACAGGCATCTCCAACCTTGGCAACTTTAAGACTTGTGGACTTCAACTCCCAGAATTCCACAGCCAGCAAAGCTAACAAAGCTGGCTGTTGAATTCTGGGAGTTGAAGTCCACAAGTCTTAAAATTGCCAAGGTTGGAGACCCATGGCTCTAGAACAATAATAAAGCAGTCTTTTAAAAATAAGTCTAATAACTTGAACATTCTACAGACATTTATTTGTATTTTTGTATTTGTATTTGTTTATTTTGTCAAGCATATATGATTATAAGCAAAGTACAAACAGTAAAACATGATTGAATATATATGTAATATTACAAGCATGAATAAGAGTAAAAGAGGTATGAATATATGGGTACATTAGGACAGGAACGGTAGGCACGATTGTGCGCTTATGCACGCCCCTTACTTATTTATAGTTATTCACTTACTCCCTTCCATCCAGTTCTGCAAAAAATAAAAATCTGCGTGTCTCTCCCAGCTATTTGCCTCTTTGTAGTTAGTTTCACTTTCATTTTCCCACATGGCAAACATAATCAGCTGTACCTCGGGAAACTGCTACTGACTTGCTTGGCTTTACAGGCTCTTCCCTCTTTCCTGCAAGCAGGTAAATTGCTGAAAGACAATTTAAAAAGGTGCGTCTTATACTCTGAAAAATATGGTATTTCTTTAATCTTTTGTAAAGATTCCTTTGTGTAAATTTCATTGCATTGTACTTCTGGGTAGACATGCAGAGAATTGCACCACTAGCATTTACTTTAAAGTCCTCTCAATAAATGCAGCTCCTGAGAGTACCTCAGCAATAGGTAAGCCGACGATAAACGGCATGCCTAATTTCTCCAGGCATCCCCCAAGACCAGAGACAGTCGTATAAACTGATAGTTATGGTGATCAAAAGCATAATTTTCTCTTGTTTAAACTCAAGCTCATCCATACAACACAAAATGTGCTGTGAGAATATTAGGCTCATCACGAAAATAATGCTGCATTCACTTAATAGCTTTCCATCTGCATGGTTATGGTACTTGAAGGACCATTATAGATCAAAAGCAAAAAAAAAAAAAAACCCTCCAGAAGAATTGCCTTGATGGGGAGTGGGGGGAACCCAACTTCATCCTAGCTACTCATAAACAGGATGAGTTTATGATTTAAATGTAAAATAATTTCATAGAGAAATTCAAGTATGCCCACATATAAAGAGGCAGCCCTGAAGGATGCTGTGGTTGTTGGTACTCAAGGCTGCTAAGAGGTCTCACAGGACTGAGCCGATTGCAATGTCATCATCCGTGCCAACTTAGAAGTCATCAATGAAAATGAGCAACGTAGCTTAGGAGCTTTCAAAAGCCACCTCCTATTCTAGGAGTAGGAGAATAATTCTAGGAGGAGTAGAACAATTTTTTTTACTGTTGTTGTTTTATGATAGCGTCATAATGGAATTAAAGTGTTTTCTCCTTCACGGAGAAATGAAATGTTACTATCCTAAAAGATAGCACATTGTGCTTTAAATTGATGTTTTCTTTTTTGCTGCCATGGCTTTCTAAGCCCTGGTTGTGTTCGTCTCTTGTAGGTCTGTCCCAAACCATAGAAAATGCTAACAGCTCAGCAGCCTAGACAGATTAATTCATTTCTGCAGCCGCTCACAAAGTCTAAAGTCTGCTAGCAAAGAATAAAATGAGCTTCTTGAAAAATGCACTGGCAAAATGTCAGTAGAATCCTTCTGCTGGATTTTCAATACTCAAAAAGGATTTTCAACAAGGAAACAGAGCATTTCGACCTAGAAGGCTTTTGCTAGTGGTGTCACAGAGACGAATGTACTGCAGTAACTTCTGAATATAAACATTTCCTTTATGATCGTCTTTTGTTCCAAATATAGTTAAAAATGTGTTGTGGCCAGGTCGAGCCCAGGGCAATTAGCAGCCGATCCCGAGGATTCGGAGGTAGTGAGGGTGCAGTACAGAAGACCGGTGTTCCTGGCACCAGAGATGGAGAGTGAAGAGGACGTGGGGTCAGAGGCTGGCGAACAATTAGAACCTGATACATCTCCTGAGATTAGTGACTCAGGAGAAGAGAAGGAGGCTCTTCTGGATACCAGAGCACGCAGGTTCTCAAAGAGACATGAGTGGCTAATCAGGAGGAGGCTTCCTCGTGAGTAGTAATGCAGGGCTTGACCACGCCCTGAGGGTATTTAAGGGTCTGTCACAAGGGGCTTCGTTGCAGAGAACAACCCCGTTCTGTGGTTTCAGCATTTTGTTCTTGTATCCGCAGCTTGGATTATCAACAGTTAACATTTTTCCTGTGATTAATGAGAGATTGGATTTCCGCCAAAACCTCCCTGAGGTGAGATAACGCTCCTTAATTGTTCTCTGAGACTCTAGCCAAATACTGGAAAGACTTTGTGAATGACTGATATTCTTTTCAAAAGACTCAACTCTGGCTAAGAATTTATTTGCAGTAAAACAATATTGTTTCCAATTCCTTCTTGTGCATCTTACTTTGGGGGCATACCCGTGGGGACAGAACAAAATGTCTCCTGTCTTTATAAGTTTCTTCCTTGAGAAAGATCACTGTACTTACCTGGTTTTTGCTAATTCTCAACTAGAGAAAAAGAACAGTTGAAAATGGCACAGAAGATATTATTTATAAGTGAGCTTAAAGGGAGAAAAAGAGAATTTGATTAATAGAGGTTTAAAATAAAATGGGTGGGGGTTCAAATAGTTGTAATTCACTTTTCCTTTCCCCTTTTGAATCCCTCCAAGAATTTCAAGTAGTATATACCTAATAGAAATTTTTACACCTATCCAAATAATGGGCTAGTGTAACACTCTTTTAGCATATCTCCATTATTTAAGCTTTTGACTATTAAGATAGAAAGACCACTTATATAAAAGGTTATGTAAATATTAGCTCTAAATACCAAGGATTATAGCACATTTTTCTGCCTTTTTCGCACAAAGCTGCATGGAGAGTAAATGATTTTTTCTCATATGGAATCTTAAAGCCAATTTCTTGGTGTTGGCATGAAGCTATAAAAAGCAACCTTTGGGCTGGGAACCCATCAGTCAGTAGAGAAGCAGTAGCAACAAATGCATTGCCCTTCTGAATAATACCAGTTTGATTGAAAGGTCAAGGCACTGCATTTAATAATATCCAATATTGGCCATGCAGATCTCAGATGGATTGTGCTCACTGCCCAGATTTATTAAAGCAAACAGAACAAGAAATCTTATTCTTGTAATTTAAGAACTTGGCCACTGCATCAAAAATCCTTTTCCAAGTTCATTGATTGTTCAAAGAACGTTTTTTAAATGTTGGCTGTCATACTTTTAATGCTGAATATGTAATAAAGGGTATATCTGTTGGCTAGATATTAGAATTATTATTGTTACTTCCTACTGATTAGGTGTTATTACTATTATCAATACAAATTACATTTTTGGAAGGAAGCTATGGGTCAAAAATGGTAATGATTGTTCAATTATATTCAACACATTTGGAAACAGTCTATGAAGAAATTTGAATATATCAAATATATTCACCAACTCCTTGTTTAAGCGACCAAATTTCTTTCCAACAAGCACATTGTTAAGTGAAAAGTTGGTAAGTGAACTGAGAGAGAGAAATGTGAAAATCACTGGTTGCTGCCATCTCATTCAGATAAAGTTCTCTCTTACAGCTACACCAGTGTTACTCTCACTGTAATGTGTGTTGTTGTCAGGAGTACAGAATTTGGTCATAAATGCATTGGTTGGGAAATGATTTTTACTACCATTTATTATCATTGTAATTCCAAATAGTCATTAAACAAATAGTCGCTAAATGATGAGTGGATGTATTAAAAAATGATAATTATGTACTATTGGAAGGACATTTGTATACCATAATCCAACAGTTAACTTAATGACATTTATCAATTTTCATGCTTTGAAGACATCAGAGGAGAGCATTAATGGTCTAGCTTCAATTTTTTTTTACATGATTGACTAATAATAGTGACACTGAAAAATATAGCATAATTTTGAAACCTGATTTATTTGATATTTTATGAGCCACGGTGGCGCACTGGTTAGAGTGCAGTACTGCAGGCTACTTCTGCCTGCCGGCTGCCTGCAATTTGGCAGTTCAAATCTCACCAGGCTCAGGGTTGACTCAGCCTTCCATCCTTCCGAGGTCGGTAAAATGAGGACCAAATTGTTGGGGGCAATATGCTGACTCTGTAAACAGCTTAGAGAGGGCTGTAAAGCACTGTAAAGTGGTATATAAGTCTAAGTCCGATTGCTATTAATATTAATGGTTTAATTTGGACTGTTATATATGGTACAATGTTTGTATAACTTATTAAGTAACTAAGCAAATGTTTTTGTTTGATTATATTAGAAGTATTATCATAGGATGTAACCTGTTCCAAGTAAAACTATCTTTTGCAATTGACTGTGATTTTATCAATGCCAATGGTGTTCAAGTGATATTTTGGGATGGCATCAAAGGTGCCTATTACTATTGGAACTATCATTGCTTTATTTTGCTGCAGTCATTCTACTTCTATTTGCAGGTGTTTGCATTTTGTGATTTTCTCCAGTTCTTTCTCTCCTCTCCCTCTCCCTCTCCTTTCCATCTCTCTCTCTGTCTCTCCGTCTCTCCGTCTCTCCGTCTGTCTGTCTGTCTGTCTGTCTGTCTGTCTGTCTGTCTGTCTGTCTGTCTGTCTGTCTGTCTGTCTGTCTGTCTATCTATCTATCTATCTATCTATCTATCTATCTATCTATCTATCTATCTATCTATCTATCAATCTATCTATCATCTATCATCTATCATCTATCATCTATCTATATCTAATATACACAACAATATGAAATCATTGCTCCCAGTTCTTTAGCTGGTGCTGGCCTTCATATGCATTGAGTTCTTTCTAAGAACTAAGGATATTGTAATGCATCGCCATATAATATGCGTGGATCCAAACAACGTGCCTTTTGCAATTGATAGATGGAAATTTTGTTAATGCACAGATTTTCTAAGTGCTGTGGAAGATTTTTTGGTATGGCACCCACTGGGACTACCACAGCTGATTTACGCCACAATCTTTTAACTTCCATTTTCAATTCTCGATACTTTCTAATCTTTTCTAATTCTTTGTCTTCTCCTGCTTTGCCACTCTTATTATCCACTCTTTCTTCTTTTCAACTCCACTTAAATCTGTTGTGCTATGAATCATTTTCAATTTTTTTTAACAATATGTTTTCACCAGCTTTTTATTAATGGCACACAATAATTTATGCAGATCTTTCAGTGAATCATTTTGCCAACTGTGCTATGTCATTATTTGTACTCAATTTGTGCAATCTTCCTGCAAGAGCTGAGTATAGGATCTACTGCTTTTTATGCTTCTTTGGACAATCTACATTTTGAATCGTTTGATGATTTTTCCAATTCTGTCTTTGATTGCATTAGTTCAAATAGCTGGCTCTTTGAGCAACTAAATCAAGCCTTTGGTTTCTTTTCTTTTTTAAATGTTTCAGTTGTAAACCATTGCCAAGTTTCACCTTTATCTACTTTCCCAGCAAATGTTTGCAGAAATTGATTGTGAAATGCTTTTCCTTGTTAGTATTCTGTTTTGTGTTTTATTACTTTATTTCAATATTTATGTTTTGTTTCCTGAATGTTCAGTAAGTTCATAATTATATTATCCCACTTTTTTAATAGATTCATCAATGTGGCTCCTGCTACAGGTTGTGCATACATCTACTCAAGATCCTTCCTTACTTTAAATGTTGGTTTCAATCAAGGGTGGGTTCTAACTTACCTCGCTGCTGGTTCACTTCCTCCTGTGCCGTGTGGCTGTGCCACACGCGCGTGTATGTGCAGTGCCGAATTTTTTTAAAAAGCCAAAAAAAAAAGCCAAAAAAAAGATGGCGACGAATGCGCAGTGCCGGAAACTTGGCTTCTCTGCATGTGCAGAAGGAAAAAACCCTGGGAAAAAAATTCAAAAAAAATTCAAAAAAAAAGATGGCGGCGCCCACGCACCACCACCAACTGAACCGGTTCCGTGATGTCATTGTGACATCACCAGCAGTTTGCTACCGGTTCGGGCAAACCAATCCGAACCGGGAGGAACCCAGCTCTGGTTTTAATACTGTACTTATTTGAAAAACCTGGCATATTTCTTAGTGTAGTAGAAAAAAAAAAGGTAAGTCCTATTGCTCATGAGTTTTTATTCAATTAATTCATAGCATCTTTTTCTATCCCAAGCTAATTTACAATAATTAAAATGCATTGATGAATTTTGCCAAAACCTGATAGACTGGTAAAGAATATGATGTTCATCTTTACAGACAGTGAAAAAAACTCCAAGAGGAGCAGGGAACACTTGGCTCCATTGTTCTCAGATTCCTTGTTTTCTACTTTTCATCCTAGTCCTCAAAAAGACCCTAAGAATGCCACACCCTTTTTCAGGAAGTAGAGATATATTGAAGAACTTTCCTTTTTCTGTATTTCCCCCCCCCCCCCAGCTGCCCTCCTTTGCAAAGGAGCCATAAGGTTCAGGTTTCCTCTTTTATATAAAAATAATAAAAACATCAATTTGATAAGGAATATACTTCAAAGAGCTTTCTCTTTCTCTGAACAAAATTGGTACTCAGGTAATCATTGACAGAGGAGAATTACAGGTGAATATCACTGAAATTGCAAAAGGGATGAGAGTTGATTTCTATCTAACCCTTCAAGAATAATAAATGTAAGGATACCAGGAATAACACTTTTGTGAACTTTTGGGGGATTTGATTCTTATTTCCATTTTAAAAATAACAGCAAGTGCTTAATATTCAAGAAAAAGGACTCTTAGTGGAATAAAGTCACAGTTTCAATAATGTTCTCCTCAGGGGCGGGTTGCTCACTTACCTCGCTGCCGGAGCCATGCACGTGCATCTCCATGCTTCAGGGGCATGCGTGCTTGTTACGCACACGCGCCCCCTTGCGCGATTTTGCTTCTGCGCATGCGCGGAAACAAAATTGTGTCGAAATCTTGCAAGTGGATGCGCGCATGCAAGATTTCAGCGCGATTTTGCTTCTGCACATGCGTGGAGGCAAAATCTCACCGAAATCTTTCGCGCATCCCCTCGCAAGATTTTGGTGCGATTTTGCTTCTGCACATGCGCAGAAGCAAAATTGCCCGAAAATCACCGAAAATCATGGGAAAAAATGGCGACGCGCCGGGTGGACCAGCAGAGTGTGCTCCGGAGTGGTTGCGAAATCCGCCGCTCCCTACCAGAGCTGTGTACTGGGCAGCTCCGGCAGGAACCCACCTCTGGTTCTCCTACCTTTTACTTACTTTATCAAGGAAACCAAAAGGCAACACAAAATTTAGACATCTGTTGATTTAATTATTTGTAGATTCAGTAATATTGTAAAATCAACCTGTATTAAAGTTTGGCTTCTTTTTTAAAAAAATAATTTTTATTAAGTAAATTTAAAAATACATAGAACATAAAAGACAAAACATATATGAACATAACTACATATATACAAATATATATATGAAAATAGATGCAAATTTTTAAAGAGTACACACAGTACAAACCTAACAAAACCAACAGAAAAAACAAAACTTGACATCTCACATAAAACGATATAGCTATTTTACATTAAGCAGTGACTTTACATGATACGCTAAAGTTTGGTTTCTTATAGGCATCCTTAAAGGGGAGCAGTTTTACTCATTTTAAGATGGAAGAGCGGGAGAGAGAAGTAATACAGTAAGAAGGATAACTTTGCTGGGTGAAACACACAGTCTGTCTATTCTACTCTGTCTTCAACAATGCCTGGCTAGCCAGAAAGCTTTCAGCCATGATGCCGGTTCACTTCCTGACGCACTGTGCTAAAAACCCAGCTTCTGCGCATGCGCAGAAGCAAAAAACAGCTTCTGCACATGCGCAGAAGCAAAAACCAAGATTTGCCGCCACGAGAGGCAGTTAGGGGGCGTGTTCAGCTGGCCATCGCTGCCGGTTCAGGAAGCGGGGGGGAATTCCCGCTACCGGTTCTATAGAACCGGTCCGAACCAGCAGGAACCCACATCTGCTCTCTCCCCTCCCTTGTGGGATTTAGAATCTAACTTAGTTAAATAGTCCATATGTGCTTAGAGTCACTCCTTCCTTTTCAATAAATACTATATGCTTAAATAAATACCACTGGAAAAAATGAGAATGAAGCTTGTGTTTTAAGCTCTACTGAATCCATCTTAAATCAAATACAGATGCACCGGAATAATTCTATTATGTACACACAGCAGCATTCTTTGCTACACACTAATGTTAGCAATAGACACTGAAGCACAGATCATAGAAAAATAATACTACGAAGGAATCTTGCTATTCTAAATCATGAAAGTCATAACTAGGCTCAGAAACTGTCAGCTCAGAAAACTGTTTTCATAAAATGTTGCCTCATATCTTGTGATCTACAAAGTCTAAATTTTGCAATTCTATATTTTAAATTCTACAATCTGAATATTGTAGAATGTGCATATATAAACATAAGCTTGATTGTTTCTACTATTTCTGGTTTGCTTCCTTCATATCAATATATTTACACTCTACATTTCTATAGCATAAATTAGTTGCTGTTTCTGAAATTGTTCCAGAGACTTCAAAAATGTATTTAGACAAAGCCATGTATTACTAACAAAAAGTCCTTTTTAACTTCCTCGTGTATTCAGCTATAGGTTGAAGGGACATCATAGGAAGGTCCTCACCAGTTTATTTACTCAAAGTCAGCAGAGGTTACCCAGATACTTGATATGGTACTGTCAAGTTTCTAGTGCTTAACAGTAGATTTAGCAAACCAAATAGTAGGACAGTAAGAGTTCTCTTCCACCACACTCAGAAATTTCTGATAATCTCAAGTCTACAGGTAAAAGCTAGAAACTAGAGAGAGAGAGAGAGAGAGAGAGAGAGAGAGAGAGAGAGAGAGAGAGAGAGAGAGAGAGAGAGAGAGAGAGAGAGAGAGAGAGAGAGAGAGAGAGAGAATGAATATTTGCATGTGTTCCAAGGACAGTTTTAAGCAATTTGATAGTCAGTTTGGTGTAGTGGTTAAAGTGGTGGCCAAAAAACAGAAACTAGTCCTGCCTTAGGCATGAAAGCCGGCTGGCTGACTTTGGACCAGTGACTCTCTCTCAGCCCAACCCACCTCACAGGGTAGTAGTTGTGGGGAAAAAGAGGTAGAAGAAAGAGTGTTAAGTATGTTCACCACCTTGCATTATTTATAAACATAATAAAGGCACAATATAAATAAAAGATTGAGGACTTCCACCAGACTTAGTAAGGTTGGAGAAATCTACAAAACAATTACATTACCCATATAAACCAGATACCGAAGCTAAAGCACAGTTCAGAAATTACCGTAGCTTTAGCTCAACCAAGATATGTCTATTTCTTTGTAATGAACCAAAACTCTTAATGACAATTTAGCTTTATGAGTGCATTATATTAGAGAAACTATATTGGAATGGCTGCATGGTGGCAGGAGTTTTTCTCTCTCTTCAATTATTGATTCCCATATTGCTTCTTTGAACATTGGGGGTGTTTTTATTTGCTACCTTCCCATACTTTTATGAAGCAACCTTTAGGAATACATTGATGGCTGCAATAAGCATAAACTAGAGAAGAAAAACAAACTGCGATATAAAGATCTGATTTTTCTACAATTGTTGGCAGTGATCACAGGGGATTCTAGTCACAGTTTGGTCTCTTTTTAACAAAAAGAACTGGAAGATGAAGGTAGAGGCAGGAGACATCTTCCTTTTTTCAGGTCTCTCTTACTTTTTGAAGTACCACTGCAGGGCCACCACTGCAGGGCTATTTGTGATTCCTCAAAATCTGTACCTGACTTATTTTAGAACCACAATCCTTGGATGTATGTATCTTCACGAAGAAATGATGAGACAAGCAGCAGAAATATGACAGAAAGAGGCATGGTGGCCCAGTGGCTAGAATGCAGTATTGCAGGCTAACTCTGCCCGCTGCCAGGAGTTCGATCCTACTGGGGCTCAAGGTTGACTCAGCCTTCCATCCTTCTGAGATTGGTAAAATGAGGACCCAGATTGTTGGGGGCAATAAACTGCTTAGAGAGGACTGTAAAAGCACTATGAAGCGGTATATACCGTATATACTCGAGTATAAGCCGAGTTTTTCAGCCCACTTTTTGGGCTGAAAAAAGCCGCCTCGGCTTATACTCGAGTCAGTTAAAAATTTCACTTGGAAATTTTGCTGCCACTGCTGCTGCCTCCTCCTTTCCTCAGCGAAAAGCAGTGGGAGCCGAAGGGGAGGCTCCGTCGCCGCAACAGCCCCAGACCTCCGATCCTGAAGCTCTGCCGGCCGCCTCCTTTTCTCGCCTCCCGCCTCCCCTTCGGCTCTGCCGGCAGAGCTTCAGGGCTCCTGAACGGTGAGGAAAGGAGGAGGCAGTGGCGACGGCAGAGCCAAAAAGCGGCGGGAGGCAAGGAAAGGAGGCGGCGAGCAGAGCCTCCCCTTCGGCTCTGCCAGCCGCTTCCTTTCCTCGCCTCCCACCGCCCCTTCGGCTCTGCCGGCAGAGCTTCAGGGCTTCTGAACGGTGAGGAAAGGAGGAGGCAGTGGCGGCGGCAGAGCCAAAAAGCGGTGGGAGGCAAGGAAAGGAGGCGGCGAGCAGAGCCTCCCCTTCGGCTCTGCCAGCCGCTTCCTTTCCTTGCCTCCCACCGCCCCTTCGGCTCTGCCGGCAGAGCTTCAGGGCTTCTGAACGGTGAGGAAAGGAGGAGGCAGTGGCGGCGGCAGAGCCAAAAAGCGGTGGGAGGCAAGGAAAGGAGGCGGCGAGCAGAGCCTCCCCTTCGGCTCTGCCAGCCGCTTCCTTTCCTCGCCTCCCACCGCCCCTTCGGCTCTGCGCGCGGTGGGGAGAGCTGCGAGACGCGCCTTAAGAAAAAAAGCTAGGATGATCATGATGAGACTGACAGCACCCAATCATGGACAAACCCAGGAGGGTTCAACGCAGCCTGGATTGTTTCCTATTCCTGCTTGTAACAACGATATGTATAATGACATCATGTCTATTTTAAAATGGAACGTCCTAGATACATTCATATATAACAGGAACTGAAAAGGAAACCAAATCATTTAGAGGAAAAGGATTGAATAAAGCAAGGACTTCAACTTGCTTATTGAGAACCCCTGGACTATTACAATAAACACACTGTTCATTTGCCAAAACTCATTTAAGCTTCCCCACACCCAACCACGTTTTCCTGCCAACCCTATGTCAGCTTGGATCATTAGCCATTATTAGCCTGAGACAAATACTATCTACAGAGTACAGATAATAATCTCATTCATGAAGTCTACATAACTAAAGCACAGCCTCCCCCAAGTCCTCTTGTGTTTTCCACTGACTTAAATAGGACTTAAACCTTCTAAATCCCCAGTATAAAATGGGATATTCTTTACTGTTACACAAAATTTTATTGCTTGTGAATTCCTGCACAAAAGTAACAATATACTGTAAGTCAAGTTTTTTTCCTAGAGAAAGGGAGAAGACTACCTTCAATAACATGATTTAGCATTGTAAGGTTCTACAATATGATTAGTGTTACTGTACTGTTTTCAAATACCTTGATTCTAAAATCATACAGACCAACAACAGTTCAATGCCATCACTTCTAAATCATCCTAACGTGAAGGTTATTTATTTATTTATTTATTTATTTATTTATTTATTTATTTATTTATTTATTTATTTATTTATTTATTTATTTATTTATTTCAAATTATATGACTGCCCATCTCATCTGCAAATCTGAGTGGCTAAGAATTAAAACATCAATATAAAAAATAATTTAATAACACCTAAAAAAATCGATCAAGACACTACAAGTAAGATTGCAAAAAATTAAGGCATTTGGATTTATTGTTTTGCTAGGGCAAATTAACAGAACTCACAAAGAAAAGATTCAGTCCAGAGATAAACAAAACATAGACTTGCAAAAGAAATCCTATCTGACTGATCCCAAAAGAGACACTTCTGTCAGATTCCTTAAAAGAGGCAGCTTAATTGATCTCTATTAAAAATAATGTAGAACATATAGACCACTATTAGATTAATCAGAACAGATTAATGAAAATAAAAGTCATTTCAGAATATTTCAATTACTTAAGATAGTTTAAACCTGAATTTACGATGAAATAAATGCCTCTCTTCAATTCAAATTGAATAAAACTCCATGGACATATCTAAATAATTTCCTTGGCAACAACACAGCAGTGGCTTGTCATTGCCTTCTTCTGGGATATTTTTTTAAAAAATTAATATTTACTGTTTTTTTTTGAAATAAATATTCAAAAACATTATTGGTATCTATTTTTATTTTTGAAATTTACCGGTAGCTGCTGCATTTCCCACCCTAGGCTTATACTCGAGTCAATAACTTTTCCAGTTTTTTGTGGTAAAATTAGGTGCCTCGGCTTATATTCGGGTCGGCCTATACTCGAGTATATACGGGTAAGTCAAGTGCTATTGCTATTGCTAAAATACAAACCAGGATAGATTTGTTTTTTATTTTGTTGTTGTACCCTTTCTGCATGCTTTTTACCATAGTGCTTAAACCAATTTATAGGTATTCATTACAGGATATACATTTACAGTACATTTTTACTGCAGAGATGATTGCCCGGAACAAAATCCTTGTTTTTTATGCTTGAGGGTTTTTAATGGCTTTTTAAGGGAATGCATTTCAGCTATGCAATCACCAGTCTTTCAACAGTCACTATTTTCTACAATTGGAAGAATAGTAGTATTTTTAAGGGAGGGGGAATTAGATGTAAAATACTAATGAAGACTTCCTTGTAATGGAACAAGTCATTTTGGTGACTAATGATGCAGCCTAAGTAGCTTTTGATAGTTAATCCCATTTATCTTAATAGTCTTACTTCCTCTGAGTAAACATGGACTGCAGCATTATGTCAGATCACAGTACAAAGTTTATCTGGAGGCCAGGAAGCCATAAAAAGGCTTAAGATACATTTTTATCCTAACTGGCACAAAGCCCCTGTAGCCCTTTTAATATCATGTCCTCGTGAGGTTGCCTTAATCTTTTTCCATCCCACAGCTGAGGCAGCTTAAAGCCATATTTAATTGTTCCAGTTTTAAAGTAATGTTTCCCCATTTCTTCCAGTTGACTTATTTGTTTACTTATTTTACCAAGAATATGATCTAGCATGCTTCATTGACCTTATGGTGGCTGATAGTCATCAGATAGACATCAGTCAGAAGTGGGGTCTGCCCTTGTCCCACTTGCCCTTTGAGGCTGCTACCGTCATGTTCCCTTCACTGTCACTGAGAATGGCCTTCCATGGCCTTGGAGACCTAGGTCGGCCTAAATAGCATCTGATTAATGGAGATGGCATGCAGAGGATGCCCGAAGAATCGGGAGAGAGAAAAATGGAGCAGCTGCAAGGATGATATCTCGTCTGCAGAGGGAGGATTAATGCCTGTTCAAGGAATCTCAGGACCAGGTTTTGACAGATAACTAATGTCAGGGTTCCAAGTAACACCCCCAGCAGGAGTAAAACGCCAAGGCAGGCATTCTCCTCAAAGTTCCATTTTATTAGAGATGTCATATTGGCACATCTGGGAATACCCGAAAACCCGAAGGCCTCCGGGTTTTCTCCACCCAAATCAAAATCAAAATTACTTCCCCTGCACCCACATGTCCATCACATGGTCCAATCATGTCCCTGTCCCAACTGGAGTTACTTCCCAGTCATGCCTCTCCAGGTGCAGGCTGAACGTCCTTGACTCCCAGGGAAAAGAAAGTTGTTATGGCTATACATTGCACCCTGTCTCCATCCACCCCTCCCTCCTGTTTCCCACAGTATGCCCATCCACCAAGTGTGGCAGCCCTGGAGATCCAAAGTAAAAGATGACCTCCAGGGCTGACAACTAAATTCATATAAAATCAGGCCTTTCCCATCTCACATTAGACCGAACTGAATAGTAGTTTTCCACTCTCAGGTGACCTTTTGAAATCACTTCAAAAACCTTCAGGTGTTTGTCCTAAGGCACATATCTAGCGGCTACATAATCATCCAGCAGAACAAATTAAATTAAGACCTTTTTAAAAAAATGGGATTGTTTTCCATGCTACTAGCAACTTTAAGACCCATGTCATTGATGTCAGCTTAAATGCACAAAAAATGATGACTTTACAATCCTTTTACTTCTCCAAAGGAGCTCAAAATATACCTGCAGCAATTGAAGTTTTCTCAACTAAGATCTGAGTTCAACCCCTCTTTGGAGCTCAGTTGGGCTCTTATAGACCATTTCTTTCTCTTGAAAGAATTCAATTCAAGTTTCTGAGATCCATTTTTCAAATACTTCTGTATCCTAAATGTGGTACTTCTTCACAAAGCTGGCCTACTTAAAATAAAACTTCTGCTTAGATTTACATCTTCCCTTATTGGCTTAAGCTCTCCTTTTCCCCAGTCAGCTTTGCCCCTTTATAATGGTAGCATTCAGTCTTTCTGGTGCCAGGCAATACATGCTAAATTGCAGTCACAGGACAGCCTCCACTTTGATGGGTTATGAATGTGCATTAGCTGATCTCAAACAACAGGACATTTATTTAGAACTACAATTAGATTTATCAATCCTACCCAGAAACATGTTTTTGAGCCATTCTGCGTATCTTCTCCAATCAGCCAGATACGTAAGCTGCATAACAATTCCAAAATTTAGATGGGATTTATCTTTGGCTAGATCTAATACTCTCACAACAGCTATTACAGAAGTGAGATACGAAAATTCTGCTTTGAACAGAGACTTTGTCCTGATGGAGGAATAATTGAAATGGTGGAATCTCTTATATTCTGTTGTTCCCTGTAATTTCCAGGAATTATTATCTCCAGTCTTCACTAAACATCCTGGTTGTTCTGACTTGTTCTATCTTACTATCTGATCAATCTGATGTCATTTTGTTCACCACAACTAAGCATTGCTTCATAGTTTATGCAGTAAACCATAATATCTCCTCTAATTTTTCTTAAATGTTTTGGAATTTTATGTGTTTTTTTAATTTAATTCGGTTTTGGGGGAGGGTGGTTGCCAGTTCATGACAGAATAAAAGCTAATTGATAGATCTCTTACTCTGTGACTAAAAAAAGCCCTTTTTCCCTATTACACACTTTTTTTCTAATAATCAAAACCACAAGTCATAAGTGCATGATTTTTCTGTTTCATGCAAAAAGTCTATAAGGGCTTTCCAGTCAACCATAAATGTAGATAGCTGTTTTTTTCTCTGATCCCGGAAGTTAATTTCTCTGTCAGCTCCATCATCTTCACCAGCCATTCCTCCACTGTGGGTAGTGTTGGGCCTAAGTAACTTTTGTTTCTATCACAAAAACCTCAGAACCTGGGAAAGAAACAGCCAGTTTCATTGAGACCTTCATGGCATGAAAAGAACGTCACTTTCATATGTAAGAGAAGCCACGTATGGCAGAAGCCACAATATTAGTCTTCCTTTGGGCTGATGAAGTGAATATGTCAATGGAAACTTGTTAATGCACAAATAGAAGCCATGTTTTCCCCAAGACAGGAACAAGTAGTAGAAGAAGAAATTTTCTGAAAGTTAGAACAATTAATCACTGGAATGACTTGCCCTCCAGAAGTTGTGAGTGTTCCAACAGTGGAGGTTTTTTAAGAAGAGATTGGACAACCATTTGTCTGAAATGACTTAGGATTTGCTGTCTGAGCAGGAGGTTGGACTAAAAGACCTCCAAGGTTCCCACTCTGTAATTCTGTTAAGTATGGAGGGAATAAGGAAACATACTAGGAAAACAATGAGGGACAAACATTCAGAGACAAAAATGTAATAGAAACCAGCAAATTTAGATGATATGAATTATACACCATCTAAATTTTAGTTTTACTGGGATATTTGAAATTTTTGGTTCATTGAAAGCTAATTGTTCTCTCTATCCCACCACCGCTTTCCAGGTGTAGATTGATTATAATAAGAGTATTTTAGAAACTTTTCCATTCATAACCAGAAAACAGATCAAGGTTTTTCCCTCACTTAAATTGTTTTGTGGGGCTCTAAATTTTCCATGGCTGATCTGTGAATAAACTGACGCCGAAGTGCCACCCTACGACATCAATCACGGCAGTCTCATTTCTGAGCAATAGTTTTGAATTGCGTGGCTTCAATAGAAGGGCGAAACATGGCGCTTTTCAAAGTCATTCAAAGATTCACTGGAGCCGGATAGCATTTATGAAGTCTCAAAGGCTGGATATCTGGCAGATCAGGAAGAAGAGGCATGAATGACGAGTGACAACACTTTCCCAGTGGGGGGAAAATAAGGATATGCTCTCAGCCGAGGCTAGTGAATTCAGAAATGTTTAAATGATAGGTTATGTTCCACAGAAGAGAAAATCTACGTTGGTTTCCCTTCCATATATGTAATTAGTAGAGAAGACAATCATCTGCAAAAAATGTGACATGCTTCACTCATCCTTCCAGGAATGAAGCTCCATGATAAGGCAGCATAGCAGGACCTAGGGGTGGGGAGGATTTCAAAGGCAATAAGGCTTTCAACATATACACTGTGATGATAGATTGCAGACAGCTTTGTGACTCTCCCTCTCCCTGATTTTTCTAGTTGAAATAAAAAAGGCATTGTGTTCTTCAGGGCATCGTTACTTACCACATTCATTCCACACACATACAGCCCACAGATTAGAATGACCAGACCTCGGGTGGAAAAATCTGGGTGACGGGGAAAAGCATAACACTTTTTCTGTGCTCCATACTTTTGCATTTCATTTGTGCCCATAATACAACTAGTGTTCAGCAGCTGATCCTTGGAAATCATGGACCTTCTCGACCAAAGTGGATAGTCCTAAAGAAGTCTGGGACTTCACTCTTCATCTTCAGTGTTCAATTTCAGGGCTAGTGGGTCACTAAGCAGGCATAATAAACTGCACAAGTTGTTATTGTCTGCAAACTTGTTTTAAGCAAACTTCCTAAACCCAAGGGATTTAAGATTGCTTTCATGTTACTTTTAATACACTTGAATAACCTATTTGTATTTAGTTGATGAGTAGTCTTTTTAAAATTGTGGGGAGGTTTTTAGGTTCTTCCTCAGTTTTCATTTCAATTTATTTTATTCGAATGCTGCTCCATGATCTTTTGTTCCTAAATGTGAAACATTCTTTCCCACTCTCCCCATTTTGACTCATTTTCTTTTTTACCCACGCCCAGTTTCAGCTTGTGACATTGATCCAAAACATTTCCATTTCCTTCTGCATGCCAAGATGACTTCTGCTTTCAAAACAGATGGGTAGAGAAGAAAGCCAGGCACAATCTCTATCCTTGGACAGATGTCTGATAAAAATAAATAAATTAGGAATCGTGCTAATTAATTCTTTATTCCATCTTTCCCCAACTCTGCCATTTAAATACATTGGATTTAACCATTCTGGTAAACTATCTGGAATAGGCTGTTTGTTTGAGGTTTCAAATTTAAAACATGGCATTGCTTTTGGAATACAAAAGAAAACCATATTAGCCAGTCATAGAAACAAAGAGAATGTCTATCTTTCTTTCCATTTAGAAACTCATGGTCTGCACTATATCTACTATAAGCTCAGAATTTTGGAGTACATTCAGTTGGATTAAACCCAATCAATCCTTCACAAACAACTATGCAGTGCTGGTCCTTATTCACCCTTGAAGCATTGATCATGAGATTCTGCATAAAAGTATTGCCCTTTTACAGGTGTTTGGGGAGTTTGTGCTCTGCTGAAGCCTATTGAGAGGTTTACATTATATTTCGGCAGCAGTGGAGATCTGCATTTGCAACTACAAAGATCTGAGAAGTAAAATCATGTTTAACTGCAGTTTTTGCAGACATCATGGTTTGGCAAACCAGTGTATGGAATCTCGATATGTATTATATGTGGGTTTCAAATATTATAAAATGGGGAAATAGAAAGAGTTTAGTCATTTGGGCTCTCTTCACATTTTTGTGAGCTACTTCTCTCTTGATTAGGGCTGTGCGGTGGCTCAGTGATTAAGACATTGGACTGTGGGCTGGAAAGCTGGCAGCCAAGGTTCAAGACCCAAGCACTACACGACAGGGTAAGCTCTCGATACTTGCCTCAGCTCCTGCCAACCGAGCAGTTCAAAGGCATGCAAATGCAAGTAGACAAATAGGTACCACTTCAGTGGGAAGGTAACAGTTCTCTGTAACATCCTGCTGGCCCACATGACTGCAGAAATGTCTTTTGACAGCGCTGGCTCAATGGCCTTGAAATAAAGATGAGCCCTCCCCCCCCTATCTGCAGGGAGTCCTCTCTCTCTTAATATAGTATCTGCAATTTATAAAAATGGTTGTTGAGGAATAACCCCCTCTCCCTGCTTAGTAGTGTTCCTCTACACAACATAGAGATTAAGAAAGATCAAGAAAGTTGCAGTAAATGCTTGGAGCAAATCTTTTTTGTGACTATAGAATCCTTCTGACTGCAGATGAAGGGGGCTGTGAAAAAGAGACTAAAAGGAATGGTTGCGCAGACAAAGCTTTTCCTTTTCTCTGAAGTTAATTTAGAAAAACAATTGCCACTGATCAGGGATGGATTTCCCAATGTATGAAT
The DNA here is from genome assembly GCA_023053685.1 of Diadophis punctatus similis. NCBI lineage: Eukaryota > Metazoa > Chordata > Lepidosauria > Squamata > Dipsadidae > Diadophis > Diadophis punctatus. The sequence goes on along the minus strand of JALIGW010000001.1, from coordinate 107,859,817 downwards.
TTTACAGTGTAAGGATGGATCAACCAAATGCACCCCCCAAAAGCCATCATGGCTTGCTAGCAGGATCCAGAGATACTGGTATCTGCAAAACTTAACAAGGTTTCCTTCAGGAAATGAACTTTTGTCCTAATTTGGAGGGGGGAAAGGAACACAAATTGTGGCAGAAAAAGTGTAAGGTTGTAATAAAGCAGACCAAAAAAGAATGAAAGGACCACATGGCAAAATAATAATAATACCCAACAAGAGAAACAACAAAAACTTCTTTAAATATATTCAGAACTAGCTAGAAAAGAGCTAGGCTGTCAGACAATGAAGAGTAAAAGGTATGGCCAGGGAGGATATGGAGACTGCAGAGAAAGCAAATGAATTATTTGCCCCTGTCTTCGCTACAGAAAATATACGACAGATACCTGAGCCTGCATTGATTGTCTGAGGGAAGGAATCTGAACAACTGAAGCCAACTGAGATAAAAAAAGAAGATATTCTGGCTTATTTTGAGGAACTACACAGTAACAAATCAATGGATCCTGATTGCTTCTACCTAAAAGTTTTTAAAGAACTCAGATGTACAATTGCTGAGCTCCTAGCAAAAATATGTGACTTGTCTTTCAAATCGGGCACTGTGCCAAAGGACTGAAAAGTGATTAATGATACAGCAATTGTTAAAAAGGGACTAAGTGAGATCTGGTAAAGTATAAGGCTGAACAGCTTAATTACTGCTCCATGCAAACTGGTGGAAACAGTTGTAAAATCAAATGCAATTAAGACACAGAGTATAGTCAGACAGTCCTGTTAGGATGACCTTCTTAGCCTATGAGTTCTCAGTTTCTTCTGCTCTGGTGGTTGATCTCTTTTCAGTCTTAGCAACAAGGCCAGCAAGGGATGCTGTTCTTGCTATTTTAATGCAATAAACAGAATGGAAGAATTCTTTTGCTATAAATCTTTCCTGTTGGAAAAATAATTGCTGTCCTTAATGAGTAGTTGGGTAGGGATGGGGAAGAAGACAGGCAAGTGGGGATGGTTGGGCTTAATCACTTGTCAAGTTGCCTAAGAAATCACAGGGCTGAAGGCGCTCTGTGCCTGTTATCTCTCAGTTAGACTGGTTTTGAATATGGGTTTGATGCTCATTGAAAAAGCACTAAACTCCTGTCCAACAATAGTACACCTGGCAACCCAGACAGGTGCAGGGTAAAATGAGTAGGAACCATTGAGAATGAATAAAACTGCTCCTTCAACCAGTATTTGAATGTCCGTGGTCAGCAGTATCCTGAAATATCTCATGAAGTTGGTAAAATGGGACATCTTCTTTTACCAACCTTTTCCCTGGAAAATCTGCAAGGAAACCTGTTGGTCGCAGAAAGAGCAATACACAGTTGGCAAAACCTGGTTCTGTTTCCTAGTTTTCATTGTGAAAATAGCATGCTCTTGAGATCTAGTTTTTTCTAAAAGGCAGATCTAGCACCCTTTCAGAAGTCTTTAAAAAGTGGTCTAGTGCTCTTTCGGAAGATAGCTAAATGCACTCGCATATGTAATAAGCCTGTCCTACAGAAAGCTTTATCCGGAAAAAATAAAAAACTTACTTTTAAAAAAAGAAAGCTTTATCCGGGCAAGTATTTCTGTAGGAACCAAATGTAGAGTCTTTCCAACAAAATGACCAAAGTGGACAGTCTCCAGAACCTAAAAGGGGAGGTAGCATACCTACAGCAGCATAACAGGTCCCGTAGTAAGCTGACTATTCACACATTAACTACACAGCCAATGTCAATAAGTGTCACGGTGTGATTTATTGCCTGTTACATGTATATGCAGGGAGATGCATCCCTATCTAATATAATGGTTTATTCCTGAGCACGTGATTGATATGTTCTTGTACGCATGTGTGCATTCCATTCTCCGCTCTATCCTTCTTCTGTCTTCCATTGAGAGAAGACGCACATTTATATCAGAGATGTAAACAAATGAGGATTTATTGTTTTTGTACCGAAATAAATATTTTACTTAGACTTTTAAAGTGCGGTTTCATTTCTAATGTCTGATGTCCGGGAAAAGATCAAACATCTCCTCTGTGAGATTAATTCTCACATCTGTCAACAAGGCATCCCTACAGTACATCCCTCACAGAATGCATTTGAGGAAAAGAGGGGAAAACATTATTAAAAACGTGAACAGCTAAAGATGACCTTGAACTGCCTGAGCTCTGGATTGGACATGGTGTTAAAAAAAGGATTGCCTGGCATATTAATGCCATAATTAAGAATTTGAAACAAGCAATAGAGAAACGTGCTTTGCTGAATAAAAAGTAGCATTGTACACATATATCCCACTTGGTCCATCACCATGAGAAATAAAATGTTTGGCTAAAATAGGTTTTGGCCCAATCCAGCAGAGCTATTGTTTTCTTTTGTATTACTATTTTGTGGCTCCTATTAAACATGCAGAATGTGGAAGCCAGAAATTTCAGCTGCATTAAATGATTGTGTAGCCTAAGAAGAATGAACTGCAGAAAGTCTTTCACACCTTGGTCATAAAGAAGACTACATGAGCTTTCAAAACTAGGGTTTTTAATGAATTTGTTTTTTTTTAACAATCGTCATTACTATTCATTGCAGCTTCACCATACAAATTGAGCGTAAACAAAATATTTAAACTCCCTGCCATTGTCAGAGAAGAAAGCAAGTTACCAGGACACATGTCAATCTGAAATCCTGCCCAACTCTTGATGAGCTAAACCAGTATACATTTCCGATTATTTCTACCAGCATGCCCAAAGTTCACTTTTGGGAGACATCAAACTGGGAAAAGGTCAGATAAGCAATGAATTAACAGGGTTAACACACTAAACCATAATGTAGTTTGCTAGCTCCAGTAAACCCAGTAAATTATTGTGGTTCAAAGCATAAGTTAAAGAAATCATGGCTACTTGTGATACGTAAACCAGGCCCATGAGTCTTCCTTCTTTAAAATACCATTTTTTTCGGAGTATAAGACGCATCTTTTTACCCCCCAAAAGAGGGTGAAAACTTGGGTGCGTCTTATACACCGAATGCAGCCCCACCCCACCCAGCCACCCCCACCCTTTGGCCTCTGTCTTCCAGCAATTTACCTGCTAGCAGCAAAGAGGGAAGAGCCTGTAAAGCCAAGCAAGTCAGTAGCAGTTTCCCGACCTACAGCTGATTAGGTTTGCCACGTGGGAAAATGAAAGTGAAACTAGCTGCAAAGAGGCAAATAGCTGGGAGAGACACGCAGATTTTTATTTTCTGCTGGATGCAAGGGGGTAAATGAATAACTATAAATGTCTGTAGAATGTTCAAATTATTAGACTTATTTTTTAAAGACTGCTTTATTATTGTTCTAGAGCCAGGGGTCTCCAACCTTGGCAATTTTAAGACTTGTGGACTTCAACTCCCAGAATTCCACAGCCAGCTTTGTTAGCTTTGCTGGCTATGGAATTCTGGGAGTTGAAGTCCACAAGTCTTAAAGTTGCCAAGGTTGGAGATCCCTGTAAATCTAGACAACTTAACAAAATAAAGAAGCTTTTTAAAATAAATGCTTGCTTTGAAGAGGTCCAGTGCTATTGTATCTTCTTTTAAATAATAGAGAATAATAATAACTTCCAGAAATTTTAATTAATTTTAACAGCTCTGTACAAGTACAGTCTGAAATGTAACAGTTTAGTATTTGAGTTAAATCCTGACTTACCTTGGAGTAGATCTATTTAAATAATCAGGAGGAGTTAGTGTGATTACATTTAAGAAAACTTTCTGGCATAATGTACATTTCTCCAATTCTTTGCTATTTCTATGGGTCAGGCACACATGCACAGAAATACACAGCAAACAGTGTATATCATCTGTACTGTTTGCTGTTTGGCAAATTGCTTGGAGGCAGAGGCCTTTTTCCCTTGTTTTCCTCCCCCAAAACTAAGGTGCATCTTATACTCCGGTGCGTCTTATACTCCGAAAAATACGGTAAATATATTTTAGAAATAATTAAGTCTTTTGTAATGTGCTGCTATCCTAAAATTAACAAAGCTCTAAGCTTTGAGGGATGAGTGTGAGAAACTGAGATTGCTTCTTCGGAAGCATTAGGTGATGATTCAAGAGTCAAATGCCAGGCCAGAAATATGGAAAGCCTGTAGAGGGAGGACAGCTTGCAAAGAACCAGTTATGTTCTATTTTTAAACTTCAAAACACTTCAAAAGCCTTTGTTGACAGCATTGTGTATATATTCAATGTTTTCTTTGCATCACTTCTCTAAACATGGCTTTCCATCAGTACTTCAGTTCAAGGAATTCTCTGATCACACATAGGAGCCATCCATCCCATGGTGGAAAGACAAACCCATGATAACATAATACGTAATCACCAAACTTAAAGTAGACTTAGACCAGGGATGTCAAACTGGTGGCCCAGGGCTGGATGGCGTCACACACAGTCCATGCCCACCCCAGCTCCGTGAATGAGAAAAACGTCACGAAACAGCATGTGTGTCAGGGTTCCAAATAGCATCCAAAACTAAATCAGAGTCCGAGGCAAAGTATTCCTCAAAGTTCCAATTTATTAACAGAGCCATGTTGGCACATCTGTGGGAAACCCGAATCTAAAGCTATGAGGGTTTCTCCACCCAGTTTAAAGTTCATTCCCTTGCCCCACACCCACAAGTTCATCACATGGACCAGTGGTCTTCTGTCAATGTGTCCATTACTCCCATCAGCTTCCGGGCAGGTGCTGAACAAAGGATGACCTTGAGAATCTAGAAGGAATTTGTTATGGCTACATCTCTACATCCCTCATGCAACAGCTCCTCCCAAGTTCCCACAGCAAAAATATATTCTAAAGCATAAAGTGTGGCAAGCCAAAGTCTCCAATCAAAGATGGCTTCGGCCTGACAATGTGATGGCAACGTGACACCACAAGTTTGACAACCGTAACCTAGACAAAGGCCTGCAACTAAAGTTCAGCATTTACATTTTAGCTCCATTTGTAGACTGCAAAGGGACGCTGTTCTTGAGGGGTGGGTAGGAAGGAGTGTCCTATCTAACGTCCTAAACTAAGGTGCACCAGAGTTGAAGTCTATGTGAAAACATAGACATAAGGGGTAGATGAACACTTTAAGTGCTTTGCTCACATTTAATTAAGGAAGAACACCATCTGCAACTTTTATAAAGGAAGAAATATGTGATTACTGGTCTAGCTCTTTTTCTCTGTAGAAATGAGTGGCTGCTTCGAAAAGCGGAAGTGGATAGGAAAGCACATTTAAATATGGATCCTTGGCAGCAAGACTTGTCAGCATTGGCATGTGCATTCCAAGTGCATTTCTGCACAATTCCCAATCCAGCAAGTGAAACATATGTGATAGATATAGGCTTTTCTATAAATGTGAACTTCTATCTCTGAATCAAGATCAAAGTTTCATATTGTACTACATGTTTTATATGAAGGAAACTTTTTTCATAATTAAAAGTAATTTTGAAGCACTATATTTTAAAGCAAGTATTTATGGCATATACACAGATTATCCAAGCCCAAATTTCCACAAAGCAATGAAATATTGTACTTAATGAAACATCAGACAAAAATTTATCAGTAAGGAATCGGTAGAGGGGAAGGCTTAAAAGCTCTTTGTTTCGAATTATTTGAATGTTATTGTCATCTCTAGCATTTTGTTATGGAAAACATAAACCATTCTCTTTAATATTTACACGAAACAACATGCTGAATGAGGTCATCCATTCATTTAAGGTCTGATCCTATCAATATACAGATGATACCCACATATATCTTGACCCTGGGCAATCCAGATGATATGGTCAATGTCCTGATACAAGGTCTGGGAGCTGTTTGGCTCTGGATGAGGAAGGACAGAGTCAGGCTCAATCATGCCAAAATCAAGTGTCTGGCTCAGGAATTCTGGGAGTTGAAGTCCACAGGTCCTCAAAGAACCATAGTTTGGCCACCCCTGATCTAGACCTTAAATGGGGTTGCACTTCCTCACTTGTGATTCACGTGCAACATGGGGGGTCATCTAGAGCAGTGTTTCCCAACCTTGGCAACTTGAAGATGTCTGGACTTCAACTCCCAGAATTCCCCAGCCAGCGAATGCTGGTCCAAAATAAAGCACCATGGCTGTGATTGGCGTAATATGATATGCACATATGGTATGTCGTCATTGCTTCATGAGCTGCATTGGTTACCAATTAGTTCTGGATGCATTTCAAAATACTAGTTATCAACTATAAAGCCTAGAGCCAGTTTATCTGAGGGACTGCTTATCTTTTAAAAGTTGGTGATCCTGACTTCCATCACTTACGTCCCAGATAAACTAGGCCTCTCATTTAAAAGATGATGTTTTTTAATGACTCATCAACAAAATGACAAGTTTGCAGAATCTGATCTCTTAATATTGCAAAAATGTCTTCCTTTCTGTTGCCAGATCTATAGCCCTACTTTAGAATCTTTCAAGTTTCTGGACAGCCTGGCCATTAGCAGCTTATTATTTATATCCTGTACAATAATAGCTATGCTGCTCTCGTTTTTAAGTACTTGAAAGCATAAGACTCATTTAAGGCCTGCCAAGGTGTTGGAAACCTAGAAATTGTCTATTTGGAAATCTGCTTCCCGCTTTGAAATTAAAGACTTTTCAGAAAGGAGTTTGCTGACACTGAACATCTGGCATTTTGCACTGAGAAATATAGTGTGTGTGTGTGTGTGTGTGTGTGTGTGTGTGTGTGTGTGTGTGTGTGTGTGTGTGTGTGTGTGTGTGTGTGTGTGTGTGTGTGTGTGTGTGTGTGTGTGTGTATATATATATATATATATATATATATATATATATATATATATATATATATATATATATATATATATATATATATATATATATATATATATATATATATATACTATACTATAAACCTCCACTGGCAGTTAAAAGGAAGAAACAGCAGCAATCTCACATTGCTCCTAGAAGCAGGAAGCAGAAGAAAACAGCCTGAAGATGATGAATGAGACTTCATCAAAACGTCGCCAAGACACTTCCAATTTCACGCGGGAGAAAACCCGAATACCCAAAGACCTACATACAAACATCCGCGAAAACCTCATAAAATTTATTTATTTATTTATTTATTTATTTATTTATTTATTTATTTATTATACATATTCCGTATATTTAATAATATGTTGGAATTACTTTAACCCTTTAACAGCTGTGTACAGGTATAGAACTCAGAACCTCAGAACTGAGTCTGAGATGACCAAAATAAATGCAGAAGTAGACCTTCATATATTAATTGGTTTTTATTCTACACATTTATTCTTATTTATTTTAATAGTCCTCCTGATAGTATTTTCAAAGCAATAGCCTACAGGTGTCCTCATCTGATGGCTACTGTTCAGCCACCATTTGAACTTAGGACAATATTAAACAAATGGTAATTACAATCAACCCTCGTACTTATGGCTGTTTAGTATCCCATAGTCATATGATCGTGATTTGTGACCTTCCCTTATAGTTTCCCAGAAATAAAGTCAATGGAGAAGCCAGCAGAAAATCAGAAGTCGTGGGCACATAGAATCCTTGCTTAATGATCCACATGGTTCTTGATTAATGATGGCAACCAGACTGACCTTCGCTAAATGGACAATCACATGTTTTTCTTTTACTTATGACTGGGTTGCTTAACGATGGAGTTTCCTGTCCCAATTAGCATCATTAAACGAGAACTATCTGTAGACCTTCTTGTTATTTTCTTACATTTCCTTAATAGCTCTAAAAGGCATATTTATGCCATTGAATATTTTCAGGTTGAAACTACTATAAACCTAAATGCAGGGTGGGGACCTAGCCTCAAAGGGGGTCTTATGCAAGGAAAAGATTATGGGTACCTCATTCCTGTGATCAAACTGATGCACAGCATGGCAGAGGTATATGTGAGAATTAAAAAAAAAATCAACCATCCAATTGAAGTCCAAACTCTTTTTTTATAAGAGTCATATATATCACACCCGCATTAAAAAGGATGGGCTTCGATCACATAATTACAGCTGCCATCTTGATATTTTTTTATTCCCCACCCCCAGGGGCGGATTCCTAATTTTTTTACTACCACTCTGTGGGCATGGCTTATTTTGTGGGTGTGGCTTGCCAGCCATGTGACCAGGTGGGCGTGGGCCTCGGGAGCTTGGCAGCGGCCGAAGCAGGGGGGGCATTGCCCACCCGCAATGCAGCCCCCCGCAGCGGGAGCAGCAAGACCGCAGCAGCGGTTCTTCTAGGAGGCTCCATCCGGCCTGAATGCTTCTCCCCATTCGATGATCCTAGGCTCCTGCCACCCATTCCCCCTCCCCTCAGCAGCTCGAGAAGCCTTGAACATGCAAAAATGCCTAGGATCATCACTGCGTGTTCGTGGCTTCTCGGACTGCTGAAGGGAGGGGAATGGAGATAGCTCCTGCTGCCCGTTCTTTCAGGGTCTCACGTGCTCCCTCAGCCATCCTCCCCTGCTTGGACTCACTGTGGGGTAGAAAGGCAGCTAATGCGCAGTGCCGGAAGCTCAGCTTCTGAGCATGCGCAGAAGAATTTTTTTAAAAAAAAGTTTACATTTTTTTTTTAACTGGCGGTGCCCAGGTACCGGCAACCGACCGCACCGGTACTGTGATGTCACCAGCGGGCCGCTACCAGTGCTATAGAGTGGACCGCACTGGTAGGAACCCACCACTGCCCACCCCACAACAGATGCCTTGAGGCAGGCTGAAAAGAAACATGAATTGACCCAAAGAGGCCAGTAGGCAGACTGAATCCTTGTCTGCCTGTTCTGCAAAGGTTTTGCGTGTGAAAGCAATCCATATTACCTCAGAAAACAAGGATTTAGGGACATCTGTTGAGGTTCCAAACACAGACATAACACAAATAGCTCCTTCAATATGTCAAACAAACTACATTATAATTGCCAGATGGTTCTTGTGCTTTTTTTCTGACATTGTAGAAATTGCAGACCAGAGTCTATCCAGAGCAGCCAAAATAGCAGCACAATTTCCACAATCTGTTTAAAACGGTGTTTATAGCATTTTTGTGTTAATTTGCATGTCCTCTTCAAGGCACCTATCTACCTTTTTCAATAATTTAACTCTTCGAAAGAAAGACAATGAGTACACATGTTTCCAACTTTGTGCTAGCTTGTTCTGCTTGCTTTATGATCCTTTCATAAGAGAGAATAAAAAATGAAGCATATCTGAATGACATTAAGTTCTAGAATGTATGATCACCACCAGATCTTAAGCGTCTCACTGCAAAATAAAACATCCTGCCATTAGTTTCTAAAAAGAGAATTTCTATTAAGACTTCCAAAGAGCCGATTTGGGCTTCTTTCAGAATTCAGTTAGAGTAAAAGTATTCCTTCTCCCCATAGCTCAGTTTCCTGCTTTTATTTTCAGGTGAAAACTGAAATTGTCAACCAATCCTGGGTTGTTTGTGTGAGCAAATTCTTCATAATTCTTTTATTTTATGAACAATTTTCTCCATTGTATACTGAGGTTCGTGGTGGGGAATGCCCAGCGCTGAGTCTCCAGAGGCTGTTGAACTGTAACTCCCATCAGTACTCACTAATAGATTGCAAATTGCAGTTAATATCTTGAGGTTCACTCTTGGGAATCAATGCTGGACCCTCAAAAGTATACAGTATTTACAGCCATCTATGAATGTTAATACAAAAATAAATCTCATGCGTTCTAGAAAATATGCGTAGGGCCACAAGCTTTTTAAGGATACAGTAGATAATACATGGACATTCTGCTTAATCCATTTCAAATCACTGACAACAGCACACTTTAATGACATGTTTCATAAGCTGGTTTAAGAAGCAGTACCATGTCTAAAGGCAACACTTGCATTCTTTTTAGTCTTTTGCAAGAAAAAAATCCATTTTCCCAGTACAAATTTCCATAATCTAAAAGAACACCTTAAGCTGCTAAGCAACAACTGTGTTTTATACAGTTTATACAGTAATGGTGTAGGCAGACTTCTTTATTTGAGTAATAGGAACTTTTTTAAAAAATGAAGGATTACCTGGATAAAGGAACAAAACCTTATATTTTTAATATTTCCTAAATCTATAAGAAAAATTACACTGGATCAGGCCAAAGACTTCAAATCCTACCTCCAGAGAAGGGAATATGATGCCCATCGGAAGCTTAAACTTTGTCTTCCACTTTCGTTTCCTAGCAACTGGAATCAGGGGACATGCCAACTTTGAACGTGACATGAGAAGTATCTCTTACATGTATGATATTTTTATTCTAATAGAAGAGAATATATGTAGCTCAGGGTTGAACTGGGGAGCACTTGATGCTCTCTGAGCTTGGTTGTTTGCTTGAAAATGTTTCATTAGCTGATTAGGTAGCATCACTGTGAGGTTTGTTCACTGTAGCTATACAATAGCTCACCCTGCCAGTGTTGATGAAAATGTTGTTGTTTTTTCCTTGATAGTTTCTAGATTATTGTTTTCTGCTTGGGTTTTTTTTTTTTTGGTATTAATTCCTGTTTATCTGGGTGTAGGCTGCCAGAGTGATGAGTTCTGGTCTTTTTGTTTCCATTTTAGCTTTTCAATTGTCTCTTTTAAATGGTGTGTACATGTGGTTTATCACTAGGTGTCAGTGGATGGCTGATGTGTCTGACAAGGAGATCGAAATTATTTCAAATCTATTACTATATTGTAAAGTCTACAGGTATATTAAGTCTGCTTAAATTCTGCCCCTAATATGTAAATTTACAGTAAAACCACACAATTCCTACGTGAACCATGTTTTAAATCATTCCAAATCCTTTATCACTTCTGCAGTATCCTAACTGTTTTACAGAAATAATCACTTTTGTTTTATTTACCACTTTAGGTTTATTGCATTCTAGTATCTTGTTTTTAAGTTATACAGTTTACTTCACGGATTGTAATATTTCAGATTTATGCTTGCACGGGTAATTAACGCATCATTACAGAAATGTCATATTTTATGTGTTATTTTATCTTTCTTATGCTAGTGTTTTGTCTTGTCTATCTGATTTTACTTTGGTGGTGTATTTGCCCAGCTATCCTTATTTCAGTTGACTAGAAGAGGGGAGAAAAGGGAAGAATGAGAGATAAGGGAGCTGAAGAATGCAGACTAAACCATCTACTGGCACCATTTAGAGCTGATAAAAATGGAAAAGAAACCAGAAAAAAGGTCCATCTATCATAACTGCATGGCCAGCCAGCGCTAATATAAAAAAAATATCCCTTGAGAAAGAAAATGACTTGATAAAACAAGAAGGAAAGTTAGAGCATTGGCCAGAACAAATTGTGAAACCTTGTGAGAACTGAAGCAGAATCTATGGTCTGCAGATTGTATGAAAAATTGGAAGTATGGTGTGAGAGAAACTGAGCACCTCCCACAAACTGAGGAGGAAGAGAGGCGGGCATATTCTCTTTCTCTTTACTGTACACCTACTTTTTTTGGAGTAGGTATAATGTGCACATGTGAATGCAACAGTGGTGGGTTGTTGCCGGTTCAGACCGGTTCGCCTGAACCGGTGGCAGAAATTTGCCCCCACTCGCCGAACCGGCAGCGATGGCCGGCTGGACATGCCCCCAAACCGGTCCTCTGGTCGCCGCTCCTTGAAAGCGGCTGGCAAAGAACCCTCTGCACATGCGCAAAAGCTTCTGCGCATGCGCAGAGGGTCATTTCCCCAACGTGATGGGAAATGCAAAACGCGCACTTCCGACGCGATGCGAACTGGTAAGGAAGGTAAGTGGAACCCACCACTGGAATGCAAATGTGTTTGTGCTTGTTGAATAGTTTCTCATCAAGACATCATAGAACAATTTTGATCTCTCTCCTCTGATACTGCATAGGGCAGGGATTCCTAAACTTTTTTTGCCCTCTTTTGTGTAATCTTAATGTATGTACCTCCCTTAAAAAGCAAAATAGCCAAATGTACCCAAATGAACAATGAAAACTATACAACGAAACTTTCATTTTAATAAAGTCATAAAATGTACAGCTAAAAGGTTCTTCATTCCTCCCTTGGGCTCGGTCTGCACCTCCCCAAGGGAGATACAACTGACAGTTTGGGAAACCCTGACATTTAGGATCCTAGATATATTTTGGAAAAATGTCAGAAGTAGTAGCCATCGTTAACATAATCCTCTATAGATTTGCCCAAGCCTCTTTCAAACCCATCTGCAGAAATGGGAGCACTTAGCTAACCTGGTTGAGTGGAAAAGCAAAGAATCCAGTGGTTAAGGTGTTGAGCTAGAAACTGGAAGACTGGGAATTCTTGTCCCACCATAGGCACAAAATCAACTGAGTGATCTTGGGCCTGTCCCTCTCAGCCCTAGGAAGCAGACAATGGCAATGTCAGGCCGAAGCCATTTTATTTGGGATCTTAGGCCTGCTACACTTTATATTATTCTACTATGCATTTTCTATTGTGGGAAAATGGGAGGGGGGAATGTATGGAGTTGCTAGCATGTAGCCATAACAAATTCTTTCTAGGAAGCCAAGGTCATCCTTTGTCTCTGCACCTCTGCACCTGAAAGGAAAGAGAGGGTGGACTCTGCCAGCCTGGCAAAAGAAGATTGGACAATGTGATGGACTTGTGGGTGTGGGGGCAAGGATTTGAACTTTCAACTGGGTGGTGAAACCTGGGAAGCTTCAGATTCGGGTTTCATCCAGATGTGCCAACATGGCTCCATTAATAAATTGGAACTTTGAGGAATACTTTGCCTTGGACTCTGATTTAATTTTGGATAATATTTGGAACGCTGACAGGCAAACCATTTCCAAAATCTTGCCCAGAAAACTTCATGGACTTGTCCAGGCAATTTCCAGGAGTCAACAATGGTTCAAGGTATCAAAAAGAAAAGAACAGAAAAGGAAAGTCAATTTGATTGATTGGGAAAGCTAAGAGTCAATTTTGGCTGGACTTTGGAGAAGGTAACCACCTGGGAAGACCAGGCAACAAAATGGACAATGGCAGTGGCAAGCAACTTCCGTAAATGTGAAGGTGATCTGGCTATAATACTGTATCTATTGCCCCATTGATCACGAATGTAGATTTGGTGGATCTAGCTGGCTTCCTCTCTCCCCAGTCCTTTGTGCATCCTTCCCAAAACTGAGGCCTTAGGGAATGCATACAACCATCCCAAATGGAAGGAGTAAATCATTCTTCAATTAAAGGTACTGTATACAAAAGCCATGTTCCTCTACTAGAACCTCCAAACCACTTCCATAGCACTTCCAAGAAACTGCATGGATGCAGCCACAGACACTGAGCTTGTTGATCAGAAAGGTCGGCACTTTGGCGGTTTGAATCCCTAGTATAGGTCTCCTGTGTTAGCAGGGGTTTGGACTAGATGACCTCCAAGGTCCCTTCCAACTCTATTACTGTTACTGATTCATTTGCCTCTGCATCTTTCTTACTAGCGAATTTCATAGATATGTGGAAAAGCCTTCCCTTTTCTCTATTCTTCAGCCTCCCACCATTCAGCTGTAGGAGACAATTGCGAAAGCTTGTACTATGGTATGGGGGGGGGACATCTTTATCTGCTTGCCTCACGCTGTGTATAATTTTATAAAGTCCTCATCATTTTCCTTTTTAACTTTTCTGTAAAGCAGAGAGCTCCAGGTTTCCCAGGGGAAATTGCTGCAGCTGCTCCATTCTGCAGGTTTTTGAGCTTGCAATATTCTATGTAAAGACTTGGCCAAATTAAATTTATAAGAGTTCCCTGAAGAAAGAGTTCACTCTAATCTCACCACAAATAGTCCTGATTTATCTATCCTGGCACTTTTATTTAAGAACGGATAATCTTTCATGTTTGATATTGTTCAATTTCTGATTTTTGAAAGTTAAATATGCTCTGTTTCTACATCAACTTGGGATGCACATTATCTAATACATGATTTTGATAAACAATTTTCCCTCAATATCATGCATTTTATGGGCACTTTCGCCTACTGCATGCACTTTTGTGTGGATTTTTGCTTGCAAGCCATATGGCAAAATTCAGGAAAAATCATGTAAATCAGTATATAAATGAATGTTCAATTAATCATGGGTTAGCTAGTCCTAAGAACGCTGTCACTCACTCACAGCTAGCTATCCAGCTTGAGTTTCGTTTAGGAAGATTAGGGGATCTCACCTTTGCCTTCTGTGGATCTGTTGAATTTGAGGAGCTGGATCAGCAGCCGTGGGATAGGACAGGGGAAGAAATAGGCTTAGCTATTGGGGGAAGGACTTGGATCTCACATGCCCTTTTAAATTCAATGAGATTTTGTGATATAATTAAAGCATGTCATGCTTTAATAACTTTCTTGAAAAATAGCAATAATTAAAGCATGTCATGCTTTAATGACTTCCTTGAAAAAATAGCAGTCTTCAGCTGCTTCTCAAACATTTATGAAGCAAGTCATCATGTAAATATTCAAGGATCAAAGCTGTGCTTGTGATCATTACAGTAACGAAGCAAGTAACGGCCAGAGACATCACAAGCCAGAAATTATGTTATCATCACTACTTTCTGGATTATTAACTACAGATGAACAGCATTCAAATATAATGAAAAGGTCAACTTGTTCTTCTTTTCTTTTCCTTTGAAAATAACTCTTGACCTTTCATAGTTTGGTTTCTTTTTAGGGACAGGATGCCTGGTTTTGTATCAGGCTAGGGTGCCCCCCCCCCAATGTCCTAATTAGACAGGAGACAAGTACTGTACCAGGATAAGGGCATCCACGGGACTACAAGAAAATAATATTTGTGGCTCAGGGTTGAACTACGGAGCATCAAGGACACCATAAGAGCATCCCTTTATTGCCAACAGCTCCCCTTTCTCAATCTGATATTTTAGCATGACAATATTTTGACAATAGTGGCCTGAGTTTTTTCTGGTTATCTAGGCAGATGCTAACGGCTCCAAGTCACAGAAGCAAATTCTATCATTCTGTTAAGCGCTCAGGCTAAATGACAGCAGAAGAAAAATCAGCAGGTTTCTATTAAGTCTGTGTAAAAAAGAAAATAAGCTGCCACTAAGGCCTTCCTTTCCATGTTGAGCAAGTGAAATTCTTACCACTCTTTTTGTTTTTCATGCGCAGATAAATGCCTCCAGAGAATTCCAGTAGGACAGGGGTGTCAAACTCAAGGCCTGCGGGCCGGATCCGACCCATGGGGGGCTTAGATCTGGCCCACAGGGCTGCCCTGGAAACAGCGAAGGACAGGCCCATTTTCGGCTGCAATGGCCTCCTGCAACTCCCTGCCAGTGAAAACAGAGCTCGGGAGGGCCGTGCGTGGTCCTCCCAAGCTCCATTTTCGCTAGCAGAGCGCTCAGGCCACCACAGCCCCCCCCGACACGAGTGATATCAAGCTGGCCACGCCCTCCTATACCATGCCCACCCAGCCCCCCAAGGTCAAACACAACCCTGCTGCGGCCCTCAATGAAATCGAGTTTGACACCCCTGCAGTAGGAGGATTATTATCCTTGTTGGATCCTGCTTGTGGATCCTCTGAGGGATCTGAGGACTGGTTGGTTACTGCTGGGATACATGACCTGGTTTAGTTTGACTTGTAGCTTTAGTGAGCATCAAAAAAATTCATTTAGTGATCCAGATAATATTTCCTCTGAAAATAAGGTTGCTTAAAGAAAGATATTTGCAGACAGAAATAATGTAGGCTTTAAAAAAAGTGGTTGCTTAAAGGCTTAAAATTTCATTGTCAATTAGGAACATATCTACTGGCTACAACTTTGTTTGCAAAGGACTAAAGGTATGGGGTTTTTTATGTGCTATTAGTTAAATTCACTATCACCTGATGGATTATTATCTGATCCAAGATAATGATGTGCAGAAATTAAGAGGTAGCAATGAAACAAGAAAAAGAACTGCATGCAGGAGATTTAGACAAAGTAAAAGCACTCCCTTGTTTATTAGAAAATTGGGGGTTTTTTTACTTGTTACAAATGCCACTTCTTGGCATTTTTATCTGACATCCAAAATAGGATAAGTGGATGATTTAGCAGTGCTAAATGTAGACATCTAACGAGGAGATGTCTATATGTGGCAACCTAGTGATTCAGTGAGGACCTCTTTTCTTGATGGATTAGAAATTGTGGCATTAACAGTTAAACTCATCGATTCATCTACATCTACATATTTCTACAGAGGGAAATAAATCAGTGGTGTTCCCCATTGATTGGGAATGAGTAGCAAAGCATTGTGCTGGTTCCACTTGGTGTTGATAGAGGAGGAGAAGTCCAATCTGTGGCCCTGGCTTTGTGGGGTGCCTCAAGGTTTGGTCCTTTCTCCCCTTTTGTTTAATATGTACGTGAGACTGCTAGTGAGGTCATCAATGGTTTGGGGTGGTGCATTGTTAAGTTGTGTGCAGAGCAACCCTTGAGTTATCAAGGACATGCACATAGAAGCGGGATATTGCAGTAGATATGCAGTAGATATGAGTAATTATCCAGTCACACACACAGATACGTTAAAGTGCATATAGTGTTTACTTTTAGAAATAGCACAGTCCAAATAAACAGTCCAGATCATACACGTTCAAATCAGTCAATATCTAGAAGTACAAATTCTTTTTACCAGCTTGTCTTTGTCATACACATTCAAACAAAGATATTACAGCTTACAAACACATCTGAATATCAGAGAGAGTAACAGAGCATAACACAGAGATCACTATCAAGTCAGAGAGTCAATACAGAGAATGAAATCAACAGAGAGAATAAACCATGATCTCTAGCTCCCTCTTATGGCAACTTGCAATACTACAGCCAATCAGAACATAGCAATACATTTAAAGCTATATTACATCAATACTTACAAACATAGATTGTTGGCTTGTTTATATATTGCCAACCCAACCATTTGGACAGAGTCCTAACATGCATCACCAATATACGGATGATACTCAGCATTATATCTCCATCTCTCTACGCTGTGAGGGCTGGGATGGGCTGCAACAAGACTCAGGCCAACCCCAACAAGACTGAGTGGCTTTGGGACTTTGAACTTTCTAGTACCAGGAACAATGGTACTGGAAAGGGTGGCACTGCCTTAGATAGATCCGATGCATAAACTGTGGAGTGTTCCTGTATTTACGGCTCTTTCTCGAAGATCAAACAGAGTTCAAGATGGGAAGAGTTTAGCTTGTATTGGCAGGACATTGTGTCTTAAAGCAGCCCAATATGAGGAATGCGAGTACACATGGATACACTTTCAATTCCTTTTCTGAATTAAAAACAAACAAACTTCTACATAACTATTTTGATTCAAACCCTTCTAAAATATTGCTATGAACATGTAAATAAGCCCGAGGAATGAATGCAACCTAGCTGTTCAAAAGCATGTAAATGCAAGTAAATAAATAGGTACCATTTCAGTGGGAAGGTAACGGTGTTCTGTGCACCTCAACATATAGTCATGCTGGTCATAGGACCACGGCAGTGTCTTCAGATATTTATTTATTTATTTAGAAATTTTATATTGCCGCCTACTCGCACATGGAGACTCAAGGCAGCTTACATGGATATAAAAACACCATATAAAAAGAAAAATAATAATATTCAATATTCTCTGTATTTTTCAATATATTATGTTTTGTTTCTTTGATGCTGATATATGATTGCATTATCCTCTGCCTTTTTTTTTAGCTGCATAATTTGACAGCACGTCTTAGCTTCAGTTAAGAGTATGAGTAATATGCAGACTTAAGACTTGTCAGCAGCCCTGAAAAAGAACATTTATATGTATGAAAATAAAATGATGGCTCTTTCTTAGTTTTTTTTTTAAACCTTCACTACAATCCATTGCAGTTTTTTGAGCCACATCTGAGGATTCTTTCTTAGTTCAGAATATAAAGAATGCAGTGAGCTTTCATTTTTCAAACTGCAGCAGCATTTTTATATTTCTCTGTGGGTTATTTGGGAAAAAAATGAATGTCAAGATAGGAAAAAGGAGTCATTTTGTTTTTCCAACAGGCAAGTGCAGAAATAGCTGATTTGTTGGTGGGTTTTATGAGAAAATACAGTATATTGGTGATTGCAATGTATATCCAATCTGCCAAGTGGCCGAGTCGTAAAAGACAACCATCTTTTAATATATATTTTTTTATCTACTGGTTTTAAAATTACAGAAATATATTCATATTCGAAGGTTGTTTGAATCTAACTTGGATCTGTAATATTCCCAGTTTTGTCACTTTAACAAATTCAACCAAAGGAGTAATTCATACAGATTAACAAATTAATTCTTCTGAAGTTAGGGAGATATCCTCTAATCATTTGGCCCTACATTTATACAGTTCAACAAGATTTAGACAACAATTAAAAGTGGTGTCATTTCTATTCAGGGTCCAAATGAAGTTCTTTGCAGAATTCTAACTTGCAATAGGACAATCCTAACAAAAATATGTCAATAAATTGGCTTGAGTATTTAATCATAGTATAATACAAATTTTCTCCTGTTCTTAGTTTTCAATTGTTCTTTCTTCTCCAGAGCAATTCCATCAAAAATGACTTACTTCCACCATCCTATGAATCATTCTAGGTTGCGTTACAATTATTATGACAAATATTTGTAATCCTGGTGTAATCGTTTAAATTGTTTATAATTTGTTATACAGCGAGAACAAGAACAATTCATTCCTATTCAGAAAGAGTTAAGCAGGACCAAAAGTTCCAGGGGTGAAATTCAGCAGGTTCTGACAGGTTCTGGAGAACTGGTAGTGGAAATTTTGAGTTGTTCGGAGAACCGGCAAATACCACATCTGGCTGGCCCTAGAGTGGGGTGGGAATAGAGATTTTGCAATATTTTTCCCCCAGGAGTGGGGATTTTATTTATTTATTTTATTTATTAGTGACATTTATATACCACCTCACAGTGCAAGCATTCTCTAAGCGGTTTACACCAGTAAGCAATGTATATTTATATTGCCCCCAACAATCTGGGTCCTCATTTTACCTACCTCGGAAGGATGGAAGGCTGAGTCAATCCTGAGCCGGTGAGATTTGAACCGCTGACCTGCGGATCATGGTCAGCTAAAGTGGCCTGCAGTACCCCACTCTAACCGCTGCACCACCTCGGCTCAGTAATTTTCCCTGTATCCTTCCCCTGGAGTGGGGTGGGAATGGAGATTTTGCAGTATCCTTCCCCTGCCATGCCTACCAAGCCACGCCCACAGAACTGGTAGGGTAAAATTTTGAATTTCACCCCTGACCGAAACCCAAGCCTAATATTGGACTCTATAACTAGGCTTAAATCCTGGTGACTGGGGAATTGCCCTGTTTCTGGTGACAATCTGCAGCTCTAACAGAAACGTCCTCGTGATCCCTGATAGTGTTTATCCATCTTATTTATTTATTTATTATTTATTTATTTATTTATCTATTAGTGATATTTATATACCGCCTCACAGTGCAAGCACTCTCCAAGCGGTTTACACCAGTAAGCAATGTATATTTATTGGCTGCCTCCTCCTCCTTCCCTCAATTGTGCCAACATCATCATGTTTTCTAGTTTATTTTCATTCACAGTACAAGTCCAAATTATGTGAGTTTCTGCTTATCAGTTCTTGCCTCAAGTGAACTGTCCGTTTTTACTTTTTTTTTCCAGGACCAGATGCTGAGTCCTGAACCAAGACTTGGAGCTGCTTGGATGCTCCAAAAATTGCAAATCCATAATTTGAAGTTATCTATCTACTTTTTCTCAGTCCTTCCCACTGTCCAGCTTTCTCAGCCATACACTGCCACTGGGAAAACCATTCCTTTAATTATCCTTATACCAATTGTCGCTGTGATATTCTTATCCTTTTATCTCCCATTATGTTCCTCCATAGAATTAATCTTCTCCAGGACATTTTCCATCTTTAGCTATTCATAAAGCCAAGAAAAAGAACTAGTCCTCGCTTTTTGACTGTTAACTTAATTCACTGAACGTATTAGGTGATGTCACTTTTGTCTCCTTAACACTTAACATTAATCCAGATATTTCATTTTGTATTTTAAATTTTATAATGAGCAATTCTAAGTAATTCCATCTGCACATCTCAAATTCTAACCTCCAGTTTCTTGTTCACGGCAATATTTCTTCAAAATGTCACCCAATGGCCATAATATATTCTACATTGTAGCATGATTTATTCAAGCAAACTCTTTGGGGAGGGAAATAAAGCAAAGCCTCCTTTTTAAATTATCTTGGTCTTATGTTAGTCATCTGATCCTTCCATTTGTTCATTTGGCATTTCTCTATCTATATAGGGTCTTTATCAGGGGTGGGTTCCTAATTTTTTTACTACCGCTCTGTGGGTGCGGCTTATTTTGTGGGTGTGGCTTGCCAGCCATGTGACCGGGTGGCCGTGGGCCTCGGGAGCTTGGCAGCGGCCGGAGAAGCGAGGGGGCATTGCCCACTCGCAATGCAGCCCCCCACAGTGGGAGCAGCAAGACCGCGGCAGTGGTTCTTCTAGGAGGTTCCATCCGGCCTGAATGCTTCTCCCCATTCGATGATCCTAGGCTCCTAGCGCCCGTTCCCCCTCCCCTCAGCAGCTCGAGAAGCCTGGAACGTGCAAAAATGCCTGGGATCATCACCGCACGTTCGTGGCTTCTCGGACTGCTGAAGGGAGGGGAATGGAGATAGCTCCTGCCGCCCATTTTTCAGCGTCTCACGCGCTCCCTCAGCCATTCTCCCCTGCTTGGACTCATTGTGGGGTAGGAAGGCAGCGCATGTGCAGTGCCGGAAGCTCGGCTTCTGGGCATGCGCAAAAGAAAATTGTAAAAAAAATTAAAAAAATTTTTTTTTAAAAAAATGGTAGCACCCAGGGACTGGCAACCGACTGCACCGGTACTGTGACATCACCAGCGGGCTGCTACCGGTGCTATAGAGTGGACCGCACCAGTAGGAACCCACCACTGGTCTTTATTATTCTTTATAAGAATCTTCCTCATGCTTTGTTTGCATTAGGAATTGAAGCAATAATTGGATAATGTATATAGTTTCTTGTATCTTCTTTCCACAGCATAGTTTATTCTGTCTCTAGGCCTCAGAGTCTTGTTCCAAAATTGTTAACACAGAGCTGTTAGCACCTTGGTAGCTTTAAATAAGATTAATGCACCTATCATTTTACTTGACAGCTGGCTTTTGGCCTCTCATGCCACACTTTTTAGTCAGTTTTGAAATTCATTTTCCTTTGACCAATATTGGTGTCATTTTACAGTCCTCTTCCACTATAATCCTTCCATTTTTCTCTATTTTCCCCCCCAGTAATACAGCTTTTCCATGATTAATCTTGAATAGTTTAATTTTAGCTATAAATGTTTTTAGGATTTCCCTGATCTTCTTAAAATGTCTCTCATTTTCATTGTCTTGTTACTTTCCTCTATACCAGTGACGGCGAACCTATGGCACGCGTGCCACAGGTGGCACGTGGAGCCATATCTGCCGGCACGCGAGCCTTTGCCCTAGCTCAGCTCCAGTGCGCAGATGAGCACCGGCCAGCTGATTTTCTGCTGGCATAGAGGCTCTGGGAGGGCATTTTAGGTTTCCGGAGGGCCTCCGGGGGGCATTTTCGTCCT